>JBBIWI010000023.1:3841626-4562439 GCA_038048805.1 Hipparchia sbordonii | reverse complement strand
GATTGTTAATAATATGTAGTAATATTAGAACAGTGGAAAAAACAAAAATAATACGTAATAAAAAAAAAAATATTTATTATTTACCCTTTCTGCACGCCCGGGGGTGGGGCGCTCCCCGCGTCCCTCCCCGCCGACGTCGTTGATTGGTCGATTCGAAGAGAGACCGCTCGCCGGCAGCGGGCACTGCTCAGCGCCGAGAAACTAACAAAAAGCGAAAAATCCAAAAAATCCTCACATTCGCCTAACGTTCGAGCGCAACGGCGGTCGCTTCTCTATCGTTCGAAATTGATTGTTTCTGTACTCAGTAGTAGTTCAACATGCCACCTAAGACCAGCGGTAAGGCTGCCAAGAAATCCGGCAAGGCCCAGAAGAACATCTCCAAGTCCGACAAGAGAAAGAAGAAGCACAAGAGGAAGGAGAGCTACGCAATTTACATCTACAAAGTGCTCAAGCAGGTCCACCCCGACACCGGTATCTCCAGTAAGGCGATGTCGATCATGAACTCGTTCGTGAACGACATTTTCGAGCGCATCGCCGCCGAGGCTTCCCGGCTCGCCCACTACAACAAGAGGTCGACGATCACCTCCAGGGAGGTGCAGACGTCCGTGAGGCTGCTGCTGCCCGGGGAGCTGGCCAAGCACGCGGTCAGCGAGGGCACCAAGGCCGTCACCAAGTACACCAGCTCGAAGTGAGGTGGTCTTCGCGTCCCTTCGCCGGTCCCGCCCTCTTCGAGGTCGAACGGGATTTAAAAAAAAAGGCCCTTGTCAGGGCCACAAAATGATTCCAAAATTTACATTATTTAATTTAAACATGTAGGTATTAATTATGGTGAAATTTTAAATTTTATTACTTTAAAAAAAAAAAAATATATATATAAGGGATAAAGGAAAGAAAATAAATAAATATAATAATTAAATAATAGTAATGGCGTAGTTGAACCGATATTGTGGAATTTCTCTAAATAATAATAATAATCATCTACGGTCCAAGTGCTGAACCGATCTTGATGAAGTCTGGCGAATGCAGCGATAAATTTATTATTATTATTATTTTTTTTTTTTTTCCTTAAAATAGTTAAATTTACACTACACAATAATTATAATTATTGCTTTTTTTTCAAAGATATTTGCCCTCTCGCTCTGCCGCCGCTGCGAGATGGTGCCCCCCTCCCTGCCCCGCACGCTCGCATATAAAGGTTCGGGTCCGAGGTCGGAAAAAATTTATTCACTAACTGTGTCAGTTGCCAGTGGACGTGCCTGCGCGTCTCACGCAATTTTTTATTTTAAATTTCAAGAGTCATGGCACGTACGAAGCAGACCGCCCGCAAGTCCACCGGTGGTAAGGCGCCTCGCAAAGCAGCTGGCCACGAAGGCCGCTCGCAAGAGCGCTCCGGCCACCGGCGGGCGTCAAAGAAGCCTCACCTCTACAGGCCGGGCACGGTGGCGCTCCGCGAGATCCGTCGCTACCAGAAGCAACCGAGCTTCTGATCCGCAAGCTGCCGTTCCAGCGGCTGGTGCGCGAGATCGCTCAGGACTTCAAGACCGACCTGCGCTTCCAGAGCCTCCGCCGTGATGGCCCTGCAAGAGGCTAGCGAGGCGTATCTGGTCGGCCTCTTCGAGGACACCAACCTTTGCGCCATTCACCGCTAAGCGCGTCACCTCATGCCGAAGATATCCAGCTCGCGCGCAGGATCAGAGGCGAGCGCGCCTAGAGCTGTGCTACGTCCGCAACACGCCGAGTTGTGACCTACCTCTCTGGAAGCTGAAGCAAAAAAGGGCCCCTTTCAGGGCCACAAAAACTTTCCTTGCTATACTTACCTATCTATACTACACTTAGTACCCTGGCTAAACGTAACTCTCTTGACCCCTCCAAAAGTTTATAGTAGTAGAAAGAAAGAAAAAAATTATATATTTTTTTATTTTTATTTTTATTTTTACCTATAATCTAAATACGTCACTCTCGAACTCTCGACGTGGTAAAACGTAGTTACTTAAGAATAAATGTTATTATAAATATAAATATAAATAATATTTAGAACTACAAATTATCCAAAATCCAGTCAGACCGAAAAACCGCGAAACTAACAACCCCCCCCCCCCCTTTTCTTCCCCCCCCCCCCCCCCCCTCCCCCCCCCCCCATTTTTTGTCTCTTTTACTCTAGTAGCGGCTGCCACACATGACATTACTTATGACGGCGCAACGGCTCTCTACGCAAAAGTATAAAATACGCGCTCCCTACGGTTTCATGGGCCATTCGAGTGTTGCTTCTCGTTCTGTTCGCAGCGTGCGGTGCGGTGCGGCGCATTATTTGAAAATTTAAAGCAGACTACTACAAGATGACCGGTCGCGGCAAAGCGGGAAGGGTTTGGGGAAAGGTGGGGCCAAGCCGTCACAGGAAAGTGGTACGTGATAACATCCAAGGGATCACGAAGCCGGCCATCCGTCGTCTGGCGCGCAGAGGTGGCGTCAAGCGTATATCCGGTCTGATATACGAGGAGACCCGCGGTGTCCTGAAAGTATCTCCTCGAGAACGTGATCCGCGACGCCGTCACATACCACGGAGCACGCCAAGAGGAAGACCGTCAACCGCTATGGACGTCCGTTTACGCTCTGAAACGTCAGGGTCGCACCCTGTACGGTTTCGGAGGTTAAGCTATGGCTCCTGTGGTAGCAGCTACACATCATATAGACGATTTAAAAAAAGGCCCTTTTCAGGGCCGCATATATTTCTTGATTCAGTGGGAAAACTACCTACCTACCTACGTACGTACCGTACGGACACTAAACGTCTAGCGGATAATAATATTAATTTTGTTTTGTTTTTCCGCCAAAACTGATGATCGAATTATTTTACCTACGTTTTCTTGTGATACAATAAAATATAGGTAAGTATCTACTTTTACTTTTATTTTCTAATTATTCTTGGAAGTGCCTAATAAAAAAAAAATTTTTAATTTAAAAATTTTATTATAGTGAGCAATAAACATTAGGCTATGATGTTACGTACCGTGCTTAGTGTCTACTCATAGTCCCGACGAGCTGATATACGTAAGTGGTGAGGCCTGCATACAAATTCGTTGTCCTCGGTCGTCGAAATCCATCGATTGTCTTGCAATGTGCGTGTCTACATGGGAAAGAAAGAAAAAAAAACACATAAGTAAAAATTATAATTTAATAAAAAAGTATTATAAGTCTTTACGGGTGAGTATTATTATTAGATTGAAATAGTTTCGGTAGGCACAGAGACTGTATAGCCGAGGCGTATCCCTCTGCTCGCAAACGAGGCGCGCGTTATTCGACGTCTATATTTTATTTTTTATTATTCGTCTCTACATGTTTGTTTATATTTAGATGTGAACATAAAGGGAATATATTAATATATATATTTTTTAATTACACCGGCATATGTCTATCGAAATAATATTCAGACCGCCGGCGAGAGACTGCAATTCGTACACGACGAGAGATCGAGTTGTGTTTTACGAGGGTCTACTTCGATCGTTCTAAATTATGTTTATATCGGGCTTATACATTTAGATAGTGATCAAATGGAATGAATGGAATCTCAGCTTTTAATTTGGCGGGATATACAACGATTTTACCAATGTTTTTATAGAGAAAAATGAGTTTTAAACGGGACCCGAGGTACGCGTTCTAGCGGTGTATCGAAATTAAACATCGATCGCTCCGCGTACACTGAGGTGATTTGCGTTTGAATTGTAACACACAACACGCAACAGGCTCAAGATGAAACGAATCTAACCGTTCGAAATGATGGAAAATTAACATGGGATTAAATTATTTCGTTTTAATCGGATGCATGCTAGTGAAAAGTTGTAAGTATTCGTACGGGGAAAATGTCTAGCGACATCGCGGCTCTCCTTACGGTAACGCCACGAGCCTTACTACCAACAGCGACCTCTGTGCGGCGTTACGCTATATAGCTGTTTTCAGTTTTGTAAAATTCTACGTAGTTCGTGTTTTTTGGTGTTCCATCAAAATATAACAATTAATAAATAAAGAAAATGTCCGACACCGCAGTTGCATCCGAGGCACCGGCGCCGGCTACGCCCGCCGAAGAAACCCAAGGCGTCCGCTGGCGCCGCGGCCAAGAAGCACGAAGGCGAAGCCCACCCACCCCAGACGTCCGAGATGGTGAACAGCGCCATCAAGGAGCTCAAGGAGAGGAGCGGCTCGTCCCTGCATGCCATCAAGAAGTACATCGCGCCCAGTACAAGGTCGACGCGGAGAAGATGGCGCCTTTCATAAGGAAGTATCTGAAGAGCGCCGTCGAGTCCGGCGCGTTGATCCAGGACGAAGGGCAAGGGCGCATCGGGCTCTTTTCAAGCTGGAGTCGAAGTCCGTCCGCGTCCAAGAAGCCCGCCGGCGGCAGGCCCGCCACCGCGTCCGCGAGGGCGAAGAAGGCCGCCTCATCGCCGGCCGCCGCCAGCGCCAAGGCGGGCAAGAAGGCGGCGGCCGCGACCCGCCGCGTCACCCTCCAAGGCGAAGACCCCCAGGGAGAAGAAGGCCGCCGCGGCCGCCAAGAGGAAGAAGCCCGCCGCGAAGAAAGCCTCCGCCGCCGTCGCCGCTTCCCCGGCCAAGGCCAAGGGCGCCGCCTCCAAGGCGAAGAAGACCGCGAAGCCGCCACGAAGAAACCCAAAGCGCCGAAACCGAAGAAGGCAGCACCCAAGTCGAAGCCCGCCGCCAAGAAGGCCGCCGCTGCCAAAAAGTAAGCACGGCACCGGGGGCCTACGCTTCACTGGAGGCTGCCTGCCTTCTGCTCGACGAGCTGCTCGCTATTCGCCGGACGGACGGACGAGACCGGCCGGACCGATGCGGCGATGATGCGTGCGTTCAATTTCTGCGTGCGGCTTAACAACCGTCACAATAAAAAGCCCTTTTCAGGGCTAACATAAATTTCCATTACCTACTACTACCCATGCAATAAGTACGTACCACATTCTAACCTTATTTGTTATAGGTACAATTAATTAAATAAATACTAATACATGCAACGTATAGGTACCGAGACAATATCACTCTACTAATATACTTACGTGTTTCGAGCTTCTCTCTCTCTCTCTATATTTCGAAACCAAAACGTAACGAACACACATACACACACGGACTCGATAAAACAAGCAAGCAAGCGAACGAACAAACAAACGCGTCACTCTCCGGAAAACTCTGAAAAAAAAAAAAAGTTACACCTGATGCCGCACCACACCGCGCCTGACGTATTTACCTACTTGCACTTACTTTACAATAGGTAGGTACCTACCTAATTTACGCTAGGCCCTAGGTACAGGTCTCGCACGCACGCGCACGGCCGGTGAGCGTGCACTCGCAAAAAAAAAAATAAACAAACAAACAAACAAACAAACATCCCGCCACCCACACTTCGAACGAACCCGATCCCGGACTCCCGACTCCCTACGACCACCACCACCGCACCACCGCCCGAGGAGGTCCTCCATGGAGGTCCACCAATCGCGATCTAATTATCATATTATAATAGCCTACTAATTTATTGTATTGGAAAACTACATTTTCAAAAAAAACTATAATTTATAATCGTCTAAAAAAAAAAAATGCGGCGTTGCCGCACTTCCCTTGCCCCTCTCGCGCGCGAAATCATCTCTCTCTTTCCGCCCTCTGCTCTGTCTACGGATCGTGGAACGTGCAACGTCGCATTTTCAAAACAACCGCTCGTCCCGATCCCCACCGTCCGACCGCGGTGGATATCATATATATAAAACAAAATGTGGCTGCGTGTTTTTATTATTCACGCTCTCGCAACTCGGCCCGCGTGTACGTTAAGTACGCGCGCTCTTGCACCTTAGATCGTTTTTAAACTCTTCATTAACAATGTCCGGACGTGGCAAAGGCGGCCAAAGTTAAGGGAAAGGTCAAGTCTCGCTCCCAATCGTGCCGGTCTACAGTTTCCCGTCGGACGTATTCACAGGCTGCTGAGGAAAGGCAACTACGCGGAACGCGTCGGTGCCGGCGCCCCCGTGTACCTCGCGGCGGTGATGGAGTATCTGGCCGCGGAAGTCCTGGAGTTGGCCCGGTAACGCGGCGCCGCGACAACAAGAAGACCAGGATCATACCCAGACATCTGCAGCTAGCCATCCCGCAACGACGAGGAGCTGAACAAACTTCTCTCCGGTGTGGACCATCGCACAGGCGGCGTACTGCCGAACATCCAAGCCGTTCTGTTGCCCAAGAAGACCGAGAAGAAGGCCTAATCGCGATTAGGATCCGGCTTCGGAGTATTTTCTATCTATACTTTGATATGACTTAGTATAGAGGAAAAAAAAATGAAAACAAAAGGCCCTTTTCAGGGCCACAAAATTATTCCATTTACACTCTTTTACTACCTATATTGGTATACCTACATACTATATAAATAGGTATATTTTACCTATCGATCAAAATAATTATTTAAGTATATTTTCAAAATTATTCAAGATTTTAAATTTTTACATTTAAAACTACATAAAGTAATTAAGTACATGAACAATGAACATGAGTTAGTTTATGATGATAATAATAATATATTTCATATATTATAAAAAAATTCACATATAATAGGATAATAGGATTGTTAATAATATGTAGTAATATTAGAACAGTGAAAAAACAAAAATAATACGTAATTAAAAAAAAATATTTATTATTTTACCCTTTCTGCACGCCCGGTGGGTGGGGGCGCTCCCCGCGTCCCTCCCCGCCGACGTCGTTGATTGGTCGAATTCGAAGAGGACCGCTCGCCGGCAGCCGGCACTGCTCAGCGCCGAGAAAACTAACAAAAAGCGAAAAATCCAAAAAATCCTCACATTCGCCTAACGTTCGAGCGCAACGGCGGTCGCTTCTCTATCGTTTCGAAATTGATTGTTTCTGTACTCAGTAGTAGTTCAACATGCCACCTAAGACCAGCGGTAAGGCTGCCAAGAAATCCGGCAAGGCCCAGAAGAACATCTCCAAGTCCGACAAGAGAAAGAAGAAGCACAAGAGGAAGGAGAGCTACGCAATTTACATCTACAAAGTGCTCAAGCAGGTCCACCCCGACACCGGTATCTCCAGTAAGGCGATGTCGATCATGAACTCGTTCGTGAACGACATTTTCGAGCGCATCGCCGCCGAGGCTTCCCGGCTCGCCCACTACAACAAGAGGTCGACGATCACCTCCAGGGAGGTGCAGACGTCCGTGAGGCTGCTGCTGCCCGGGGAGCTGGCCAAGCACGCGGTCAGCGAGGGCACCAAGGCCGTCACCAAGTACACCAGCTCGAAGTGAGGTGGTCTTCGCGTCCCTTCGCCGGTCCCGCCCTCTTCGAGGTCGAACGGGATTTTAAAAAAAAAGGCCCTTTTCAGGGCCACAAAATGATTCCAAAATTTACATTATTTAATTTAAACATGTAGGTATTAATTATGGTGAAATTTTAAATTTTATTACTTTAAAAAAAAAAAAATATATCTATAAGGGATAAAGGAAAGAAAATAAATAAATATAATAATTAAATAATAGTAATGGCGTAGTTGAACCGATATTGGTGGAATTTCTCTAAATAATAATAATAATCATCTACGGTCCAAGTGCTGAACCGATCTTGATGAAGTCTGGCGAATGCAGCGATAAATTTATTATTATTATTATTTTTTTTTTTTTTTTCCTTAAAATAGTTAAATTTACACTACACAATAATTATAATTATTGCTTTTTTTTTCAAAGATATTTGCCCTCTCGCTCTGCCGCCGCTGCGAGATGGTGCCCCCCCTCCCTGCCCCCGCACGCTCGCATATAAAGGTTCGGGTCCGAGTCGGAAAATTTTATTCACTAACTGTGTCAGTTGCCAGTGGACGTGTGCGCGGTCTCACGCAATTTTTTATTTTAAATTTCAAGAGTCATGGCACGTACGAAGCAGACCGCCCGCAAGTCCACCGGTGGTAAGGCGCCTCGCAAGCAGCTGGCCACGAAGGCCGCTCGCAAGAGCGCTCCGGCCACCGGCGGCGTCAAGAAGCCTCACCGCTACAGGCCGGGCACGGTGGCGCTCCGCGAGATTCCGTCGCTACCAGAAGAGCACCGAGCTTCTGATCCGTAAGCTGCCGTTCCAGCGGCTGGTGCGCGAGATCGCTCAGGACTTCAAGACCGACCTGCGCTTCCAGAGCTCCGCCGTGATGGCCCTGCAAGAGGCTAGCGAGGCGTATCTGGTCGGCCTCTTCGAGGATACCAACCTTTGCGCCATTCACGCTAAGCGCGTCACCATCATGCCGAAAGATATCCAGCTCGCGCGCAGGATCAGAGGCGAGCGCGCCTAGAGCTGTGTACGTCCGCAACACGCCGAGTTGTGACCTACCTCTCTGGAAGCTAAGCAAAAGGCCCTTTTCAGGGCCACAAAACTTTCCTTTCTATACTTACCTATCTATACTACACTTAGTACCCTGGCTAAACGTAACCTTTGACCCCTCCAAAAGTTTATAGTAGTAGAAAGAAAGAAAAAAATTATATATTTTTTTATTTTTATTTTTATTTTTACCTATAATCTAAATACGTCACTCTCGAACTCTCGACGTGGTAAAACGTAGTTACTTAAGAATAAATGTTATTATAAATATAAATATAAATAATATTTAGCTACAAATTATCCAAAATCCAGTCAGACCGAAAAACCGCGAAACTAACAACCCCCCCCCCCCCCCCTCCCCCCCCCCCATTTTTTGTCTCTTTTACTCTAGTAGCGGCTGCCACACATGACATTACTTATGACGGCGCAACGGCTCTCTACGCAAAAGTATAAAATACGCGCTCCCTACGGTTTCATGGGCCATTCGAGTGTTGCTTCTCGTTCTGTTCGCAGCGTGCGGTGCGGTGCGGCGCATTATTTGAAAATTTAAAGCAGACTACTACAAGATGACCGGTCGCGGCAAAGGCGGGAAGGGTTTGGGGAAAGGTGGTGCCAAGCGTCACAGGAAAGTGTTACGTGATAACATCCAAGGTATCACGAAGCCGGCCATCCGTCGTCTGGCGCGCAGAGGTGGCGTCAAGCGTATATCCGGTCTGATATACGAGGAGACCCGCGGTGTCCTGAAAGTATTCCTCGAGAACGTGATCCGCGACGCCGTCACATACACGGAGCACGCCAAGAGGAAGACCGTCACCGCTATGGACGTCGTTTACGCTCTGAAACGTCAGGGTCGCACCCTGTACGGTTTCGGAGGTTAAGCTATGGCTCCTGTGGTAGCAGCTACCATCATATAGAAGATTTTAAAAAAGGCCCTTTTCAGGGCCGCATATATTTCTTGATTAAGTGGGAAACCTACCTACCTACCTATTTACCTACGTACGTACACTAAACGTCTAGCGGATAATAATATTAATTTTGTTTTGTTTTTCCGCCAAAACTGATGATCGAATTATTTTACCTACGTTTTCTTGTGATACAATAAAATATAGGTAAGTATCTACTTTTACATTTTATTTTCTAATTATTCTTGGAAGTGCCTAATAAAAAAAAATTTTTAATTTTAAAAATTTTATTATTAGTGAGCAATAAACATTAGGCGATGATGTTACGTACCGTGCTTAATGTCTACTCATAGTCCCCGACGAGCTGATATACGTAAGTGGTGAGCCTGCATACAAATTCGTTGTCCTCGGTCGTCGAAATCCATCGATGTCTTGCAATGTGCGTGTCTACATGGAAAGAAAGAAAAAAAAACACATAAGTAAAAATTATAATTTAATAAAAAAGTATTATAAGTCTTTACGGGTGAGTATTATTATTAGATTGAAATAGTTTCGGTAGGCACAGAGACTGTATAGCCGAGGCGTATCCTCTGCTCGCAAACGAGCGCGCGTTATCGCGTCTATATTTTATTTTTTATTATTCGTCTCTACATGTTTGTTTATATTTAGATGTGAACATAAAGGGAATATATTAATATATATATTTTTAATTACACCGGCATATGTCTATCGAAATAATATTCAGACCGCCGGCGAGAGACTGCAATTCGTACACGACGAGAGATCGAGTTGTGTTTTACGAGGGTCTACTTCGATCGTTCTAAATTATGTTTATATCGGGCTATACATTTAGATTAGTGATCAAATGGAATGAATGGAATCTCAGCTTTTAATTTGGCGGGATATACAACGATTTTACCAATGTTTTATAGAGAAAAATGAGTTTTTAAACGGGACCCGAGGTACGCGTCTAGCGGTGTATCGAAATTAAACATCGATCGCTCCGCGTACACTGAGGTGATTTGCGTTTGAATTGTAACACAACACGCACAGGCTCAAGATGAAACGATCTAACCGTCCGAAATGATGGAAAATTAACATGGGATTAAATTATTTCCTTTTAATCGGATGCATGCTAGTGAAAAGTTGTAAGTATTCGTACGGGAAAATGTCTAGCGACATCGCGGCTCTCCTTACGGTAACGCCACGAGCCTTACTACCAACAGCGACCTCTGTGCGGCGTACGCTATATAGCTGTTTTCAGTTTGTAAAATTCTACGTAGTTTCGTGTTTTTTGGTGTTCCATCAAAATATAACAATTAATAAATAAAGAAAATGTCCGACACCGCAGTTGCATCCGAGGCACCGGCGCCGGCTACGCCCGCGAAGAAACCCAAGGCGTCCGCTGGCGCCGCGGCCAAGAAGCCGAAGGCGAAGCCCACCCACCCCAAGACGTCCGAGATGGTGAACAGCGCCATCAAGGAGCTCAAGGAGAGGAGCGGCTCGTCCCTGCAGGCCATCAAGAAGTACATCGCCGCCCAGTACAAGGTCGACGCGGAGAAGATGGCGCCTTTCATAAGGAAGTATCTGAAGAGCGCCGTCGAGTCCGGCGCGTTGATCCAGACGAAGGGCAAGGGCGCATCGGGCTCTTTCAAGCTGGAGTCGAAGTCGTCCGCGTCCAAGAAGCCCGCCGGCGGCAAGGCCGCCACCGCGTCCGCGAGGGCGAAGAAGGCCGCCTCATCGCCGGCCGCCGCCAGCGCCAAGGCGGGCAAGAAGGCGGCGGCCGCGACCGCCGCGTCACCCTCCAAGGCGAAGACCCCCAGGGAGAAGAAGGCCGCCGCGGCCGCCAAGAGGAAGAAGCCCGCCGCGAAGAAAGCCTCCGCCGCCGTCGCCGCTTCCCCGGCCAAGGCCAAGGGCGCCGCCTCCAAGGCGAAGAAGACCGCGAAGCCGCCCACGAAGAAACCCAAAGCGCCGAAACCGAAGAAGGCAGCACCCAAGTCGAAGCCCGCCGCCAAGAAGGCCGCCGCTGCCAAAAAGTAAGCACCGGCACCGGGGGCCTACGCTTCACTGGAGGCTGCCTGCCTTCGCTCGACGAGCTGCTCGCTATTCGCCGGACGGACGGACGGACCGGCCGGCCGATGCGGCGATGATGCGTGCGTTCAATTTCTGCGTGCGGCTTAACAACCGTCACAATAAAAAGCCCTTTTCAGGGCTAACATAAATTTCCATTACCTACTACTACCCATGCAATAAGTACGTACACATTCTACCTTATTTGTTATAGGTACAATTAATTAAATAAATACTAATACATGTAACGGTATAGGTACCGAGACAATATCACTCTACTAATATACTTACGTGTTTCGAGCTTCTCTCTCTCTCTCTATCTTTCGAAACCAAAACGTAACGAACACACATACACACACGGACTCGATAAAACAAGCAAGCAAGCGAACGAAAAAACAAACGCGTCACTCTCGGAAAACTCTGAAAAAAAAAAAAAGTTACACCTGATGCCGCACCACACCGCGCCTGACGTATTTACCTACTTGCACTTACTTTACAATAGGTAGGTACCTACCTAATTTACGCTAGGCCCTAGGTACAGGTCTCGCACGCACGCGACGGCCGGTGAGCGTGCACTCGCAAAAAAAAAATAAACAAACAAACAAACAAACAAACATCCCGCCACCCACACTTCGAACGAACCCGATCCCGACTCCCGACTCCCTACGACCACCACCACCGCACCACCGCCCGAGGAGGTCCTCCATGGAGGTCCACCAATCGCGATCTATTATCATATTATAATAGCCTACTAATTTATTGTATTGGAAAACTACATTTTCAAAAAAAAAATATAATTTATAATCGTCTAAAAAAAAAAAATGCGGCGTTGCCGCACTTCCCTTGCCCTCTCGCGCGAAATCATCTCTCTCTTTCCGCCCTCTGCTCTGTCTACGGATCGTGGAACGTGCAACGTCGCATTTTCAAAACAACCGCTCGTCCCGATCCCCACCGTCCGACCGCGGTGGATATCATATATATAAAACAAAATGTGGCTGCGTGTTTTTATTATTCACGCTCTCGCAACTCGGCCCGCGTGTACGTTAAGTACGCGCGCTCTTGCACCTTAGATCGTTTTTTAAAACTCTTCATTAACAATGTCCGGACGTGGCAAAGGCGGCAAAGTTAAGGGAAAGGTCAAGTCTCGCTCCAATCGTGCCGGTCTACAGTTTCCCGTCGGACGTATTCACAGGCTGCTGAGGAAAGGCAACTACGCGGAACGCGTCGGTGCCGGCGCCCCCGTGTACCTCGCGGCGGTGATGGAGTATCTGGCCGCGGAAGTCCTGGAGTTGGCCGGTAACGCGGCGCGCGACAACAAGAAGACCAGGATCATACCCAGACATCTGCAGCTAGCCATCCGCAACGACGAGGAGCTGAACAAACTTCTCTCCGGTGTGACCATCGCACAGGGCGGCGTACTGCCGAACATCCAAGCCGTTCTGTTGCCCAAGAAGACCGAGAAGAAGGCCTAATCGCGATTAGGATCCGGCTTCGGAGTATTTTCTATCTATACTTTGATATGACTTAGTATAGAGGAAAAAAAAAAAAGGAAAACAAAAGGCCCTTTTCAGGGCCACAAAATTATTCCATTTACACTCTTTTACTACTTTTTACTACCTATATTGGTATACCTACATACTATATAAGTAGCTATATTTACCTATCGATCAAAATAATTTATTTAAGTATATTTTCAAAATTATTCAAGATTTAAATTTTTACATTTAAAACTACATAAAGTAATTAAGTACATGAACAATGAACATGAGTTAGTTTATGATGATAATAATAATATATTTCATATATTATAAAAAAATTCACATATAATAGGATAATAGGATTGTTAATAATATGTAGTAATATTAGAACAGTGAAAAAACAAAAATAATACGTAATAAAAAAAAAAATATTTATTATTTACCCTTTCTGCACGCCCGGTGGGTGGGGGCGCTCCCCGCGTCCCTCCCCGCCGACGTCGTTGATTGGTCGAATTCGAAGAGACCGCTCGCCGGCAGCCGGTACTGCTCAGCGCCGAGAAACTAACAAAAAGCGAAAAATCCAAAAAATTTTTCACATTCGCCTAACGTTCGAGCGCAACGGCGGTCGCTTCTCTATCGTTTCGAAATTGATTGTTTCTGTACTCAGTAGTAGTTCAACATGCCACCTAAGACCAGCGGTAAGGCTGCCAAGAAATCCGGCAAGGCCCAGAAGAACATCTCCAAGTCCGACAAGAGAAAGAAGAAGCACAAGAGGAAGGAGAGCTACGCAATTTACATCTACAAAGTGCTCAAGCAGGTCCACCCCGACACCGGTATCTCCAGTAAGGCGATGTCGATCATGAACTCGTTCGTGAACGACATTTTCGAGCGCATCGCCGCCGAGGCTTCCCGGCTCGCCCACTACAACAAGAGGTCGACGATCACCTCCAGGGAGGTGCAGACGTCCGTGAGGCTGCTGCTGCCCGGGGAGCTGGCCAAGCACGCGGTCAGCGAGGGCACCAAGGCCGTCACCAAGTACACCAGCTCGAAGTGAGGTGGTCTTCGCGTCCCTTCGCCGGTCCCGCCCTCTTCGAGGTCGAACGGGATTTTAAAAAAAAAGGCCCTTTTCAGGGCCACAAAATGATTCCAAAATTTACATTATTTAATTTAAACATGTAGGTATTAATTATGGTGAATTTTTAAATTTTATTACTTTATAAAAAAAAAAAATATCTATATAAGGGATAAAGGAAAAGAAAATAAATAAATATAATAATTAAATAATATTAATGGCGTAGTTGAACCGATATTGGTGGAATTTCTCTAAATAATAATAATAATCATCTACGGTCCAAGTGCTGAACCGATCTTGATGAAGTCTGGCGAATGCAGTGATAAATTTATTATTATTATAATTTTTTTTTTTTTTTTTTCTTAAAATAGTTAAATTTACACTACACAATAATTATAATTATTGCTTTTTTTTCAAAGATATTTGCCCTCTCGCTCTGCCGCCGCTGCGAGATGGTACCCCCCTCCCTGCCCCCGCACGCTCGCATATAAAGGTTCGGGTCCGAGTCGGAAAAATTTTATTCACTAACTGTGTCAGTTGCGAGTGAACGTGTGCGCGTCTCACGCAATTTTTTTTATTTTAAATTTCAACAGTCATGGCACGTACGAAGCAGACCGCCCGCAAGTCCACCGGTGGTAAGGCGCCTCGCAAGCAGCTGGCCACGAAGGCCGCTCGCAAGAGCGCTCCGGCCACCGGCGGCGTCAAGAAGCCTCACCGCTACAGGCCGGGCACGGTGGCGCTCCGCGAGATCCGTCGCTACCAGAAGAGCACCGAGCTTCTGATCCGTAAGCTGCCGTTCCAGCGGCTGGTGCGCGAGATCGCTCAGGACTTCAAGACCGACCTGCGCTTCCAGAGCTCCGCCGTGATGGCCCTGCAAGAGGCTAGCGAGGCGTATCTGGTCGGCCTCTTCGAGGATACCAACCTTTGCGCCATTCACGCTAAGCGCGTCACCATCATGCCGAAAGATATCCAGCTCGCGCGCAGGATCAGAGGCGAGCGCGCCTAGAGCTGTGTACGTCCGCAACACGCCGAGTTGTGACCTACCTCTCTGGAAGCTAAGCAAAAGGCCCTTTTCAGGGCCACAAAACTTTCCTTTCTATACTTACCTATCTATACTACACTTAGTACCCTGGCTAAACGTAACCTTTGACCCCTCCAAAAGTTTATAGTAGTAGAAAGAAAGAAAAAAATTATATATTTTTTTATTTTTATTTTTATTTTTACCTATAATCTAAATACGTCACTCTCGAACTCTCGACGTGGTAAAACGTAGTTACTTAAGAATAAATGTTATTATAAATATAAATATAAATAATATTTAGCTACAAATTATCCAAAATCCAGTCAGACCGAAAAACCGCGAAACTAACAACCCCCCCCCCCCCCTCCCCCCCCCCATTTTTTGTCTCTTTTACTCTAGTAGCGGCTGCCACACATGACATTACTTATGACGGCGCAACGGCTCTCTACGCAAAAGTATAAAATACGCGCTCCCTACGGTTTCATGGGCCATTCGAGTGTTGCTTCTCGTTCTGTTCGCAGCGTGCGGTGCGGTGCGGCGCATTATTTGAAAATTTAAAGCAGACTACTACAAGATGACCGGTCGCGGCAAAGGCGGGAAGGGTTTGGGGAAAGGTGGTGCCAAGCGTCACAGGAAAGTGTTACGTGATAACATCCAAGGTATCACGAAGCCGGCCATCCGTCGTCTGGCGCGCAGAGGTGGCGTCAAGCGTATATCCGGTCTGATATACGAGGAGACCCGCGGTGTCCTGAAAGTATTCCTCGAGAACGTGATCCGCGACGCCGTCACATACACGGAGCACGCCAAGAGGAAGACCGTCACCGCTATGGACGTCGTTTACGCTCTGAAACGTCAGGGTCGCACCCTGTACGGTTTCGGAGGTTAAGCTATGGCTCCTGTGGTAGCAGCTACCATCATATAGAAGATTTTAAAAAAGGCCCTTTTCAGGGCCGCATATATTTCTTGATTAAGTGGGAAACCTACCTACCTACCTATTTACCTACGTACGTACACTAAACGTCTAGCGGATAATAATATTAATTTTGTTTTGTTTTTCCGCCAAAACTGATGATCGAATTATTTTACCTACGTTTTCTTGTGATACAATAAAATATAGGTAAGTATCTACTTTTACATTTTATTTTCTAATTATTCTTGGAAGTGCCTAATAAAAAAAAAATTTTTAATTTTAAAAATTTTATTATTAGTGAGCAATAAACATTAGGCTATGATGTTACGTACCGTGCTTAGTGTCTACTCATAGTCCCCGACGAGCTGATATACGTAAGTGGTGAGCCTGCATACAAATTCGTTGTCCTCGGTCGTCGAAATCCATCGATGTCTTGCAATGTGCGTGTCTACATGGAAAGAAAGAAAAAAAAACACATAAGTAAAAATTATAATTTAATAAAAAAGTATTATAAGTCTTTACGGGTGAGTATTATTATTAGATTGAAATAGTTTCGGTAGGCACAGAGACTGTATAGCCGAGGCGTATCCTCTGCTCGCAAACGAGCGCGCGTTATCGCGTCTATATTTTATTTTTTATTATTCGTCTCTACATGTTTGTTTATATTTAGATGTGAACATAAAGGGAATATATTAATATATATATTTTTAATTACACCGGCATATGTCTATCGAAATAATATTCAGACCGCCGGCGAGAGACTGCAATTCGTACACGACGAGAGATCGAGTTGTGTTTTACGAGGGTCTACTTCGATCGTTCTAAATTATGTTTATATCGGGCTATACATTTAGATTAGTGATCAAATGGAATAAATGGAATCTCAGCTTTTAATTTGGCGGGATATACAACGATTTTACCAATGTTTTATAGAGAAAAATGAGTTTTAAACGGGACCCGAGGTACGCGTCTAGCGGTGTATCGAAATTAAACATCGATCGCTCCGCGTACACTGAGGTGATTTGCGTTTGAATTGTAACACAACACGCACAGGCTCAAGATGAAACGATCTAACCGTCCGAAATGATGGAAAATTAACATGGGATTAAATTATTTCCTTTTAATCGGATGCATGCTAGTGAAAAGTTGTAAGTATTCGTACGGGAAAATGTCTAGCGACATCGCGGCTCTCCTTACGGTAACGCCACGAGCCTTACTACCAACAGCGACCTCTGTGCGGCGTACGCTATATAGCTGTTTTCAGTTTGTAAAATTCTACGTAGTTTCGTGTTTTTTGGTGTTCCATCAAAATATAACAATTAATAAATAAAGAAAATGTCCGACACCGCAGTTGCATCCGAGGCACCGGCGCCGGCTACGCCCGCGAAGAAACCCAAGGCGTCCGCTGGCGCCGCGGCCAAGAAGCCGAAGGCGAAGCCCACCCACCCCAAGACGTCCGAGATGGTGAACAGCGCCATCAAGGAGCTCAAGGAGAGGAGCGGCTCGTCCCTGCAGGCCATCAAGAAGTACATCGCCGCCCAGTACAAGGTCGACGCGGAGAAGATGGCGCCTTTCATAAGGAAGTATCTGAAGAGCGCCGTCGAGTCCGGCGCGTTGATCCAGACGAAGGGCAAGGGCGCATCGGGCTCTTTCAAGCTGGAGTCGAAGTCGTCCGCGTCCAAGAAGCCCGCCGGCGGCAAGGCCGCCACCGCGTCCGCGAGGGCGAAGAAGGCCGCCTCATCGCCGGCCGCCGCCAGCGCCAAGGCGGGCAAGAAGGCGGCGGCCGCGACCGCCGCGTCACCCTCCAAGGCGAAGACCCCCAGGGAGAAGAAGGCCGCCGCGGCCGCCAAGAGGAAGAAGCCCGCCGCGAAGAAAGCCTCCGCCGCCGTCGCCGCTTCCCCGGCCAAGGCCAAGGGCGCCGCCTCCAAGGCGAAGAAGACCGCGAAGCCGCCCACGAAGAAACCCAAAGCGCCGAAACCGAAGAAGGCAGCACCCAAGTCGAAGCCCGCCGCCAAGAAGGCCGCCGCTGCCAAAAAGTAAGCACCGGCACCGGGGGCCTACGCTTCACTGGAGGCTGCCTGCCTTCGCTCGACGAGCTGCTCGCTATTCGCCGGACGGACGGACGGACGGACGGACCGGCCGGCCGATGCGGCGATGATGCGTGCGTTCAATTTCTGCGTGCGGCTTAACAACCGTCACAATAAAAAGCCCTTTTCAGGGCTAACATAAATTTCCATTACCTACTACTACCCATGCAATAAGTACGTACACATTCTACCTTATTTGTTATAGGTACAATTAATTAAATAAATACTAATACATGTAACGGTATAGGTACCGAGACAATATCACTCTACTAATATACTTACGTGTTTCGAGCTTCTCTCTCTCTCTCTATATTTCGAAACCAAAACGTAACGAACACACATACACACACGGACTCGATAAAACAAGCAAGCAAGCGAACGAAAAAACAAACGCGTCACTCTCGGAAAACTCTGAAAAAAAAAAAAAGTTACACCTGATGCCGCACCACACCGCGCCTGACGTATTTACCTACTTGCACTTACTTTACAATAGGTAGGTACCTACCTAATTTACGCTAGGCCCTAGGTACAGGTCTCGCACGCACGCGACGGCCGGTGAGCGTGCACTCGCAAAAAAAAAAATAAACAAACAAACAAACAAACATCCCGCCACCCACACTTCGAACGAACCCGATCCCGACTCCCGACTCCGACTCCGACCTTAATATTAATATAGGGATTTCGAGGAGGCTGCTTTAATACTATCTCTCGCGCGGCATGCGTATTCCTGGCTGTTAGTAGAGTTCTTGTGATAACCAATCAAAATATTCTTATCCGTGTGTGCGTGCGGGAGTTATCTGCGCATGCGCGACTCCATACCTACGAGTATAAACCCCGCCCATATTTAGGTCATATATAGGTAAGCCGTCGCCTACGCAAGACGCAATCAGATAACAAACGGCAGTCGGCATGTGAGGGGTAAATAAATAAGCAACAAATAGTGCATCGACTGTTGGATATTTCGTCTTGCGATGATGATTGATGGATTTTTAATTTGAATTACGTTTTCAGTTTTCCTGCTAAGGTGATGTGTTAGTGCGTGTGAGTGCTACATTGTCGGTGTATTCGCGTCATAGGTGCGTTTGCTTAGGGCGCCTTTTGTCGGGTGGATTGTTGTGATAGGCATGGACTACCAGGGTACTACTTTAAATATGATTGATTGACTGACTGAGTGAGTGAGTGAGTTAGCGATTCAAGGGGTACGGTAATGTACTCTGCCATACCCCTTCCAAGTTAACCCACTACCGTCTTAGACTGCATCGTCACTTATTCAATAAATACGCATATATAAATACGCATGTAGAAGGACACACAACAAAACAGTAGAGCAGAGGAAGACCAAAAAAGAGATGGATGGATTGTGCGCACATCATGCGAAAATTTGGTATAGTGGTAGCTGATACTCCGGTTCAATATATAGGGATACTTTTTATCAGGAAGAGAATAAACAATAAGGTTTATCCGGGATAGGGGATGAAAGATTTTGTTGATTTTGCTCCATAACTTCGTCAAACCTAAACCGAATTTGATAATTCCTATTTTATTTGAAAGTGTGTACTATTAGAAATATTTTAACAAATTTTTGTGACGATCTACTATCTATCTACTAAATATTATCGGAGATAGAGGGCATAACTTCTTGCGGATAATTTATAATAAAATAACGATAGTTTATAATAAAATAACGTCCTAGAATCTATCGAACATTAATTCTAAATCTACAAACTACTTTTTACTAATTGCATATGTAAGTAACTACAGTAAACAGATAGACCGATTTTGACGGGACTTTCACTGGTAGATAGCCGATTTTACCGGGAGAAACAAAGGCTTCTTTTTTAACCGACTTTTGAAAAAGAAGGAGGAGTTGTGTTTTTCTACCTATGTATACCGTTGGTATACCGATATCTCCGTGATTTCTAAACCGATTTGCGTGAATCTTTTTTAAATTGATACAAAAATTGCGAGATGCTCCCATAAAACCTTCAGGTTCCAGCAGCTCCTCATTTCTGATCCTCCTAAACTATGCGGATTTAGATACTATCGATTGTGAATTGAAGAAGCTGACGAAGTTGCGGGCTTCCACTAGTCTTACTATAAAATAACGGATTTTTAGGGCATTTTTTTTTTAAATATAAAGAATTACATGCAGGAAGCAATCTTTCTTTCGCTTTGCATCATACTATTTTTGAATTTGAACCATATAATTGTATATTTGTCACTAGATGGCGTTGGCTGCATTTTCCGACTTCTTCGGCTTGTGGGTATTATTTTAGAACCATAATGCCGTACACTCCTATTATGATTTATTTATTAGATAAGAAATTTTATTTTTTTATTTTTATAAATATTTTATTATTTTAATTTATTTCATTATTCATATAGTCTTTGCTGCTTCTATCGCTTTTGTATTACATTGTTATTATATATATACTGAGCTGTTAGCTGTACATTCTTAGTAGTGTTACAGACAGCCATTACTATTGGGTATTCAATATTAGTATAAAATGTACTATTTGTAACACTAAACAAGACTAAATGTATTTTTTTTTCTTTCTCCTGCAAGTGCTCTATCCATGTTTAGCCGAAACACTCACACGAGAAGTCCAGTGAGTGCGACCCGACCGGTTACGAACGTCGAGACAACGGACGTTTCAAGTTGATGTTACAAGTTACTACAGTAAGTATCAGTTATTATAATTATTTCATACGTGCACGTAAACCATTAAAAAGAATAGCGCAACGTTATTCCACATAATGTTAAAGTCAAAAGGCTGCGGGATTTGAAAGTTTGCACTAAACTGAACGACGCGAAAGTGTAGGGTAAACGAGACACGCATAAAGAATCGACTCGAAGTGAGTGTAGCATGTACACTCTCGCACAAGTCAAGCCGAGTAATAGGTACAACCTAAAATTGTGTATTGATATCTATTTATCACTAGATAAAGTTAGTTACATTTTCGTTTAATAGACAGATTCTAAAAGGTAACGTTGCTATGACGTCGACTTTTAAACGATTTCCAAAAAGGAGGAGGTTATAAATTCGGCTGGTATTTTTTTTTTATCGATCCTTCTCATGAACTGCCTTGAATGGCACTATACATTTCAACTTAGTACCTTAAAGTCATTATATCTCAAAGCAAATATGACACCACGAAATGAAAATATGTAATTATTTTTGTCTAGGGAAATCTTTAACTTTCCAGAATAAAAAGTATAATATGAGCCTATGCCACTCTCCAGGTTCTCAACTATACCCATGCAAAAAATTGCGTCGATTCGGTGCTCTGTTGCAGCGTGATTGAAGGACATACAAAAGCATTCAGCTACCAATTTTATTACAGTTCGTTATTATTAATTTAAAATTTTATTTCATTTTATATAAATTGAGTGCTTCATACTACTCGTCTACCTACGTCTCGCTACCTGCAATCTTTGCTTTGTCCCTCGTTCATTTTGAATAATTTATGAACTGCGAAAGTTGCAGTGTAGGACATCAAATGTTGCATACAAAATAATAAAATCAATATAATAAGTTTATTAACTACTAGCGGACCCGACAAACGTTGTCCTGTCTTAAGTTTTTTTACATCCTCTTTGACGAAATTGGCAGCACGCATTCTGTCAATGTTATGTCAAACGCCATAAGGTTACATCAAAAAAGTTTGAATTGTAAAAGCGGTTACATTAGAAATAATTTAATATGGTGGTTAATATTTCTTAAATTTTCTAATTTTCCGCGCAATTTTCTTAATTTTTTCTTTCATAAGAACCTTCTCCTAACAATAACAAACACAATAAAAAAAGAATTAGCGAAATCGGTCCAGCCGTTCACGCGTGATGCGCTTACCAACACATTAAGCGATTCATTTTTATATATTAGATGTACTTACATTTCTATTCTCCTCTACAGAAAAACAGATGGAACACTCACGCAATTTATTTCATTACGAACACAACACAACAAGACTATGAAATTAGTCACTAATTAACTAAATAAAATTATTTTAAAAAACACACAGCATCAATTATCAACCCACAATATGGATCCACAAGAATCACACTGAACATAGAGAGTCGTAGAGTCTTCGCGAACTTGTCTCCATTGAATAAAATAATAAATATTATGTTATTATGCTTCACTCGTAATTTACCAACCAGCACTGGTAGCATGGGCAGGAGATAAAAGTTTTATCCCGGGGGATTTTATCCACTGACAGGGGATAAAATTATCTTTTCTCTATGCTAAAGCATGGCGACAGAGGAGAAGGCGATGTATATTTCTATAAGTATATCCACTGAGTGTTATTTCCACCGCTTTGCCCATGCTCGACGGGTGGATAAAGCTAAGCGAGGGGATAAACGTTTTATCCTTTTCCAGGGGATAAAATTTCTCCCGCCCATGCTACCAGGGCAGGAAATGGAATCAATTATTCAAAAATAACATAATGCGTTAAAGCTTGCTAACTATGTACTTACATTTCTATTCTCCAACACAGGAAAACAGAAGGATCAGTCACAATTTATTATGATTAGAGAGCATAACAAATAATTAATTAAAAAATAACAGATCAAATAATTAATTTAGAAACACACACACACAGCCTTCTAACACTTATCAGATAGAGTTAAACTAAAAAATAGATCCACAAGAATTACACTGCACATAGAGAGTCGTAGAGTCTCCATACAGTAAAGTAATATAAATATATTATTATATTTCACTAGTAATTCACCAACAGTGACGACTTCGCTGAAGTCCGCGCGCGGGGAATGCAAATAAGCAACTGAGTACTGAGAGAAAAACTCTTTACAAGTTTCAACTAATGCACTAAACCGATAAGAAACGTCTTATAGCTACTTGCCACGCAATAATCAACCTTAACAACAGACAATAAGGGCGTTTTGAAGTAAAAATGTACACCATTTCGCAAAACAATAGAGTCGGCTTTGTAGAAAAATTACCACATAAAGGGCAAAATGGTTTCGTTTACAGTCAGGGCAATAAGTTTGCAAAATACATTTTGGAGATTCAAAAAATAACAGGTCGGTGTTCGTTTGTATTTGAATTATTAGGAATTTTGAATTACTTGTGGAAAGTTTTTAGTTTTTAATTGAGTAGAGGTAACAAATAAGATACAAGTAATCTGCAAGACGTAATGTAAGTAATATTTAAAAGTTTAGTAGGTAATTTAATATTTAAAACACCCAATGAACTTTGTACTGATTAATAATATTTTAAAAAAAGTAAAGTGATTCATGCTTCACACAAGATGGCGTCACCTGCACTCTTAGCTTTGTTCCTATTTCATTTTGAATAATAATAAAACTTGCATGGGAAAATATCCTCTACGTTCCATATAATTTGTTAACCAGGAAATCAAATATTTAAAATAATATAATGCGGTAAGTAAAGGTAAGCTTATTAGCTATGTAGTTAATTACATTTCTCAAAAGTTTGGAAAACACATGGAGCACACACCTTTTATTACATATGTAATACACATGGTTAGAAAGACTAAATTTTATGTCAGTTTAACTTAGGAAAATAATAGTTTGTAAGTTTTTGTTAAACTTTTATTATCTATCGAATTAGGCTTAAGTACCTGTTAAGATAGATTTAAGTGAGTTCAAATAAATAACACACACAGCATTCTAACAACATACTAATAACAACAAAAACTGTTCAAGAACGTAATAGATCCACAAGAACTTCACAATGCGAAAGTTTGTTTGTTTGTTGGTTTGTCCTTCAATAACGCTGTAACAGAGCTACGGATCGACGTGATTTTTTGCATGGGTATAGTTGAGGCTACTTTTTATCCCGGAAAATAAGAGAGTTATCGGCATCAGCTAGCTAGTGTAATATACTATTAGACTAAATACTGACTGATGAAAAGCTCCTCACTTTGCTTAAAAACTAAACCGATAAGAAATATCTTGAAATAATAAAGGTGTTTCAAGCAAGAACACATAGGTACAATTTCATAAAACAATATCTGTATTTCTGGCAATAATTTTTATGGCAAACGGCATATCGCATCTTTAGAGTTATAGTGACCTAACTAAAAAATGTTACTTCGGTTTAGATACATTTCATATAATATTATCAATCCATATATCAATCTGTAAAAATTTGCAAAAAAAAAAAACAACTTTTTCTAATAAAACATGGCGGAGATACATTTTACTCGACAATATTATTTAAACGACCTTTTTGAATTATTTTTTACTCATTGCCTACAGATTGCAACTTTTAAAACTTTTCCATTTTTAAATGTTACTCATCCTAGAAAACGACACGCGAAAAATAACAGTTTATTATCGCTAACAGATGCAAATTAAAAAAATTAACCTGACAACTATTTATAGATGTACGTATTTTCTTTGCTTTTAATGCTTAAGTGTGGTTCTAGCTAATAGCAAGCGGTAAAGGTCACTGCAGTAACTTACATTTAATTAATTTAAGAATCGCACAGAACAGACACAGAACAACACCCCCTACCATTAAAGCGGCCAGCAATGAGGCATACTATATTGAGAAAAAAAAGGTAGGTAAAGTAAGCTATGGTAAAGTAGTTCATGTGATAAGTTAAAAAATATTAGGCATTAGGTTGACGGCGGGTTTTTAATCTGAGTTCTCACAAACCACGCGGTATAATTCAATATATTTTTCAACACACTTGCTCATAAAATCGCTCCCGGTTCACCTTTCGCTTTGTTCTTAAAAAAGTTTCTATTACAAAAAAAATCCTACTTATTACCAAGATATACCTATTGCTTGCTCATTTCATACAACTTCGTATTTAAATAGATAATTTCAACTTGTACGTGTTTAATAAATAAAACTGTCACTCAAATATAACTTTTGTTTTTTCTGTAATAAAGAAAACTGGAAATTCCCCATTTTGTACGTGGCTATATGAGAAAAGCCAAAAAAAAAGAAACCTCATTCTTTTAGTCTATGGCCATTAATTATTATAATTAATATGTTATAATTTTAATACACAAGCCGTCAGCTTGTGCTTATTAATTTTAAAAACTTAAGTTAGGTTTCAAGAATTTATTCTAAAATAAAAGAACAACGTGCTCACTTACAGAGAACTTGAAACTATTTAATTTGTATAAAATGTACATTCAAATGAAAACAAAAATGGTGGCTCCCTAATATAAACACTAATTCCTAGACACAGGTATTTTGAAAATATATTCTTTTTAAGTTTTATTAATCTTTATTTACTTGTTCACTTTAAAAATGTAAAGCGATTCATTCTACTCGTCACAAGATGGCGTTACCTGCTCCCTAAAGTTCCTTTTTGCATTTTGAAAAATAAGTTGCATTACATACAATAATGTTAACCAGGAAATGGAATCAATTAATTATTAAAAAATAACAAAATGCATTCAATAATAAGCTTACTAACTATGTACTTACATATCTATTCTCCAAGACAGGAAAACACATGGATCACTCACTTTATCACAACTTGATTAGAGCATAACAAATGTATGAAATAAGTCCTCACTTGATTAAATAGGTAATCAATTTAAGAAACACACAGCATTCTAACACTTATCAGATAGAGTTAAACTAAAAAATAGATCCACAAGAGAGTCGTAGAGTCTCCATACAGTAAAGTTATATAAATATATTATTATATTTCACTAGTAATTCACCAACAGTGACAACCTCGCTGAAGTCCGCGCGCGGGGAATGCAAATAAGCAACTGAGTACTGAGAGAAATACTCTTTACAAGTTCCAACCAATGCACTAAACCGATAAGAAACGTCTTATAGCCACTTGCCACGCAATAATCAACCTTAACAACAGACAATAAGGGCGTTTTGAAGTAAAAATATACACAATTTCGTAAAACAATAGAGTCGGCTTTGTAGAAATGCGTTGTTGGTGGCGAGTCAACGAAATATAGTTCTTATTGTTATGACATAAAGTGTAAAATGGTTTAAAATGTGAGAGCTTAACAGTCACATTCAGGGCAATAAAAGTTTGCAAAATACGTTTTGGAGATTCGAAAAAACAGGTCGGTTTTTGTTTGTATTGGGATTATTAGGAATTTCGTATTACTTGTGGAAAGCTTTTAGTTTCTAATTAGGTATTTATCTAACTATATGTATTAGAATTATTATCTCAAAGTATTTAGGAATTGCGCCTTAATATAGCATTTTTATTTGAATAACCATATCCAGTTAAGTGCATATGCATAGAACAGAATTTGAAATCCTTACTAATCCTTAATAATACCTATTATAAGTGTGTTTGTTTGTTGGTTTGTCCTTCAATCACGCTGCAACAAAGCAATGGATCGACGTGATTTTTTATTATTGAGGACCGGGAGAGTGACAAAGGCTACTTTTTATCCCGGAAAATCAAAAAGTTCCTCGCGAGCGAAGCCGTGGGCGTCAACTAGTAATTTATTAAGGTGGGTATTACAGATCCACCGACAATGTCATAGGTAATACTTAAATAATCACTAGGTGTACCTACTCTTCAACTCGCACAATGATCTTTTAATTCGAATTATTTATTTTCCACACATAATTCAATAGTGAATATTAGAAATAGTGAAGTTGACAACAATTTACCATGTGACTACAAAATTATTTTTTTTACAAAACCGACTTCAAACGCCACTATAAAGTATAGTATAGTGCCTATAAAATTTGAAGAGTTCTCTTGATTTCTACAGGATCCCATCATCAGATCCTGACCTGATGGTAATGGGACCACCTGGGAAGTATAGGATAAAAAACTAGTGTATTTCTATATGTACATAATATATTAAGCTCTACTTAGACAAATTTTCTAGCTATTTTGCATACTTAGTAAGTTAGTAACATTCTCCATTTTGCTTATATATTGGATGCTCTAGAAGTCTCTTTCTTCCCATATTCTTACGTTCTAACATAGCTATTATATCATTATATTATATTATAGATGTATGAAACAAAAGGTATTACTTAAACATACAAGACACCCTTTTCGATACCCTTCTAAATATTTATTTATAAAACTATATAATACTAGCTGTTGCCCGCGACTTCGTCCGCGCAGATTGAGTTTTTAATAATCCTATAGTCTGATTTTTAATTCCGTGGAATTCTGACGTATCTTAATGTTACCAGAGATTTAAAAAATCCCACAAAAAAGATAATAAATTGAAACTTATACAAATAAAAATCAATGGCCGCACATAGATATACGACAAATGCCTGACAGATAGTTTGGGGTAAAATCGAACTACAGGTGGTAATACTGTTTTTCATACAAATAACTCGCTCTATTTACAAAATGACATCTGTCAGAATTCCACCGAATTAAAAATCAGACTATACGTGAATATATCTTTGATTGTCCAGAATGAAAAGTAGCCTTCGGTTCGGCTCTCGTTGGTTGACCGTCCGTTCAGTAATTCGTTTTCTCTTAGCGTATTTTCTTACTTTCCCTCTTTTTGCTCGGCTTCTAAGGGTCGTAACGTGATGTTAAATAGACTATAACCTTCCTCAAGGATTAGGTTAACAAATGGAAAAAGAATTTTTCAAATCCGACGGGTAGTTCCAGAGATTAGCGCGTTCAAACAAACAAATTATTTCGCTTTATTATATAAAAAAGTATACCTAGATTTAGAACCGCCAAAAGAATTACAAATAATATGAAGTCAACTAACAGGTATTAAGTATAACTTATATCACGTACCTAATACATATTAACAACCAAACAAGTCGGCAAGTGTTTTAATTTCATTTGACATAATTTGGTTATTACATGAAACAATAAAGGCTTTTTGAAGCAAAAATTTACACAATTTCTTAGAACAATAGAGTCGACTTTGAAGAAATGTTGTTTCGTTAGGTGCCTTTGCAATATCGCCCCTATCACAATGAGATAAAGAGCAAAGTCGCTTGAATAACGAGACCGCGCGGCTTTTACAGTCGCCTTCTTATACTAATTACGCCTATTCTTAGGCGGTCGGGGCAATAAAAGATTGCAAAAATGCTTTTTGTACATTGGAACAAACAGGTGCCTAATATTATTTGAATTTGGATTATAAGGAACTTTTTAAGAGAGTTTCAAGAATAATAATACATTTATAAACTTACTTCAGTTAAATACTTATGGAATAAAATCTATTTATTTAATACCAATTAAAATATGTAGCAATAATACTTAATCACACTAATATTATAAAGCCGAAAGTTTGTATGTGTGTGCGTGTGTGTATGTTTGTTACTCATTCACGCCACAACGAATGAACAGATTTGGCTGAAATTTGAAATGGAGATAGGCTACATTTTATCCCGGAAAATTACAGAGTTCCCATGGGAATTGAAAAACCTTGATCCACGCGGACGAAGTCGCGGGCATCGTCTAGCATAATATAAAACTAAATTCTAAATTAAAACTAAAACGTAATTATCAAAAATACTTATTGGGTATTTGATAGTTCTCATAATGTGGATATTCATTAATTACAATCGAAAATGTAACATTTAAGAATAACATTTGTAAAAAAAGAAAAAAAATCATCAGGTCAAAGAACAAATCATTTTCTATGGAGAGTAAATTGGAGTTACTACAATTTTAACAGGAAACTTAAAAGCTCTATATTTTTGAGACTTATAATTAAGATATTAAAAAAAGAAAAATGGCATTGTTACCTACGTAAATTGTGATATCCCACAAAAGTGGCATTTTAGGATTGTTGCACTAATATCATTTGTTTTTAACTATTTTGTGTTCGTTTAAAAATAAATAAAAACAACATTCTTTAACATACTTTCAAGACGTATAAAGTTGTATCGTTATTAAAACGACGGCCTAAACCATTGTATTGACTTTCACAACTATTAACGCGTCACGTAAGCGTTTTGGGGATATAACAACTTACGATATATTCAAAACCTTTACTTAAATTTTTTTTTTAATATTTTTAGCGAGCAAACGAGCAGGCGGGTCACCTGATGTTAAGTGATTACAGCCGCCCATGAACACTTGTAGCACCAGAGGTACCACCAATGCATTGGCGGCCAAAATATCCAACTAAATCATGTAAATATCTTAAAATATAAAGCTGTAGCGATGTTTTCTGCATATTATTTACTTATACTTACATAAATAATTAGAAATATTTGCGTAGTCTAATTAGTCATCCAGTCACCCAGAGATGGCGCTACATTTCTTTATAGACAAATACAAATAGATTTAAAACTCCCTCGACATGTGAATCCAGCAGGACTTTGTACGATATACATGTAGGGTTAATATAAGATATAATTCGATTTATCGTATTCGTATACGATGGCATTAGTATCAAAGTAAAATGAACCATAACAGAATTGAATTAGAGATTAATTTCCGTGTATGCATTCTTATACGTTTACGTATAAATTGAAATCGGTTGTACTGAATTTGTGACTTTACAGCAACACTTATAAGGTTCATTTTACTTTGACGCTAATGTCATCGAATACGAATTAAATCTTATATTTACCCTACTGATATCGTTTTATCCAGTTTTCTACTCCATCATCAGTCCTCGACCCTCAGTCATCATCTATCTAACATCTACTCATTGAGACCATTCTAAGGAGCCCAAACACGCTATATCTGCTGTAAGTTGCTGAGGAGTTGGGAATCCCGCAGACTGCTTGATGCTGCAGCATCAGCTCAAGGTTGCCACGTCTTGGAATTACCAGCGAAGTAACAGCAGGTACACCAAATTTCAAATCAATCGGACCTGTTTAAGTTGATAAGATTCTTTTATCAAATAGGAAATTAACTTTTTTTATTCGATGACAAGTAAAGATGGTAGCGGGCTAACTTGGTAGGGTTATTCAACCCAGATCCCTAATCGGTTTCTACATCGTGCCGGAACGTTCAATCGCTTGGCAGCACGTCTTTGACAGTAGGATGGTAACTAGCAACGGCTAAAGCCTCCCACCAGACAGCTAAACAGAAATAGAAATAGATATAGAAATATTTTTTAATAAAATGAACTTTTACAAGCACTTTTGAATTGTCAATGAATCTACCAGTGTTTCGCAATGCCTTTCCTGCCGAGAAGAGCCAGCAAGAAACTCGGCGGTTGCTCTTTTCAAAAAAAGAAATTTTTACAATAGTTAATGAAATTGTTACTATCTTCCACGATGAAGTTTCCTAAGTCCATTACAATACAAATAAATACAATCCAATGCATGTTAAGACGAGTAGACAGAAAGTAGACCCATTCCCGTTGGTGGCACCCGTTCACGAGCATGACGCAAGATCCAGCCGTTGCTTCGCTCAACCATATTTGAGGGAACGTAACAACCCGCACCAACAGATCTTCATAAATTATAGCTATATTAAGGGTATGGGTTGAATGTACACAGCCATATCCGTTCCAAGTTAGCCCGCTACCACCATTTTAGACTGCATAGTCCCTTACCATCAGGTGAGATCGCAGTCAAGGACGTCGTCGAATAAAAAATCTCTCAAGCAGGTTTCCTCACAAAGTTTTTTACCTATTTTTTTGAAAAGAGCAACCGCCGAGTTTATTGCTGGCTCTTCTCGGCAGGAAAGGCATTCCGAACCAGTGGTAGATTCATCGACGATTCAAAAGCACTTGTAAAAGTTTATTTAAATAAATAATATTTCTATTCTAAAACTTTTCCTTCACCATTAATATTGAGATCGGCAATAATTAAAACAAGTTATTATTTTCATCTATTGTAATCATTTATTTTCAGGCAGATTGAGACGACCTTTGGTACAATCACAGGCATACAGTAACCGACGCATAGAGTGAACAGAATGAAAATAATAATAATAAAAATAAATAAATATAAAATATAAATTTATTAGGAAAGAAAAAAAACAAATAAATTAGACATGATTTACATACTAACATACCGGAATATCACTTGGTCTACGATACATATACTTTACATGGGGGAATACTTGACATACGCATTTAGGGCGGTATCACACGCAACTTGAATTTCCTGCGTTTTATCGCATTGTTCTATAAAAAGTTAATTTTAAAATACCAACAACCCTTAAACTATAAACAAAATTTAATACATTCACAAAAACACGCCAAGGTAGTAGAGTGGGGTGGGAGGGGGGTGGGGAATATATGACGTCATGAGAAGGCGAAATGCCATCTGCCGTTACGGCTTATAAGTCGGTCTTACCCCAAGTCAAGTCACACTAGTACATGTTTCAATAAGGTTTTTACATTTTTTTTAATAAGTATGAAATACGAAATCGTAGGTACCTCTGGTCTCAAGATTGAGTTAAAACATACAGATTTGTTAGACCATATTTTGCTGTCTCAAATCCGAGCTAGGCCAGAGGACGCTCATAAATCTAGTTTATAAGAGTAAGTTTAGTATTTTAAAATTAACCCAGCGTACGATGCCGTAGCGGCGGTCATTCTGCATATTGCACACGAGACGCAGCGACACCGCAACGTTTCGTGTGACACCGCTCTAATAATGGCAGGGCGTTTAATCCAGAGTTATTATGACAACTTCACTAGAGCCTATCTTATTTTATTCCCTCTTTTCAGACATCTTAGTGCCAAATAACAAAATCAACAATCTTTAGTTCTCTCTACACAATATAATATAAGTACAGTGAAATTGCAATAATATTCGTGCTAGGAACATACTTATAACTACTTTAATCATTTTTTTTTAAACAGGCATGTTAAACATGACTAATACTCCCCTTTCCCCTCCAACTAAGGCTCAATTTACATAGCCCCGGAACGGAATGTTAGCGAATTTTTGTAACGTAATTGTACATAGTAAACTAGATACGAGCAAAAAAAAGGTCGCGAGTTCTTCGGAGAATTCTCATTCCTCTCTTTCTTGGCTCATATCTAATTTGTATGTTACATACTATGATATAGTATATATATAGAGGTGGATATGTTACAAGCGTGCGGTAACTGAAGCAAGCGCATAATTTGTCATGTTATTTAACAATGAAGTACTATTTATACCCTTCGTCGTTCGGAACAATTTTTTCGCTTGTTTTGTGAGTATATAACTCATCCCTACTAAAATATCATAGGTTACATAATTAAGATAGAACTGGCTCATTTTTTTGCGCAATGGATCAGCCTGGCTGTCCAGCGCGGAAATGCAGCCAGTATTCTTGGCACCATTCCACGCGGGCACGCAGTAACATTTTAATAAATTTAGATAGAACTCATAATTCTATGTACAATTCCGTTACAAAAATGCGCTTCCATTCCAATCCGCGGCAATGTGAATTGAGCCTAAGCATAAAGCTTTATAGTTACGACAATAGTGCAACGGGTGGGGGTCATCAACCGTTGCGCTATTGCTCGTGTTGTAAGTATGTTCCTAGCTTTACCCCGACGCCGCACGATGTTATTCTACGCAATTGTACTAGTTCACTTAGACTTAGCTGCCTCCGCCTCGAGCCTCAGCCGCATGGACTCGGGCATTTCAGCGGGCGGCGGCCGCGGCATCCTCAGCCACACCTGTGTATGGGAAAATAGTATTAGTGATAAAGCAAATAAGGGTGGTTTTTGAATGAGCTTTCAATGGTCTCATACGTCGTTTTGTCCACACGATTCTTTGTCGGTAGGAACAATTGGTTATTTATAATAATCACTGAGATAACCTAAACTCGAGTAACGGCTTGAAAATTAATCCACTATTTTCTAAAGGCTAATTCAGATGAGCGGTAAACTTGTTTCTAGAGAGATATGGCATTGTTTCACATGACATTGTTTTGTGAAGCTGAAAACACGAAGTGATTATAATCTCTTGTTCTGAAAATTATATATTGTTTGACATGCCATACAATAACGACCTTGTGATAGTTCTTTGAAGTCATCACTGTATTATATGTAAAAACAATCACACTAATATTAAAAAGGCGACAGTTTTTGTGTGTGTGAAAAATGAAATTAAATAATAAAATGAAATTAAATTTAAATAACCAGAAAGTGGTGTGTGTGTGATATTTTTTAATTATATATTATATTATATTATTTTAATTATATATTGTTTATTATATGCACCATTTTAGTTTTAATTTTAGAAGTAATTTAATATTAATTTAATTTATTTATCATTTTTTTGAAATGTTATTGGTAAAATACCTATATGGATAGGCTTAATGGGAATAAGTAATATTATTTTATTTGGTGTTGGTGGGGTATGTCCGTACCTTGACGGCGTCGTAGATGAACCACTGCGCTGCGGTGAGGGTACCGATCATCACGATCCTGGGCCCCAGCCCCTTCCACACGCCCGCCATGCCCAGCTTGCCGATGATGGAGCCCACCGTGGCTGTCTTATCCTGGAATCACAAGTGGCGCTCATGTTAGACGAGGGGACCGATTTTGTTTTATGTACACAATCGCTAACTAGATCGACAAGTCTAAATCTTTTTTTTTTTTTTTAAGCTATTGCATAGCTTCTATCGCGGGCCTTGAGCGTGGAGACCGAATCCAGAAATTCCGTTAAATAAATAAATAAATCATTAGCTGCTCGCTCGAGGACGAGGACACGGGGTATAGCCACCGCACAGGGCTAGTACGACTGTACTTGGTGGAAAAACCTGGTTGAGCTTGGAGACACTTGGTTGACTTGGTCACCACCAGCTGCTCGCCCTTCGAGCACTGGTCGCGGGGCTGCGACACCGCACAGGGCCGGTACGACTGTACCCAGCGTACACACCTGGTTGAGCTTGGAGACGACGGTGTCGGCGGGGTGCGACACGATGGCGCAGAACACGCCGGCGATGTAGCCGGCCGCGAACGTCACCACCAGCTGCTCGCCCTTCGAGCACTGGTCGCGGGGCTTCGGCACCACGTACTGGAACCATATTATACCAATATTATAATCTGATGACGTAGGCTGTACTTTGAGCTGGGCGGAGGGGTGTCTTAGCCCCATGTTGTACTTTAGTGGGAACACCGTCGCAGGAAGTTGGTTCCACAGTTTCAAAGTATGTGGAAAAAATAATCTGCCACAACGGATGGTCGAAGTGCTCCAGGCACCGAGGTGGTGAAGGTGTTCGGTGGCGAGCGGTGCGATTGTAGAAGAAAGTCGGTGGAATAAGCTTAAATAGCTCTTCAGAACACTCCCTGTTATATAGCCGATACAATACGCAAAGAGAGCTTATATCTCTGCGGTGCTCCAGGCATTCCAATGAGTTGGTTAATTTGATTTATAAATACATATCAAAAATTCCGAGGCCGGTGGGATTCGAACCCACATCTCTCTGGGAATCGCGCCCGAGTGTGTTAACCGTTACACCACGGCCGAACCACACGTCAGCCACGAAATTAGTGATATGTATCTACTTTTTCAATCCTGTTGGTGCTAATTCCAATCTTTCTTATTCTTAATTTTATTTTATGTCATAAATAATGTTGTGAAAAGTGATCTAAAATAAAAATGATACTACAAAAATCTGCCAACCTGCATAAGTATGTTGCATGCCTAATTCGGGTAGTTAAGGCTATTTATGGCTAAAATAAAATAATAAAGCGGTCCATACACGGTAGAGCAGCTCGAGCGTCTTCTCGAAGCAGGCGAACTTCATCATGGTGTAGGGGATCTGGCGCCCCCACAGCGGCACCAGCCCCTTGTAGAACGTGCCGTAGCCCTCGTGCTGCACCATCTTGGGCCACGCCTCGCGCAGCGTCGTCGCGAACCCGGGCATCGTCTGGATGCGGACCTGCACCGCGGCAAGAGAGGAACGTTCAATAGCTGGTCGTACAAATACTAATAGAACATCGCTCATTTGCGACAAGGGTGACATAATTCAAAATGGACCTGCGTGCGCGGCAAGAGAAACGTTCAATAGCTGATCGTACAAATACTAATTAGTTATTTGTTCAACAAGATAGAAAAGTTCATTTTTGTTGCGAGTGCCTAGTTTCGAACCCCGAGCGGGCGAAGGATTCTAAGTTAGAATCCTGAGTGTAGTGAGGGATTCAAAGGCACAAAAAACTTTGCTTTCGTGTGATACATACAACTTTTTTCCTCACTAGTAGTAGTAGTTGTTGTTAGTTTTTAAGATTATAATGTACAAAATAAATAAATAGTTCAAAAAGGGCGCCTTTGCCGTCTAAAACCATTGAACAAAAGTCGTTTTTGATCACTCAGTAAGAAAGTGTTGTACTTTTCTTGAGACAACACTTTTTCTTACTGAGTGAGCAAAAATGACTTTTGCTCACTGGTTTAAGACAGCAAAGGCGCAATTTTTGAGCTAGTGAGGTAAAAAGAATATTTTTTTTATGAATCCCCAACTGGTTCGGAATACCGTTCCAACCGAGAAGAACCAGCAGGAAACTTAGCGGTTGCTCTTTAAAAACTTCACCTTGTCGGCCTCGAGTGGCGAGCGCGCGATGTCGGCGATGAACATAGCTTAGGTTGCCCATAAAAGTTAGGGAACGTTGAAATGAGGAAATCCGTAGGAGAACCAAAGTGACCGACATAGCTCTACGAGTTGCGAAGCTGAAGTGGAAATGGGTGGGGCGCATAGTTCGAAGAGCTGATGGTCGATGGGGTCCCAAGGTGCTGGAGTGGCGCAATGTTGGCAGACCCTTCACGAGGTGGACCCACGACATCAAACGAGTAGCAGGGAACTGCTGTATTCAGGCGGTGCAAAACCGAGGCCTGTGGAGGTACATAAAAGGGACCTATGTCCAGTAGTGGACGTCTATCGTTGACAAAGGCGTTGATAAAGATGATGAGAGCGGGCCCGCGTGTGTGACGTCACCTTGGCGGCCTCGAGCGGCGAGAGCGCGATGTCGGCGATGAACTCGGCCGAGGCGGAGGCGGCGAGGTACACCAGCGTGCGGTACGTGTAGGCCGTCTCCTCGTCCAGCATGCCCGAGTAGGCCACCTTGAACACCTCGTAGAAGCCGAACTTGCACAGACCCTGCGGACATTACAAGCACTTACAACTGATACAAACGACAATCTAGTACATTGATGAGGAGTAGCCCGCAGACTACGTGATGCTGCAGCATCAGCATAAGATCGTTATAGAAACTAATGGTCTTGTACCTGAGCCCAAATCCAGTTCTGTAGCATATTACAAGTATCATAAAAGTGGAGAAAAAGAACTCTTGAAGATGGTTTAAAATCATGATTTTACTAGATGGGATGTCAAATAAGTGGAGTCTAGCGTTTCGACAGAGATTTTATAGCTGGCTGGCCGGTCAAGAGGACTGGCTATTTATATTTCTAATGTATCGAAGTTGTTTGAATTTGGAATCCGTTTGTTCGACGATACTTGAATTTCAAGTGTTATTTTTAAGAATTGTAGTTTGAAACATGCGCTGCAGTCTAGGAGGATTAAGCTCTGGAGTGGCCATAGGATGCGTACCCCTCTGTAAGTTTTTATTTGACGGGTATGCCCAACGGTCATACTCGTTATATAAAACTGTTTGACTCGCGTCACGCGCCTGTCAACAACGTATGGTTAGCGGAGGATGAGCTCCGGTATAATATGCCGACTATGAGTGATTTTCCTTCTAAAAAAAATACCAAAAATATCCAGTTTATGAAAGGATAACTTTACTTTTCTCCTGATAAATTCTTTTATCCAATTAATGCACTATTTAAGGAGAAAACTTAAAAATACTGTTGATCCGAAAATGTTGCTACGGAATCGTACAAGAAATAATTTCGGGAAATTTTAAAAAATTAACCAATCTACTTATTACTCGATTGGAGCCCTTTATCATGAACTGCATAATGATTTGATTACATACAATTAAAATTACGATCGAATAGGAAAGGTTGGGGGTTTATGTTTATATTAATTTATAAACTTTAGGCAAACAATTTAATCGGTTATTTTGAAAAGGACGAGTCACACACTTCGTCAAAACTGAGTTAAGTAGAATATTCGTTAACATTTTATAATATTTTCTTGTCGTGTGACTGAGATTTTGTTGGTCTTGCATAGTAAAAATATATCATTATCTGTAGTAAACTCTTACTAGTAAACTGAGCTACTATTGTAGCTATGTCACTATAACTACTTTTTAACATTTTAAAATTTAATAGAAATCCGACCAAAATCAGACCAAGTTATTTATACCTTTGCCTTAATCCTTACCAAAATAAATGTTTTTTCAAGCAAGGCTGTTTAAATACCTGCAAATTACTTTTTAGTTTATTAAAATCGGACATTCCATTCGAAAGATATTACGAGTTCATTGATGTAATTTATTCTGTTATCATTTTGTTTTCAATCATCAAGTCCCATACCCAAAGGGAGCCAGCGATACACTATTGCTAAATATATTATTATTTAGGTAAGTATGTCCTGCATTTACTGTGCGTTTATGCCAAAATGTTTAAAAAATAAATATCCACCCTTGCGAAGCCGGGACGGGCCGCTAGTATAATATAAGTAACCGATATAATTGCATGCGCAAAAATCATTACAAACATACACAGATTTGTGATTAAAAAGCCTTATTAATATTCAATCGCCACAATTAAATGCCCTCGTGCCACCTCGGTTTATGAAAAATTAAATTGTAATAGGTATTGTACCCATTCATAAAGTTGGATAAGCTTATCATTAACAGTATTTTTAAGGTAGTTTTTTGTTCAAAAATGAGGATTTTATTTTAAAGAAGTTGGTCACACTGCAAGAAAATTAGGGCTGGAAGCAGAAATTATATCGATATTGATATTTTCGGTGTGTATGGTATAGGTACATCATGTATTTTTTAATTTTCTTATAGAACCAGTTAGTGTTCCAACAAATGTCTACTATCCATTGATAAAACATGGATAAAAGTTTAAAAACTGTAAACTCGACTACAAAATTGTATGTGGCATTTCTTAAATTTATTTATTTACTAGCTGATTTCCGTGACTTCGTCCGCGTGGCGTAGTTTAGAGTAACTTGCTACTATCCGCGAGAAGGTATGTCCTCTATCTCCGATAATATTTATTAGATCTTCACCAAAATTGAATAAAATAGTATTTTTCAAAAATTTTCATCCCCTATCGCGGATGAACCTTATTGTTTATTAGGATAAAAAGTATCCTATATATTAGATTCAGAACATTCGATTTAGATTTATATTCTCATCTTATACAATTCATTAAAAACTTTTTAAGTCTTAGCCAGACCAACGAACAGTAATTGATTGCTAAATTGATTTAACAATATTTTAATTTATACTATTAGTTGAACTTCATTCATTCATTAATTCATTTAGAACTTATCGAAAGTCGATAATCGATAGTGTCGCAGCCCAAAATTGCTTACATAAATGACATGATTGTTTCGTGTAAGGATAGAACGTCCCTGTGTGTGAATTTGGTTGTGTGCGTATACTTTAAGGTTGTGTTTGGTAGTTTTGTCGTGTGCGTGCATAGCGACGTGATTGAAAAATGCACCTGTAGTAAGAAATTGTTTATGTGTGCTACCTCGCCCCGCACCGTAATTGACAGATTTTTTTGCAAAGAAATTAGACGTCAAGGCGTCTCCATCTAAAACACAAAATTTTTTTTCCTCCGAGGCTGCAGTTCACTTTGCTATTTTTTTTTTACAGGGTGTCCCCTATCGTAGACAGGGATTTTGTTTTGCAATTTTTAATTTTCATTTTATTTAAATTCTTTACAGTTAATTTTACTTTACTATTATCCACCACCCGGGCTGGTGATTTCAAAATTTCAGTGTAGCGCATGGCTTTGACCAGAGCAGTCATCTGCCCCGCATTTTCCAAACGTCCTCCAAGTTAAAATGTAATATCAATACAAGTGTAATTGGAGTTCACATCTTTCATTTTATAGTAGAGAGTAAAATTATTAACGACCATCTTTTTTTTTTTTTTTATTCGATGACAAGATAATCCTCGACTGCAATCTCACCTGTTGGTAAGTGATGATATAGTCTAACATGTTAGCGGGCTAACTTGGAAGGGGTATGTATGGCAGTATGCATTCAACCTATACCCCTAATCGGTTTCTACTCGTGCCGGAACGCTAAATCGCTTGTCGGCACGTCTTTAACGGTAGGGTGGTAACTAGCCACGGCCAAAGCTTCCGACGAGACCAGACCAGAGACAATTTAGAAATTATAAATTCCTAAATTGCCCCCGCCGGGAATCGAACCCGAGACCACCCAGTTATAAGACCACAGCGCTCACCACTGCGCCAGGGAGGTCGTCAAAATTTAAATCATGATTTTGCTAGATGGGATGTCAAATAAGCCCAAAAATTATGACAGCAGCCAGTCCAGTGTTAACCATAGTTTAATTACAGAGATCAGTACGCATAGGCACTCACTTGCATCGAGTACCCGATGAAGGTGGGCGCCCAGCCCTTGGCCAGGCCGCGCATGCCCTCCTCGCGTACCGACACGCGGAACCCGTTCACCACGTTCTTGTACTTCTCGGCGTCCACCTGCAGCCGGCACTTCACCAGGTCCAGCGGCACCACGGCCGTGTGCGTGATACCTACAAAAAAAATGTTTCTATTATTTATTTAAAAAAAAAAATGGAGCCAGTGTTCTGAGCACATTTAAATAAGGATGACCTCAGTTTTAAGAGTAGCCTTATAACTGAGAGGTCTCGGGTTCGATTCCCGGCAGAGGCAATTTGGAAATTTATAATTTATAATTAGACGACCTCCCTGGCGCAGTGGTGAGCGCTGTGGTCTTATAACTGGGAGGTCTCGGGTTCGATTCCCGGCGGGGGCAATTTAGGAATTTATAATTTCTAAATGGTCTCTGGTCTGGTCTGGTGGGAGGCTTTGGCCGTGGCTAGTTACCACCCTACCGTCAAAGACGTGCTGCCAAGCGATTTAGCGTTCCGGCACGATGGCGTGTAGAAACCGATTGGGGGTATGGGTTGAATTTACACTGCTATACCCCTTCCAAGTTAGCCCGCTACCATCTTAGACTGCATCGTCACTTACCATCAGGTGAGATCGCAGTCAAGGGCTATCTTGTCATCGAATAAAAAAAAAAATTGTCTCTGGTCTGGCCTGGTGGGAAGCTTTGGCCGTAGCTAGTTACCACCCTACCGTCAAAGACGTGCCGCCAAGCGATTTAGCGGCGGCACGTCTTTGACGATAGGGTAAATGGCGTGTAGAAACAGATTAGGAGTATGGGTTGAATGTAAACTGCCATACCCTTTCCAAATTAGCCCGCTACGATCTTAGACTGCACCGTCAAAGTTAGAAGAGATTGCAATAGAGAGTAAAGTAAATTACAATTAAAAAGAAGACCTTTCCTCGTACCATTGGTTTGAATGGTATTTAATTTTACTATTATTTATTTAGCTTTTAATTTAGGATTTAAGATATTGTTTTAATTTAAATTTAAGTTAAGTAGAATTTGTTGTTATATATTATGCTATTGAAATAAAAAAATATATTTCACGGCAACGTCGCTATGTATGATATTAATTATAAGAAATTTTTAAATTTTTTAACATTGTAAGAAATAGATAGTGATAGATTAACCGAGACTACAATAATTCAATTTAAGAGGCCCGGACACAAATTCTGATTTTTTCGAATGTTGAACATGAGCAATCTCATGTCTTTAACATGATATCGATCTTTAATTGATTCTTTCTAAATAGACTGTTGGGGAGAAAATATTTATATTTCATTAAAAAACATCACAATTCACAAAATCACATCATAACCTTGCAAACACAACTTGCTCTATTCAAATTGCTCTATTCGCCTTTAATCTTTTGCAGGTGCACATTTGTATACTTGCCGATAGTTTATTGAAATAGTAATATAATATAACTTACTTCTTAGAAGATTATTATAGATAAAAAAGATAACAATTGAAACAATGGTCCTGACAAAATGAAAAACATCCTCTTATCGAATTATTCTTGTTTTATGATAACTATTAAACTGTTAAATAAATAATAAGAATTTTTTTGAAATCGGCTTAGCGTTTTGGCATGAGGATGTTCAGACACGGACAGAAATGGAAGTTATTAAAATATAAAATTTTCTATTAACACAGAAGTTAAAGGTGAATTGAGAAAAATATGTTTTCTGAGACACATGATTCGTGTAACGTGCCGGTGTGAGTGCAGCTTACAGTTTCATTGTGAGTAGCACGCACACATTCATAATTGCGCCAAACTTATTGTTGGGCGGAAATGTCGCAGGGCTCTTAAAACTTCGAAAATTCAAAATTCAGAGATGATATCCCTGAACCCCCCTAGAGTTCAGCAAAACCTTTATTTTAACAATAAAATACTTTAAAAACTGTAACCTGACTACGTCATGTGGATTTTGTTCGTGTAAAATGAAGCCTATGTCACCACCGGACTATAATAACATAGCAATTAACACTTCATTCATCAAAATCGGTTCAGTAGTTAAGCAGTCTATTTATGTAACAATTCGTACATAGTTACATAAATAGAATGTTTAAATCATAACTCTCCCTTTTGGTTTTGCCGTAGTAGGTTAAAAAATTACATACAACAACGTGAGTACTAAAAATATTATTATTACCCAGGAATTAGTTGTATTGTGTTAGACAGAGAAGGCTATAAAACAATACGTAGTAAGGTAGGAGTTAGCGGGCGTGGTAAAAATGGAGCGTTGTGATTGGCTCACGCCGCCGCCATAACTAGTCGCGTCACTACAGGTTGCGAGAGCTCGCAAGTTAACATCGGGAACCTTTCTTGATTATGATAATCATTCGTGACGCAACATTCGAACTGCGAACATCTCAGTGCCCAATTGTGAAATAAATAAGCTCGGAAGTGCAAAGTAGTAGAGTTAATAAACAATAATAAATTCATAGTAATTACGAAGAAAGTAAATAGAGATTGTAGTGATAAAAACTTATTATTCTTGGTGTTCTAAACGACATTTACTTGGGAGTGTTGAAGAGAATGGGTAACTCAAGTAGCCAACGCGAGGAGGTGGTCAAAACTCAAGAAGAAAATAAGAAATCTCTCGCAGAAACCGTTCAGAAGCATGAAACCGAGGAACAACCAATACCAAAGGCTGAATCTGAAGCTGATGTGGAATGTACCAAGCCCCAAAGAGATATTGAAAGAAGTACAGACGACCTTGAGCTTGATGCATTGCGTATACCTGCTGAAGAACCCGCTGACATTAAAGCCGAAATTAAGCAAGAAAATGAGATACATGTTGAAGGACCCGCTGACATTAAAGACGAGATTAAGCAGGAAAACGAGATACATGCTGAAGAACCCGCTGACATTAAAGATGAGATTAAGCAGGAAAACGAGATACATGCTGAAGGACCCGCTGAAATTAAGGCTGAGATTAAGCAGGAAAACGAGATAAAGGAGCCCGGATCAATACTAAGTTCAATAGTGCTATCTGATTACCCCGATTACATAATAATGAATGAGAACAACAAGGAACTGACTATCTGGGACCCACTTGCTAATAACGAAGATTCTGGGTCGGGAAAACAAGAATGGAAGGAGTCCGTGCCGTCTGCTGAGGTTAAGGTTCAGGTACCAAGTACCACATCAACGAATGAGATGCAGATAACAACGTCGTGGAGAACTCCTGTGCCAATTGCCGAGGATACAGTAAAGCCAACAACGTCGTGGAGAACTCGACTGCCACTTGCCGAGAATACAGTAAAGCCAACAACGTCCACGGCAACTCCAGTGCTACCAGCCAAGGATACATTAAAGCCAACAACGTCATGGAGAACTCCAGAACCTGCCGGGCCCACACCAGCGAAACAACCTCGGAAAACAAATGCGCAAACGAAAAATAATCATGGAAGGCCGAAGCAATGGAACCAGTCCAAACCAGTCGACACCGGCGTCACTAAACCGGTTAAAGAGCTAGTGGCATTGAGATCGACAACCAAGTGTGATCCGCACAGGGATGTACCGACACCAGGAGAGAAAACCTCGTATCAATACACCGTACTGGAGAGACTCAGGTGTTATCAACGACCCGGATCATCGATCGTCATACTAAAGCGCTTCACCTGCGACCTCGAATCCTACATTAGCGTTCTGAAGACTATAGACCCTCGATTCATGCACGCGCCTGAGATCATGAGGGTGGTCTGCTGGAAGCTGGAGCCGTATATACTGTCGAGCTGGTGTGACTACGCCGCCCAACACCACAAAGTCGGCAGACCACTCATCCTAACCATGTTAGATTTCCTTAATCAGAAAGTGGAGAGAGGTTTCAAATATTGGTACCCATTTACGAAAGATGGTATGCTGGAGAGTCGCAAAAGGAAGTATCCTGATTCCTCGAATTGATTTTGTTTTTGGACACAGCAATATTGACTGATTAAAATAATCATGGTTACAGTGAAACACCAGTGAAATGACAATTATTATGTAAGAAGCGATTAGTTTAATGAAGAGCTTGAACAAAATTGATTAGGAATTATGTTTTTAACTAATTTATTTCTATTTTTTTGTATTTCTCTCGTTTTGTGTAAAATATTTGATTTAATTTTTTATGTAAATCACTAGGACGACAGAACGTGCCCAGAACATTGGCTGTGTTAACTCATTGTATGGCCATGTGCCAATACAATGGGGTAGGTAATGCAGACAGTGTTCTGGGCACATTTCCTTGTCCGTATTGTTTAAATGATAATTAATTATTTATGTTAAGTTTATTTTAATAAATGTCTGTTATTTTTATAAATCTTTTTTTCTGAATCAACCTACACATTTTACCCATACAATATTACTAGTAAGTTGTTTGTAGTATATTTAAATATTATTAGTATAAACTTTGTTTTTGTAAACCACTAGAATGATAAAATGTGCCCAGTATGCTGGCTGTATTCCCCATATGTATGGCCATGTTGGCCAATACAACGAGGTAATGCATAGCGTTCTGGACAGATTTCCTCATTCCAATGCTTTAAATGTAAATTTTTTTATATTTTAAGCTTATTTTAATAAACATCAATTCTTTTTATAATAACTTTTTTCATTTCAACCTACACCACATCACTTAAACCATATTATTACAAGTTATTAAAAGAATATTTAAATCTTAATAAAACATTATAACTGTACATATTTCATTTTCATTTCATAATGTTAAATTTTTTTGTAAATCACTAGATTTATGTTTCCTCGTTTCAATGGTATAAATGAGAATTTTTTATTAAGTTTATTTCCATCTATCCTTTTTATAAGAACTTTTTTCTTTATCAACCTACATACTTTACCCATAATTCCCATTGAATGCAGAATTTTACAAATAGTATTATTATAAGATTTTGTAGGATTCCAAGTAGACATTCAATATAGTTTGCTACCTTCTCAACTTACCTAGCTACTCTAGAGTATAACAAGCTTTTACAAAAATAACGATTGTAGAAAGGTATGTAATAAAACACTAACTTCAAAAATAATGTTTATTATTACAAAAACAAAATGAAATCAATCATATTTGCAATTTAGAAAACAAAACAAAAACAGTAGTTATTCGCATTAATTTTAAACATTACATATATTTCTAATGCCTTATGCCTAGTTCTTATTTAAAAGAAATGGTGAAAGCAACTAGTAAATTCTGTCACCAGTTTTTCTGTTAATTCCTAAGTATATGTATGATAAAAAAAATGCCTAAAATATATTATTTATTGTCAAGTATATTAATGAACCAATTTGGTCAAAAGTTTACTGAAATTTTTACAATAATTGAAAATATTAGAATGTGCGAGAGAGAGGAAACGATAAATGTATAACTGGCTCTTAATACAAAATGAAATCAAACAAATAGTTCAGACTCTGAAAACAAAACAAAGACTGTTCATATTCTTATTAATTTTGAACATGTTTCCTAAAGAAATCAATGCCTTCTTTTTAACACTTACTTAATACAAAATGAAAGCAAACAAATAATTCAGACTCTGAAAACAAAAAAAAAAACAGTATTCTTATTCTTAATTTTCGTTAAACTTTCTAATTAAATTGATAACTTTGTCCTAATATTAATTACAACATAAAACAAAAATATATATTAAAACTGAAAAAAAAAAAAAAAAATATTCTTATTATTGCAATTTCAAATCACTGGCTGGCCTAATGCCTTTCGTAATTAAATCGAATCAGATGGCAGATAAGAAAACACACTCAGTTTCTAACTTTAGAGTTCAGAATTCTTCCTTTTACGAGATTTTAAATTCAACGATGCTTCTTCAGAGTACGGATACGAATAACGAAAGCCTATATCCACTTTTCGGTTGAGGAAGGCTAGCATCGTCATAACAATTGGTTTGTCGGCCTTCGAGTGTTTCATAGCATAGTCACACCAGCTTGATATCATGTAGGGTTCAAGCTTTGCACAGACTTCTTTCATGACTGTAATTGAATTTAGACATTGAGGGTCTATGATCTTGAGTAGGTGTACGTAGACTTGAAGTTTGGACGCTAAGTTTTTGAGTTGGAGAAGCGATGAGCCAGGTCGTGGACACTCCTTGACTTCATCCAGTGCAGTTTTGAGATACAAGTTCCTTCCGGTGTCAGCATTTGCTGTTGACTCGTTCCAATGTTCCATCTTTCTTAAATATTTTCCTTTTTGCATATTTTCTTGCAATGTTTGACTTTTCGATGAGCAAGGATTGTTCACTGGCACTGAAGTGACTGAAAGTAGTGATGACTTCATTAGTTTTTTTGTTTTTTGCTTATTTTTTGTCACTGATTGACTTGTTGAAGCCTCTTGTGGCACCAAGTTCTTCTTTCGTTGTCTATGCTTTTTATCTGTCCATATGTTACTGTTTGATATCTCAGGATCAGTCTTTGATTGTTTTGTTAATCTATTCTTTCCAGTGTCAACAAGACTTTCTATCATATTCTCTACAATTGCTGTCTGTGTTTCACTCGCTGGCATAATACTTAAATGTTGAGCCTGGATGTCAGTGAACGCCACTGGTTCCTCCAAGCGCAACAATATAGCTTCCTTCTCTGCTAGGACAGTCTGTTGTTCACATGTTGGTCTGGTGGCTGGTATTTGGAACTGGGTGTCAGCAGGTAGCACTGGTTCATTCACTTGTAGCTGTCTTTTCCCCCCTATATTTTCTGTTATCAAAGTCTGAGGTTCACTTGATGACAGGGTATCTGGTATATGGGACTGATTGTCAGCAAGTACAGCAGGTTCTTCCAATTGAAGCGGACTTATTTTCACTATATTCTCTGACATTTCAGTTTGAAAATCAGTCGCTGACACTTTATCTAGTATGGATGCTTGGGTGTTGGAAAGTGACACTGGCTTTTCTATTTTTGGCAGAACTTCACAAGTATGCGGCTTGCAAGTACACATAGAATCTGAAACCTGGACATTGGTGTGAGGAAATGTTACTGCACTTTGAGTAAATACGAGTTCATTTGTGTTGTGTTCCTGAGTAATAGCAGCCTTTCTGTTGGCCGGTCCCTCATTTACACACAATATTTCATGCTCCAGTTCTTTTTTCTTCCTCTCAAATTCTTGTAATTGGAGACGTAACTTTGTAAGCTCCACTTCGATTTCAAGTTCAGTCTGCCTTATTCGTCTTAGGAATTGCTTTTTTCCCTCTGTATTCATGACCTCGCCTTGGCTACTTGTGTTATGCATAATTTACTCAAACTAAACATAGAAATCTTTGCTTCAAATACGGGGTTTGTTTTCTTAACTTTTATTTAAGAGCGTCACCCTTTCGCTTGCAACCAATCGTAAAACGGTAAATAAGAACTTCCGACTTTCACCTTATTTGTGATTTAAGTAGTTATTACAAGCACAACTATGTTTTTTTTACTTGAAAGTTTATAAAACTTTTTAATCTCTATTTTTTCCCCCAACATTGATTGAAATGAAAATGGCGGGAAAATGTCAAATTGACAGTTCAAGTTTCAACCACAGCTAAAAGCAGTGTACAGACGACGTGGGTAACATTGGTATAAACTTAGATTATGACCCGGGAGTTGCGGGTAACGCTTAAAAAAGTGTAGTCGGAATCGAACATTTTTTACAATTGAACGATTAATGTATGTACCTATTCGATAGAATTATTCATACCTATTTTTTCAGAAAAATATAGCGTTCACCGCCGCTCTCTTACTCCCTTGGAAGTCCGGGGAGTGTAGAAACGGTAGAGTACATTATACCTGCCTACCTATTTATTTTTTATCCCCCCCCCCATATGTACTCAAAACTTCATATATTTTAATCTTTTTATAATCTATATATATAAAAATGAATCCCTATTTCCTTGGTCATCGCATCACGCGTGAACGGCTGGACCGATTTCGCTAATTCTTTTTTTAATGTGTTTGTTATTGTTAGGAGAAGGTTCTTATGAAAGAAAAAATTAAGAAAATTGCGCGGAAAATTAGAAAATTTAAGAAATATTAACCACCATATTAAATTATTTCTAATGTAACCGCGTGGTAACCGCTTTTACAATTCAAACTTTTTTGATGTAACCTTATGGCGTTTGATATAACATTGACAGAATGCGTGCTGCCAATTTCGTCAAAGAGGATGTAAAAAAACTTAACGGGGTCTTTTCCCTGTTTCTAGCAATTTCGCGTCTTTTCAAACCAGTTTTAATTCATGAAGAACTATTTTTTTTGCATCGAAAAAAATATATGTTGTAGATACATATTTTATCATTATAGTTTAATTGACAGAAACGCGTTAAGCTATATTTTGCTCGATCATAAAAAATTATGAAGAAATCGCGATTTTCACTATTATTTCAATTTTGTGTCTAAAATTTTTAACTAAATTTAAAAAAATATATATGAAAATAAAGCTTATTACATTTATGATTTTTTTCAATTGACAGTTTTTTAAATAAAAATTTAAGGTTAGTTCTAGCTTATTTCTAGACGTAAATGGGCACGCGCATCCTCTAACGGGGGTGTTTCAGTGTCCCACGGGACTCTATCGAGGTTGGACGCACGTCAGTTTTCGCAGGCCACGCTCTCCCATGCTTAAATTCTCAATTTCATTAATTTTGTTGTAAAAATATTATTTTGTAAAATCACTAAAACTTTTTATTAGATCGTAGTTAGCATAGTACCTACTTAGTTTTTATATAGTTTTTAGTTAGTATCTTAGGTTACTATCTTATCTTGTAAACAGTTATAGTAAATAATTAAATATAGTGTTTGTTTTTATGAATAATAATTGATGATAAAACAAATTTAATAAAGAAAATATCAGCTTTGAAGCGAAGGAATATTAGAAAACAAGTATGGTAAGTGTTTCTTTCACTTTATCTAAATACTAGCTGATTCCGCGACTTCGTCCGCGTGGATAAGGTTTAGAGTGACTTGCTACTATCCACGAGAAGTTATCTCCTTTATCTCCGAAAATATTTAGTTATTTTTTGGGTAACTTGAACCGTTTACGCAGCGCACGCAACGGAAGCCCTCAAATATGGATAATTTTCCCCGTTTTTGAAACATTTTTCACTGATGCTTCGCTCCTATTAGTCGCAGGGTGATCTTATATAGCTTAAAGCCTTCCTCGATAAATGGACTATCCAACACAAAAATAATTTTTCAATTCGAACCAGTAGTTCCTGAGATTAGCGCGTTCAAACAAACAAACTGTTCAGCTTTATAATATTAAGTATAGATAAGATGATGCCCGCGACTTCGTACGTGTGGTTTTTGAAAAATCCCGTGAAAAAGTATACATTCCAGGCAATTTATCTCCACTCCAACTTTCAGTCAAAACCTTTCTTTTTACGGTAAAGAAGAATAAAGATACATACACACACACACACACACATACAAACTTTCGCCTTTATAATATTACTGTGATTACCTAGGATTAGAATTTTTACGAAAGGCGAGAATAAATTTTGTTGAAGAAGAATAATTATTCCAGCACTGGTAGCATGGGCGGGAGAAATCGTATCCCCGGGAAAAGGATAAAATGTTTATCCCCTCGCTTAGTCTTATCCACCCATCGAGCATGGGCACAGCGGTGGAAGAATATTGACAGTGGATAAAATGGGAGAAAATTTATCCCCGCAATTATTGCCATTATAAGAAAATCATGGAAGTAGGAGGTACAAATATCACAATACTTCAAAATTTATGTCAATTCGGTCTCAAAAAGTCATTATTTTTATCTATACTACTCGTGATTTTGACAGTTAATAGGTGATTCGTAGGTGGTTTTTGTCTGTGGTTTTTGTTTTCGTTTGACCCTTTCAAAAGTCAAAAAAGGACAAGTTTATCTCTTTCATTTGTTCCCATGCTCTAGCCGGGGGAAGTTGCTCTACTTGTAATGTCAAATAGGGATATACTTCTCCTTTCCCCTGTCGCCATGCTCTAGCAAAGGGAGAAGGCAATTGTATCCCCTGTCAGTGGATAAAATCGGGGGATAAAATGTTTATCTCCTGCCCATGCTGCCAGTGCAGATGTTGGTATCAATGTGAACACTTGCAATTTGCAGCGAGCTGAAAAAAACTCCAAGATGGCGGATTCAAGATGGCGGCCATACAAATTTCGTCGGTGTCTATCTTAGAGAGTATAAAAGATGGAAGAGTGGTTTTCTGGCAAGAGATGATCAGGATTGAGGACCCGAAGGTCTACTTGATGAATAGAAAAAAAAATCAAGATGGCGGAATTGATTTTTCCATACAAAATATATGCAAAACTTTGGTACGGTTCCTTTTTATTTCTGATGGTTTCTATATAGAGCACATAAATTCATTCGAAGGAAAAATATGTAGAGAGCTGATGATTGAGGATTTCGGAGACAGGTGAGGAGCACGGCCAGGGTATTGAAGATAGGTCCCGGGGGTGTTCAAACAAAAGCCACTCAAAACCTCATCCCATTTGCAGCGAGCTGAAAAAAACTCCAAGATGGCGGATTCAAGATGGCGGCCATACAAATTTCGTCGGCGTCTATCTTAGAGAGTATAAAAGATGGAAGAGTGGTTTTCTGGTAAGAGATGATCAGGGTTGAGGACCCGAAGGTCTACTTGACGAATAGAAAAAAAAATCAAGATGGCGGAATTGATTTTTCCATACAAAATATATGCAAAACTTTGATATGGTTCCTTTTTATTTCTGATGGTTTGTATATAGAGCACATAAATTCATTCGAAGGAAAAATATGTAGAGAGCTGATGATTGAGGATTTCGGAGACAGGTGAGGAGCACGGCCAGGGTATTGAAGATAGGTCCCGGGGGTGTTCAAACAAAAGCCACTCAAAACCTCATCCAATTTGCAGCGAGCTGAAAAAAACTCCAAGATGGCGGATTCAAGATGGCGGCCATACAAATTTCGTCGGTGTCTATCTTAGAGAGTATAAAAGATGGAAGAGTGGTTTTCTGGCAAGAGATGATCAGGATTGAGGACCCGAAGGTCTACTTGATGAATAGAAAAAATATTCAAGATGGCGGAATTGACTTTTCCATACAAAATATATGCAAAACTTTGATACGGTTCCTTTTGGAAATTTCATATACAGGGCAAAAATTCATTCAGAGGAAAAATATGGAGAGAGCTGATGGTTGGAGATGGGTGAGGATCACGGCAAGGATACTGAAGATAGGTGGGAGGGTTGGGGGGAGGGCATTATAGGCTTGATCACTATCACACCTGATGGAAAGTGATGATGTGTCTTAAGAAGTAACGCGTTTGTCTAGAACTCAGACCAACTAACTCTAGACCTCGCAGCCGCTTTATTTTCTATGAAAACGCATTCTGAAAAAAATTGAGACGGGCGCGTACTCGAGCGCTAGGATTGGTTTGCGAAATGTACCGCGGTCATTTATAGAGAATAGAGATGTGACGCTATCGATACTTATTTTAATAAAAAATATTTACAGCCTGCTATCAAGAATCAATAGTTAGTGTATTTTCTCTCTTTTTAATATTACCTCTATAGAAAACTAGTAGGACGCGTGGGTGCGCGGCCAGCTAAAATGGACCGCGGTTTTTCTGGTCGTGATCAACTTTTGCCAGAAAATCTCTTTTTTGTCAGCTTGCTGCAAATTGGATGAGGTTTCGAGTGGCTTTTGTTTGAACACCCCCACCTATCTTCAAAATACCCTGGCCGTATCAAAGTTTTGCATATATTTTGTATGGAAAAATCAATTCCGCCATCTTGAATTTTTTTTCTATCCATCTAATATACCTTCGGGTCCTCAATCCTGATCATCTTTTGCCAGAAAACCACTCTTCCATCTTTAATACTCTCTGAGATAGACACCGACGAAATTTGTATGACCGCCATCTTGAATCTGCCATCTTGGAGTTTTTTTTTCAGCTCGCTGACAGTTGGATGAGGTTTGGAGTAACTTTTCTTTCAAAACCCCCACCTATCTTCGATATCCTGACTGTGCTCTTCACCCATTTCCGAAATCCTCAATTAGCTCTCTCCATATTTTTCCTCCAAATGAATTTATATCCTCTACATGAAACCATCAGAAAGGAAAAGGAACTGTATTAAAGTCATGTGCAAGACTTTCCATGTTTTTGCTCCGAATGAATTGTTGTCCTCTAGACAAAACCATGAGTGCAAAAATTTTTTTCACTCATGATGAAAGGTGATCAATGAGTCAGTCAGTCAGTGAGTCAGTCAATGAATCAGCACGAGTAGCTATATGTATATTAGATAGATAATTATTGTAAAAATTAAATTTTACAAGATTCATTTTCATTCATAATAGAATACACAATAAACATAAGCCTCAATAGCCCGACTGTTAAAGGTGCGGACTGAAAACTGAAAGGTTGCAGGTTCAAACCCCACCCGTTGCACCATTGTCGTACCCACACCTAGAACAAGCTTTCCGCTTATTTGGAGATGACAGGAGGATATAAGTCCACTTCAGCACGGGTAGCATGGGCAGGAGATAAACATTTTATCCCCCGATTTTATCCACTGACAGGGGATACAATTGCCTTTTCCCTATGCTAGAGCATGGCGACAGGGGAAAGGAGAAGTATATCCCTATTTGACATTACAAGTGGAGCAACTTCCCCCGGCTAGAGCATGGGAACAAATGAAAGAGATAAACTTGTCCTTTTTTGATTTTTGAAAGGGTCAAACGAAAACAAAAACCACAGATAAAAACCACCTACACAAGTATAGATAAAAATAATGACTTTTTGAGACCGAATTGACATAAATTTTTAAGTATTGTGATATTTGTACTTCCTACTTCCATGATTTTCTTATAATGGCAATAATTGCGGGGATAAATTTTCTCCCATTTTATCCACTGTCAATATTCTTCCACCGCTGTGCCCATGCTCGATGGGTGGATAAGACTAAGCGAGGGGATAAACATTTTATCCTTTTCCCGGGGATACAATTTCTCCCGCCCATGCTACCAGTGCAGCTTGGCTAATATTCTTTTTTAAAAAAAGAAACATACCTTATAAAGTCCGTTTCATGACGTTCAAGACGGGTAATCACCCGGGTTAAAACCCATTCGTGGGCTTAACCTGGGTGATTACTGATTTACTCATCTCTAAACAGGACTTATTTAGAGGCATTTTGTAATCCAGGACATACCTGACAATAAAATCTTCCTACTCCTTCCTTTCTGAAGCTCTCAAAGTTAGAATTTCAGATGCTTATAGTAAAATAAATAAATAAAAAAATATTCAGATGCTTACACTATGTAATTTTTACAAGAACAACGTGAGTCAGTAATTTACAAGTGTAAAATTTTAATGCCTTGAAAAATTAAAAGCTATTAAAATTTTAAACAATATCTGTCAAGTTGAACTAGGTACCAACTGTAGTTTCATATACTGTGACCAGGAGCGCCCGTAAGGGGTCATTGCGCTTTCGTTAGCTGCTGTCTGCCCAACGCGTATTTAAATACTTACGCGAGGATTTCGGAGCGGCGACATAGCACGTAAATACCTAAAGTTCCGCAACAAGTAAGCCTTAAGACAGGACGTCTGTCGGGTCCGCTAGTTGTTTAAATAATCAACCGGGCGTCTCGTGACGGCCACTGACCACACTTTTTTTGATGATTTGTTTTGAACTTGTTCGTTCAATAGATTTTGTAGGTCGAATACTTCGGATGACGATGAATGACGGACCTGGCATTGCGCCATCGGAGCGTGAGTGAGTTATTGTGTAACTTAAACTATATCTATCTACTATCTTTTAGACATATTTACGTGGATCATAAATCTTTTTTGTAGAATATCGAAGGTTACAATATCGTTTTTCTATATACCTAGTTGTGCGTGAAACCAATAGGTTTGACCTGCAATCACGCAGCAACGGATCGATACGTTTTTTTTGCAGGGGTTTAGTTGAAGACCTGCAGCATAGCTAGCATGGGCAGGAGATAAAAATTTTATCCCCCGATTTTATCCACTGACAGGGGATAAAATTATCTTTTCCCTATGCTAAAGCATGGCGACAAGGGAAGGGTTTTGTATATTCCTATAAGTAATAATATTTAATTTCTATTAAACTTAATGCCATAGCTTGTAGCGACGGGTGTTTACGGGAATTAATATAAAATATGAACAGCAGGTAAAGAACAACGAACATCTTAGAATTAAAAAAAAAATGATTTACTGAAATAAATTACACAAAACTACAATACATAAAAGAAACCTTCTGGACGGATCAATTCGCTCTCTATTTCTGAAGTATCTTGCAAGTGTGGGCACGAATATTGGAAAGTAAGATCCAATTTTCGAGTGAGAAACACTAACATCGTCAAAAGAAGGGGTTCATCGGTGCTTGCGTGCTGCGCAGCATATTCACACCAGCTTGATAGCATGTTAGGATCCAGCTTCGCACAAACCGCTTCCATGACCATGAGCGTCGGAGAATTTAGTTTATGTCCAAAGGCTTTTAGGAGGCAGAGAAGGACTTGAAGGTGGACGATCAAGGACCTGAGATTGACGAATGATGACCCAACTTGCAGTAACTTTTCGATATCATCAACTGCCGACTGTCTAATGGTTTCCGATAATGTTAATAGTTTATGCACTTGAGGATTACATTCTGGACTCATTCCTGTATCACTTTGTTCATTTTCATTATCATTTGCAGCTGGAATCTCGTTAGGGGACGTCTCGTTGACATCAATAACCGTCGACCTGAGTCCACTACCGCGGCCCGCCATGCTTTCGTTTCCACTATTAATTGTCTTATCACTCGTCTTAGTTGATTTCGAGACAAGAGAATCTTCTAGTTCATTTACGATTCTACGAGGAAGCGATGATCTGAGACTATTCCAATCATATTCCAGCTTGAACTCGGCTATTTTGTCGGCTAGTTGATGCTTCAAAAGTGACAGTTTGTCTTCAACTTCTCGTTTCTTTCTTTCGAGGTCTTGTATCTCGGTATTTAACTCTAGCAGGTCGTTCGCTGCCGCCATTTCTCCGAAATTTAAGCGTAGAGACATGTGATCAGACTCCAATAGCTTCTGGTTACTTGGTTATGGCTACTTGAATACACTTAGTAGATAGTTTTCACAGTTTCACAGATGACTTGTTCAGCAAGAACTATAAAGCTTCCTGATTTAATACCACAATGAGGTTTTTGGGTCCAAAAGAGCTCTTTATATTAACTAACGAGTTCTGGAAACTCACGGCGCTTGCATGAGTTCTTACGGGGCGTGAGCCAATCACAGCGCTCCATTTTCCCCACCCTACCACCATTTCTACCTAGGTATCGCAAATAGATCTATTGTTTGTTATCGAGGATTTTTTATCTGTACTGAATGAATGAATGAATGAATGAATCATAATGGCTCTTTTTCGTCGATAGGTACTTAGCCTGTTACAATTCATAATATATGTACTAGAAATCGAAATGTATTTAAATATATACCTAAAACTGAAAATGTGACTGACAGATCTATCAACGCCCAGCTCAAACCACTGGACCGAGAGAATATAATCACTCTGTTTTACCACTTTAATTTAACGTGAGCGAAGCCGCGGGCAAAAGCTAGTTTTACTATACCGATAATGCTTCAAAAAGACAAAATGTTATATAATCGATAAGATAAAACATTCCGACCTTGCCCGTGATTGAAGACCGTCGAATTAGAAAGTAGGTATGTACCTACTGTGGGGTAAAGCGGCGAATTCTACAATCGATTTGAGACTTGTCTTTACAAAATTTTAAGAAATCTATTAAAGGTATTCTCATAAAAAAGGCATATTAAACAATTTAAGTTTATATCACTACATAGTATAAAACAAAGTCGCTTTCTCTGTCCCTATGTACGCTTAAATCTTTAAAACTACGCAACGGATTTTGATGCGGTTTTTTTAATAGATAGAGTGATTGAAGAGGAAGGTTAATATGTATAATAACATCCATTAACAGTGAATGACATAGGCTATATATTTTATACCCGTGCGAAGCCGGAGCGGGCCGCTAGTAAATAATAAAAAAATGTGGATGTTACTCGCTCCAGCAATTCATGAGACATCTTAATATGTATTTTAGAAAGAGAATCCACTGAGTATTTTATTTTTTATTTTTGTTTGATGACAAGATAGTCCTTGACTGCGATCTCACCTGATGGTAAGTGACGATGCAGTCAGTGGCGTAACTATAGGGTGGCAAGATGGCAAAATGCCACGGGCCCCAGCCTGAATGGGCCCCCGGTCAGGTATCTCATTGGTTGAGCTTCTTTATATTGGGGCAGGGAGGGCCCCATACGATGAATTTGCCACGGGCCTCAAACGCTATAGTTACGCCACTGGATGCAGTCTAAGATGGTAGCGGGCTAACTTGGAAGAGGTGTGGCAGTGTAGATTCAACTCATACCCCAAATCGGTTTTCAGGGTTCGTACCGGAACGCTAAATCGCTTGACGGCACGACGGCATGACGGTAGGGTGGTAACGGCCAAAGTCTCCCACCAGACCAGACCGGACCAGAGACAATTGAGAAATTATAAATTGCCAAATTGGCCCCGCCGGGAATCGAACCCGAGACCTCCCAATTATAAGACCACAGCGCTCACCACTGCGCCAGGGAGGTCGTCAGAATCGGTGGTGGAGTCATGACGTGTCACAAGAGCTACAAGGTGGCCTACATGAAATAAATAATTTTGAATTTGAATTTGAACTTGTGTACTCACCGCATGATAGAACGCCCCCTAATCCGCAGAGCGCGAAATATTTAGGTGACGCGAACTCGCACGAGTCCTCAGGCACCACGGCCGACGCCGCCATGCCCTGAAACTGAAAAAACCAATGAGAAAATAGAACCTGCTAACATTGATTGAAAAAAAAAAATAATTTAGATCAGAACTTGAATAAACTAGTGGTTCGCCCCGAACTGAGACCTCGCGATATCCCATAATTCCCAAAAGTTTTAATTATATATTGTAATAATTAACTTTTAACATTAGACGCAATAAAAAAATAATAGTTGACATAAAACTGTTTTACTGACACAGCGCCATCTATTAGCATTATAGTGAAGCTATTAGCTTCACAATAATGCTAATAGATGGCGCATTAAAATTAAATAATTTCGTTTCTTTATAACATTTATCTAATTTTAGTATTTGTTGTTCAAGTACAGGATATAACTGAATTTTCAACCAAGTTTCACGTTCTAATATTCAGTAATTCAGAAGTTATAGGGCTCTGACAGACATTTAGACGGACACACTTCTCTGTCTAGTAGGCAAGCGCTTTAGTTGACTCAGAGAACTCGCTTCGCTCGTTCAAAAATAAAATACAATTGGGCCGAGGATATATTTTGGACAGGCCTAGCACAGGCTACGATTGGGCTGCCAATTGCAGTCACCAGCCACAACTTTTAGTCTAATGCTTTGGTCTATAAATTATGGTGTAAATTGTGTTCACTTTTTTTTGTCTTTAAATAAATAAATAAATTGAGTTCTTGCCGGCTCTTCTCAGCAGAATCCCTCAAAGAAGCCGTACCCTAGCCATAGCCCAACAGTTAAAGGTACGGACTGAAAAGTCTCAGGTTCAATCCCCACCTGTTCCGTTGTCTCACTCACTCCTATTTTGGCTATGGTTATGTACGATTAAGAGAGTATGATAGCCTGTAGAAACCGATTATGTTTGATAATATTTATTAATTATTCAGGATTAAGCCTCAATAGCCCAACGGTTAAAGGTGTGGACTGAAAACTGAAAGGTCGCAGGTTCGATTCCCACTCGTTGCTCTATTGTCGTACCCACTCCTAACACAAGCTTTCTGCTTTCTGCTTATTTGGAGGGGAAAGGAGAATATAAGTCAAGTTCATCGTGCTAATATTTAAAAAAAAAGGATCTGCTTTCCGAACTGGTGGTAAAGTCTTGATTTGTCATAAGAGTCATTGCCTACACGAAATAAAGAATTTTGATCTAAATTTGCTCTGAATTAAGGTTTTGCACCATTTTGGAGAAAAACGGGAATCAGAAAAGGCCCTCAGCTCTCATAATCTATTGGTCACAGGGCACCCGCGTCGCGCGGCGGTCGTTACTCTGCGCGCGTACGTGTGGTACACGCGCAGCGGCGCTCGCACGCCCACCGCCGCGCGCGCACCCCTCGCGCTTGAGTTCTCATCATTGGGCCATGATTTACTGTATCCATTGTACAATAAAATTCGATTTAAAGTATGTATTTTCAGGTCTTCAAATATCATAGCTCGATCACATCAGAAAAAATTGTACCAAAATCAGTCCATTTGTTAGAGAGCTACGAGGGAACAGGCAGACACAGATAGACACAGTGTACACGTTTAACTTATAACATCCCATCCCCCTTCGTGGGGGGTTAAAAGCTAGTCTGTCTTAAGATATTCACTCCAAAAAAAAAAAAAAAATGTATTAAGAAGTGTACTGCACAGCTAACCTGTGTGTCGTTGGCGGGCAGCGCTGGTTCGCAGTGTGCGTTGGCGAGCGGGCCGCGGAACGGCGAGTTGCGCGCCGCCTCCAGCAGGGACGAGAACATATTTCTGTAAACAAGAAGCATCGTGAGCAACTTTAAAAAAAAAGTATTAGCCAAGCTGACGTTGACTTTTATGATAACCTCAAGCTCTAGGGCTCAGTAGATCGGCGACGGTCAACGTTGCTACAGGGACTTGTGACCTGTATAGCTGCAGCCCAAGAAATAAAGAAAAAAAAAAACTGACGTTAACTAATATCCTCCTATCCCCTCCAAATAAGTGGAAAGCTTGTGCTAGGAGTGGATACAAAATAGTGCAAATGCAGGGTGATGTGAGCAGGAGACAAAAATTTTAACACTGATTTCATCCACTGACAAGACTCTTCCAAGTTATTTTTTTTTTTTTTTAGTTAGCAGTGCCATCTTTACCTATAGGGTATGCAACGCGCATGGGCGCAGGGGGTTAAAGGCGCCGCGCCGAGTAGCGCTTGCTTGCTTCCCGACATCATTTAAAAATGGACCATTTTTTGCACCTGAATTTCCTTTCACTGGTGAAAATATAACTGTAAGTCAAACGGTATTCTTGTATTGTAAGTATTCCATTTTGGCCGCGCGTCTACTAGAGGGCGCCAAGATATTGATTGCACGCGGGCGCTACATGGGCTAGATCCGCCTCTGCAAGTTAGCCTGCTTCCTTTAGCCTCTCACTGCTGAGCGAAGGTCTCCTCTCACACAAGGGCTATAGGCTAATAGGCTAATTGACTATAGTCCACCACGCTGGCCCATTGCAAATTGTAGACTTCACACACACTTGAGAACAGTATGGAGAACTCTCAAGAGTGCAAGTATGTGATAAGTAATTGCTTAAACACACACAACTCTAAACGGTTGAGGTGAATGCCTGGAATCAATCCTGCGGCCCCCCAAATAGGTGACCACATTCCTAACCACTGGGCTATCACCGCTATTAAACAAGGATAAATGTTTAACAAATAAAGAAAATTGGATTGGATGTCTGTTACATCCTTTCCATAGATGGATTACTATACTAATACTTACTGGAGCATGGTAAGACAAAAAAAAATATGTTTTTATTGTTCTCTTGTTATAATAAAAAGGCAAAGTAAGGTAAAAAGGTAAGGTTGTAAGAACTTTTGATTCAGATCAATGAGACAGTTCATAGAATACAAAAGATGACCTGGATTCATTTTAGTTTGTTTTACTGTTCTATGTTGTAAGGAACCTTCATAGATTTATAAATTTTACTTATAGGCAAAAACCTGCAATGCAGATAAAAATTATATTGAGTAAGTTATGATTAATTGAGACATTATTAATAGAAGTTTATCAGTGAATTTAGATATAGATAAAACACATTTAATAAAATGTAAAACAAAAGTTGTAAAAAGTATTTAATAAAGTTAGTAAATCTGTGTAATTAACTAAGTACTAATGTGCAAAAATAAAATAGAAAGAAAAATATAATTTGCTTATTTTAAGTACTTGATTTAATTTCAATAAGTTATTACTTAATGGAATTATCCCACCCATCTTACCTTATGTTCTAAATTAATTCAGGATGCTTTTATTTCTATTCTTTATTCAAAAAACAAGCATTCTTAACTTAAATTCTTAAGAGGTTATACTTTGACAGAAGGTTCCTAATCAATAGACTGAAGACTGCAGGGGTACCTATTAAAAATTAAATTACCCTATATTATAATATTAAATATTTAAAAATGCTTCCACTGTTAAAATTATTTATAACTTACTCTAGAAGAAACAAGCATGGAATAGATTTGGACCCTTAATTCATAAAAGACTAGTTTCATTGATTTAGATTTTAGAGATCAATACTTGCATAGGTGGTTCGTGTCATTTTTTTAGCCTACGAGATCGTTGGAGGTTTAAATGCCTACTAATATTGATTAAGGGGTTGGAACAACCCTTTAGATGAGTTAATATTTCTTGTAAATTAAGGATATAGAGCAAGGTCACGTGCAAACATAATTTCATTATCGTTACGTAAGGCAAAGTGGGCGAAATTTTACTAATTTTAATTAACATTATAAAGTAACTACTGTACTAAAACTTGAGCACATCAATATATGTTATTGAAATGAGTTTTTAATATGTAATTATTTACTTACATGTCTAAAATCCGATGCTAATTCTTACAACACACAGCACCGCGCTCGTCGCACAGTGCAAAGGAAACGCGACAGATGGAGACGACAGCAGCGCCGTGGTGAAAAATTGAAAATTCATGGGAAATGTGGGAAATCAAAGATCACGTGGACGAATTGACAGACGATGTCAGACGATGACAGATGACAGCTTGATGTAGGTACTAACTTTTTTAACTGCTGCATGGCTCTGGGTTCTAGCAATTTGGAGCTTGTGCAGCAGAGGCGGGTAATTTTTGAACATGAAATTAAAAACTTATTATGGGTCACATGCATGAGAACAACAACAGTGGTTTATTTTAAAGATAGATATTTAACTACCTACAATTTTTTATTATAAGTGAAAATTATATAGTTACATCCATCGATGTATAGGTACATCCCATTCCCAAAAAAAAAAAAAAAAATCAAGCATCTTGAAATGGCACAAAGCTAGAAAGCTAGTAGGGTACAAAGAAGATGGCCATGATTGACTGTAAAAAATAAAAATGCTTATTTTATTTCTCTATAATCTCAGTCATTTATCAATGAAATTAGGAAACTTGGAAGAAACTACCAGTAGGTATTTTATCTTAGGTGCTCTTGGTGCTACAGTTATTGATCTGAGATTTGAACTGAAAGTTTATATAGAATAGCATAATACTAGAAAAGCCATTAATCAAAGAAAAGAAGAAAAAGCATATTGATTATGACAGTGTGGTTGACAAACAAACTTTGGTTTCTTCTCACAACGGGAGTGAATATTTAAACACTTACTGTTAAAAATGTAAAGAATGAATCTGAAATAAAAATGGAACATTATATTTTTTAATTAGAAGCTATAGGATAGGTCAGTAAGAACGATGGAAATTCGGACTAGGATCGCTAAACTTATGAGAAGAAACATACTCGTCCAAAAAGAAAAAATGCTGGAAAAGGTTTGGACAAATTATGAGACGCTTAACAAAACATGAGGTCTCGTAAGAGACAGTGTCCAAGGCAGGTTCGAATGCATCGACATTGCCTAGACAGTTTAGAAATACCGTTCCCGCATCCCTGCAACTTCACGCACCCTCCTGTCAGTCAGATTCAATCTTCCACCTGCCAGGATCCACATATAACCTACCAGGTTTCACCTCCTGCCTGCCAGGATAGACCTCTTAACTGCCAAGATCCACATTCTGATTGTCCAGATCAGCCTACTGCGTGCGTGGTTGAATCGCCTGAATGCCAGCTTGAATCCCTTGCATGTCGGATTAAATCTCCTCATTGTCGGTTTTTACCTCCTATCTGCCAGTTTAGACCTCCTGCCTGTCAGAGACCAACTTCCTGTGTAGATCAGCCTAGTGGTTGCCAGGTTAAACTACCTGCATGCCAGTTACCACCTCCTATCTGTCAGTTTCGACCTAATATCAACCAGTTTCAATCACCTACTTGTCCGAATCAACTTTCTTGTATGATGAAACAACCAATATGCCAATGGGACCAAGAGTTCTGCACTGTAGACACGACTCAAGATACAGATTCCATAATCAATAGACAATCGCCGCGTAACATTTGCCACAGCTATAGTGATGACGATGATTGTTTCGGACCTTGTACGAATATAGAAGGTGGTTGCGAAAACTTTGAAGAAAATGATTTGGACCATCCACACTTTCGTGAAGGAAATACATCATCAAGAACTAATCAGAATGCAAATACTACATCAAATTATAGAAACGATGAGGCAAACTTGGCTCAAACGGATAGACATGAAATTCGAAATGATATAAATGGATCTACGCAATCCAAAACATTTTATGAAGACATTAATAAAATACCCGTCTCTGGAGTAAATTCTCCACAAATGTCAGACAACTCTGATAGTAATAATTCACGACAAACTCTTCCCTGTTGTCAACCAGGATATTTCAAAGAACAAGCCCTCCAACCCGATTTTGATGTTGAAAACGAAGATTTAGCATCTAAAGGAGGTACATTAAACACGTCAACTAATCGCAAGTCATCGAATTCTTTCCAGTCAGAGAAATACTTGAGTATATCTCCCGAAAATGAAACATTAGAATTAAACGACCCAGCAAACGACGAAATCTGTCAGACTTGTTGTGATAGGCGTTTCGATGAAATGGCTAAATATCTAACTAATAATCATAATGATGAATATCAAGAACAGCAAACATCTTCGTCGAGAGAACGATTGCAAGGTCAGCATAAACAATTTAATATGAATGACAACAAAAATGCTGATAAACATTTTAAACAGAACTATAGGGACTATAGGGACGCATCAATAGAACAAAATGTACCATATATTGGTCAATGCCCTCGCTCAGCTTTGAAGAGTTCGTCCAGTATACGCTCTGCAAGTAGGGCAAAAGTTCACATTCAGGAATCTAATGGAAGTTTTATGGGTACCTGTTGCGATCAAAATGTGAAATCACAAACACGTTCTGCAAACCAAAGTGGCCAGAGTGTGTTTGAAAACTCTGTACCAGCGAAAGGACCTAAACAATTTGCGAGCTGTTGCAATCATGGTATTAGTGGGCTATTGGTAGACACACCAGAGTCTCCAGAAAATATAGTTTCTGAGTGCAATAAGGATGTAGCTTGTGTTCAAAAAGTTGGCACTTCCTCCTGCGCCTCGACTACTTGCGATGTCAATAAGGGTTGCAGCTGTCGATATCCACCAGCTTATAAACAGTTGAGCTGCGCTGGAAACATCAACGGTACTTGCAATTGCGTTGATAAAAATAAAATATGATCGATTAACTGATCCAAGTGGATAAATCGCGTTTAAAATAAAAAATCAACTAATAATGCGTCATCTTTTACCTTTCCACAAACTCTAAGCTGAGCCTCCTAACTCCAATTAAACTCGTATTAAATTACCTATTATATTTTATTTTTCCATAAGCCGATTTTGATACAATAAATACAACGCAAATTGTGTCTTTCATGACGAACTATCGTGCAACTGTACGAATTGTTCGATACATGCAGATGTGACCAGATATTATCGGTTACTGTCCCGATTGTTGTACTATTTAGCGCGATAAATTAGCGTGCTAAACATACCGAAGGATCGACACGATAGTTCTTCACAATATAGACGGCCGGAGCATAAGTACGAAATGATAACACACACATATAAATAACCTTTATTAAATACACGTTTAACAATCAATAAATTATTATTATTTTAAAAGCAGTAAGTAACTAGTATTTTTTTGAGTTTCTAATGGTTGCGCCCTGAGGATCTCCCCTCTCAGAAAATTGTGTCTTGCTGGAAGATTTCATGCAAGGTTTTATTGAATTTTTAGAATTTGAACCTGAATAAAAAGAAGAGATTAGTTAAGTTACACGCGGCGCGTTACAGCCTCACTCCCATAGTTTGCCACGCTATTACGAATAACGTTACACGTGTAGTTATTAATTACCTTTACTGAGAGAAAACTTCTAAAATTATGCTGCCGGCCCAGGTGTGGATTGGTAGACTTCATATACTTTTGTGAACATTTTTTTAATATGTTATACGCACACGCTTGATCACTATCACATCTTATGGAATTAAGTGATGATGTGGTCTAAGGTGTAACACGTTTGCCTAGAAAATGCTTATTTGCTCTTGTTTTAAAGATACCCAAATTGTAAGTGTTAGGAAACACAGATCTTGGAAGAGCAAACATTAAAATTCGAGCTCGGAACATTATGGAGAACTCTGGCATACAGGTATCCTCTCATTTCCTTCACTGCAAGTAATATTTAGTTGCTTAACAAGCAGGCAACTCCCGAAAAGAGGTGCAAGCTGGGATTCGGACCCCGGACCACTGAAAAAGGAAACTGAAGCTCCTTCCAGCTTTCACCATTAAGCTATCAGCCTAACACAGTTAGTCTGTCTTTTGTCTTACCATGAGCTTTTTCTTTTTGTGCTCTCTTCGGTGCAAGTAATAAGCTGTAATTGTGTGTGACAAATCCATGCCGGGTCATATCAACTGAGGCTGCTTTCTTGTAACAAATCTTCTGAAGAAATTCCTTCGTTTTCGACGACATGACGCCCTGCCTTCCAACTCGATTTTTATGTTTGACAAGTTTACTGCTCATTATATTCGTTTTTATAACTTGCTTGCTGTGCTTGCTTGGGTTAATAGATGCATGCATTCTGGAGAAATGTTCGGTTCAGCTAAGTTTGTTCCGGATTTGAGAAATGTGTCAAAGGCGTATGTGTAAAGCAGAATGCAGGAACTGTATAAAAAGCAAGACCAATAAAGTTACATTCATCAACTACTGCTATAGGTGATGAATATAGCTGTAGCATAGCTGTTATGGTTAGCTAATCTATCTTCAGTTTTTTTGGCATACATAGGATTGTGAGATCTGAAGGAAATATTGTTCAAATTTAAAAAAGAGGGCAAGAATCTTCTGTGTGCAGAAAAGAATCACAGCAAGATGATAGTTACCTATTAATAAATTAGTGAGAAGGAAGTCGTGGTAATCAGGAAATTAACTTGAATAGTTTTGTTAGAGGTGTGTTAGAGGTTCATAATTTGTGATTAGGAAACTTCAAAGTCGACACAAAAATGAGTGCAAGAAGCCAAAAGTGTACATAAGATAATAATCGAAACAAAGCAATACAAAAGATAATAGATAGGTAATTTTAGAAATCATTGAGGGAAGCGCGGTTGTCTTTGTTATAAGGTGATTAATGAAACTCTCTCGGTAAAGAGAAGTACCTATGTTCCTTGATCAAGCTGTAGTTGATAGGGAAGGTGCCTCATTTTAATGTTTTAAATCGTTTAAAATCCATTTCACCTCGTGCAATGATGTTATAAATCTGGTGGATAATTCACGAATACAAGTTTTATGGAAGCACACGGAGTGATAACATTCTCTTGGCACTCTTTATGATTTAAGTCTAGGATTTAATAAGTACTTACATATTTAAATTCTGTCAAATTCATATCAAAACCAATCAAAACCCAAAAGAATGTAATCACTCCGTGATCAAAACAATGAATTGACAGTGGATGGAAAGTCGGAAACAGCCGGAAAGCAGTTTATTTTCAAGAAGTTTTTTTAAGAGATGTCATGGTTTTTGAAAACTCTAATCATACCTATAGGTAGAACACGCACGGCTCTTGCAAATGGCTTGCTAATGGATTTGCTAATTTGCTAATAATAAAGAGGCTGGTTATGAAATCATAGATGTTGGTGCGCCATTATTTTGCAATATTATTAGTTTCAGAGTAGGGATATTCGATATACATCGATGTATCGAATTCACTCGATGTTTATAATTCGATGCATCGAAACGATTCGATGCTTTGAAAAGGTATTGATTTACTCGATGTATCGATGTTTTTTCATAAAACATCGAATCAATGGTAACCAGCTAATCATTGTACATCTATTACTGTTCAGGGCCCCAAGTCTGCTATTTTACATGTCATTGTCATTGATCCGCAATACAATTACAATACAATTATCATTGGTCCAAAATTTCGTAGTCTACTAAATTCACAATGGTCGTTTGATTTCTTATAATTGGATTGTAATTCAATCATACCTCGGTATTGCTATTAGCTTAAAAAGCGTTTGCCGAAATGAGTTTCAAAAAAAACTACATATTATTAAAAACGTTTATTTAAGCTAGATTCAAAGCTAAATGTGTCAGTGGCAAACTATCGGAAAACAATTGTGACGCCATTGAATTAGTAGACTACCAAAATTGCTAAAAGTAGCAATTGGGATGTCATTGATAGGCAATGTAACTACAATTGCAATAGCAGACTTGGGCCCCAGTAGCTCTGATTTAATAAAATTAAAACTTAAATCTTTTTTTTTTACTGGCGCTAGTTGGCTAATTTGAAAATTGACATTGGCAACACTACGCCAGAGAGAATTAAAAAAAAAACTTCATTTGTTTTGGTTCTATCATCTGTTTCTGTCATCTGTATAATAAAAAATGTGTTCAGGAGACCGACTACAGCTTGTGATGCAATGTTAGAAAAAGTACTCGATTTTGAGAAAACATCGATGTTTCTAACCGATGCATCGAAAAACATCGATGCACAGCCGCGATGTATTGCATCGAAAAAAACATCGATGTATTTTTTAAGTGGACACCCCTATTCCAGAGACACTCATATCTATGCTTACAACGCCAAGATAGTGTTAATCAAATCCGTTGGCGAAATGGCGTTGATCAATAGGTCCAAAAAAGAAATTATAGCTGCAAGTCCAGTGTTCATCATAGATTAAAGATAGAGGTCAGCGGTGGTATTATCCCTATATCATGTCAAATTAATGTCAAAATGTCAAAGTGATGTCAAATTTTGGGCATAAAAAATTCCTTCCACCTGCACAAACAAAATAAATTACCTTTAAAAGATATTAATTCTAGAATAAATTAAACTTAGTTTATAGGAGTGAAATTTAAGAATTAACTGACCTTCCTTGCTTATACTAGTTAAATACGAATTTGGGAATTAGCTGCAACCGAGACCGGAAATTAAATAATGGCTAGCCACTTACCAGAAGCACTTACACCAATATCCTGGCTGTGTGGTCGATGGGCTACCAAAGATGGACGGGGCTGCTTCCCAAACATACCGGAGTTTCAGTACCACGAGGAATTGGAGTTTACATGCATTGGTAATTTATACTTTTCAACATGGAATAAATAACCGCAAATCTGTGTTAGATGGAGTCTGAAGCTGATTTTTAAGTTTTTAGACCTATAGATGATAATACTCAATTCAAATTTGTTTACTTATGTAGGTACCCAAATAATATTAAGTTGATACTGTATAATCTTCTGCAGTTATAAATAGATTGACAAATAGCTAAGCTAAAATCCCGAAATTTTGTAATTTTACCTCTAATGCTGTTTTTGTCTTAATATCCATGACTTCATCTGTGTGGACTAAGGTTTTCAATTTCCGTGGGAATTTTTTAATTTTTGGGGTTAAAATATAGCCTATGTGTTAATCCTCGATGTGAGCTATCTCTATTCCAAATTTCAGGAAAAAAGGTTCTTTCATTGTGGTTTGAAGGAATAACAAACACACACACACATACAAACTTTTGGCTTTAAAATATTAGTGTGATGTGATTTGAAGTTTGAACATAATTAAAATGACTAAAGAAATAAATATTGTTAGATATAGTCTAATATATAACGCTCATTTGCGACAAGGTTGACTCAAAATTCACCAATTTTATTGTTGAAAATTTATACTTTTTGCTATAAAAACAACATTACGCTAAGCACAAAAAAATAAGAGAGAGATTGTGACTTAATGCTCTGTCGCTTTGTTGGTCGCTGTGTTGTTTCGAGACTGCAGCATCCACAAAACATTACTCTCTAACGAGAGAATTCTCTCATCGTCGATTTTGAATTATGTCACTCTTGTCGCAAATGAGCGATAATAGTAGACTATTGTAATATATCATTTCATAAGGATATAAATATGGTGAATAAATGAAAAATAACTGATGTTATCTTCAACAGGTCAGCCAATGTTCAACTATATATCAACATCAAAGCACCCAGAGAAAGGCACACCTATGCATCAAGAACGAGGTTTTTTACGCATAAATCCTGGTACAAACGACCTGGCTTTCCTAGTCAGCCACAATTTCGGCCTGACCTCGCACGAAGAAGGTCAATGTGATCCAGAGAAGAAGGAAATTAAACTTGCAACCGTCAATATAGCAAGGATGTCCTTTGCTAAGCCACCTGTGGTGAAGAGCTTTGCAAGGGAGATCAGATTGATCGCTCCAGATAAGTTAGAAGTTGTGCTCTTCATGGAGACTGATAATACACCTCTCAGTGAACATTTGAAGGCTGTATATACTAAAGTAGATTAATGTATTAATTTACAATCATTTTAAAAGACCACTTTAGACATTAAGACCAACGTTGCGCAGGTGGTTTTTTATACAAAAATAGCACCCAAATTTCTGATCTTGAGAGTTTGATACAAAAAGACCAACCAAATCGACCTCTGGTGGATTTTCCAAAAAGTCTATAAAAATGGGTCTACAATATTATATAATTTTAAGTTATGTATCATAGATTATGCTGAAATAAAGTAATATGAGAATATTTAATTATATAATAATTTGAATTTATCTTCTTATCAACCAATGTGTCCACTGCTGGATATAAATCTCTTGCATAAACATCCACATTTCTCGGTCTAGCGCCGCATGTATACAACAACTACTTTTTTTTAATTCTGATGAAGTTTACCTATAACCATTTTTATATTTTGAATGAAAAAGAAAAATAAAAAGGAGTAGTTGCGACTGAAATTTTATTATTATATGGTAAAATTAAATTATTAATGTAACAGAAACAATGAAGACAACCTTTGCAACCAAGCTGGCTACAGTTTGTTAAACACAAGACACACTGTCGAGTAAGCTAACTTAGCTTAGTTCTAGACTACACAACATGCTATGGATACCAACTTTTTGCTGTGTGGATGACAGGTCAATAGAACATAACTTATAATAAGGTTCCAAGTCATAATATCATTAAAATCTATCGAGACTGTTTTTAAGCTATTGCATAGCTTCTATCGCGGGCCAGCGTGGAGACCGAATCCAGAAAATAACCTGACACGGGACTCCTCTACGGTGAGCCGCTAGATGGCGTTGATAAAAAATGCTATGCAATAGCTTTACCGCGGCAGTCCCCGAGTGCCACACGTCATTTTTTTAAGAAAAGCAGTTTCAAAATTTGAAACTCATGGTTGCAACAATATGGTATAAGTTACATCTGCATCATGCTACAACGAAAAAACTAAGTGAAGCCGGACGTCGCAAGTATGAAAAGAGGCAGAGCTAAGCTAAGTTAGCTAAGTGGCAGTGCTCACTGTGTTTTGCGCATTTGTACATTCATATCTCCGAAATTTCATCTGCATTCATAACTAGCTGATGCCCGCGACTTCGTCCGCGTGGATTTAGTTTTTAAAATCCCACTGGAACTCTTTGATTTTCCGGGGTAAAAAGTAGCCTATGTCACTCTCTGAGGTGATATGCGACCTCCGCAATACGATCCTCCTATACGACCTCCCTAGTGTTGTCAATACCAAACGTGTCAACTGTCATACTTTGTTATTATTTATTAGTCAATATTTATTTATTCGTCTAGTGGAATTCTTTCAGTTAAATAAAACCAATATTTCTCTTGGTTTCTCGTTTATTATGCCACAATTTATTTAACTGAAAATGCCTGACGAAAAACTAGGCAAGCCTACGCTATTAAGATATCTGCGACCCGATAAGTTTGACATCGAGCCTGAAGTCGCGGACGCCGATGCAAAATGGCTACATTGGAAATCGACATTCGAAAGCTTCTTAGCAGAAAAGATTACCGAAGATGTACCAGACTCCCTTAAGCGTAAGCTGCTAGTTAACCACTTATCGGCATCGATTTACAAGCATATCAAAACATGCTCCACTTATAAAGATTCAATGAAAGTTCTAGAAGACATCTATGTCAAACCGAAAAATACTATTCTAGCTCGACACATTCTCTTCAATCGCAAGCAACGAGCCGACGAAACGATCTCTGACTATGTTAGAGCTCTCCGGCTTTCCGCGAAAGATTGTAAATTCGAAGACGTCAAAGCCCTAGAGCATGAAGACCAAGCAGTTCGTAGCGCTCTCATATCCGGCTTACTATCACGAAGGATTCGCGAGCGGTTACTAGAAAACTCTAAACTCACTCTCTCAGAAGCAATTAACCAAGCCGTAACTCTAGAAACGGCAGAGAAGGATGCAGTTGCTATTGGTGACAGATCTCCGCAACTTACTGCCATATCGCAAGGTAGTTCACGAGACGAGGAATCCGAAAATCTAGCAGCAGCTCCATCGTCACGAACTTTTCAAGTCGCTCCGACCACGCCACCTCCGGCTAAACCCTGCTTCTTTTGCGGTGGGAGTCTTCATCCAAGATTCAGATGTCCAGCCAACAAATCCACCTGCAAAAAGTGCTCAAAGAAAGGACACTTCGCAAGCGTCTGTAGATCGGGCAATAGTAATAGGAACTTGAATATCACGACAGTTGAAGATCCTGCGATCTCTAACAACGACCGGTTCTACAGTGGAGCTATTTCTGCTGCCTCTCCTTCGAGTCTTAGAAGTGCGACAATTCCAATAATGGTCAACGAATACAAGGCTGATGCACTCATCGATACAGGAAGTTCAGTCAGCTTCATTAACGCTAAAGTTGCTCGCATAATGAAACTACGCAAAAAACCCTGCAAGCAGACAGTCAATCTCGCTTCTCTCAATCAAGTTTCCTTTGTCGAAGGTATCTGTTTTGCTACCATTGTGATGAATAAGCATACTTACAAACAAACACCTCTTCTAGTTGTCGACAACCTCTGTGCTGACGTCATAATCGGTCATGACTTGCTTAAACATCACTCGAGTATTCATTTCAATCTTGGTGGGCCTGGCGAACCTTTAGAGATATGCAACGTGTTACGAGCTTCGGTGCCGCCAGTCTCCGTATTTACGAATCTATCGCCGAACATTAGACCGATCGCCGTGAGAAGTCGGCGATACAGTAAGGAAGATGAGGACTTTATAAAACAAGAAGTGTCTAAATTACTTGAAGACGGGGTCGTTGAAACAAGTATTTCCCCCTGGAGAGCCCAAGTCCTTGTAGCAGGAGGAGGGATTCATCGAAAACGACTTGTCATTGACTACTCCATGACCATAAACAAATTCACCGAACTGGATGCCTTCCCCTTGCCAAACATAGAATCAGTCGTTAACAACGTATCAAGATTTAAAGTGTTCAGTCAAATTGACTTAAAGAGCGCATATCATCAAGTACCCATCTTAGAAAATGAAAAGATATATACAGCTTTCGAAGCATGCGGCAAATTGTACCAGTTTACACGCATTCCATTTGGCGTGACTAATGGCGTTGCGGCTTTTCAACGAACCCTGGACTTCATCATAACAGAAGAGAGACTAGAAGGAACGTTCGCCTACTTAGATGATGTAACCGTCTGCGGTAAAGATCAAAGGGATCATGACCGCAATCTAAAACGCTTTATGGACGCCGCTAATAAATTTCATTTAACTCTAAACGAACAGAAGAGTGTTTTCAATAAGACTAAAATCAACTTGCTTGGATATACTGTTGAAAATAATACAATCAGTCCTGACCCGGAAAGACTAAAACCTCTTTTAGAGCTTCCTGCTCCAACTAAAACTAGTGAACTAAGACGAGTCCTAGGTATGCTTGCTCATTACGCTAAATGGATTGCGCGTTTCTCCGAAAAAATAAAGCCACTTACATGCGTGACTACTTTCCCGTTGTCGCCTGATGCGCTAAAGTGTTTTGAAGAACTCAAGCAAGATATCAAGGCAGCCGCTCTAGTAGCCATTGACGACAATGAAATGTTTACAGTCGAAACAGACGCTTCGGAATTCGCGCTAGGGGCTACGCTGACTCAACTTGGAAGACCAGTTGCCTTTTTCTCTCGGACACTGAATAACTCGGAATGCAAACAATCCTCAATCGAAAAAGAGGCTTGTGCGATAGTAGAGAGCCTAAAGAAATGGAGACACTACCTGATTGGTAGACATTTTCTTCTTATAACAGACCAACAATCGGTAGCCTTCATGTTTAATCAAAATCATAACAGTAAAATAAAAAATGAGAAGATCCAACGTTGGCGGTTGGAACTGTCATGCTTCAAATTCGATATAGTTTATAGACCAGGCACTGAAAACGCTGCTGCGGACGCTCTATCTCGCGTATGCGCCTACATGAATATAAACAAGTTGAAAGAACTACATGACGCACTCTGCCACCCGGGGGTAACTAGAATGTATCACTGGGTAAAATCTAAAAACTTACCCTACTCTGTTAATGATGTCAAGGAGATGACCGCCTCGTGCACTACCTGCGCCGAAATAAAACCGAGATTTCTAAAGGCCAAGGGTCAATTGATAAAAGCTACGTCGCCGTTTGAACGGATCAACATAGATTTTAAAGGACCACTACCTTCTGAAACAGCCAACAAGTACATACTTACGATTATTGATGAGTACAGTCGGTTTCCTTTCGCTTACCCATGTAAGGATATGACCTCAGCCACTGTCATTACTTGCCTGAAAGATCTTTTTCTAACATTTGGCCAACCTCTCTATATTCATAGTGATAGAGGATCGTCATTCATGTCCGAAGAGTTCAAATCATTCCTACGACAGTCAAACATAGCCTCATCCAGAACGACGCCCTATAACCCCCAGGGTAATGGCCAAGTGGAGCGACTAAACGGAACACTCTGGCGAACTATTCAACTTAGCCTTCGGTCAAAGGGATTATCGATAGAAAATTGGGAAGTAGTACTGAAGGACGCATTGCATTGTATCCGCTCCCTCCTGTGTACGGCAACAAACGCCACTCCGCACGAAAAACTTTTCAAATACCCTAGAAGATCCCCGAACGGAGATTCACTGCCATCTTGGCTCACGCCGGGACCGATCTTTGTTAAGAAGAACGTCCGCTCTTCAAAAACGGACCCTCTTGTCGAGGAAGCCGAGCTCTTAGAGATCAATCCCTACTACTCTCTCATAAGACGGGATAATGGAGAAACCTCAACGGTATCAAACCGTCAATTGTCTCCTTGCCCCAGTACTACTGATAATAGCAGAGACGATAGCTTTGGAACGGCCTCCGAAGATGATCACCTCACGTTTCCATCTGAAAATAACTCCACACCTCCACCTGAAAATAACGCTCCTTCGTCATCGTCTCGTGTAGAAGAGTCGCCGATGTCCTCGCCAGTTCTTCGGACTGGACTCCCCAGGAGATCTAATAGGACGCGGAAATTACCCTCCTACCTAACGGACTTTGTGGTTGATGGGAGTGAGAGTGAAAACTGAACCGGGGGAGAATGAGGTGATATGCGACCTCCGCAATACGATCCTCCTATACGACCTCCCTAGTGTTGTCAATACCAAACGTGTCAACTGTCATACTTTGTTATTATTTATTAGTCAATATTTATTTATTCGTCTAGTGGAATTCTTTCAGTTAAATAAAACCAATATTTCTCTTGGTTTCTCGTTTATTATGCCACACTCTCCAGGTCCTCAACTATACCCATGCAAAAAATCACGTCGATCCGTAGCTCTGTTGCAGCGTTATTGATGGACAAACCAACACACTTTCGCATTTATAATATTAGTAAGGATTTAAGTATATTATGTACCAGAACCAAATTAAATTGAATTAATAATATATGAAATTAAATTAATATTAAAAACTATAATTACAGCTAGTTTATCAATTCAAATGAACAAACGTATTATTTCAACCGCTTGTTCGCTTTAGGACAGATTCGCTTTACGACAGATTCGCTTTACGGCAGATTCGCTTTACGGCAGATTCGCTTTACGGCAGAAGTACAGTGAACTCGAATATATATAGATAGATTTTTGTTTAAAATTAATAATACATTAAACAAGTTAATATATTAATGCTAATAGATGGCGCTGTATTTACTATCGGTCAAGTCATGTTAAAACAGTTTTGCGTCAACTATTATTATTTTTTATTACGTCTTTTCTAATTTCATAACTCGGCACCTTTAAAATTTAGTGAAGCATCAATAATTATAATTTATAACACATCCTATATTGTTCTATCATCAAAATGTACCTAATATAAGCATAAAAAAAAAATTCAATTTTTTTTTACTTACTTTTTTTTTGTAAGCTTTAGGTAGGTTTACGATCCCAACAGAACCTAAGTGCCCGGCCTTCGGCCGGGCACCTGAATATTCATGTATAACCCTAACCTAACCTAACTTTAGTTTAAAGAAAAAATTCAAATGACGGACAAGTGCAAATTCACTCAAGTAGACTCGGAGACCTCGCTTCGCTCGGTCAATAATAATTATATAAAGGAAAGTTTTCCTTGGAGTGGAGACCATATTTTATCTCGACCTGTACAATTTTTGCCGTAAAGCGAATCTGCCGTAAAGCGAATCTGTCGTAAAGCGAATCTGTCCTAAAGCGAACAAGCCATTTCAACAGAGAAATCAGAGTTCTAAAATGGATTTTTTTTTTAATAGTGACAGAGAGAGAGAGAAAGAGATTGTCTTACTGCTTTGAAAACATTATTAAAATGAAATGGCGTTTGTTCTTCGTGATACATTAGGTGCTCAAAAATTACTATTATAAGTAACGTCATTTCCGAGATGAGTGGCATTAGTAATTTTACTGTAGGCATTCAGTGTAACCTATTCATAAAGTTATCAATAACATGACGCCTAAACCCTATCGTCGGTCAAATTGATTAGTGTAACATTTCCAAAATTGAATCATCTTTCCGATGCACTAACGGTACAAGTCAAATTTTGGTTCTAATTGACATTAAACCACATAGTCTGCTCGAGAAATATTGATTTTAGCTCTTTTGACACTCAATTACTCGAAACTGTATATTTTGAATTGTATCATTAATGAATTTGACTGACGCTGTATTTTAGTAGTTAATTATATAGTTCAACATATTTTTGCACTACTCTGCTCCACTGTCATCCTCAAGCAATAACATCATTAACTACCAAAACCATATTTCGACATGTAATCCAAAAAGCGGCAATTTATAAAGAAATGACGCCATTTAATAACTAAAAAATGACGTTTTTATATGACAAACTAGCGGGCGCCCGCGACTTCGTCCGCGTTCTTAAATTGTTGAAATTTTTCCTGAATTTTCTTTGCTATAAACCTCACGGAGCCCAAGACCTTTCCAACGAATGCAAAACCGTGGAAATCGGTTAGTGCGTTCTGGAGTTATAGCGTCAGGAAGGAAAACCCGACTTATTTTTATATAGTAGACTACAGCATTAAGGCAAATACCGTTTTGATGGATCGATAGAGAATTAACTATAAGTAAGATAATATTAAAAATTGCTGAATGTTGATTAACGGCGTTATAGCTTGAAAACATCAGTACGGTGGATAGGCACCGTAAGGCAGAAATGTTATAACTAGCATTATAACTTATGACAACCATGTGGACCCAGTGTTAGAATATCTAATAACCATGTTGAGGACTTGCAGTCACCATGCGAAGCCAGCTTTACTTAAACAAATCAGCTATTTTCTCTTTAATTAGTTGAGCCTTATATTTCAAACGTAGTAATGGGGTTTCTTGGCCGATATGCCGTACTCCTGCAGGGCCGGCACTAGGTCCTCCATAGTCATAACATATTTCTTCTCTTTGGGTCCCTTTGCATTCTTGGAGGTCTGGTTGATTTGGCTGGAGGTCCTCATCTTGCAGTGCTGCAGTGCATCATTGGCTATGTCCGAGAGAAACTTCTGGGAGGCCAATGCTATAAGCCTTATCATTCTGTAAAATAGAATAGAACATTAAACTTTTACAAGTGCTTTTGAATCGTCTATGAATCTACCACTGGTTCGGAATGCCCTTCCTGCCGAAAAGAGCCAGCAATAAACTCGGCGGTTGCTCTTTAAAAAAAAAAATTTTTTTTAACAATACGTAATAAAACTATGCTATGTATACAGTGATTCCACAATGAAGTTTCCTAAGTCCTACATACAATGCAATGCATGTTAAGACGGGCAGACAGAAAGCAGACCCATTCCCATTGGTGGCACCCGTTCACGAGCATGACGCATGATCCAGCCGTTGCTTTGCTCAACCATATTTCAAAAAAAAAAACCAAACCGAAACAGAATCGACATGCAAATGCAAAAAGAATATTGTTATAACATCAATGTCACAACTGTGGGCTGCTGCCACTTTTAATGGAAAAATCAAATATTTATATTATTTGGCTTGACCAGTGAATCAAAATCACGAACTCATGATTCTAAGCTAGTCAAGCTGATCACTAGACTACAGAGACTGTAATATTATAAGTTAACACAGATACCAATATAATTATTATTATAGTACTTGAGGTTGAATAGTATTTAACTGACATATAAAGTTAACATTTTAACAGTTTTTCTATTGTTAATCTATTAATATCATGGCCAATTCATTTGTCAGTTAAAGTTTACAGGTGAGGCTATTGCTAATTGGGTCTACAGAAAATCTCAACTAAATGGATTGGCCTTATATAAAAAAATTGCTGAGGACGTCTGGAAGGTAAACGAAAATCTGAATTTACAATTCGAAATTCGAAAGTGATTCCTGAAAGTTACAGAAGAGGTTTTATTTAATTCTAGTTTAGGCTCAAGTTATGGGCATTCATTCAAGTATTTCCGTACCTAGGATCCTGAGATTCAAATCCAGCCATGTTCAGATAATAAGCAACTACGGAATCTGGTATTGAAGGGTTGTAGTTCTCAAGTTGAAGCAAGAAGTCGCTTAGAGCGTGACCTGCGCCGCTGTCCTCCTCCATTCCGACCGATGGCGATCCTATACGACTCATCTGCATACTACGACTAACAAACTTGATTTAAAGTAAATAATTTCTTTAAAAACAATAAAAATTCCTTTCTCCTTCACAAATTTTGCGAAGTTTGCTTTGTTGATCACAGATAGAAAAATATTAAAAACAATATTTGACATTTGAATGTTCTTCAACAATCGCAGATAAAATAATAAATAAACAGTTGTGCCAATATAGCGCCATCATTTCTTATGAAGTTATGACGGAGCACTTTCTGATTTTTTGATGCTTGCAACATCGTCAAACCGTTTCGTTATTGTACCATTATTCCTACAATAATTCAGTTAGTATTTAATTTAATTTTTAAATAACATCATAAAATTTTAGCCATGTACATAATAAACAGTTTGTTTGTATATTCAATATTAATATAAATAATTTAATTGTAAAGTCATTTGTGGTTACAAAATAAGGAAACTAATAACGTTACGTAATCGTGAAATGCCAGCGTTTGCAAGAACAAAACGCTCTAATTGCCGATTACTACAGTGATACCATTGTGCCTATTTTCCCCATATTAAAAGGAGAATGGGAAACCTTTAAGTCTGGGTGTTAATATTTTGGATAAATGGACAATTATTTTCGCATCGACAATATCATGTTTATATTCTCACATAGGCATTGTACAAGATTATAAAAAATATATATTATTATTATTATTTTTTTGTACCGAAACTTTAACTAAAACGTAAATATTTATAGGATGTGCCCAAGGACAGCTTATCTCAGGATTATGTGGATCCCACGCCGACATGCTTTGTTATGCTCATTCGAACAAGAACATTGCTGGTGGTTCAAAACGGTCAAAAATATTGTAGAAGTCTATATAAGTGATTTGCTTAGGCCGATTTTTTCCTATAAACTATTGAAGGTTTTTAAAAATCCCACGGGAAAAATCATTTTTCCGGCATATTAGATAGTCTTTGTCATTCTCCTAATCCTCAACTATCTAAGCAAAAGATCACATAGATCCGTTCAAAATTAAAAAATTCAACATTATTTATTTCATGTGGGTCATCTTATAGCTTTTATGACACGTCAAGAATCTACCACGTTGCCCCGTTACTATGTGATTGAAAGATAAATGAACACATAAACATCTTAGACCATTTAGCCAAAACATGCACATTACTAATTTTAATCGTCACGTGTTGAAAACTGTGTTTTTTATAATAAAATCAGCGTGATTTTATTTTCGCAATTCTGTAACACTTGCAATCATATAGAGATACCCGCGCTTGCGATTAACGCGCGAAAAATTTCATACGACCTTTTAGCTACCTTGCTAACCCGCACTGCAAATAAAATCTACGCCATTTTTTCCCCGCAATTTTGTAAAACTTGCAACCATATAGAGATACCCACACTTGCGATTTAAAAACCGCTAGAAATTTGTATCAAAGTACAAATTTTTTAAACGCGTGAAAAAATTTACCCAATTTTTTTTCGCAATGCGGGCTAGATCTACCTCTAACATGAGGCTCACGACGCAAAAAGTAAAAGTTAAGAAAAGTGAAAACTCTTCAAATGATACCATTTACAGAAAAATAATTGGGTTATTTTTTGAAATCGTGCTAGCCACACTGACCTCGTGGTAATTTCTTGCTAAGTTGGCAACATCTACCCCTTCCTTCTTTTGCGCCGCTCCTCTAGGCAGAACTGCGAGAGAACGTGATCGATCGAATTTTGAAAAAGGCACACACCTACCCCTGTGCTCCCGAGATCACGAAATTACTTTATATCTCCTGATAACAAAAATCGGGAGTTCGTGTTTCGTGATTTTCCATTCCGCGTGTGAGCTCGCAGATCCCAACCACACGCCCGCGCGGCGATTTATCCAGTGAACCAGGTCCGCTAAATCGAACAAAATGTCGAAGAACCTCGCAGATCCCGTCGCGTTCGCCAAGGACTTCCTCGCCGGTGGTATCTCCGCCGCCGTCTCCAAAACCGCCGTAGCGCCCATCGAGAGAGTGAAGCTGCTGCTGCAGGTGCAGCACGTCAGCAAACAGATCGCCGTGGACCAGCGCTACAAAGGTATCATCGACGCCTTCGTCCGCATTCCCAAGGAGCAGGGGCTGCTCTCGTTCTGGCGCGGTAACTTCGCCAACGTCATCAGGTACTTCCCCACACAGGCGCTCAACTTCGCCTTCAAAGACAAGTACAAGCAGGTGTTCCTCGGCGGCGTAGATAAGCACACTCAGTTCTGGCGCTACTTCGCCGGTAACCTGGCGTCGGGCGGTGCCGCCGGCGCCACCTCGCTCTGCTTCGTGTATCCCCTCGACTTCGCCCGTACGCGTCTCGCCGCCGACGTGGGCAAGGGCGACGGCCAGCGCGAGTTCAAGGGCCTCGGCAATTGCATCTCCAAGATCTTCAAGTCGGACGGCCTGACCGGGCTGTACCGCGGCTTCGGGGTGTCGGTGCAGGGCATCATCATCTACCGCGCGGCCTATTTCGGCTTCTACGACACGGCGCGCGGCATGCTGCCCGACGCCAAGAACACTCCCATCGTCATCAGCTGGGCCATCGCGCAGAGCGTCACCACGGTGGCGGGCATCATCTCCTACCCCTTCGACACGGTGCGCAGGCGCATGATGATGCAGTCGGGCCGCGCCAAGGGCGACATGCTGTACAAGGGCACGATCCACTGCTGGGCCACCATCGCCAAGACCGAGGGCGCCTCCGCCTTCTTCAAGGGCGCCTTCTCCAACGTGCTCAGAGGCACCGGGGGCGCCTTCGTGCTCGTGTTGTACGACGAGATCAAGAACCTACTCTAAATCATTTAATGTAAGAATTGTTACCATAACTACAATTGTGATTCTAAATCACGCCTAGCCACTCCTGTGAAATCATGTATTAAGTATTTAGGATCTACACAAAAAAAAAACGAACCTAGTAACTTATTTTTAGTTAAATAAATGATTCCATATATTTTTCGTTTCATTAAATTAAGTTGCAAGTGTTACATAATTAACAACGCCTCATTATATTCTTGGAGTTAATTTTTAGCATTAATCATTGTTAACATCTGTTCTAAATATGAAATCAGTGATGATCTTGAAATAGAGAACTTTTTTCTGATCATAATGTAATGTAGTGACAGTTATGTAATGACCTCATTTGTGTTTGGCGTTTCAGGCCAAGGCCGGCTGACAGAAGTCTATTCTAACCTCTATTCATGTTTGATACACTAAATTAGTGTTATAGAAAATTTAATAATCTTGGTTAAAGTTAAACAACATAAAGAGGAGTGACATAAAATTGTGTAGTGAGTTATGTAATGCTTGAATTCAATTTGCTGTGGACTGTCTTCGATCATGTGATTATGGCAGCTGTTATGTAACAGGCCAGGGAGCAGTGAGTGCTTGTAGGGAAACTGTTCTACTTCTAGAGAACCATTGTTTTGTGCCCATATTTTGTGATTTTTGACTTCTTCCAACATTAATGAACGTTATCGGTTAGTTTTATGCCCGTCTTCATTTATAAGTTTGCTAATTATTTATGTTCAGTGTTGGTGCAAGTGAAAAATTACAGAATATTTGTATAATCCATGTAACTTAGTAGGTAACATATTTTGGGTGTGTGAAAGAAGAGTGTGTGGCGTAAGCTATGTGAATTTTTCCCTCGGGTGTGAGTTTTTGTGAGGAAAACTTCATGCAATACGAGAGATTAAATATTAAAATGTTTATCTGTCTTTTTATTTTATTCTCTTTCTCTTGTTACCTGCTAAGTTTTGAACTTAGAACCCTTTTTATACAGCTGTATGGGTCTAGAAACATGGTCTGCATATTAACAATTTGGATGCAGTTCAAAGGATAATAATGGATAATTTTGTATGGGCCCCTTACCCAAAAACTAGCATTATGAACTATGTCAGTTTTTGTTGCCCTAATGCAGTTGTTTAATTAATCCTAAGGCAGCTTTATTAGCTAATTTACCTGGAGAAAAAAAGTTGTGTTCATTATGAGAACTGATTTTTCCTAACAATTAATTCTCTAATTAGAGTAAACTATTAATCTAAGGGTTGAATATCTTTTTTCTCAAGAGTGAATTAGACATGCTGTCTTAGGATTTATTAAACTACTCTAATGCCTGAGATCTATAGATCATGCTCTGACTTAGCTCGAACTCAAGTCTGAGTCTTGAGTCTGAGTAGAGTGTGGTCTATAGATTTAAGCCTAAGATTTTGCACCACAACTAGGTACTAGGTAGGTACTAGGTACCTCCCCTGTGAATCCAAAACACTTTCAGAAACAGTATTTAGAAATAATATTTATTCGACTTCTTTTAGCCTATTTCTCTGGTTCTGGCTTAGATTAATCACTAGATTCTGGTTTATTTAATACCAAACAATAAACAATTTCTCTGAGTAGACAATGTTAGAACAACTGAAAAAAATTTAGATCATTTTCTCAAAATCAGTTTTTCATAGTAGATATGGTGGAGACTGGAGTCACTCTGCTGTCCATCCAAACTCAAAAATCAAAATCAAAATTTATTTATTTCATGTAGGCCAACTTGTAGCTCTTATGATACGTCATAAATCTACCACAGGTTCGGAATGCAGATTCTGCTGAAAGGAGCCGGCAAAAAACTCAGCAGTTGCACTTTTCAAAAAAAACTTTTTTACAATAGGTAACTAAACTATGCTATGTATACAGTCCTTCCACAATGAAGTTTCCTAAGTCCTACATACAATCCAATGCATGTTAAGACGGGTAGACAGAAAGCAGACCCATTCCCGTTGGTGGCACCCGTTCACGAGCATGACGCATGATCCAGCCGTTGCTTCGCTCAACCATATCCGTCGGTCTGTGTGTCAACGGGCTGTACCTCATGATATGTCATAGGTAAGAGAGGTGCAGAAAATGTGTAATTCTGTTGCCGCTATAACAACAAATAACAAAAATAAATTAAAGGGGGCTCCCCTACTAGAAATTTGTTTATTTCGGCGTTTCTTAGTACGGAAGCCTTCGTATCCGAGGGAGAATCGCATTTGAACGGTTATTTTTATCCATTTTAGGGGGTTTTTCACCAGCTAGCATGTCATGGGATTGTCTTAAAATGATTGCATCAGTTTGACGATTGCAATGGCCTCCGATTCACGCACGCTATTGGTTACAATGCATAAAATTCAGCCAATCAGAAATTATTGTAATGGTAACATTGATACAATCATTTTAACACAATCCCATAGCAGCTGTGGTAAATACCCATCTCTATAGTGGAATTGTCGCTGTGAGATTTCTGCAGCTGCGATGACGTCATGCCTGAGTCGACGGGTGTCTACGTAGCTGCGTGACGTCATACTGACGAACGTAGTAGGTAGGTAGGTATTTGAACTTTGATAAAAAGCTGAAAGGTCAAAGTTGAAAGGAATACAAAATGTGCTCACCGAATGCTTTGACTGAAACATAGAATCCATAAAAATATATTGTAGCATTGAGGAGGTGGAAACCGAAGTTTTTATGGGAACATCTCGCAAAGCTTTTGTGTCGAGAGGCACAGATGTAGAAAAACGCAACTCTTTCTCCTCCTTTTTCGAAAGTCGGTTAAAAAAGTAGCCTATATAATATCAGCTATCTACCAGTGAAAGTCTCGTCAAAATCGGTCAAGCCGTTCCCGAGATTAGCGGCAACAAACACAGACAGACAAAAATTTTAAAAATTGTTTTATTGTTATAAGTACATACCATATTTAATTGCGTACATACAGTTAGTAAAAAGCTGTTCTTTTGATATTACAAACAGACATTTCAATTTAATTTATTTGTATAAATGTATAGATTATATACATAATTCTGTGCATAAAATTAAATATTTCGGCAAACTTTGATGAACAAATTAATTTTCACTACCGCCATCTGTTCTTTGTTCATAGGAAACCTTTTTATAAAATTTAAATTACGTAGAAAATTATAATTTAATTGATGCTAAAATTTTAAACTTAACTGTTTAAAAAATAAATATTTACTATAATTTTCAAAAGATAAAGTTTAAAGATGATTTTAGTGACAGAAATCAATAATAAAATCGATTTTCATCTATGAAATCTTACATCGCGCTTTCGATGTTTTTAATTTTTTGTTCTATAAATAGATAGATGTTTGTTGTATCGACGGGGTCCATCAGTTCGAGGGAATTCAGTTGCCGCCAAGCTGGTCTAATTTGACGGCTTCATTCAGATGAAACTCTCGAGTTTTTATATACACAACCGGCCAGCGATTTCGTAGCTATAAACCCTAGGAATGTACCTCGTTAGAGGAAACCCCCCACCTCGAACTGAACACCAGTCGACCCCTCTTTTGCGAATTTTTCTCCTATTTTTAACCCCCGAAACAATGCAAAAAGAGGGGTCCATGCGTCTGCCTGTGGCATCGTAGCTCCGAAACGAATAGACCGATTTTGATGCGGTTTTTTGAGATGGTTTTTAGATATAATTTATGAAGTCTATTCAAGTGAAGATTATCAGCTCATTTTTTACTTAACATAAGGGTCTTACCAACTTTCACAGATGTGATTGATTTTCACCCCCTGATGCAAATTGAGGGGTGTTATAAGTTTAACGCACCAAGTAATAGGGTTCAGTTCGGCTGCCCCATTTCATAACCTAGTAAGTGTGATTGACAAAATTTTACAGGAGACCAAAAAACATGTTTTGTAGATGGCTTAGCGAAGTAATAAATAAAAGCTTTCAAAGTAGTTTATTTACGAAACATTAATTCATCAACAGATACTGAAGAGTTCAGAGTTCAGAAGGGCTACCACAAATATGTTTTTTGGTCTCCTTTGAAATTTTGTCAATCACACTTACTAGGTTTTGAAATGGGGCAGCCGAGTTGGTACCTTTCGGGAATGGAAACCAAAAAAAATGTGTATACAGTTAGTCCCTGCGTCAGGTCGCGACCTCGCAGGTTACGGCTCGCACCAGTCGCAGGGATATCGATTGATTCGCGTTGCGGACTTGTATCGTCTACTGTATGCGTCCACACCAGCCCCCTGATTCTGTAACTCAGCGCCTATCAAAACATAAAAACAACTGACATATATTTTTTATCCATTGAAGGTTTACTATGAAATAGTAAATGACATTTCTCTTCACACCTTCAATGGATAAAAAATATACGTCAGTGGCTTTCATTTTTTGGTAGGTATAGTTACAGAATCAGGGGGCAGTTGCCACCACCTTGAATTAACATCATCAGCAATATTTGTCTAGTGAGAGGCTTTGGTCGTGGCTAGTTACCATCCTACGACCGACTACCAATTTAGCTTTCCGTCACGACGGCGTGTAGAAACCGATTAGGGGTAGGTATGGGTTGAATGTACACTGCCATGCCTCTTCCAAGTTAGCTTGCTACCATTTTAGACTCCATCGTCACTTACCATCAGGTGAGATCGCAGTCAATGGCTATCTTGTCATCGAAAAAAAAAAATCCTGAAGACTTCGTTATGTAACAAGAGTACTTAGGTTCTTCAGACAGGCTAGGCGGCTAGGCGGCAGTGCGAAGTTGGCAGAGGGATTCAATCAATACTTTAATATTAGGCTTTCAACCCCATAACCGGAGTCTGGGGCGCAATTTTCACAAACTCATCGCGTTCCGGAGTTAGTGAGTAATGTTAATATTATGTATGAAATTGTCCGCATTGCATCAAAGTTTCTAGGTTTCGCCTCGCAAACCATGCGCCTGACTTAAAAAAAATAAAGTTTTTGACTTTTGTTTAATTTTTTCAGTTAATTTTCTGTTATTTATGTCATGTCTGTTTTTAATTGTCATGCAGTATTTACATTTTTAAATGTGTATGTTTGTTACTCTTTCACGCCACAACGAATGAACCGATTTTGCTGAAAATTAGAATGGAGATAGCTAATATCCAGGATTAGCACATAGGCTACATTTTATCCCGGAAAATTAAAGAGTTCCAGCGCGAATTGAAAAACCTTAATCCACGCGGACGAAGTCGCGGGCATCATCTAGTAATAAATAATTTAAAAAAAAGTAGGCGTACTTATGCTGAGATCTATAGAGCGTGCTCTGACTTAGCTCAGACTCAAGATTTATAGCGGTGATTTTTGTCTGGTAGGAGGCTTTGGCCGTGGCTAGTTACCACCCTACCGTCAAATACGTGCCGCCAAGCGATTTAGCGTTCCGGCACTATGGCGTGTAGAAACCGATCAGGGGGTATGGGTTGAATCTTCACTGCCATACGCCTTCCAAGTTAGCCCACTACCATCTTAGACTGCATCGCCACTTATACCATCACGTGAGATCACACATTCAAGGTCTCTTGTCAACGAATAAAAAAAGAACTTGTGAAACGCTGGACTGAAACGGAAGGAAACAAAAATTGAAAAAAGACGTGTGGCACTCGGGGACTGCCGCGGTAAAGCTATTGCATAGCATTTTTTATCAACGCCATCTAGCGGCTCACCGTAGAGGAGTCCCGCGTCAGGTTATTTTCGTTACGGAATTTCTGGATTCGGTCTCCACGCTGCCCCGCGATAGAAGCTATGCAATAGCTTAAAATTGGACGCGGAAGTTTTCAAAACTTAATTCACCAAAGGTTGGTAAATCGATGAGATGCTAATATCTTTTCAGCCATGAAAATATTGCAGAAACAAAAGTCGGTACCGACCTTGGTGCAACGCATAGATACTTTGAGTAACTATATAACCAATACTCACAGCATAGAAAGAAAGAAAGGAAAAGCATTTATTTAAGAAATTGTGCCACACATCACGATACACTGAGGTACATTATCCCGACACTTCCACTCAGGTATTTTGTCAAAAACTCCAGCAATAGCAATAGAAGCGCCGGGCTAACATGTCATGTGTGGTACAACCCGAAAAAAGGTACGAGCTCAGCAAAAAAGCTGCAAACCTTTAACAAAAGTATGCAGCGCTGATTTTCAGCCAGGACCCAAATTAGGGCGACGCGACGGAAATAGTAAAAATAAAAAAATATATAATTAAATTAAATTACATCTGATACAATGTACTTCTTTCTATAGAAGGTACACTAAATTTTATTACATAACGAAGCTGACCGAATCGCCGCGCGCCCATCGTCACTGACTCGTGACATTGCACTGACGTAAAAAACTGCCTTGTTTTGAAATCAATTTCTCTCGGTGAAATCTCGTTATCTAACGAAATATCATCAACTCAAGCCATCGTCGTCGGCCCACTAGCTGGGCACTGGTCTCCTCGGATGAGAAGAGTTTAATTTTAATTATTGCCATGTCTTTAATGACACTCCCAAGATTAACACAAATCGATTGACGAAAGAACCATCAAAAACGGCCAACGCGTTTGGTCTCCAGAGTGCTACAAACATCCATACATACCTACATGGGCTGATAAACACATTATCCTCCTTCGCGTCGCGAAGTCGGATAAAAAATCTCAATTTTGCTCAGGTAGGTACTAAATGAAGGGCTTCAAGTTTCTCAGAGTTTTTAATTGGAAATTGAATTGAATTTAGGCTTTCTTAACTCAACTCATGCCGCCGGTCCACGGCCCTAGGTCTCCTTTCTGAGAAGGGTTTAGGGCCTAAACCTATCTCATTAGAGAGGAGTGGTGGCCTAAAGTATAGGCCATAGGTCCACCACACGGGCCAAGTTCGGATTGACAGACTTCATACACCTTTGAGAACATTATGCTCAGGCGTGCAATTCGCCTTTTTTCCTGTAGTGCAATTTATCTGACCATGTTTACCTTTCAAAACTGATCGCTTAGATATAATTTAATCTATGACTCTTTGAGAATATAAAGCTAACGCTGGATTGTCGGGATAGGGTATGAAATTTTATATTGATTTTACTCCATAACTGCGTCAAATCTAAACCGAATTTGATAATTCTTTCTTTTTTATAAATTGTGTTCTAATAAGAAATATTTTGTCCAATTTTGGTGAAGATCCACTAAATGTTAGGTATAGGAGATAGTTCTGTATCTCATAATTTCTCGCGGATAGTAGCAAGTCACTCTAAACTTTTTCCACGCGAACGAAGACGCGGGAATCAGTTAGTATGTTTATAAACATTTACAAAGTACTTCTGAATTGTAGAGTGTAGGTACCTCCCGCCTTGTTCACAAATCACTCAATTAATCACTGTTAAATGAAGATCATTCATTGATTTCGTCTCAATGCAACGCAACTCGCCTTCGAACTTGAGTTAGATTGGCTTCCGACTTGGCTGGCTTGGGTCCAGGTTGACGAGTTCTTAAAACGCGTCGACATTGAACCAAAGGTTAAAGAAATACATTAGTTTCATTATTTTTAATGAGTTTATGAATTAATTATTATGATTAGTCAAACCCTTGCCACAATTCTGTGTCAAGGGTTCAAATTCTGTGGCAAAGGGTTTGTGCAACTATTCAGTTGCACACACAACATAAAATACGAGTAAGACTTCGCATACGAAGGGTTCCGTACCGAAAAATCGCCAAAAAAACATGTTTCTAGAAGGGGAGCCCCCCTTTAATTTATTTTTACTTTCATCATTTTCGGTTTTACAGCAACCATCACTTCCTTGAGACAGCGATAATATACTGCTGTGAAAGCCGAGGTGGTTCCGCTGGATTGTGCAATAGTATGTATCTGAAAAATAAATAAATTAGAGTCTGTCCAAAAAGAGAACCGCCCTTTAAATTTTTTTTTTTTTTTAATATTTTTAGCGAGCAAACGAGCAGGCGGTTATAAATAAATTTAAATTTATTTTTATTATTTGTAACTATAGCGGCAACAGAAATATACATTCTGTGAAAATTTCAACTGTCTACCTATTACGGATCGTGAGATACAGCCCGCTTTCAAACAGAAGGACGGACGAAAGGACAGCGCTTCCCGTTGGTTGGTTGGTTTGGGTACGGAACCAAAAAAGGATACTAATAGTTCGGAATGCCATTCCTGCCGAAAGAGCCAGCAATAAACTCGGCGGTTGCTGTTTAAAAAAAAAAAAGACGTGTGGCACTCGGGCACTGCCGCGGTAAAGCTATTGCATAGCATTTTTTATCAACGCCATCTAGCGGTGAGAGGAGTCCCGTGTCAGGTTATTTTCGTTACGGAATTTCTGGATTCGGTCTCCACGCTCAAGGCCCGCGATAGAAGCTATGCAATAGCTTAAAAAAAATTACATAGGTAATAAAACTATGCTATGCTTTGCTTCCACAATGAAGTTTCCTAAGTCAATGTTAGTGTCATGTTAATGTGGAGAGAATCCTTTGGGCTCAATGTTCAATTCGACATCCTAGGTTTTAGGAGAAGTAAATTCTAAGTAAGTAGGTAACTAATTAGGTATGGAGGTTGATGTAATCACCAAATCAGATAAAATGCCGCATAGTATGATGACGTTGTCCCATTCGTAAACCACAGATTAATTATAATTAAGTTAGTAGAATATCTTTGCCGTAAACTTGGAATTTTTATAGTCACCTTATCAGTTTATTTAGTTATCTTGGTATTATGAACGCAGCACGTTCCATGACAGACAGACAGAGTATGATAAACTTACTGTAATAATTATAGTCAAGATGCTAACCTATATAAGATTACTTTACCTACTTTAAAAAAATAAACATAAGTTAGATATATTTCACATTTACCTATTTAGCATGATGGTTTTAATATAATATAATATGACAGTTATAATGTAATTTTTATTGTACTAACTACTAATAACATTTTTTTTTTTTTTTTTTTTTTTTTTTTTTTTTTTTTTTTTTTTTTTTTTTTTTTTTTTTTTTTTATATTCCGCTGGTGGAAATGCTTGTTACGCATTCCTTTCGAGGGTCGTGATAGGATGAGTTCACGGCTCTCGAAAGGAATGTGGGACTCCTGGTTTCCCAGCCTACCCACTAAAACCACCAGCGGTCCCTAACTAACTATCGCTATTATATTGCGATACCATTCGTTCTAGATAAAAAAACCTAATTATATAAAAACTATATATTATGCTATATATGTATATTTAATGTATATTTATATATATATGTATTTTTTTTTAATACAACTAAATCATACAACTAAATAGCGTAACCTATCCTATCTTTGATCCATTGCCTCTACCAGCAGCTTTGACCACTGCGACCGCAAGCTCCAAGAAATTTGTCCGGCAGTCATCGTTGTTGACGAGGTTGACTAGATTTTCTCGTGTAATAGGGAGACCCGCGCTGCACTCGCAATCATACCTCTGTCTGACAAATCGCGGACATTCTAAAATTAAATGCTCTACAGTTTCATCCGAGAGGCCATCGCAAGGGCAGCGCGGATCTCCTGCTAGATTAAATCTATGTAGGTAGGCTTTAAACCCGCCGTGTCCTGTGAATAATTGCGCCTTATAATTGTCCATTTTAATTTTCCTGGTCGTTTTGTAGGCTGTGCAGACATCCGGAAAGAAGAGCTTGGTGGTGGCACCAGTCATGTAGTTCGAGTATCTCTCCTGCCATATTTGCAGCGTGGAGTCCCTGATAAGGTGTTTTGCGTAGGAAATAGGGCACCTATCGTAAAAGGGGCTGGTCTTGGATTTAAGGGCGGCGTCTTTGGCCAATTCATCGGCTCTCTCATTGCCCGCTAATCCTGCATGGGCTCGGATCCAGTATAGTTCTATTTCCCCCCCGGTCTCTGATGCATTTTGTAAGAGTTCGGTGACGTCATAGATAAGTGGATGAAGTGAATTCCCTCCCGTGATACCCTCCAAGGCTGAGCGGGAGTCACTAAGTATGTTTACTTTTTCTCCTTTCCACTTATCTAAGGTGATCTTTATTGCTTCTCTTATAGCAAGAAGCTCTGCCTGAAATACCGTACAGTACCTTTCCAGCAGCAGCTTCTTCCGGAAGATCTCCTCCTGAGTGTTCCATACCGAGATTGCAGCCCCAACGCGACCTTCTATTTTGCTACCGTCTGTGAAAATCATTAGCCGATCAGTACTGATGGTGTCTAATTCCTCCTGAGTATTAATAGAGGCATAGGTCGGAACGAGTCTTCTTGCTGGATGTCTTAGGGCGAACGGGCTGACCGGGAGTTCCAATTTCCGACCAGGGAGCTCCGGAAACTGCTTCCCCTTCTTAATTTCGAACAGTCTTTTGTTTTCTTTGGCCCTCAAGTCCAGGGGGATAGTTCCAGAGAGAATACAGGCCGACGCTAGCGACACGGTCTTGTGAGCTTTTGAGCTCATCAGGGCGAAGGTCCTAGTAGTCCTATCCAGCTTTCTCCGTATGTACTTTTTGTCACATCTGTGTGCCCATACGCTAGCAGCGTAGAGGATAGTGGGCTCTACTACGGCTACGTATATCATTTTGATAATCTCAGCATTTAGTCCCCATTGCGCTCTTGCTGTGCGAGATACCAGTTTGTAAAAGTTAGCTGCTTTCGTCGTCACCAGGTTTAAGTGCTCTTTGAAGGTGAGGCCTTTGTCTATTGTGACTCCCAGGACCTTCATAGTGTTGGTGAGCTCTAGTTCTACACCTCCCATGGAAAGCCGCGGAACGTCGTACTTTCGTTTTCTCGTGAATAAGACTGTTTGGGTTTTTTGTGGGGCAAAGTTGAGTTTATTCTGCTTGCCCCAGTTCCAAATCTCATTTAGTGCTCTATTAAGTCGTATCTGTAGTGCTTCCGCTCCTTCACCGGATGCGACCACAAGGATGTCGTCTGCGAAAGCCTGTATTCGTACCGTGTCATCCGTAAAAGTGTTCAAAAGGCTGTCCAGAAGAATATTCCATAATAAGGGGCCACAGGTGGATCCCTGGATACAGCCCTTGTTAGTGTCTTTATGTACTTCTGATCCAGCGTACCTTAAAACAATGGACCTTGAGGACAAGTAGCTAGCAATGAGATTAACCAGCCAACAGTCTACCTTCTTTTCGATCAGCTGAATTACCAAAGCCGGCCACCACGCATTGTCAAATGCGCCTTCTATGTCCAGAGATACAGCGACTACGATCTTACGGTTCTCTACATCTTTCCGTATCCCCATCACGGCATTATAAAGAGCATCTTCTGTCGAACGCTGCGGCATGAATCCATATTGTCTCTTGTCCAGGATTTTCCCTAATTGCCATAAAATCCTACTGGAAAAGAGTTTTTCAAGAGTTTTCCCCAGCACCGGAAGGAGTCCGATGGGCCTGTATGCTTTTGGTTTGGAATAGTCGTCCTTACCTGGTTTGGGGATTACCTTTATTGTGGCAATTTTCCAGCAGCGAGGGAAGTAACTCAATGTTAGGCATTTGTTAAAGAGTAATACTAGAGCATAGGGTTTGACGTTATAAGCAGCGTGGCAAATGTCTGCCGTAAAGCCGTCCGCTCCTGGAGCTTTTTTCGGGCTCATGGTGCCTAAGGCTCTTCTCACCTCGTCCTCCGTAAAGAGAATGGGGTCATGGTTTGCCAATTGTCCACGCATTCCAGTCACCATTTCGTGAGCTCGGCGACGTCTAAGGGATTGATCCATCGTGTCTGTGAGGGGATCGTCGGTTGGATAAAAAGTGTCCGCCAGTAGCTGAGCCGACTCCTCTGGTTTCAACATTTTGTCTCCAGCAGGACTGCGCAAAAGCTTATCGCCGGTGGTTTTGGTGCAGTTCCTCATAATTTTATAAGCACCCTTCCACAAGCCATCCTTTTTTTGTTCTGTACAGAAGTTCTTCCAACTGCTAGTTATGGCGTTCGATAAACCAGCTTTATATTCTTCCAGTGCCATCTTATACTCTTGAATGACGAAGGGTTTTCTGTTTGGGTTGGCGAATTTGATTTTCCTCCTACGTCTGAGCATTTCCTTTTTCAAAGCAGTAAGCTCCTGCGTCCACCATTTCCTAACTTTAATGGTGGAGCGACTGTCCATTTCTGGCATTGCCTTTTTACAAGCTCGCTCGATGCATGCCTCGTAGTTTTGCACACAATCGTCAAGGCCCTGTGGTGTTTTTGTCTCCGTAATTGCTGCTATAAGACCCTCTTCATTAAAACTCTTTAGTAATTCCTCCCGAAATGTGCCCCAGTCCGCTTTCAGGGTGTTAAATTTCCTTGTGGCCTTCCTGAATGTCTCCTCATGGTGACTTTGTCTAGCGTCTATGCTAAATATAATCGCTCTGTGGTCGGACAACGTCACCAGGTCTGGATTGACCTCCCATCCTTTTATTTTATTCAATAAATTAGCGGAGCATGCCGTGAGATCCACATAACTAGAGAATTCCCGGTCACCTCGGATTGTGTGAAAAGTTGGTAGCTTGCTATCGTTTAGGATTTGGAGGTCCAACTCAATAAGAGTTTCGTGAACCTTGACACCTCTATCATCCTCCGCCTCACCTCCCCACCAGGGACTCTTCGCATTAATATCACCGCAGAGAATACAATGATCCACTCCCAGGCGTGCGATGTGGCTGCTCACGGTGTTCATGTCGTCTGCGATGTCCTTGGTCTTATCTAAGTAAACGTTAACAATGCCAATCATTATTTTGCCTAACTTGAATTTTAGGGAAACAATATTCTCAGTTATTAGGTCAGGGTTCTCTACTATGTGTAGGTTTCCGTCCACAACGATGACTGCTGACTTAACGGGGCTGTCTGCGGAGGCGGACCCCTTCTGTATTACCCGGTAATTAGTAGACACATGTGCTTTTGCCCCCACATATGGTTCCTGAATACACAGCAATGAGGCTTTCCTTTTCTCCCCCTCGTAAAGGCATTCCTGCATTGCTGCATATCCTCTGCCAAGATTGGCTTGTATAATAAGGGCACTAATATTTTCAGGTAATGGTCGAATGGCCCCTGTCGAGTCCACCGTGGTGCCCTTAGCAGTACGCCACCGCTGCCCTTGCGATTCGATCCCATTTTATCCACTCTGGGCAGTCAGTGCTGAATGCTGCGTGGGATAGGTCGTTCGAGTTTTTGACCTTGCAGTTGATGCATACCTGTGAGCTATCCCGCTGACACGTTCTAGTGTCATGCATTTCGGCACAATAACCACATTGCTCTTGGTTCCTACAATTCCTAGCCTTGTGTCCAAAAGCCATGCACCTGTAACATTGTACAATCGGGGATTGATCGGTTGCCAGTACGACCTGGTAACCTATGCGGAGCCTCTGGTCCTTGAGAGCCCCCCACAGGGCTGGACTTACCTCGGCAATAACATTGATAATCGAGTTATTGCGTCCCTTCGTCCTGCGCAAGACTCTGAAGGACCCAGGGTTCCGCATTTCTCCAGTGATTAGGCTAGTGTTTTGCTTGAAGATTGCCTCCTCAACTTGGGAATCGCTTATTCCCGCTGTGAGTCCAACTATTTTCAAAAGCGGCTTCTTTTTCTGCAGCGTGGAGATCGAGATTTTGCTGGTTGATGTCTCGATCGCCTGTTTAAGAGCTCTCCTATCGTCATCTGTGTCACAGTTTATGATGACCCGCTGTTTACTTAGCTTCGCCACATTATTGACCCGAATTCCTAGATTGATGACGTCGACCTTGGACTTGACGCTGTCTAGGATGTCATCGCTCGTGTGGCGTGGATCAGCCGACTCTAGGATAACCCCATGTCTTGGAGTAGCTAGGGCACTCGCATAGGTCTTCGGAGCCCTTAGCGCAGTCCCGTGTCCCACAAAGATTCTCCTCTGGGGATCATTACCTTGCTGGGATGTACGGTCTACGCCAGTGGCTCCGGGTCGATCGGCCAGTGCCGCCCCAACCTGTTTGCGTAGCTCCACGATCTCATTCATCAGGGTGTCCGGAACGGTCTCTTGAGCTTCCCGTGTGGCCTGGGAGGAAGAAGCTAGTTGGGCTTTGGATGACTCTAAGATCGTGTTTAGTGTCCCTATTTCCAGTCTGAGCGTAGCTATGTCCTCCTGAACCTGCCGGAGCTCATGATCAGTAATAGCCACCTCCACTCCTGATGTTTGCTGCTTCAACTGAGAAGGTGCCTTTAATTGGGAGGCTAGCTCCTTTATCTGGTTATCAATCTCATAGGTCAGATATCTAGCGGATTCCGCCTCCTTGAATGTTTTGGCAGCGTTAGAGGCAATGTCCATTGCCACGGCCATATGCTCCTTGTGCAGGTCAAGGAGGGCGGTCTTGTGCTTGGCCTCCATTTGGGCCAGCTGACGCTCGAATCCGGCTCGCTGTTTTTCTTTGTCAGTAATGTGCCGGTTTCGTGAGTCAGCCAGTCTCAGTATTATCTCGTGAAGTCCGTGTAGGCCATTGCACACATCCTCGCGAATTTCCCTACTCATGTTTTTGCTTTCTTCTAGTCTCGACTTAGTCTTCTGCAATAAAACGTTGGCTAACCGGGGCATGTCATGCAGAGCTCCCCCGCCAATAGCAGATATGTCGGTTATAAAGGATTCCTCGCTCCTGTCGTCATCCCTAGGCTCTTCAGTTTGTCTCAAGCTGCTCTCCAAGTTAGCCGCGGCCGCTGCCCTCAGCTGCGCCTTAATGCGCAGCAATGAGGACTCCGACCGCGGCTTGGTTAGCGCGAGATTGAGATTTGGCCTGGGGCCAGGCGTGGAAGTGGACGGTGGAAGGTCGCTTTCGCTGCTCCTCCGGGTTCTAGGAAGTTCCTCCACTCCAGACATGGTGCTCGGTGAGCCCTCCGCGGTGGAAAACTCGCTATCCGATGTTGGCTTGGTTTCGTCCGGATTCCCTTTTTCCTTCGCCCTAGCTGGTGAAGTGTGGGTCTCCGTGGTTCCCGGGGGTGGGGTTGGGGAACCAATCGCGCTAGCGTAATCTTGGCTGGTAGGTGTTGACATGTGCTTGCCAGTCTCAGAGCCCGTCTTAGTCCTGGTCACCTGTTCCGCCATTATCTTAGGGCGCTCGCCCGATGATGCTTGTCTGTCCGAGTTGGTGTTTGAGCCTGTTTCACTTGGTTCCGTAGGGCCCTTGGGTCGTCGTGTCTTACTCGACCCTGGGACATCGCTAATACCCACCTTCCGATTTGTTCTTCGGACCACGGCTGCCAGTCGTTTGAATTGTTTTGATGGTGAGCACATCTTGGCATTCGACCGCGTGCTGGTCGTGGAGGAGTCCGAAGACATTTTTCTATGGCAGGGCACTAGCTCACAGGTCGAAGTTGGTGTCTATGCAGGACTCTGTCGACGCACCGGGAGATGCCTTGGTCACCAGTGAAAACCGCTGGTCTCTACTACCAATAGATCCGGAGAAATGATCGGTCAAAGTTTTCCAATATGGCGTCTAAAGTTGGCGACCAGCTTTAAAACTGCCTAACACCCAGTGGTCCCAGGACACCGTGGCTTGGCTTAACCGCTTGGGTTCGTGGTGCCGATATACACTAAGCCGCGAGAAGAATTATTATTATTCTAATTTTAGACAAAAGACCTCTCTCGCCTAATATCTCCCGATCCCGTGGTCCGATTTGAAATCTGTAAACGGTTTTGGATACTGGGAGACACCGGCTTGCCTATTGGGTTGGTTTTCAGCGCTAAGCTCGGCCGGAAGAGGTACCACGTGGCCACGTGGTTCCAGAAATATTTTTACCGTTTGGAGACGGCTGGCTTAAAAATTCTGAAATTTCGCACAGGGGTGCCTCTTCACCTGCCCTATAATTAGTATGAATAAAAAGGTCAGGTCGCCGATTCCGTTAGGGAGATATTAAGGTGCAAAATTTTGGTGAAAATTTAAATGACTATATCTCAGGAGGGAGTCGTCCGATTGAGATGATTTAACCTTCTGGTGAAAGCTTTCAATAGCAGCCACCTAACTACATGCATCAATTTTCTGCGACTCCTCCAGGAGCGATTTTGGTCGCCACGTGGTTTTTAGTTTTTCGGCTTTATCTCCGGATTCCTTGGGGATAAAAATCCAAACAACAAGTCGGAGTGTGGGTCTCAAGGAGGCCAATAAGAGCACAGCAAAAAACTGGTGGGTCACCGATCTGGTTTGGGCAGCGCATGCGGTTACAGGTGAAAAATTCTTATCTTTCCTGTTTTACACCGGAATTAATTTGGGAAAAAGGGTGAACCTGCTGCAACTTGCTCCATAAAACACTTTCCCAGCCTAGGGCACTCAAAAACACGCACTTTAACACAAAAATCAGCCCGATCGGTCAACTTTTACCCACTTTTCGGAATTTTCAACTTGCGGAGCGATTCAGTATCGCTGCTACCACTGCGGGTGTTGGCGCGAGACTTGGTACTGATTATGTTATAAGACTCTTAAGTTTTGCACGCCAGTTATATGGATGATTGTCATACAATCATGCAAATAAATCTATTCTATTCTATTCTGGACTAGATGAAATTTTTTATAAATTCAACAGTTTCGCGTTACGCCTCAACATTTTGGCTACAAAATGTTGAGTAGGTACATGTTATGTATAGTTGAGAACCGGGAGAGTGATATTGGCTACTTTGTGTCCCAGAAAATCGAAGAATTCCCGCGGGATTTTTAAAAACTAAATCCGCGCGAGCGAAGCCGCGGGCGTCCACTAGTAATAAAGAATTAATCAGTCGCATGGTGACAGACGACACCTGACACGACAGCACAACACGTGACAGAAAGGTATTTCGAAGGCCAGTCCGATGAAAGCGTGAACCTGATATATGTTATGAGTAATAGGAAGATTGTAAGGCCGGTTTCAGTCATATACTTATTTATTTATTTAATCTACGGATAAAAGTTAAGGGCACGATCTTCGGCCGCAGTAACTTGCAAGCAATTGATTGAAAGCAGTGAGGTGCACGAGCCACTTTGTTATAAAGAAAGTAAAACAGTCATGATAAAAAAGAAAACTTTTTAGAGAAAAATTAACGGTAAAATATTCTTCTAAAAACTTTTGCCTATTTTTTGACATTTTTTTTTTTTAGTTTAACTTTGATATACTATAAATACAACCTGAAAAACAGTTAAAAACTACACTGTTTTCGGAATATTATTTGATCGACTGAAGTTCAAAATATGGACTTTTGAACGGTAAAATAATTTAGAACGTGTATTTTTAACCTACCAAAACAAAGAATATTTGATTGTTTACCGTTAAAAACTAATCCGACCGCGGAATATTGGGTATAACATCCGTTTATTTATTTTTAACCCCGATAAAGGCCTTTTTTTTTAACGAGGGAGAAATCTTAAAAGATACCCGAAATTTGGGGTAAAGTCCGGGTTATGTAGGGTTTTTACCCACTAAAACCCCCTCGTTGGCCACCCTCAGTGCATATTTGGAAGGCTCCGAGATCTCTTACGAACACAACCAGAGCCAACTGGAGGTGAGACCTAGGATTCGTACTTCAGACTTCTCGAAAAAGCTACTGAAATTCTAACCACCATGCTATCACAACTATTGATGCCTGTTTGGATTTTTTATAGCAAAACTAATTACTACTTACCTACTTTACAAATCCTACCCGCACTTTTTGGTATCAAGGATACTTGCTATATTTCCGTACTGAATAGCCAGGTTGATTCTTCCTATTTTTATAATATTATAAATGCGAAAGTTTGGATTTATGGATGTTTGTTACTCAATTACGCCACAACGACTGAACCGATTTGGCTGAAATTTGGCACAGAGATAGATTATAGTCTTGAATAGCACATAGGCTACTTTTTATCCCGGGAAATTCTTATTTCCCGCGGGGATAAAAAACCTTAATCCACGCGAACAAAGTCGCGGGAATCATTTCAATATCGTGTAAGAATTATTCTGTCGACGTTCAATTTGAGGATTAAATTATGTTTATTGAAACCGATCGTAACAGGCTGAATACTACCTCGATTACTCAATGAGATAACAACTGTTAAGTCCACTATCAATCTTTGTAACTGATTAGGACTTACGGCGTAGTACTTATGTGCGGAAACGGTGAATTTTTTGACGTCTCCCTTGCCCAGTTGTGGACTTATACAACGTGTATTGAAACTCCGAAATAATACTGAAGGAGGTGAATGTGCTCATAAAACTGAACAACTTTCCCCAAGGAACCTAGGTCGAAATATCAAATCATTTAGATATTTTGTTTGTACCATTCAATCGATATCGTCTTCTTCGTAAGTGGGTTAAACCGGCATCGAAAGGTCTGTGGGTTTATCGGTCACCGGCTTAGGTAGGTAGGTAGGTATGTCATTATTACACATATAGCTATCATGGAAGTGCCATATATTATCTACTATAACTGATTCCCGCGAAATTGCTCGCGTGGAAAAAGTTTAGAGTGACTTGCTATCCGCGAGAAGTTATGTCCTCTATCTCCGATAATATTTAGTAGATCTTCACCAAAATTGGACAAAATATTAATAATAGTACACAATTTATAATAAAAAAAGAATTATCAAATTCGGTTTAGATTTGATGAAGTTATAAAGTATAAAATCAACAAAAACTTTCATCCCATGTCCCGGATAAACCTTATGTTTATCAGGATAAAAAGTATTCTATATATTAACCCGAAGTATCAGCTACCACTATATCAAATTTCAATCGAATTCGTTCAGTATTTTTCGCGTGATGCGCGCACGGTCAGACAGACAAAAAATTAAAAAAAAAATTGTTTTGGGCTCAGTATCGATAATAAAGCATCCTCCGATTAAAATTTTCAAAATTTATTTAATGTACAGAATTCCTCCCATTACAGTTTTATTTTTCAATTCTATTAACTTGTAGCTCTTATGACACGTCATGAATCTACCACCGGTTCGGAATGCAGATTCTGCTGAGAAGAGCCGGCAAGAAACTCAGCAGTTGCTCTTTTCATAATATTTGAATTATAAGTAAGTATAGATTTTTTACGAAACGTAGTTTCGGAAGTTACCATGTTTTCTATTACGAGGGCAGCATTGAAATTCCCTCCAAAGTAAACTCAGGCCCAAATCGGTTACATAAGTATTTTATTTTAACTCTGTTTGACCTGCGGCTTGTGCCGTAACCTTGCACGCACGTTGCGTAGAGCAGAGCTGGCGGCGCGCCAGCCGCGGCCGCGCGCCTTCGCCCTGGGCCAATGTTAAGTCATTTACAAATAGCTCTCGGCCGATGCAATATCGATGTTTTGTTTCAACTGTTTATTATAAAATAGAATAGTTTTTTCCACACCCAGAGGGTGCCAACTGGACCCTATTATTAGTAATAATAGTAAAAACATGCCAAAGATCTCTCGCTACCTCGATTTCACTTCCATGTAAAACAAATGTATGCAAACAGACAAGCACAATAGGCATTTTATATCCATTGAAGGTCTGAAGAGAAATGTCATTTACTCTTTCATAGTAAACCTTCAATGGATAAAAAATATATGTCAGTGGCTTTCATTATTTGAAAGGCACCGAGTTACAGAATCAGCCCCCAGGACCTCAAATTTTTTTCAAGCCTAATTCGGATATTAAAAAATTTGATTCCTCCATGGATATTAATCAACTTCTTTTTTTTTTTGTAAAAAGTACCTAATTTTCAAAAAATCCGACCGCATTTCCTCTTGATTGCTTTGTTTGATGTCCTTATGTAATTTATCAGTCTATCTAAATGTAATGCGGCGGCACGTGTATGTATTTCGGTCGCGTACTTGACACCTCGCAACTCTCCACGTGGCTTCAGTCACAATTGGCTTCCAAACGCTCCTAATACATTGTATACTATATTTTTATTATTATTAGATAATTAACTTAGTTGTTACACACTTCATGTGCACGTGAATCGAATGCGGAGCCAATAGGTGTGGCCTTTATTTTATTACTAGATTAGACCGCGTTTCGCTCGCGTGGATTCAGTTTTAAAAATGCCGCTGGAATTCTTTGATTTTTCGGGATTAAAAGTAGCCTATGTCACTCTCCAGGTCCTCAACTGGACCCCATGAAAAAAATTTCGTGATTGAAGGACAAACCAACAAATAAATACTTTCCCACTTATAATATTAGTAAGATATTCTAACGCGCGAATTTAAAAATCTTAATCCATGCGGACGAAGTCGCGGGCATCCTCTAGTAGGCCATAGTTCACTACTGGCGCCTTACTAATATTATAAATGAGAAAGTGTGTTTGTTTGTTGGTTTGTAACTCAAAATCGACCTATCAATTCACATAAACAAAGTTTGATCAATATATGCGATGGATGTTATATGATCAAACGAACTTGCAAAGTGAAGTTCGATCGATATTATATGAGTACGCTTCATTCGAAGATATAATAAATATTACCGGCTCCCGGTATGTACTACTTGTTCATTTCAAGTTGGCCGTCATCGACCGTTACAAAATGACGTCATACCGTATCGTTGACAAGAAAATAATAATTGTATTTTTTACTGTAACCACGACAAGTTTTCTTCTCTGGCAATGCTTTTCACGGCAATGATATATTGAATGCCAAAAGCCATGATTTTTAATTTCTTATTTTTTCCGCTTGAAAGAAAGTCTTAAAGTTATAAATAGTCTGCGCTATGCAAAACTTTTCTTTTTTTACTCATCGTAGAAAGCGACACGCGAACAATAGTAACCAAACAAAAATAAATAACTAATTTAATGTTAACAAAAACCTAACAATAACAAAATTTTGAAAAAATTTGGTAGTGACAATCGCGAGCGGTATGTTGCTATCTGTACTTAGCAGATCAGTGCGGGGCGAAGTAGCGGCTAACTTGACGTGAACAGTTGTAATTCATCAATTATTATCATAATTTTAACAAATCAGACAGAATTTATAGAAGTTAATGGATACAAAAAAGACAATGTAGTCAACTATAATATTTATTGAAATAAATTATTATCTAAACTTCAACACAATAATTTCACAGTTAAGTTAAACTTAAAGATAAGTGTTATACGGATCGTTCTCAATCTGTTTTAAAAATTGTTCTATACATAATATTCACAGTGGAATGATGTTTACTTGAATACAATCTGGTAAATTAAATTCGCCTTGACAGTTCAACGAACACTGATTTTTTTTTCTATTATTCATGTTATTTTAAATATGTACACTTTTAGCAATTTTGAATTTAAAAGAAAAAATTAACTTTTGAGTTTGTGCTTTTTAAAAACGTAAAAAGTAAAAAGAAAATTAGCTTAGCGTAAATTAACAAATTATAACCAATTCTTTAATTTTTTAACTAACCGCGTAAGCTAAGTAATTTAATTTATTTTAAATCATAAAGTTACATGGATTTAGGTACTTATTTAGAGGATTTTCGTTTGTAGGTTTGACATTTATGCAAACTTTTAAATTATAATATTCAGTTTATTTTTTTTATTTTTCATTGGTGTTACTAGACAGGGGCGTTTCAAAATTGTTGCCTTTAAATTATTTATAAATAATAAATTTTTACAATAATAACTTAATTATTTTCAGGACGAAAACCTAAAACAGTATATTTTCTTCGCCAGCATCAGCCCTGCGTTTGGAGGTGTCTTTTCCTTATTCCTTGATGGGGTTGCCCTGTGAACAAGAAAGAAGCTTAAAAACTTTTAGCTGACTACTGATACAAATTAAAAGTAGCATCCGTCATATCGTGGGGGATAGTGCAAATCCACGTAACTAGCATTAGTACATTAAAATCCATTTTCATACGTTTATGTTCAAATCAAAACCGCGTAAATGTAGCGAATAAATTAATCACTTTAAAAGTTATCTATTTTTATCAATACATAGAACACATGAGTTAATACTCTCTGTGTAAAAGGTAGCCCAATAGCCGCAGAAAACCTCAATTTCAGTAACATGAAAAATAAGATTTCTTTAAAACCAGGGTGAATAAATGGAAATCGTTTGCAAAAAATTGTATATAAAAAGGTAATAATTTGTCTACAACGTAACATTAAAACCATGGTGACATAACAATTTTTTGGAGGGGCCCAAAGTTCCTAAGAAAATGGGCAATCTCTTTTATAAAGTTTTAAACTTCCTTCAACACTAGACTTTTGCAAAAATTTAGACCCAAGAAAATTCATTGAAGTCTGGTTCACAAAGGTAAAAGAGCAAAAACCTCTGACATACGATGCCTGTATCAGAAATATAAAGACCGAAATTAGGAAAAATCCTCAAAAATTCTGGCACCATGTCTCTAGTTTGCGATCCAAGGGTGGGTTTGGACCCACTGCGGAATCTAATGGCGAGCGATACAGCACCTCTCACCTGATCTGGTAAAGCACTTAAACTTAATAGCTCTGTTGGACCCGAGCAACTCCCATCTTCAATACTTAAAAAATGCAATCAGCTTGTACTCCCCCTTTACCACATATAGGTACAATTTTTGCTTGAAAACCAGTACTTATCCTACACTGTGGGAACACTGAACGAAACTATCTTTATCTATTTATCTTTTGTGTATCTGGTGTGCGGTGGGTGCGCGTGACCTCACGTGCTCGGCGGCCGCATCGGGTCAACCCATTCAGATGCGCCTATATTTAACTGCGCGCGATGCCAGACTATTTACTGCGAAGGACGCGTACGTCAAACGCGGTTGACGCGACACGGTCAAACATGTTTGTCAAACACGTAAAATTTTTACGTGTTTTTGTTACGGTTTTGTTTGAACCATGGTCCCAAGTCTGCTATTTTACATGTCATTGTCATTGAACCGCAATACAATTACAATTCAATTTTCATTGATCCAAAATATCGTAGTCTACTAAATTCACAATGGCCGTTCGATGGTCTTGTAATTGGATTGTAATTCAATGATACTTCGGTATTGCCATTAGCTTAAAAAGCGTTTGCCGAAATGAGTTTTAAAAAAAACTACATGTTAAAAACGTTTGTTTAAGCTAGATTGAAAGCTAGATGTGTCAGTGGCAAACCATCGCAAAACAATTGTGACGCCATTGAATTAGTAGACTACCAAAATTGCTAAAAGTAGCAATTAGGATGTCATTGATAGACAATTGAACTACAATTGCAATAGCAGTCTTGGGCCCCTGGTCATCAAACACCAGCGCACCCAATCAAACACCTCCGTTTGTCAAACACGTAGTTTGTTTGACAAACATGACCCCAGACTATCAAATACACGTAAAAATGTTACGTGTTTGACAAACACGTTTGACCGCGTATGGGCCCTCTAAAGGCCAAGTTAGATGGTCAATTTTTCGAGAATTTTGACGACGTCCCAGGCGCAGTGGTGAGCGCTGTGGTCTTATAACTGGGAGGTCTCGGGTTCGATTCCCGGCGGAGGCAGTTTCTTCTTTATCAACTTATAGACATCCACTGCTGGGCATGTCTCATGCGTGGACCTCCACAGGCCTCGGTCTTGCGCCGCCTGAATAGTGAGGGGTCTGACAACACTGCGCTTCCCGGTGGGGGCAGTTTGGGAATTTATAATTTCTTAATTGTCTCTGGTCTGGTCTGGTGGGAGGCTTTGGCCGTGGCTAATTACCACCCTACCGTCAAAGACGTGCCGCCAAGCGATATAGTGTTCCGGCACGATGGCGTGTGGAAACAGATTAGGGGGTATATGGGATATGGGTTCAATCTACACTGCCATACCTGTTCCAAGTTAGCCCGCTACCATCTAGACTGCATCGTCACTTACCATCAGGTGAGATCGCAGTCAAGGACTATCTTGTCAACGAATAAAAAAAAATAGCTTTTATTTTCGAGGCTTAAATATGTAATACAGAATAATATTTTAACTTAGCCCGCTACCATCTTAGACTGCATCGTCACTTACCATCAGGTGAGATCACAGACAAAGACTATCTTGTCAACAAATAAAAAAAAATTGCTTTCATTTTTGAGGCTTAAATACCTAATACGGAATAATATTTTTACGTCTGTGCTGGTACAGTGTCCGTTACGTAAGGTGACATAGTTTAAAGCGCTTTTTAAACAAATACTTTTCTATTAATATTATAAGCTAGCGTTTTGCCCGCGATTTGGGCCTCTGTTTTTCAAGCCCTCAACAAGCCCATGCAAAAATCACCTCGATCAACCGAAAACGAGGACAAACCTACAAACAAACACACTTTCCCATTAAAGTAAGTTAGTAAGGATGCGAGAATGTGTTGCTTTGTCCTTCAATCACGCCGTAGCAGATCGACATGATTTCTTGCATGGGTACAGTCGAGACGTAGGCCCCTTTTATACTGGACTAGCTTATTCCCGCGGCTTCGCTCACGTTAAGTTCGATTTTTGAAACGCCTATTTTATCCCCTTAAGGGATGAATTTTCAAAAATTCTTTCTTAGCGGATCCCTACGTTATAATAGCTATCTGCATGCCAAATTTCAGCCTGATCCATCCAGTGATTTGAGCTGTGCGTTGACAGATCAGTCAGTCAGTCAGTCAGTCAATCAGTCACCTTTTCCTTTTATATATTTAGAAGACTAGCAGATATCCGCGACTTCGTACTTCGGACTTCGCGTGGATTGAGGTTTTTTGTCCCGCGGGAACTATATTTTTTTCGGGATAAAAAGAAGCCTATGTTTTAATTCCAGGTATAGTCTATCTCCATTTTAAATCGGTCCAGTACTTTTTGAGCCAATTCGTTACAAACATACTTACATACATACAAATCTTTCCTCTTTATAATATTAGTATAGACTAGCTGTTGCCAGCGACTTCGTACGCGTTTAGCCTGGTTTCATATTATTTATTTATTTATTTACTAAAATACACTTACAATATACATATATGACATTCACAAAAACATTTACAAAAATTTTAATATTCACTGATATGTATATCAGTTACAAGTGTACATAACATTCGCCGATTGTCATGCAAACAATAATGATAAAGATAGATACTAAAAATTAATAAAAATGATTAAAAAAAAATGAAAGCTAGCACAACTAATATATATAAAATATTAACAAACAAAAAATAATGGAAAAAGAAAGTTTTCCAATTAATAAAGTCAAATTATAACGAATATTACATTATCTACAATGCGCATTACATGGTACATAATTAGTTTTAAATTCTCTAAAAAAGAGAATGCTAGCCAATGAGGAAAATTTAAAATAAGTTAGTTATACTTTCAATCAGATATGAAGGTCCTATGTTAAAGAAGAACTCACCAAAACATGATCGGTGAGTTTTTTCTTTAGAGTGATGAAAGAGTTATGAAAAATGTCCAAGCCAGGTATTTTTTTAGCCAGTTCGTTATACTTATCTATTATATAAAAATAAGTCGGGTTTTCCTTCCTGACGCTATAACTCCAGAACGCATGAACCGATTTCCACGGTTTTGCATTTGTTGGAAAGGTCTCCGTGAAATTTATAGTAAAGAAAATTCAGGAAAAATTTCAACAATTTAAGAACGCGGACGAAGTCGCGGGCGTCCGCTAGTTACTTATACGCGGCATAGGCGCTTGCTCTCCTAGATTCGTTTTCGTGGGAGGGATCTGATAAGAACCGCGAAGGTGTGGAACACTCCTCCAGCATCCTTATTTCCTGCCACATAATTTGGGTACCTTCAAGGCAAGAGTGAATAGGTATTTTCTAGGCAAGCGCGCTCCAACCTAGATCTCATCAGTGCTATCCAGTATTGATTGTCATCAAGCGCAAGCCTATTTCGGATTAAAAAAAAGTGTCGGGGATGTCGTTATAAGCGTGCTTCTATCTGCAGTGCGATTCTCAAAAAATGATGGCTATGGTGTGACGATTGCAATCTCCCCTGATTAACTGATATTCAATTGTTATTGGCTTAAATGCAATCTCCCTGGAGTAGTGGCAAGCACTGTGTTCTTATAACTGGGAGGTCTTGAGTTCAATTCCCGGCGGGGTCAATTTGGGAATTTATAATTTTCGAAATGTCTCTGGTCTGGTCTGGTGGGAGGCTTTGGCCATAGCTTGTTACCACCATACCGTCAAAAACTTACCGCCAAGCAATTTAGTGTTCCGGAACCATTGTTTTTTTTTTTAAATATGAATAGCAGGCAAATGAGCTGGCGGGTCACCTGATGTAAAGTGATTACCGGCGCCCATAAACACTTGTAGTACCAGAGGCACCACAAATGCGTTGCCGGCTTTTCAGGAACTTATTGGTTCGCCTCTTGAATAACCCCAACAGAAAAACAAATTAGGGGTATGGGTTGAATGTACACGGCCATACCCCTTCCAAATTAGCCTGTATCTTCACTTACCATCAGGCGAGATTGCAATCAAGGAGTATCTTGTCATTAAGCACACAATACTTCATCCAACACTTACCCAAGTGCGAGAGATCCAAATGAGGGTTTCGTTACTAAGTCTGGGTCCAATCAGGGGGTTCATTTGTGCCATATAAGCACACAGCCAGCTGAAAAATACGAAATCATCTTTGAATTTTATGTTTACAAATCAACTAACATTATGTGTGTGTTTGTTACTCTTTCACGCCACAGTCAATGAACCAACTTGGCTGAAATTTGGAATGGAGATAGCTCATGACCTCGATTAACCCATAGGCTACATTTTATTCCAGAACTAGAGAGTTCCCATGGGAATAACAAAAACTTAAACCATGCAGACAGCATTGCAGACATCATCTAGTAACTTGTATATACAGCCATCTGATATTATTCATCATTATTGTCTATTATGATGTAGGATTGTACAGCAGAAGAACTCAGTTCAGTACTAATTAAAAATTAGAGTAATGTTGTACTGGCACACCTTCAAGTCCTTATAGTAGTGTGTCCTAGGCTAAAAATCATAATATTTAGCGAATATTACTTACAATAACCAGCACGTCGCCGCTGTTAGCATCAACACGACTTGGATTATCCTGAAATTATAAAGCATTCAATAAGGAAAACGTAAATAAAATGATTTTTATCTGACTAATAGGAACAATATTACTCACCCTCTGTTTGGTCCTTTAGGGGCGAAAAATGGGCATACGATACCCACAACACCCCAGAAAACGGTGAAAATAGCGATGGGAAGGATTGAAACACCCATTTTGTGACAATAAAGTCTGTTTTTAGACCCAAAGCTTTACGCAAACAAATGTCAGCTGCAATAAAATGGACGAAAATTCGTTAAGTTGGTAGTATTGAACGTCGTTGATCATATGACAATGTTCGGATTATCGTACCCTAATATTTTCCCCATGGAATTAGGTAGTACCTAATTTATTGGTCATCCTCCATGAGATTCAAATGTAACTAGGTACCTACCTATTTGTAATAGCTTATTATTTTATACAATAGCGCCAGTGTTTTGGGCACCATGCCATAATCGACCACTTGGACGGCGTATATTTTTTGTACATATAACTAGTAGTAGTTTTAATTTATTTAAGTTATTTATTTAAGTTTTATTTTATTGAATTAAAAGTTAATGTGTTGAAAAAAAAAAAATAAAGCTTAATAGAATAAAAAAAAAAATGGAGTGGTTTATTCACAAACATATAGTATCTTATATGTTTGTGGGTTTATTGCTGTACTACTTCTACTTCGATGGTTTATATGTGGTTTATCACTGGTTTATATTCTCTTGGCTGCTCTTGGCTGACAGATATTTGATACCTATCACTCAAAATCAACTTTAAAATGTTTACTAAATTTTTTTAACGTTTTTTTACAATAATATTGTAACCATATAACTCATATGATGAGTAAGTAGAATGAGGCCAACCAAAAAACCAAGGAAAAATGCGAAAAGGGAAATTCGCAAAAATAAACCAACTTTTAGACAGAGAGTTAAAAAGAAAAGACTCGGCGGGGGCATTTCTTTGCGATGCTCTACACCTGACATGGAGTATATCAACCACACAGTCCACGTTCATGTTCGTATGTTAGACCTTTTAGCACATCCCCGCCCTGTAATTAAAATAGTAACAGCACAGAAGTTTAGTTATAACTTGGCCGTTGTACAACATACGAAAGAACTGGTCTTCTTGTCGTTCTTTATCAACCGATAGTCGTCCACAGCTGGACATAGGTCTCTTGCATGGACCTCCACTTAATTGGGGTTTTTTGGTGCCAGGTCTCTACTCTGGCATCAATATAATTATGTGAATAAAAGTAATTAAAAAAAAAGACCTGTGGCACTCGGGGACTGCCGCGGTAAAGCTATTGCATAGCATTTTTTATCAACGCCATCTAGCGGTGAGAGGAGTCGCGTGGGAGGTTATTTTCGTTACGGAATTTCTGGATTCGGTCTCCACGCTCAAGGCCCGCGATAGAAGCTATGTAATAGCTTAAAAAAACATAAAAAGCTGCAGGTTTTCACACAGGAATCAAAACGAGCAGGTCGCGCGTGGAAAGTGCAGCCAAAGGACTCCATTGAAGTACATAAAGATCGCCGCCGCCGTAGGGATGGAAGGGACAAAGATGACAAGGAACCGGAGGACAAAGAATCGGTCGCACGACAACCTTGCAGATGTAGCGCGCAGAACAAGAGGTAGAGCTTTTAAAAAATTAAAAAAATCTTTTAAATCTTTTAAAAAAAGACATTGAAAATATTGTTTGTCCGAAAGTTGTAATTTAAAATGATTATTGTTACTTGTTTGTGAAATTGCCGTCAAAATCGGTCCAGCCGTGCCCGAGATTAGCTACAACAAACAGACAGACAGACAGACCGACAAAAATTTCAAAAATTGTTTTCTTGTTATAAGTATTTATTTTCGTATGCAGTTAGTAAAAAGCTGTTCTTTTGATATTACAAACAGACACTTCAAGTTTATCTATTTGTATTCAAAAAAATTCAAAATTAATTTATTTCATGTAGGCTAACTTGTAGCTCTTATGACACGTCATAAATCTACCACCGGTTCGGAAGAGAAGAGCCTCTCAACAGAAGAACTCTCAGAAGAGAGAACTCAGCAGTTGCTCTTTTCAAAAAAAATTTTTTTTTTACAAAGCTATGCTATGTATACAGTGCTTCCACAATAAAGCTTCAAAAATGCAAAAATGCATACGTAGGTACACCAATCCAACGCATGTCAAGACGGGCAGTCAAAGCAGACCCATTCCCGTTGGTGGCACCCGTTCACGAGCATGACGCATGATCCAGCCATTACTTCGCTCAACCATATTTGAGGGAACGTAACAACCCGCACCACACGACACCACCACAGAAATGTTTAAAGCGAGCATGACATACTTAGGCTACCCATGTTCAGGCATCGAAGGTATAGATGTATAGATTCATTGACTTATTATTTACATCAATGTATTGATTTAATTTATTTTCAGGTGTAGCTCCTCTTGTTCGACTTTTATCAGCAACAGCCAATCAGAATCTGGCTCTTCGTTTTCCAGCCGCGGCTCTACGTAATTTCAGTCTGTCTGAGTGTTATCGTGAACTAACTAAGGATTCGTTCGTGTCTATTTCTGACAAAACTAAGTCTATAATAACTAATATTTAAAAAAAATGTGTTTGTATAAAATAAATAAGTAAATAAATATTCTTTTGTGAAATTCTTCTTTTTTTGAGACTTTTAGTTCGTTAATAATTAGGAATAATAAATTTTAATAAATTTTTTTGAACACTTGGTACAATTCTGTATTCACATTTCACGTTTGGTAAGCAGGAAAAGCAAACAAAATATTTTGATTCTCGGAATCAATATATTTTATGGATTTTACATCTTTTCTATTGACAAACAGTATACACTATAACAGTTGTTTATGCATCTAAAACTGGAAAACTTTTATTTTCAAATATTTTACTACCCTAGTTGTATCTTTTAGATAAATTTTCTATTAGTATGACATCTCTTACGTATTATATAGGTATATATGGTGGTTATATGGGTCTGTTCAACAGACCCATATAACCACCATACACCATACACCACCACAACAGACTCTGTTGCTCTTAACATTAGGTATAGCTTTGCTGACTTAATTTTATTATACTTTTGTTGTGAATATGTATTAATTAAAATTAAATTACTCAAAAACAGAAGAAACAAGGAAATAGGTCGTCAAAATATTATGTATGCCTGAGTCAAGTTAAAATGCATCGCGCTGTATATTTTCACTACGGAGTGATTACATTCTCTTTGATAGAGGTTGTCATATAAACGGCATACCTTTATGGTCTTCTGGGATGACAGGATATCAGACCAAAAGAAAAATAGCCAGTCATGTCTTGTCTATCAGTAATCTACAATGTCATCGAAGTGATTATAATATTCTCTTGGAATGACATTTGATTAGGCACAAAATTGCTCAAAATTATGGTTTTATCTGGTTAAGTTTTGATAAAAATTTACAAGAGATGTAGTTCTAATGACCGAGTCCTCATGGTTCTAATGTCTGCTCCAGTGAGTCTGGAAGACTGTGCAATTTATGTCATATGGCTTAGGGTTTTCTCGGTATACCTAACTCTCCTGACCACGACTGCACTGGCTGTGATCTTAATTCTGTAAGTTATTCTTAACATCACCTTAGCTTAAGCGTGCTAAGTATGTGAGCTATTTGCAGGTTCAGATTTGGAAGCTAAAAGGTGTTGTGGGAATTGGGATGATATGCTGCTACTAGCGGCGCGAATGTTGAGTCAAAGGAGATAGAAGTAGAGGTGGTTAATATAGCACTTAGCAACATATTACAGCATGCTATCTTTCCATAGCACACAGCAAGTGCTACATACGTAGGCACGGTGGTGCTACGATGCTATAAATATCACGCGCTGTAGGCGGTGTAGCACCCTGCGCGTAGCAGCGGCGCTGAGGCGGCCGGGCAGTTAGCAGATGGATTTATCGCAACTTGCAATAAACATGCTATGTGATTTAGCGTGTTGCAAGACATAGCGCGCGCGCCGGCCGCTCACAGGCTTTCTAATTAAAGTTGCTATAGCATAGCATTTTTTATAGCATGCTAAAATTTTTAGTTTATAGTCAGTAGCATGATATTGATTTATAGCATTTTTGAACAACTCTAGATAGAAGGATGAAGGGCAGAAGGGCAAAGTTCATTTAATTAGTACCGTTGAGTACTAACTTACTACTTCCTTAGTCCAAGGTGTTCGTTAGTTTATTAGTTCGCGATAATAATTATTATGTTCATGGAGCTAGGGGACAAGTAGGTGTTCCCTAATTCCATGGATAAGGAACTTATAAAATAACAGTTTAAGCGTAAAAGAGATACTGCTTTACCAAAATAAGAGTGGAGACGAGGAACTCTATACAATTTTAAGTCTCTTTCACTTATATGCAACAATTTTCCGCTACCGACCGTATAAACAAGGTTTATATTTATAAGGTATAAAGGTATAATTTTTTAAGCTATTGCATAGCTTCTATCGCGGGCCAGCGTGGAGACCGAATCCAGAAATTCCGTAACGAAAATAACCTGACACGGGACTCCTCTACGGTGAGCCGCTAGATGGCGTTGATAAAAAATGTTATGGAATAGCTTTACCGCGGCAGTCCCCGAGTGCCACACGTCTTTTTTCATAGACTATTATACTAACTAACTTATTATACTAATTAACTATATAGTTTCTATTGAACAATTTTATTTTGGAACTCCAATAACAATTCTCTAATGTCTCTCACTCCAGTCCACAGTCTACACGGAAGATTTTGAGTTTATGTCCTTGCGTCCTTTGAAAGGTATTCTTTTAATGCATGTAAATGTTATCTTTATATTTGAAAATTTCAAGAAAACTAGCCTCTTCAATTTAAAAATGTGTTAGGAGGTTTTAGTTTTTTTTGAAAGAAATCATAGTTGTGAGAAATTAGTTAGACTCAATTTTGCCAACATAACGCGCATAAATCTGTGGAATAAATAAAACAATACTCCTGGAACCCAGGGCATATAAACTTTAAAAAAAAAATCCTTCGACAAAAAATGTCAAATGTCAATGCCAAATTTGAAAACGACCGTTTGCTTGAATTTTAATTCAAACTTCCGCTCGCATTGTTTTTTATTTAGATTTTAGAATAATAAACATAAATATGTACTAAACTGTGGTGGTGGTGTGTAATTATAATTATAATATACGATTTTGAAAAGTGAATACATAATATCGGACAAAATGGACGAAACGCAGGCTTCTATGAAGTCTACCACCGACGCCGGGGCAACGTAAGATTTAACAAGCTTTATTTTCCATTACAATAATGAGGGGGTTTACTAATGTATTTCGCTGGCTTTGTCTACTTATTCCTGCCCTACATCAATTGGCTCTTCTAAGAGTGAAGGTCATTCCAAGCTTAATCCAGCGACTGAACCTATGGCATCCAACATAATATCTTTTTTCATATTGTTGAAAAAACAGTTTAATGGGGCGATCCAGTTATAATAAGCTCTTTTTTCAGCTATTCTTCTTTAAGATTATTTAATAAAATTGAAAATAAAAAAAACTTGAGCAGATAAAAATTAAAATAGGTACTTATATTTTGTCTTCGTTCTGTAGTGTTTCAATTTTAGGGTCGCCTTTCATTTCTAATTTTTCAAGTAGAATATTAGCCGGCACTACCTGAGTAACCGATATATCACCAGCATCGTCTTCGAACACAATAGTTTGTCGTTTTTCAGAACTATTTTTAACCGACAATAAAACATTATCAGAAACTGCTTGCGTTATTTCGATGTCTATTTCTTCACAGGCGTCGAAAATTAATGTCTTTGCTGAATCGGTTGGCTTAACATCTGCAGGTACTATAATCGATGGAATCGCCTGTGTAATAGATAGATTACTGCTATTTTTTACTACATTTATTATTTTGTCGGGGATAACTTGAGTGACAGACATGTCAACAACATCTTGGTAGAACGTTTTATCTTTTGATGCTTTAATATCGTTTAAGATTAAATTCTCTGATAACGCTTGTGTAAAGGAAATATCATTTTCGTAAACAACAGTTTTTCTTTTCTCAGAAATTGATTTATTAGCACCTATAATGTTAGTAGGCACCGCCTGAGTTACGGATATATTTGCGTTGTCATTTTCGTATATAATAGTTTTCCTTTTTTACTGTTTATTGGGGTTCCGGTTTCGACCTGTCAAGTGAAATACGCGTTCTTAACAGTCTTCCAATCTTTTCAAGAATAAGTGCTATAAATCAACAATATATTGCGTAAAAGTGCACCCAAACAGAAAGTCGACGACAAGTAGTAGAAAACACGATTAATTAGTGCAAAATAACAGTGATTCTTGCCAAAAACCAGTGATTCTTTTCGAACGTTCAAATATATACATAAACAACTAGGTATAATAGGTACCCAACATCACTGGACACTGAGTTTAACATTTAATTGACGTTGACGTCTGACAGTTTCATTTCCGACGTTTAGAACTCAGTGTTGCCACACAAAAAATCACAAAACACAGACAATATAGGGATACCAGCACAAAAGTGATACCAGCGCAAGTAGGAAATTTACCCATATTTGACACTAAGAAAATAACAATATGGATCTGCAAATCTTACTGGCAAAAATGGAGGAACAATTTGAAAAACAGACAATAAGAATTACAGAAAATGTAACCAAAAAAGTTTCCGCTACTATTGATGAAAAATTAAAACCAATATTGGAGGAAAACCAAGAACTGAAAAAAGAGGTGACCCTTCTCAAAACTAAACTGCAAAGCATGGACAGAGAGTTAAGAAGGAACAATATAATACTTCATGGACTTGATGAAACTGAAAAAAGCCCTGTCGAACTTTTAGATTTGGTCTTAGAAAAATTTAACGTTGTTAGCGAAAAAGGAGGCACAGAAAACTGGGATAAATGGGAAATCAGCAGGGTCCGTCGACTTGGAAAACCAAATGAGAAAAAAATAAGACCTATTCATATCACTGTTACTCTCGCATGGCGTAAAACAGAATTGTTTAGGAACAAAAAATTCTTCCCTCAAAATATCTATATTAGCGAGGACTTCCCAAAAGATATTCTAAATAAAAGAAAAGAGCTAAAATCTCAGCAACAGGAAGAAATCAAAAATGGGAAACAAGCATTTATTCGTTACGACAAACTTATTATAAAGGAAAAACCAACAGAAAAACGGAAACGCTCGCCCTCCGAATCACCTAAACCAATAACACACTGTGAGGAGAAACAAACTACTGCCCCATTCAAAGTCAATAAAATTAATAAGTTGGAACAAGTACACCGCGCAAGATCAAATTCACTGACTAAAATAAACAAAGAATAGCAACTAAAGATTACAGAGAACCGGAAGACAAAAAACAGTAAACACGTTCAAAATTTCACAACCGTAAGAAAATGTAACCCTTCTCCAAGTCGGTTGGTCACCGAGGAGAAGTATGACCAATACCCTCCATTAAATACACCTCTTAACAAGAAACCAAATAATACTATCCATATAAATAACCCAGAAAATAATAGAGACAATAAACAAACAGAGAGTACTAAGCTGCCCAAATCTGACAATTACCTAAAAATATGTACTTATAATGTAAGATCCCTATCAACTCCTGAACGTCTGCTCGAACTGAGCCACGCTCTTAAAAAAATAAAATACGATATTGTTGGACTTGCCGAAGTACGTAAATTGGGAAGTGAAATAGAAGAACATAAAGAATACATCCTCTGCTTTAAGGGAGAAACCAAAGGCCTGCACGGAGTCGGATTTCTGATAAAAAAAGAACATAAGCAAAACATTGTTAACTTTACAGGATTATCCGAAAGGGTAGCTCTGCTACAAATGAGATTTCAGGATTTAACAATATCACTGATACAGGTATATGCTCCGACAGATGGCTCAGATGACGATGAAATTAATAAATTCTACTCGGAATTGTCTGCAGCTCACGATCTGGCAGATAAAATAGTCTTAGTAATGGGAGATTTTAATGCGAAAGTCGGACATCCTAAAGCATATGAACACCCAACTCTGGGCAACTACGGATATGGAAAGCGAAATCACAGAGGGCAGAGACTAATCGAATATGCTTCAGAGAATAGACTAAGCATCATGAACACTTATTTTAAAAAGAAAGAAAGTCGAAGATGGACTTGGATATCTCCAGACAAAAAGACAAAAAATGAAATTGATTTCATATTGATAAACAAGCCCAAACTAATAACGAATGTCGAAATATTAAATAATGTAAATTTCCCTTCAGACCACAGATTTTTAAGAGCTACACTACAGGTGAAAATACCTAAAAAGAGTCGAAAAACATTCAAATCCTTACCACATCCACCAAAAACAGCTGATGAAAAGTCATTATACTTAAAAAATCTAAAAGAAAATATTAAATCTCTAGACGAATTAGCAAACACCAACGATGTACAGTACTATTGTGATAAACTTGAAGAGATAATCACAAAAAGTCTGAAATTCTCAGATGAAATGAAACAACATAAGAAAAAATCTATACTCAGTGAAGATACAATAAACTTAATAAAAAAACGCACTACGTTATTACAGAAGAAAAATAAAACCAACGAGGACAAAAACGAACTCTCAATGCTGTTCAAGTTATCAAACAAGTCTATAAAGAAGGACTACAATAAACATAGACACACTATCATTGAAAATAACCTGCTACAATATAAAAGTTCAAAACGGGCTAATAAAGAACTTGCTACCCATAAAAACTGGATCCAAAAAATGAAAACAAAGCTAGGAGAAACGAAAAATAGAAATGACATTATAAAACACGCAACGGAATTCTATACAGAACTCTATAAGATGATACCAGAAAATCCCTCTGAAGATGTTGAAATAAACTCTACCTCGGGAGAAGTAAATGAAGATGAGGTGCAAGAAATTAGTGTCGGAGAGATAATCAAACATATAAAGAAACTAAAATCAGATAAAAGCGCAGGACCAGACAAAATCCACAACGAAGCCTTAAAAATAGGAGCACATGTTTTGGCAACAAGTTTAGCAAAACTTTTCAAAATGATACTACAACATGAAGAAGTTCCCAAACAATGGTGTAATTCAGATATAGTACTACTGTACAAAAAAGGCAATCCACTAGATATAGGAAATTACAGACCAATAAGCCTATTAAGCAGTATATACAAGCTGTTTGCAGCAATCCTGAACAGTAGGATATCACCAGCAATTGATTGCAAACAACCAATCGAGCAGGCTGGATTTAGGGCAGGTTTCTCAACAAATGATCACATTCATGTTCTAGGGCAAGTTATCGAAAAATACACAGAGTATAATCAAAAACTGTATATTGCATTTATAGACTACTCAAAAGCGTTCGACAGCATAACGCACAAATCGATATGGAAAGCACTGGAAGTATGTGGAATAAACCCAAAGTACATACATATCCTACAATACATATACTCAAATAGTACAAGCAGAATCAGACTGGAAAACTTTGGAGAATACTTCCCAATAGAAAAAGGTGTAAGACAAGGAGACCCTTTATCACCAAAGCTCTTCATAGCAGTCCTAGATGCAATATTTCAAAAAATAAACTGGAAGAACAAAGGTATTCCTATAAGAAGCCAGAGACTTACCCATTTAAGATTTGCAGATGATATAATACTCTTTGCAAAAACTGCACAGCAATTAGAGAGAATGATCCAAGAGTTAGTCATTGAAAGCAGGAAGGTGGGATTGCAAATGAATACTGCAAAAACTAAAGTAATGACAAACGGACCTGAAAATCCTCTCTGTATAGAAAATAACCTAATTGAATATGTGCCAGATTACATATACCTAGGAAAAAAAGTATCATTTAATATAAACAGCAACGAAGAAGAAGTAGACAGAAGAATTCAGATTGCATGGAACAAATTCTGGTCTCAAAAGGAAATTTTGAAAGGGATGTACCATCTTCATCTGAAAAAAACAGTCATGGACAACATTATCTTACCAAGTCTGACATATGGCAGCCAAACGTGGATTTTCACAAATAAAATTAAAAATAAAATAACCACCTGCCAACGTGCAATGGAAAGGAGCATCCTAAAGCTAAGGAAAATACATAAGGTACGAAGTACCATTATCAGAAGCAAAACAAAGCTGACGGATGCTCTGGAACATGCTCTAAGGCTAAAATGGAAATGGGCTGGCCATATCTCCAGATATAAAGACAGAAGATGGACTTTCCAAACTACATTATGGGAAGGCCCACTGGGTAAAAGAAAAGTGGGCAGGCCCAAAAAAAGGTGGATAGACGACATCGTCGGGACAGCCGGGAAAGACTGGATGAGGTCTGCCCAAGACAGAAAAAAATGGAATGGAATGGAGGAGGCTTTTACCCGGGATTTGGGATCCATTACAAAATTATAAATTAAAACACTAAAAAATTTGTAAATGGAAAAAATGGATATAAATAAAGCTTATTATTATTATTATTATTATATTATTATCTATTGCAGGAGGAAGCGCAGGTCGTCTATCCTGAAGAGCCAGCGTCCGCCGCGCACGCCGCTGTCTGAGCTGGAGTTCCACGTAGCCACGCCCACCGACACAGCCAAGAGCCGCCGGGTCAGCTTCTCGCGACGGACTGGCGTGGCGTAAGATATTACCTCATCTTCTTCTACATGAGGTTCATTCAAGCTCAAAGTTCAAGAACTGTAATCTGATCAGTGACCATGAAAAATAGGATATGATGTCTGTCATATTGATTTTGTTAGCGTGAAACTTTCCCAATGTCACACAGACACTAATAACGGATCGATTGACACCTCATTCATCTCAAATTTTATACTGAAAATTTTAAAACGCCCCCAACATGTGAAACTATGGACTATATACAAAATTGTGTTATCCAGTTGCTGTCCCCTCAGATCCTTCTCATTGATTCTCGATCATCATCTACCTAATACCAACTCGTTGAGACCATTCTAATGAGCACAAACACACTCCCGAAACTTGCTCAGGAGTTGGGATCCCACAGCCTACTTGATGCTGCAGCATCAGCTTAAGGTGACCATGTCTTGGAAATAAACTGAAGTAACAGTATGTATGGGTACAGAGATCAGCTCATGGCCAGATGACTGATTGTAAAATAATGCCCAGAAAAAGTTACTATACTTTTTGATTTAACTTTATTATGTAGTTTGATTATATATGTTACATTTGTTTTCAGAGAGTTTGTAACAAATGAAGCAACTACAACCTGGAAGAACTTTTACGAAGAGCAGAACAAATCTTTGGAGAATTCGGGCAACGATTCCATTGTGAACGCTCCTCGGCAAATGTCCATCGGGCATATAGGGAAAAGAATATTCGATCAACAGTTTGAAGAAGTGGAAATTGTAGACATCGGAGGCACTCTCCAACCAAAAGCACTTGTTCAAGACTTCCACACTTCACTTAATAATTTTAACATAACACAACACCTTGCATCTCTCGAATGCCCGAGCGATGACAAAAAACTGACTGCCCCTCATCAGAATTTCGAATTAAGCTCCTTCACCGACCATCAGAGTAAAGTTTTCCGTGATGATCTCAGTATTCCCGCTATGCCTGAAATGACCAATCCAATTAACATAAATTTTTCTATACAACCCTTGAACTCTAAAAACACTTGCGATGATTTGGATGAAATAGTGAAAGACTTGCAGAGATCGCATCAGGCGAACGTCGTATGCCCAGGCCCTTTTAACGGAGACAATATGTCAGAGTATATTGAAGTAGACCTTAACATGACACATGTTGGTATGAAAAATGACGAATATGAGATGTCCATAACAGACACGATTCGAAATCCCGAGGTCCAAGAAGTAGCCAAAAGCGTTCCCGCTATTCATAATGAAAGAAAACTGATCGACGAAAATGATTGGATTGTGGACAAAGAAAATATTGCAATAAATCCTTACGTAGAACCGAAGGAGTCTAAAAACTTCGCAATAAATGATTCTTCTGATAAAATATTAGTGTTTGATGGCAAGAAACTAACAATCAAGTCAGAAAGAGAAACTTTAACAAATTTTGATAAAAAAGATAATTTCCGAAATACTCTGTTACCTGATCTTGCCACGAGTGCTACGCCTAAAAGGAAAACAATTGTATTAAATACAAACGACGATTTACCAAATTTCCTGTCAAACAGTGCAGCGGTCATAGAAAGCCAAGTTGACAGTTCAGAAAATGTACCGAAGTCAAAACAAAGTGTTGTTTATAACGAAAATGATTTGTCAATAACTCAAGCTGTGAGCAATAAAGTTGATTTAACCAAGAGAAAAACAATTGTATTTGAAGATGATATGGGTAATATCTCCATTACACAGGCTGTTCCAGCTAAAGTAATTATCAATAAACAGGAAAAAAGGAAAACTATTATATACGAAAATGACAACGCAAATATATCCGTAACTCAGGCGGTGCCTACTAACATTATAGGTGCTAATAAATCAATTTCTGAGAAAAGAAAAACTGTTGTTTACGAAAATGATATTTCCTTTACACAAGCGTTATCAGAGAATTTAATCTTAAACGATATTAAAGCATCAAAAGATAAAACGTTCTACCAAGATGTTGTTGACATGTCTGTCACTCAAGTTATCCCCGACAAAATAATAAATGTAGTAAAAAATAGCAGTAATCTATCTATTACACAGGCGATTCCATCGATTATAGTACCTGCAGATGTTAAGCCAACCGATTCAGCAAAGACATTAATTTTCGACGCCTGTGAAGAAATAGACATCGAAATAACGCAAGCAGTTTCTGATAATGTTTTATTGTCGGTTAAAAATAGTTCTGAAAAACGACAAACTATTGTGTTCGAAGACGATGCTGGTGATATATCGGTTACTCAGGTAGTGCCGGCTAATATTCTACTTGAAAAATTAGAAATGAAAGGCGACCCTAAAATTGAAACACTACAGAACGAAGACAAAATAGCCTTAAATAAATCTAGTAACAATTTTGTTCCCATCAAATCTGTTATCGAAGTTGATGATAGAAACAATGATATTGAAAAAACAACTAATAAAAGAAAAACCATTATTTACAATGACGAGACAGGAGATATTTCAATGACACAAGTCATGCCATCTAATATTATAATGTCAAAAGAACCAGAACCAGTAAAAATGGAAACATCAAGTGACCACGACATAGCAGATATTTCTACAACTCGCGCTTTGCCTACAAATATATTACTACAAGAAACTGAAAATTCATTAAAAAAGGACATATTCAACATACCTTTGCATATGTCTAAATCTGAGTCTCTTGAAAATAGTGGATGTAATTTATCAATGACCAAACCGATACCTAGTAATATTATTGATATTCAGAAAGAACTTGTTCTGGAGACTGAAGCGTGTTCAGAAAAAAAATTACTTGAACCTCAAACAGAAGATTTGTTGGAAGATAAATTCTCTATTAAACAAGAGATTATTATTTACCAAGCTGCTGAGGAAACTTATTCTCAATCAGAAATTCAAAGTAGTGTAAAAACTTCGCCGACAGAAATAGGAAGTAGTATCAAAGAATCGAACGAATCCTTAGTTAATAAACAGAATAGCAACACAAATGAGTCCTATGTTACATCATCTAAAAATTCGTTGACCAAAAATAAAACAAATAAAAGTTATATTGAAGAAAAACAGAGCATAGAAATAGAATGTGTTAGCAAGAAAAACTCAGCTATAAGTGAAATTATTTCAAAATCTCGTGATGAAAATTTGAAAGCAAAGAAATCTTTTCTAAATGAACTATTGGATATGTCGAATGCTTCATTGGAATCTGTTGACAGATGTAAAATGAGTGCGAGTGAATCTGGAAACGTTGTGGACAAGTTAAAAAATGAGGATATGGAATCGAACAAAGAAGAAAAATCTAATGAAAGTATTTTTGTTATTACAAGTGACAACGATGATGACGCAAATAATGAAAATTATAAAGGCAATGTTGTTTCGAAACAGTTAAAAACAAGCTTTATTAATGAGCCTGACCAAAGAGATACTAAATCTCCACCAGCCATTGAATATACTGAAGAATCTGAAGACGTTCAGGACTTGCACAGTAAGATTGCTGAATTAAAAGCCGTCAATTTACCCAAAAGAACTTCAAACCGGCATTACGAAAGAATCGTTAGCAGTGACATCTATGACGGAGAAAATTTGAACAAACCTGAAGTTAAAGAGAAAAGTATGAGAGTAAGTAAAAAATCCTTTAAATATGCAGATGATACAAGGGAATTATTAGGAATGCTTTCTGATTTCACTGAAGGGGAGAACGAGGAATTAGAAAATGATAAATCGATACCCATGTTAGAGATGAAAGAAAACGAAATGATCGAAAACAAGCACGAACCAAAACAGTTGAGTACTTTCCCAAAAAGACAGTCCATAGCATTGAGTAGAGAGGATTTGTTAAACAACATTTCGATGGCTCAAGCTGCATTACAGCAATCTAGATTTGAAGTGGACGAAAATGAGAGTATTGAGGAAACCTGTGATTCACCAGAAGTCGTAGAGGCTGAAAAATCTCGGAGAAAATCTGTAAGGATTAGTAATGAAGTCGTTAAAACCTTACAGTTTGAGGGAGACGATTCTATAAGCGAGGAAAGCTTAAAAACAAGTAAGATGTCGCCTTTGAAGAAAACCGCTTTCGGTGAAACTTCGTACATGAGAGAGAGTAAGGCGAAAGTTATTCCCAGCTACCTGAAAGACGTATCGGATAATCTTAAAGCTCTGATGAGCGATTTAGTTAAGCCAATGGCGGACGTCATGCCTTTCGAAACAGGTGCTTTAGAGAAATCATTGAAACCGTCTGTATCAACATGCAGTACACAGATACAAGCAAATTTATTTACGTCCAGTCAAATAGATGTGGATGTTGAATTACATTCTAATTGCGAATCGGTTGAAAATATTAAACATGTTAAAATTAATCAATCGCCCAATAGATCTGTTGTAGAAAAATCTGCCTTACATAATAAAGTAGACCATTCTTTAACGCGTTCCGTCCATTCAGTGTCCATATCTGCTTCTATGGAAATCGATAATTCCCCAACTTCACCAATCTTGTCAAGTGTTAAACACCCAATACCAGAATTTCCAGTAAAGGGTCCTGTCATAGTATTCGACCATTTCAACCCTCTAAACAACGTACTTTTAGCACCAGTAGATGGCGTTAAAGTACATAAATACAACCCGATAAAATCTACGGAAACTATGCATTCGGAACACGAGAATTTTACTCATATGGATGAAAAGGTGAATGAAAATTGTGTTGAAGTGGAAAGGTTATCAACACATTACAATGTTGAAAGCAAAGTATGCCTGCAATCTGCTCTACAATCGGGCGACAATTTTGTTGAAAAAATAAAAGATACTTGTAGTTTAGTGTCGAATGTTAGCAAACCGATATCGGTCGATCGTTCCACTGAAGGATTATCACCAGAAGTTAAAAGCACAGAAGTGAACACTTTAATTGCAATGAAAGGGAATAAAGAACTTCTAGAAGCAAGCTCTTCGCTTACTTTAGTAGACGACGCGCTCGCTCGTAGCCTTTTTGATATTAAAATTGAGAGTAAAATTAAAGAAAACGGCCAAAAATCACCCCTAAGAGTAATTTACCACATGGAAACAGAGAGTGAATCGCTTGAGAACATCGATTCTGATGTAACATCGAGTACATCCAATGTAGAAGACGATAACGATAGTCCAAATTCAAGAAAGCGCAGCTACAGTCCAACTAAAACAAACAATAATAAATCCAATATAGAAATAACTCCGAAACCTGTTAATAAAATGCAGAAAATGTCCAACAGTCCTTCGGTTAGCAAAAAAATTAACGAGCGTCTCGACGAATTGCTATCGTGTTTGGACAAAATGGAATCGGTTCCAAACATTACCGAAAGTCCTTCGAAAGTTAAAACTAAAGAAATATCGCCCAAAAAGAAGAATCCTAAACGCGATAAGCTTATAGTTCAACGCGTTAGTACAGAATACAATAGGGACACTATATCTGACAAGGAACCTTTAGAATCCGTAGCTTCGTCCAAGACTTTTGGCGAAGGTGTGAAGGGGATGGCAGGAGTGGAATCGTTTACAAGTAGCAAGCACGCGAGAGAGATGCAAGATGTGGACAGTGTGGTGTCCAGAAACCAGTCGAGCTACCCGTCGAGCAACTCGTCGAGTGCGAATTGTATGGATTGGCAGACTGATCTGAACGTTGCGAGTTCGGGAACTTCCGAATGCAGTTCTAATGTTAATGTTGTCGACAGAATCAACATGCTGAAGTTTATGGGGTAAGTAAGAATTATTTAGAAGTTGAAATACAATAAGCGTTCACAACGCCCGTCTCCCTCTTTCCAGTCATGTGCCAGCCATCTTCAAGCTAAGTGTGAATAGGCATCTTCTAGGCAAGCGCGCTCTAATCTAGATCTCATCAATGCTTTCTATCATCGATGGTCGTTAAGTGCGAGCCTTACTTGCAGTAAAAAAAAATGCCTTGTATTTGCCACAAATTATTGTAAGAATCGTCACGTCATAAAAAATAGATAAAAAAAAGACGTGTGGCACTCGGGGACTGCCGCGGTAAAGCTATTCAGCATTTTTTATCAACGCCATCTAGCGGCTCACCGTAGAGGAGTCCCGTGTCAGGTTATTTTCGTTACGGAATTTCTGGATTCGGTCTCCACGCTGGACCGCGATAGAAGCTATGCAATAGCTTAAAAATTATTAAAATGTTTAAGTATATGTATTAAAATGCAAAAATATGTCCAAGTGTAAAATTAAGTAGCACTTTTTACAAGGCATGGTTTCCTTATTTTACAGCTATTTCAAATAATATTAAAACTCTCTAGGGTTACGAGTTAGGAGGGTTAAGACTGCGTGGAATCGATTGGATATTTTATGGTAACACAAGTTTTTAGAAAGTGGTTAATAATTAACTGTATTAGCAACTCCGGCACAGCTAAATGAAAAAATATTGTATTTATGAATTAAATGATATGTTACATTCACAGAAGTTGCGACTGTGAATGGGAATCATCGAGCGGCGACGTGTGGATGTTCCGCTTGCTGCGCTCGCGGATCAGACTCACGGCGCGACTGTCGCACCGACACCACAACGCGTCGCGGTCGCACGTGTTGGCCGACACGCCGGTCGAGGCCGTCACTGTGGAGCCTATACGACAAGGTAGGATACCTTCAGCCGACCCGCGACGCGACTGTCGCACCGACACCACAACGCGTCGCGGTCGCACGTGTTGGCCGACTCATCAACGTGTGTACATGTTAAACTAAACTTTGTAATTATCATTATCGTATCGAAGTCAGATTCCTGCATTGTGCGGGAGGTGTGTATGGGCTCGACTGTTACAATAGGAATTTCTTTGGGGCGAAGGAACTTGCTGGTCCACTTTACATTTGCTCGAATTTGTGGCGTAGCCACAGAGTAGGTCCTAGTAATTAGCATACTATTCTAAATGATGTGTTTCGGCGAAACGCGATTAACTTTGCTGGGCGCATAAGACGTTTAAGGGTTTAGTTTTTTGCTTGTAACGTTGTTTCAATGTCAGAGTGCGATAAGCGTTGTAATTAGAGCGTCGCTTACGTATTTTTACGTAGGTACGCAAGAAACACTTGCTTACCAAGAAAAAGTAGACTGTATTTGTTAATTTTATTATGTGACTAGCTGTGCCCGCGACTTCGTTCGCGTGGAATAGTGTGGTGGAGTTTGGAGGGTCCAAACCACAGCGAAGGGATGCGGGGAGCGGCGAGGTGAAATGAAACACCTTGGTTCTTCTTTGAAGCGCGGAGATGTGATCGCTCTCAAGTCAGCGAGTGAAGTGCGTGACTGGACCCCAAAGTGGGCTATTTTTATTTGCTTGGGAGCGCTCGCAACTCGGTATCTCGCAACCGTTTATTTAATGTGTTAGAATAGTACAGCAATACAAAACAATGGATATAAGTGAAACAGAGCTATAAAACAGTATAGCATTATGATATGAGCGAGACAGGTTATAAAACAGTGTGACATTATAATGTGAGCGAGACAGGTTATAAAACAGTATAGCATTATAATGTGAGTGAGACAGGTTGTAAAACAGTATGGCATTATAACGCATAAGGCGTGTGAGCGAGATACAATTACTCTCTTAACATTACGTTTATACAATATTAATTTATTAATTTACTATAGCTAATTAGGTCATTATCTGACAATTATAAAACAAAACAAAATAGCCTTCCTACCTTCGAAAATAGCTTAATACCTATGAAAAGTTAATAAAGGAAATCAAATATCCTAATAAAATAATTATTTATGTAAACAAAGAAACTAATTATTATTAATAAGAATCGAATCTGATCAATGATTTTGTAGTGATAAAAATCACTGTTCTGCTCCGATTTAGTCAATCTTCAACAAATAGTAACTTTTCGGAGAGCATACTCTGAATTACCGTCCGTACCGTATTATACCGTCGACGCTCAGGCGCGAGGCGTGTAGTACGTACTCTGTACGTTAAAAATGTTCGCCGTGATTCTTTAAATTGACATAACTTTTTTATTTATGAACCGATTGACATGAAATCACATCACATCACACTTCACACTAATATTATAAAGGCGAAAGTTTGTATGTGTGTGTGTGTGTGTGTGTGTGTGTATGTTTGTTACTCCTTCACGCTTCAACGAATGAACCGATTTGGCTGAAATTTGGAATGGAGATAGCTCATACCCAGGATTAAAACATAGGCTACATTTTATCCCGGAAAATTACAGAGTTCCCAAGGGAATTGAAAAACCTTGATCCACGCGGACGAAGTCGCGGGCATCGTCTAGTAAACACTAAATGTTAAGTGAAGCTTATTACAATATATTAGTGAAAACCGTATCTAATTCGAATATGCCGTTTCTGATATTAGCGTGCACAAACACACAGACAAACAGACAAAAAAAAATTAATTACAATTTCGGGTTCAGCATCGATATAATAACAACCCCTGCTACTTTTTTTTATATATTTCCATTGTACAGACACCACTTTTCTACAATTTTATTATATGTAATAGATTATTTTTGTCCCAAGTTTTTGACATCCCAATTGTTTATCCAGACGTGAAGGACCCGCTGGCGGCGGTGGCGGTGCGCTTCGCGGCGGACGCCATGCGCTACGAGTGCACGCGCTCGGGCCGCGCGCCCGCCCGCGCCGCGCACCTCGTGCCGCTGCTGCGCCGCTGCGCGCACGTGGCGCGCGTCGCCGTGCGCTGGGCGCGCGCCATGCGCGACGCGCGCGACCGCCTCGCCTACACCCTCACACCCGACGGCGACCTCACGCTCAAGGTGAGCGGGGGCGTGCCGGCGACGTCACGAGCCTCTCAAATATGCATGGAATAGACAAGCAAATTATTAATAAAAAATATTGAAAGAATCCAGAAAAAACTTACTCGATTCCTTAAATTTAAATTTAAACTGAAATTTGACAAGAAATATGAAGGTCTATGTGCCCAGTTGCATCTACTGCCACTTAACATTCGAAGAAATATAAGTGACATATCCTACCTCATCAATATTGTAAACAACACAGTTGATTGTTCGCAGCTTCTTGAGAAGTTATTCTTTAAAGTCCCCATCAATGCACATCCTCGTAACTTTTCTATTCTACACACACCACCTTCGCATACCAATTTTCGAAAAAACTCATATATGCTCAGATCTGCCCTATCTTTTAACAAAATTTGTAGAAATAATAAAAATCCAGACCTTTTTTGCATCAATGCCACCACCATTCGCAAAATACTGGCAAACGAATTCTTTAACGCTTATAAATAATTCGTAAACCTCGTTAAGAAATTCGTTGGCCACTTCTAAAATTTTGCTTTTTTTACCCCACATTGTATAGTTTTTATTGATTGATTGATTATTCTTTACAATTTTTTCGGTTTTTTTCCCCCCTGTATTTCTTTTTATTTTTCCTTCTCCCAGTTGAGTGTTTTTTTTTTCTTTCTCATATGTAATTTCTATCTGTGAAAACTTGTAATTAGCTTTAATTGTTCTTTTGTATTTATTAATTAGTCCTTTTTTTTCTAATAAGCTATAAGTTTTCCTGTAAAATAAAATAAAATAAATATTCTGTCTGTGCGGCTCGGGCAGGTGGCGAACATCCCGCTGCGCGCCGTGTGGGAGGTGAGCCTGCGGCTGGAGCTGGTGGTGGGCGACGCGCAGGAGGGCGCGTGGGCGCGCGCCGCCCGCCCACGCGCGCGCCCCGTGCTGCCCACGGCCGCGCCCGTCGACGTGGCCGCGCTCGCCGCGCACGCGCCGCGCGACTGGCGCCACGCGCCCGCCACCGTGTGGTGAGTGTGCCAGAAGTTGCCTCTTCCATCGCGTAACTCTTATCCCTTCGCACTGCGCTAGCCCATTGAGTTTGCCCGTCCAGCCGGGTCACGGGACGATGCCGAACACTTGTAGCTTTATACCTAAAACTAGTAGGGCGCGTGGGTGCGCGGCTCGCTAAAGCGAACCGCTTGTTTTCTGTTCACCAAGTAGATCCTCGGGTCTTGATCATCTTTTTCTAAAAAACCACTCTTCCATCATTTATACTCTCTGAGATAGACACCGACGAAATTTGTATGGCCGCCATCTTGAATCTGCCATTTTGGAGTTTTTTTCGGCTTTCTGCCAATTGACTCATTCAATTGAGATTTGAGTGACTTTTGTTTGAACACCCCCCACCTATCTTCGATACCCTCTCCGTGCTCCTCACCCGTCTCCGAAATCCTCAATCATCAGCTCTCTCCATATTTTTGTTCCGAATGAATTTTTGCCCTCTATTCTATACGAAATCATGAGTAAAAAAATTTTTTTCATACAAAATTTTGCAGGAGAGGTGATCAATGAGTCAGTGAGTGAGTCAGTGAATCAGCACAAGTAGCTCTATATATATTATGCCTGTGTACCTAAAGTAGGCCTGGCTCACTAGCACTGGCAATAACTTATTTTTAACATAAAATTTAATAATTTTGTAATTTTGTTTTTATTCGCAGGACAGTGTTCAGGTACCTGAAAAACAAGAAGCAAGATGACGACCACTTCCTCGGATTGTAATAAATTAAACTATTTTATTTAAGCGCATTTCATTTAATTCCATGTAAGTGAAAAAGATTTACGAGGTTCACATACTATCCTTAGTGTTGCCGGACCATCGATAGTTTCGATCTAGTAGTTATCGATAGTTTTGCGAATTAAATTATTGATACAATCGATAGTAAGTACAGTTTGGAATTAGGTAATACTAGTGATGAACAGTAATACTTTCAACAATAGGGACTCGATATTTAAGATACTATCTATAACATCGATAGTTTTGATTTTGGTTATACTATATTGATTAAGACTATGGGTCAAACATTGCCATACCCCTTCCAAGTTAGTCCGCTACCATCTTAGACTGCATCGTCACTAACCATCAGATGAAATCGCAGTCAAGGACTATCTTGTCATCGAATAAAAAAAAAAAAAAAAATACTTTCTCTAAACAACACTGTACTAATAATAATTGTAAATAATAGTCAAATACTACTAAATAGATATTTGAACTGTCCTTTGTACAATCGATATATCGATATAAGACGTTGATAATATTTTAATTCGTAATACTATCGCAAGGCCTCTCGATATTTTAACTGATTTTTAATGTAAACTATCGATAGTTCGGCTACACTATTGTGCAAACTTAACCGTTACGCGTCCGTTTATAATCAAGCCTTTCGATCGCTATCAGAATTAATGAATTCAATTCGTTAATTCTGATAGCAATTTCTGACAGCGAATTTCTGATAGTGATTTGATTTGGTTAGTTAAACGCTCAAAACTTTATTGTTACAATAATATTCTTAAGTTTTTTATGTTAATATATTTTTGTATGAAAACCAATGGTATTTTTTTTTGCTATAATTATATTTAGTCTTATATATTTATAGCCAAATACGATTTTTTAATGATACATTGCAAAAATTTGGAATGCCCTTCCGGCTTCCGAATTGCGATCATCACATTGCCGCAATCATTGAGACAATCCCGTAGCCGAAGCCGTCAGTGCTGGTCGCTTCTGGTGGTCGATATCTCGATGATCGGATGGCTGCTGAGAGGAGAACCCAATGTGCTGATGGCGTCGAACGTCGAACATGGCCGCACGATCTGTGAAAACAAGACACGAGTATCAATATTACGAGAAATAAATGTCTTAAACTGAATTCATTTCTGAGGAGATCCGTAGGAGAACCAAAGTCACCGACATAGCTCAGCGAGTTGCGAAACTGAGGTGGAAATGTGCGGGGCACATAGTTCGAAGAGCTGATGGTCGATGGGGTCCCAAGGTGCTGGAGTGGCGACCCCGCACCGGGAAGCGCAGTGTTGGCAGACCCCCACTAGGTGGACCGACATCAGAGTCGCAGGGAGCCGCTGAATTCAGGCGGCGCAAGACCGAGGCTTGTGGAAGTCCATGCAAGAGACCTATATGTCCAGCGGTGGACGTCTATCGGTTGATAAAGAACACGAAACCGAATATTGGTTTAGAACCAACTGAAAAATGAAATTATGTCAATTAAATTGGGAAAGTAGGCAATTCAGTTGTTCGATTGTTCGATAGTCGGCCAACTTGAAATTGTATGTGTGCGCTCGTGATACTTATGCTGAGATCTAATAGAGCTCTGACTCAGCTTAGACTCAAGATACAAGTTTAAGATGAGACACAAATCGATACCTCCTACGTAAGTTATGGTATCCCACAAAATTGGCATTTTAGGTTTTGTGCACTATTTTTTTTTTAATCTAAAATATTTATAGAGGGTTTGTTCTAGGAACATGCCACCCTCATCGGGCTTCATCTTATGGACATACTGCCTACGTTTTACATGTAATTTGTATATCTCGTACAGTGTTCTAGCCATAGGCTTTAGCGAAAAAATTCTAAGTCTATGGTTCTAGCCTCCCTCGAAAACGGGCAAGCTAGCACACTGTTACAAGTGCCTAACTCCCGTAAATCAATATTAAACTTATACTTAAATCTAAATCTTTCCCTTTCGTTGCGGACACATTCCACTAAAACATGATACACATCCTCAATCACATCGCATTCTGTACATTTATTTGTTTTTATCTATTTTATGTGTTCCTTTAAAAAAAAAATTAAAAACAGCATATTTCAACATACTCTCAAGACGTATAAAGTTGTATCGTTATTAAAACGACGGCTTAAACCATTGTATTGACCTTTACAATTAACGCGTCACGTAAGCGTTTTGGGGATACAACAACTTACGTAGGAAGTATCGAAATATGCTCTGACATAAATCTGTCTCGTTTTAACTCTGTCTTGAATGAACGAGTGCGGTCTATAGATTTCAGCCTAAACTCACTCTGCCGAATACGACGTTCTTGAGGTCGAACTGTGGCAGAGCCTTGAAGGTTATGTTGAAGATCCCGCACAGCTCTTCTTGCTTCGTGGTACGCATCGACAGAAGACCTGGACACATAAATATTCCTTTAACGATGTTTATAAACTTTTGTAACTGATGCTGCACCATTTTGAGAAATTAGCGAAAAATTAAATTACGGTGCAGGATTTAAATTATGGAGGCAATTAAATTATGCCTTAACTAGTCATTTGTGTCTAACATCGCTACTTCCTGTAGGTCCTACTGAAAGAAAATGTAATATTTTGCTGTACCTGATTGGTGCGCCATTTTGCAATATTATTAGTTCCAGAGACACTCATATCTTTGCTTACAACGCCAATATGGCGTCAATCAAATACAAAATGGCGCCAATCAAACAGATCCAAAAAGAAAGCACAGCATCCTACCCAGTGTTAACCATAGATTAAAGATATAGTTCTTTCAATTCACGAGGGCGCGTGAGCTTTATTTGTGGTTACGTCGTGTACATGCACAGTGCGTAAGTTTGTGTGCTTGTCAGGAGCGTAGGTCGGAGCGGTCAGGCGCGAGGAAGCTCACGCTCACACTTATGCAGATACGACACACACACAACCATGAGCCACGCGCCGTCGTGAATTGAAAGAACTATACAGGTCAGTGAGTTGACGGGATCGCTAGTACATAGACCTGTCTGGTGGGAGGCTTTGGCCGTGACTAGTTACCACCCTACCGTCAAAGACGTGCCGCCAAGTGATTTAGCGTTTCGGCACGATAGCGTGTAGAAACCGATTAGGGGTATGGGTTGCGGCTGCACTGCCATACTCTTACCAAGTTTAGCCCGCTACCATCTTAGACTGCATCGTCACTTACCATCAGGTGAGATCGCAGTCCATCATGTCATCGTGTTAAAAAAATAGACCATTATGAACACTTGGACAGCGGAATATTTTAAAATAGCGGCCTTAGGAACCAACTTTGACCACCTGAACTGAACAGATAAGTTGGTGGCACTGTATGTACCTGGCATAGAGTGCGAGAAGTGATAGTTCTCAGCCAGAATGGGCGTCACGCGACCTCTCTGCGCGTAGCAGCCGAACCCGTTGTCGTGAATCACGTCCCCGCCGCTCCAGTACAGGCCGGGGACTTTCCTTTCGAAGATAATTATAGGAAAGCGAAAGTGAATAAGAAGGGAAGCGAGTGGGACTCATTGAATTCATATGCCTCTTACATGACAATGTATACCTACATGTTGTAGACAATCAGCTCATTGTACCTCTCTACAGTCACAATAATGCTGATTGCCTGAATTTATGGCGTTCACAAAACACACAAAGCCGTATGAAGCATGACATTGAGGAGTATACCATATAGAACCTTATTGTAAGGGGCAGGATTTTATATCTTACCGCAACTTAACTAGTTTAAGAATGAAGTTTATTGAGTGATGTTACACGGAATAAAAAATCTTCAAGCAAAATTCAGTATATTTAATGTTTAGTATACAAAAAATCAAAACGACAAGAAATAAAACACATTAATTTCTCTGCCGCGACGTCGATGGCGCCGTGCCGTTCATCTGCCGTTCCGAAAACTGGTTCACGGCCAAGCAGTACTTCTCCGAGTGATACGTCCTCGATATCTGCGACAGCAGCGGACTCCCGTGCGGAGAATTCAACCACAAAGACGCGCTGCCCGTTTGCCCCACCATCGCTATAAAAGCTATCAACATCCTAGTGTTCAGCAACCCGCGTTGAATCTGCGGTTGCTTCAGTAAAGTCTGGAGTATAACTCCTTCTGGGAGCCCGTTCACCAATTCGAACACGCTAGAACCTCGCTCTCCAATCAACCACGACGCGGCAGCTGGAACATTGCACCCGGTACACCTCAACGCCTCATCAGCCTCTTCAAAAGAAAATCCCAGATTTCGTAGCGTCGCTATCGCTTCAGGATTCGGCGGTTCCATTATCCTCCGTCTCCAAGCTCTGAATTTGCTGAGAAAACGCTCCAAGCACTCAGCTCGTTTATCGTTACTGCCAGATTCATTTGGGTCTGCTGCTGTGATGATTTCCTTATTGAGTTTCGCAGCTAACTCTTCAGGAGTGATTACTTGCGCTACGATTCGTTGGCGTCTCGGTTCTTCCAAAGCTGCGGATAACTGTGACAAGGTCAGCTCGAAGTTCCTTCCGGCAGCTGCTAATCTCGCTCCAGCTTCGATTAGAGATATTAATATCTTCTTCAATTCGTAAGAGAGCTCGTTTGTGGATAGAAGTGATTGTAAGTTTGGTTGGCGTGTCATATCTTGAGGGCTTGGTAGGGATGCTGTGGCGGCAACGATTGCGGCGTGCTGGGGGGCTCTGACAGCTCCTAAATCCCACAAAGTACCAGCTTCGGGTACCCTGCGTTCTATTAATAGTAACTCTTCATGCATAATGATCTCCTCTTGGGCCAGAGTGAGAAAATCGTGCAAGGTTGACGTATCACATACTCTTACGACTTTGAAACGTCCAGATCTGGTCTCCCCAGTGGGATAGAAGAAATCCACAGCACGATTCTTCACCTCCTCGATCAAAGTGTCTTCCGGGAAGTAGGCGGTGTACATTTGGCCTTCCGGGCTGACGATTTTGACCAGAATATCATTAGTTCCAGGTAAACCAGTGTCTGAGACCAACATCGTCGGAACTCTTCGAAGTCAAGTCGTAGTAAGTTATGCTGAACAAAATTAAGCAGAAAAATATGCTACTAAAAAATAAAGCCAGACACAAAATCAGTTTTAGCATAGCTTTTTCCCATTTTCGGTAACAAAATGTTACTTTGTCATGTTCCAAAAGAATGTAATCACTTCGTGTCATGTTGTCAACACTTGTCATTTAAATTAGTTTTCATAATTTTCTCAATTAAAATAAAATAAGGTTACTTAGGATACTTTTTCATTCATTACATGTCCTCCAAGTAAGGGGCATCTCATAAAGCTCCGGCTACGCGCTACATTTTGCCAGAAAGACTGACAATTTCGCAGTTCAATCTTCAGCAAGTCGACGATTGCTCAAGCCGCGCCTTTGGAACTGCTCGGGATAACGTTTTGGTCTTACCGCCCGCACGCATGTGCAACCGCACATACTAGCTTGTGCAGGCAAGCGCTCCAATAAGACGGAGCGTATAACCGGTACTTTAGACCATTCATTGAATGGTCAGCATTTCCCCTAATGCCTAGTGTTTATTAATTATATACCTCATAATTATCATCATTTCAGCCTGCGGACATCCACTGCTGAATATAGGCTTTTCCCAAACAGTGCCACCACATCCAGCTACTTCCCGCCACTCTCTTAATGTCGTCGGTCCATCTTGCTAGAGGGCCTATTATACAGCGTGTAACGGAAGAGGGTTATTAACCCTGAAGGAGGTGAATGTGCTCATGAAACTGAACAACTTTCCCCAAGGAACATTGGTCAAAATATGAAAAAAAAAAATTTTGGACATAGTAAATCAATCAGCTGATCGTCAATTATGTAAGGGAGGTCCAAAATTTTTTCATATTTCGACCTATGTTCCTTGGGGAAAGTTGTTCTGTTTTATGAGCACATTCACCTCCTTCAGGGTTGATACCCCCCTTCTGTTACACCTTGTATCCCTACTCTAATATAATTTAACCTTACTTTTTTCATATTTTATCAAAAAGGAGATTGGGCAAATTTGTATGGCAGTATGACCCAGCGCGGCCACTGATGAAACAGTGTTTTAGTCTCGTCTTGAACGCTATAACCAACAGGTAAAATCTTATCATTGTGAAATATTTTTATATTTTTTATTTTTTTGTTAGTAAAAAATGTGTATGTGCGGTGCGGTGGCCGGCCAGCCTTTGCAAGCGGCGGTGCGGCCGACGCATGATTAAAAAAAACTGACATTAGTTATGACACCAATTTATATGTAATAATAATAAAAGGTGTATTACAATTAATTAAATTGAATATACATATTTCGTTGATGGCCGCAAAAACATCGTGACCGGGTCATTTTTGCCCAATCTCCTTTATTGTTATTTTTTTTAAGGACAATATAAACCCGGATGACTTTGACGCACAGTTATTGGGTCACCGAGGCAGCAGAGTAAGTAGGCATAGATCACCTAAAGAACCTGGTCCCCACGTAGCTGTGGCCCAGCCCGTCCCCCTGAAGCAGGTCCAGGAACAGGCGGCAGGTCTCGGGGCACGTCTCCGTGAACAGCTCCAGCACCAGCGTGCCCAGCAGCGCAGCGTTGCGCATGCGCAGCGTTATGTACACCCTGTGCGATGTGTGGCGTTAGGAAGAGAACTCTGACTTTGTGGTTGTGCGGGTAGTTAGAAACGAAGCGATAACGGCTGTTATTGGTTGGTGTGGTTGGTGGTGTTCGTGCGTGATTGATCAAATGTGAGGGTGTGAGTACACCATTGAGTTTGAGTACCAACCTCATATGCTGAAATCTATAGAGCGTGCTATCATTCAGCTCAATCTCAAGACAGAGTTAAAACGAGACAGATTTATGTCAGGGCGTATTTGTGTCTCGTTTTAACCTCTATCTTGAGTCTGAGCTGAGTCAGAGCAAGCTCTATAGATCTCAGGTTTAATTTTTTCAATAAATAATTATTTATTATCAGTATAAATTATAATTTCTACTTATTGATTAAATTTATTAAAGCTGTTTCTGAATCTCACATTAATACATGATTGTATTGACGCCAGCTATACAGGTTTAATGTGGGTGCTATATTATTTCCGCCGTGGCCGCTGTTTCAGAGAAACTAGCATGTCAAGTGTGCGCAAATTGATCCTCGTGCGAAGCGCATTGTGATGAACTGGCACTAAATAAAGCCAGAAAACAACAACAAATTATCAAGCTGTCATTTGTATAGGGTCAGCAAATCCAGTGTTAATCATAGAGTAACTATAGAGATCAGTGATCCAACCCCTTTAGTGAAGGTCTGATACGTTATTATTGGTCGAAAATAGTCCACCTGGGTCGTGTGACGCCATGCGGGGTCGCGAAAGCCGGGTCCTCCATCACTTCTGTTCTAGAAACTTGGAACAATACGAACTTCTTGCACGCCCTCTGTACAATTTCTTGCTTGTTTTTTCGCCAGTCCCTCTCGAGACACGCTGTTGGTTCCACGCGTGGGCCCTAACAAAATAATATATCCCACATCAAAATCTATTCAATGAAAATGAGAAACAAGGAGATACTAATTCGCCATTTTATGGTGGCGGCCATTTTGGATTTGAAATTTATCATATTCTTCTAGTCATGCCCTTTCCATCAATATGGAGGGAGTAGTGAAAAAATATTTAATCCGCCATTTTGTGGCGGCGGCCATTTTGGACCGATTTTCATCAACCATAGATAAGAACACTCCTGACTAATTCGCCTTTCAAACAAAAAAAAAAACAAAATCAAAATCGGCTCATCCGTTCGGCTGATACGATGCCTCATGCCACCGACAGAGACACCCAAAAATACCCGCAGAGACACGTAAAAAAAAAACCCCCCGTGGTATTTGCGTCAGAGCCGTTAAAAATAAAATTTTAGTCATGCCTTATTGGCATATGGATATTTGACTAATATGCCATTTTCCCCTCTATCTAAGCGGAAAGTTTATGTCAGGAGTAACTAAGAACGACAAGTAAAACGGGCGGCATTTGACCAGTCGACCTTTCGGTTTTAAGGCATCTGTCCTGACCGTGATTTTTTTTTAAAAAGAATATTAGCCAAGCCTTAACATGGGTAGCCTAAGTATGTCATGCTCACTTAAATATTTCTGTGGTGGTGTCGTGTGGTGCGGGTTGTTACGTTCCCTCAAATATGGTTGAGCGAAGCAATGACTGGATCATGCGTCGTGCTCATGAACGGGTGCCATCAACGGAAATGGGTCTGCTTTGTGTGTACCCATCTTAACATGTGTTAGGTTGTGGTAGGTGTGCATTTTTGAAACTTCTTTGTGGAAATACTGTTGTGGCGACACCCCTGTTGTCAAATCTGTCAGTCAAACCTGTCAACGTCAAATATGTAATAATCTATGGTACCGAAAATTAAACGGATTACTTATTGCATTTTCCTGGATTTTTATTGCTATCAAGATTGCTATTATCCGCTAAACAATACGTGCCGATTATTGCCGCCAAAGTGGTGACCTCCGACGTTCGACGCAAAAAGAATTAACACTGGTTGGAGCCCTATTACCCTATCGACGCCAGGGAGCGTGCCCCCGAATTGTTCGACCACATGTCTACACTAGTTTGTGGAGTTGCTGACTGATAGTGGACAAGCGATTGCAATCGCCCTCCGCTTCTTAGTGACAAGTGCTGCGCTACGTGCCTGGATACCCGCTTGGCTAACAGCTGGCCAACTGCTTGGCTATCTACTCCTTAGCCTGCCTGGATTGCATCTGGTTCCTGGTTGTCAATGTGTAGCTGGTGATATGTGCCTTGTGTTGTGAATAGTGATTCCTACTCCCATGTAAATAAAACAAACAACTTATAACTAAACTAAACTTAACACCTAACTAAACTTAACACTAAACTAGCATACTAAAGACTAACAAACTTTAATAAAACTCTATTTATAGTGTACTAAGGTAACATTGTATGTGTAAGAAATAACCCTTAATTGGTAAGTTAATTTCTATTTTATTTGCTAGGTTTTGTTATATCATTTTACAACGGTGGTCTGTTAGTTATCTTTTAAATTGTGTTTGTGTTTTTTTATACTTATCCTTAACTTAACATATTATTTTAGTTATTTAAAGATAAGTACTAATACTGGGAGAACTAGGTATAAATGTTATTACACCTTACGGTTTGAACGCTGGTTTTGTGGTTGTTTAGGGAATACACAGAACTAAATAAAGATAATGGAGGAGGAACTGAAAAGACTTACGGAAGAGAATGCTGCTCTGCAAGCCCGCTTAGGAGAGAAATCTCAGGTTTGCAAAGTCTCTGCTAAAATTCCACCTTTCTGGGCACATAAGCCTATAATATGGTTTGCCACAGTAGAGGCTCAATTTGAAATAGCCGGCATAGTCACCGATAGTACAAAATATAGCTATGTACTCGGTCATCTAGAGCAAAAGTACTCGCAGGAGGTTGAGGATATAATTATCAATCCTCCCCCAGTCGGGCAAAGATATATAAAACTAAAAGAGGAGCTAATAAGACGCCTCTCAATGTCGGAGGAAGAGAGGGTGAGGCAGCTAATCTCAGATGAGGAACTTGGGGATCGCAAGCCATCCCAGTTCCTAAGGCATCTGCGTTCATTAGCCGGATCAGCTTTGTCTGATGAAAATATCCTCCGGCAGTTATGGATGAGGCGACTTCCTCAACAGGTGCAGGTGGTAATTACCTCTCAGCTAGAGCTCCCCTTAGATAAAATGGCAGAGTTAGCAGATAGAGTCACAGAGCTTGTGAACCCTAAACAGGTTTTGGCCTGTGCTGCTCCACCTGCATCTACCTCTATGCTGGACACCTTAATGGAAAAGGTGGAAGAGCTTTCCAAACAGGTCGCAAGTTTGTCAACCTCACACAACGGGCGTTCCCGCAGTACTAGTAGAGCCAGACGTTACAGGCATTCAAGAGAAGGTACTCCTGCCGGACTTTGTTGGTATCATAAAAAATTCTCGGCTAAGGCCAGCAAGTGTGTTAAGCCTTGCAATTGGTCGGGAAATGTGACCAACAGTCAGTAAAGGCGGCATCTGACTGTTCTATAACTAGCTCCAGCCGTCGATTATTTGTAACAGACAAATGTTCTAAAATCCGTTATTTAATTGATACAGGATCAGACTTATGTTGTTACCCTCGACGCTTGATTAAAAATAATTTAACCTCCGCTGACTACAACCTCAGCGCTGCAAATGGGAGCACAATAAAAACTTATGGTACTATTCAGTTAGATTTAAACTTAGGATTAAGACGGTCCTTTAAATGGAATTTTATAATCGCAGATGTTGGACTACCAATAATTGGTTCTGACTTCTTAAGTTATTATAACCTATTACCAGACTGCCGCAACAAACGTGTCATAGATGGAAATACCAAACTGACTGTTTGTGCTGTTATTGCAAATACAGAAGAAAATAGCATAAAAGCTGTTTCTTCCAATCATACACCATTTGCTGATGTACTTGCTGAGTTTTCTGACATAACACGACCTCCAGGTTTACCAAGGTTCGTGAAGCACAACACTGTGCACTATATTAAAACAACAGAAGGCAGTCCGGTATCATGCAGACCACGACGATTAGCACCTCAAAAGCTCATCGCTGCAAAGAAAGAGTTTGAGAGCATGGTTCAATGTGGCACTGCACGTCCATCAAAAAGTTCATGGGCATCTCCCCTGCACATGACTACCAAAAAGGATAACACCTGGCGTCCATGTGGCGATTATCGCGCACTGAACGCCCGGACTATACCTGACAGGTACCCTGTGAGGCATATCAATGATTTTGCCAACAGCCTCTCTGGTGCTACTATTTTCAGCACCTTAGACTTGGTAAAAGCGTATCATCAAATACCAGTCTATGAGGAAGACATCTCGAAGACAGCCATTGTTACCCCGTTTGGCCTCTTCGAATTCCCATTCATGACTTTTGGTTTGAGAAATGCTGGCCAAACCTTTCAGAGGTTTATCGATGAGGTCACACGGGGTCTCGATTTTTGTTTTCCATATATTGATGATGTATTAGTTTTCTCACCAGATGTTGAAAGCCACAAAGAACATCTCCGGATTCTTTTTAAACGTTTGCAAGACTATGGTGTGGTAATTAACCCATCCAAATGCGTTCTAGGAGCGAAAGAGGTACTCTTTCTGGGTTATGTCATCAATGCCCAAGGTACCCGTCCCCCTCAGGACCGTGTCAAAAACTTGCTGGATTTTCCACCACCTGAAACAGTGCAGGCCATGAGGAGATTCCTTGGCATGTTAAACTTTTATCGCAGGTTCATTCCTCATGCTGCACGGTTTCAGGCACCATTAATTGATGCTCTTGTATCAACAAACAGCAAAGGTGCAAAACCATTTCCATGGACACCTGAGCTGCTGAAACAGTTTGAACAGTGTAAGAAAAATCTGTGCGATGCAACACTTCTCCAGCATCCTGTAAACGGTGCAGAATTGGGTCTTTTTACTGATGCATCCAGTATACACATCGGCTCTTGCCTACAACAACAAGTGGATGGAGAATGGGTTCCTCTCGCATTCTTTAGCAAGAAACTTACTCCTAAACAGGCAGACTGGCCAGCCTACTATAGAGAACTTTTGGCGGTGTATGAAAGTGTACAACATTTCCGTCATATCCTCGAGGTTCAGCATTGCACAATCTACACTGATCATAAGCCGTTGTTGTACGCTTTCGTACAACGTCGGGAGAAACTTCCCCCCGCACAGCTTAATCAATTGTCTTTCATCAGCCAGTTTAGCACTGATATTAAATACATTAAAGGCGAGGACAACGTGGTTGCTGACGCTCTATCGCGAATAGATGCCATCAGCCTTGAGCAAGAGTATGAAGCTCTTGCCAAAGCTCAGGAAGCTGACCAAGAGCTGCAACAACTTCTGCGCTCAAATTCAACCAGTCTGAAGTTGGCAAGTGTCAAATTACCTGGCACGGATGTAACTTTGGTTTGCGATGATTCAACAAGCAAATTGCGCCCGTACGTCCCGCCTAATGCTCGCCGTATGATTTTTTCAAAATTACACAATCTGAGCCATCCAGGTGCGAGAGCGACTATACGCCTCGTATCTGATCGGTATGTTTGGCCATCAGTAAAAAAAGATTGTCGAGAGTGGTCTCGCTCTTGCGATGCTTGCCAGCGTAGCAAAGTGTCAAGACACAATTCTGCTCCGCTCGGCAATTTCGATACGCCGACTGGGCGATTTTTGCATGTCCACATGGACATAGTGGGACCTCTTCCCGTCTCGGACGAGTATCGATATTGCCTAACGGCAATTGACAGAGTAACCCGGTGGCCAGAAGTTTGGCCTATGCGAACCGCCACGGCGGAGGAAGTTGCCTCCACTTTCACACGCGAGTGGGTTGCTCGTTTTGGCGTGCCTTCGGTCGTAACGACAGATCGCGGAGCTCAATTTGAGTCCGATCTGTTTCGCCGACTGATGCACAGTTTCGCCAGCAAGCGAGTTCGCACCACAGCCTATCACCCTGCCGCAAACGGCATGATAGAACGTGTCCACCGACAGTTGAAAGCCTCTCTAATGTGCCATGGAGGTTCCTGGACGAGCGCACTACCTTTAGTTCTTCTGGGAATGCGTTCAGCCTTTAAAGCGGACCTCAAGACTACTGCTTCAGAATTAGTATATGGGGAGACACTCCGCCTACCAGGAGAGATTATAGTTGAGGCCCTGGAACCACCCGGTTCTCAGGACTTAAGCGATTTTGTTGCACGATTGCGACAGCATATGTCAAATATTCGACCAGTGCCTGCATCGCGGCATTCCCAACCTAAGTCTTTTCTATTTAAGGACATAGACGAGTGTTCACATCTACTCTTAAGAGATGATGCTGTGCGACGTCCGTTACAACCTCCCTACACAGGCCCGTACAAAATTTTACAGAGAGCTACGGATAAGAAAACCGTCACCATTGATTGGAAAGGGAAACCAGTCGTGGTCACTATGGACCGGGTAAAGCCATACTTCATAGAGGAAGTACCCGTTTCAGATAGTCCGTCACCGGAACCACAGGAAGATCGTCCTGTACCGGTGGAAGCCAGGATTCCTGAGACAAATTACAGGACCCGTTCAGGCCGTACGGTGCATTTTAAAAAACCTTTTGATATGTAATTAATTTTCTTTTGTATTAAGTCTCTTATTATAATTATTATTTTTTTTGTACTCATTTTTTCTCCGTGGGGGGGTGGTGTGGCGACACCCCTGTTGTCAAATCTGTCAGTCAAACCTGTCAACGTCAAATATGTAATAATCTATGGTACCGAAAATTAAACGGATTACTTATTGCATTTTCCTGGATTTTTATTGCTATCAAGATTGCTATTATCCGCTAAACAATACGTGCCGATTATTGCCGCCAAACTGTGTGCTTAGCATAGTTTTGTTAACCAATGTAAAAAAAATTTTTTTTTGAAAAGAGCAACTGCTGAGTTTCTTGCCGGCTCTTCTCAGCAGAATCTGCATTCCAAACCGGTGGTAGATTTATGACGTGTCATTAGAGCTACAAGTTGGCCTACATGAAATAAATAAATTTTGATTTGATTTGAAGTTGACTAATATCCTCCTATTCCCTCTAAATAAGCGGAAAGCTTGGACTAAGAGTGGGTACGACAATAGTGCAACGGGTGGGGTTTCAACCTGCGACCTTTCAGAGTTCAGCCCGCACCTTTAACCGTTGGGCTATTGCTCTATTGAGGTGATTATACTAACGGTATCCAAAATACGTTTGTAAATCTGTTCGTTCTGACGTTTCACTACTTTACACATATTTCTCCTGTTCTCATAGTATTGCTTGTTTCCCGCTGGCTTGATCTTCCAGTGGCTCTCCACTTTACCCTGCGCGTGACAAAAGAATATAATCTAAATAAATATATATATATATACCTACAAGTGTAAATTATATTATTACTTATTTATTTAAAATTAATTATTACAAATACAAATACATAACTATTTCTAAAATTAAAACTCTTAATAATAATTATTTCTAAAATTAAAAGTAACATAAACCTAAAACCTCATCGATATCACCGCAGCGCGGCATAGTACCCAAGATGCTGGCAGCATTGCCCCTTTGAATGGCCAAACTAATTCTTTGGCCAAGGTAGCTGCCAGCTCTTGGATCCCCGGTGGACTCGATGACCTTTTTACATAGCTCTCCAAAAAGAGCTCGAGCCCCCGGGCCCCACGGCCCCAAGGTCTCCACCCCAAAAGGCACAAATACGAAACTACCATCAAGATTTTCATATTTCTTAGTGTAAATTAACAATTTAAAACACACCCGTCATGTTACAACATCCTATTCGCTAGTCAGTTAAAATAAAAATACGTAATCCGCATCCGCCATTTTGTGCCGGCGGCCATTTTAAACCGATTTTCATCAAACATAGCTAAGAACACTCCCGACTAATTCACGAAATATTTCTAATAGTACGAAATTTATAATAAAAAGAGAATTATTAAATTCGGTTTAGATTCGACGAAGTTATGGAGCAAAATCAACAAAAACTTTCATTCCCTATCCCGGATAAACCTTATTGTTTATAAAGTTAAAAAGTATTCTATATATTACGGAGTACTTATCAGCTACCACTATACCAAATTGCATTCAAATCCGTTCAGTAGTTTTCGCGTAATGCGCGCACAGACAGACAGACAAAAAATTCAAAAAAAATTGTTTTGGGCTCAGTATCGATAATAAAGCATCCTCCGATTAAAATTTTCAAAATATATTTAACTAGCTTTTACCCGCAGCTTCGCTCACGTTAGGTGCGATTTTTTAAACCCCTATTTAATTTTCTTGGGGTTGAAATTTTCAAAAATTCTTTCTTAGCGGATGCCTACGTCCTAATAGCTACCTGTGTGCCAAATTTCAGCTCGATCGGTCCAGTGGTTAGAGCTGTGCGTTTATAGATCAGTCAGTCAGTCAGTCCTTTGCCTTTTATATATTTAGAAGAAGATGTACAGAATTCGTCCCGTTACAGTTTTACTATAAGTATAGATTTGGACTTACTGTGAAATGAGCTTTGGCAATAGCGCACAGTAACAGTACGTTCTCGTAGTATATACGGTTAGCACGTAGGGTCCATGTCGGCAGATCTCGCAGCATCCTGCTGGCGTCATATCGCGGGGGAGAAGAGTCCACTTTAGCTCTCACATGGGCGAACTAAGTATAAAGTAATAATCTATACTAATATAATAAAGTGCAAGAGTTTGTTTGTTTGAACGCGCTAATCTCTGGAACTACGAGTCGGATTTGCAAAATTCTTTTTGTATTTGATAGCCCAATTCTTGAGGAAGGTTACAGGCTATTCAACATCTCGGTACGACTCTTAGAAGCCGAGCAAAAAGAAAAAATAGCGCGGGCGAATAATGCGATGCGGTGAGTCGGTGGTCGAGGGCGGCCACCCGAACAGAACCGAACAAGAACCGAACCGAAGGCTATTTATTATTAATCCGGAAGATCAAACAGTTCCCACGGGTTTATTAAAAACTAAATCCACGCGGACGAAGTCGCGGGCAACAGCTAGTCAAGTATACAAGTGACAGTAAACAAGTCTAAAATATAGTTGAGCAGTTAGTTCCCTCAAATATGGTTGAGCGAAGCAACGCGGCTGGGTCATGGGTCATGCTCGTGAACGGGTGCCACCGACGGGAATGGGTCTGCTTTGTCTACTCGTCTTAACATGCATTGGATTGTATGTAGGACTTGCGAAACTTCATTGTGGAAGCACTGTATACATAGCATAGTTTTATTACCTATTGTAAAAAAATTTTTTCAAGAGTAACCGCCGAGTTTATTGCTGGCTCTTCTCGGCAGGAAGGGCATTCCGAACCAGTGGTAGATTCATCGACGATTCATGCACTTGTAAAAGTTTATTTGAATAAAAAATACTTCTATTTCTATTTCATGTTATCTATGGCGATAGGGTAAAGATGCCGAATATGAGATACCATTTACATATTCGGCTATAAAAAATAAATTATTGCACTAATGACTATGAAAATTACTTATATTCGATAAGTATTTAATGAAGTTTATCCTTGAAAGACCGTTTAGTGCTAGGTATAATAGATTTTTTGTTATATCAGATAATATTAGAAAAGTCAGAAATTACGTCTCAGGGAAATGGTCTCCTATTATGAGATACCAAGGGTTTTTAATATGAGATAGTATAGATTTAGAGAAAAGAAATCAATGCAAAAAACTTTTTATTGGCTATATTTATTAATCTCCAAAATCGTACTACTAAAAAAAAAAGGTTTTAGTAACAGCTTAATAATATATTATCATGTGCTTGTGCCAAGTGCTTGATGTTCTTCAGATGTAGATGTAACCCATAAAATCGTTAGTCCTACTTTACAATATTTTTCTATTTTTGCTTCTAAATAGTCAGAAAAAGCTGGAGATCTTCCCATGAACCTTGACAAATACTTCTACATTAGCATCTTTTTTGACATAACGTTCTAGGATACTCTTAGGAACATCGAAAGTTTTGACGCTATTAGGTAACATATTTGTTTGCTTCGCACTGCACTCACGGCCCGTATTATGGCATCGTGGTCCTAGGACTTCCTTGATCGACGGCATCTAGAAAAAGAGGTTTTTAAATAGTCTTATTTCTATACATCCTAATATGAGATATCTCATTTAAGGAGCCCCCACGTGTCTCATATTAGGAAAACACCCAAATTTAAAAACTAGTCTGCCTATTATTTCTTGACGAAGAAAATACAACTAAACTGCAAATGCATTGTAAAATTAATCATATAACTGATACAATGACTGTAAATTTAAATCATTTAGTGTGACTATAAAGTTGTAACATACCTCGTTAATATTTGATGTCAAAAATCGGGTTTGGTGGTTTCGTAAAAATCCGCACGTACACAACCAGACTTCGCCTCGAACTGGGAAGCACCAACACATGTTTCGGTCTGTTGCCACGCGGCTTCTGGTGACAGTATCGCCAAATAGCTGCGGCGATTAGTTTCGCCAAAACCTAACTATCTCATATTTGGCAACTATCTCATATTCGGCATCCTTACCCTATACTTGTTATTCTGGTACTTAGTGAGAGCTGACCCTTACCTAAGTTCCATATTTGTTCAAGTCATATTTTTTTATTCGATGACAAGATAGTCCTTGACTGCGATCTCACCTGATGGTAAGTGACGACGTAGTCAAAGACGATAGCGGGCTAACTTGGAAGGGGTATGACAGTGTAGATTCAACCCATACCCCTAATCGGTTTGTACACGCCATCGTGCCGGAACACTAAATCGCTTGGCGGCAAGTCACGTAACTAGTCACGGCCAAAGCCCCCCACCAGGCCAAACCAGAGACGATTTAGAAATTGTAAATTCCCAAATTGCCCTCGCCGGGAATCGAACCCAAGACCTCCCAGTTATAAGACCACAGCGCTCACCACTGCGCCAGGGAGGTCGTCAAAACCTAAGTTGTTGTCACTGTACCTTATAAACACGTCGCTTCCTCTTTTTCAAAATACCCTCATCAATTTCGGGGGGTGGTGATCCATACTTCTTTATTATTGAATCTTCGGATTTTACCTTCTTAAGAATTGCACCTATTAAAGTCATTATGTTGGTTTTCTGTAGTTAAAAATTTAATAAATTGACTCGAAATTTTGACTCGGTAGCTAAAGTGATGTGAGAATTCAATAATCTATGTGGCTTTGCTATTTGTTCTATATAATCTCACCATCTCTTTCTGCAGGGTTAATTATGAAAGGGATAGCAAGAGACAGACCTGTCAATTTACAGATTATATTGTACTAGCTTTAACCCGCGGCTTTGCTCACGTTAGGTTCGATTTTTTAAACTCCTATTTTACCTCCTTCGGGGTTAAATTTTGAAAAAATCCTTTCTTAGCGGATGACTACGTCGTCATAGCTATATGTATGCAAAGTGGTTTAAGCTGTGCGGTGACAGATCAATCAGTCAGTCGGTCAGTCAGTCAGACCTTTGCCTTTTATATATTTAGATTTAGATGATGGATTTTTGGTAGATTGTTCAAAACCTGTGACATATGTATTTTATTTATTTTTAATCGAAAGCCCAAATACAAAGTGTATATCTACAACTTTAAAAATGAAAAACATTCATACAAAATTTCATCCCCTATTTGATGCCTTTGGGGGTGGATTTTTCAAAATCTGTGAAACACGTATTTTTTTATTTTTATTCGAAAGCCTAAATATAAAGTTTCATGGATATAACTTGAAAAATGACGGACTTTCATACAAACTTTAACCCCCTATTTAACCCTCTTGGGGTTGAAATTTTCCAAAATCCTTTCTTAGCGGATGCCTACGTCCTAACAGCTACCTGTATGCCAAATTTCAGCTCGATCGGTCCAGTGGTTAGAGCTGTGCGTTGATAGATCAGTATTCAGTCAGTCAGTCAGTCACCCTTGCCTTTTATATATTTAGATGTAGCCATTTTATTCGTTCGCTGCCATTTTACTATTAATTTTCAAATATGTCTATTTTTTTTTAGAAAAAGAATATTAGCCAAGCTGAAGTTGACTAATATCCTCCTCTCCCCTCCAAATAAGCGGAAAGCTTGTGCTAGGAGTGGGTACGACAATAATGAACGGGTGGGATTCGAACCTTTCAGTTTTCAGTATTGAGGCTTATTAGTAAATACTTTTTAGTACTTACTAATATTATAAATGCGAAAGTGTGTTTGTTTGTTGGTTTGTCCTTCAATAACGCTGCAACAGAGCCACGGATCGACGTGATTTTTTGCATGGGTATAGTTGAGGACCTGGAGAGTGACATAGGCTACTTTTTATCCCGGAAAATCAAAGAGTTTCTGCGGCATTTTAAACACTAAATCCTTCCAATTTAGCCCGCTACCATCTAAGACTGCATTGTCACTTACCATCAGGTGAGATCGCAGTCAGCATCCTGTTGTTGAATAAAAAAAAAATATTACTATTTTAGTAGATAGTATTAAAGGTAAACGGAAGAAAACTAAAAATATAGTGTATAAAAAGTTTATTTAGACAATAAAAAAAATCACACATCACAATACATCTTTACATCAACTTTGTGCAACATACTAAATAAAATAAAATTTAAATACTTTCCATAATTATTTTATAAATACTTAAAAACTCGTTAAAAAAATACAAAGCACGTTAAAATTCATTTAAAAATTCCTATTTTTTCCGAAAAATTATGTTTAAAAAAAAAAAAGGATTTTTTTCTTCTTTAATTTTAGAGTTTTATTAAGCTATTGCATAGCTTATATCGTGGGCCTTGAGCGTGGAGACCGAATCCAGAAATTCCGTAACGAAAATAACCTGACACGGGACTCCTCTCACCGCTAGATGGCGTTGATAAAAAATGCTATGCAATAGCTTTACCGCGGCAGTCCCCGACACGTCTTTTTTTTAAAGCTTTAATTTCAAATAATAATAATACTGAGAATAGCGTGACTTAAAAATAAAATACATCACTGGAATGTGACTAGCATAGTTCGTGTTACTTAAATACATTAAAATTATTCATACATAATACGATACTTCCTACGTATGTTGTTGTATTCCCAAAACGCTTACGTGACGCGTTAATTGTTGTGAAGGTCAATACAATGGTTTAGGATATCGTTTTAATAACGATACAACTTCATACGTCTTGAAAGTATGTTAAAGAAGTTTTTAATTTCTTTTTAAACGAACACATAAAATTGATAATGATATCGCTCATTTGCGACAAGAGTGACATAATTCAAAATCGACGATGAGAGTGTGGTGGAGTTTGGAGGGTCCAAACCACAGCGAAGGGATGCGGGGAGCGGCGAGGTGAAATGAAACACCTTGGTTCTTGTTTGAAGCGCGGAGATGTGATCGCTCTCAAGTCAGCGAGTGAAGTGCGTGACTGGACCCCAAAGTGGGCTATTTTTATTTGCTTGGGAGCGCTCGCAACTCGGTATCTCGCAACCGTTTATTTAATATGTTAGAATAGTACAGCAATACATAAACAATGGATATGAGTGAAACAGAGCTATAAAACAGTATAGCATTATGATATGAGCGAGACAGGTTATAAAACAGTGTGACATTATAATGTGAGCGAGACAGGTTATAAAACAGTATAGCATTATAATGTGAGTGAGACAGGTTATAAAACAGTATAGCATTATAATGTGAGTGAGACAGGTTATAAAACAGTATGGCATTATAATGTGAGCGAGATACAATTACTCTCTTAAAATTACGTTTATACACTACTAATTTACTATAGCTAATTGGGTCATTTATCTGACAATTATGAAACAAAACAAAATAGCCTTCCTACCTATGAAAATAGCCTAAATACCTATGAAAAGTTAATAAGGAAATCAAATATCCTAATAAAATAATTATTTATGTAAATAAAGAAACTAAATTGTTATTAATGAGAATCGAATCTGATTGACGATTTTATAGTGATAAAAATCACTTTTCTGTTTTGATTTAGTCAATCTTCAACAGAGAGAATTCTCTCGTTAGAGAGTAATGTTTTGTGGATGCTGCGGTCTCGAAACAACACAGCGACCAACAAAGCGACAGAGCATTAAGTCACAATCTCTCTTGCTCTTATTTTTTTGTGCTGTTATTTTTATAGCAAAAAGTATAAAAGAGACGGTCCAAAATTGTATGGAGCCTGGGTCTGGTCTTTGTACTAGTAATGCAATAAAATAAAATAAAATATTAAACCATTTTTGACTGATCAAATCCACGAACTCATCCTTATTTCAGTGCAAATATTATTTATTTTCTCCACGTGACGCAGCATATCATACGTAATCATGGCGGGCGGATTCATCTTTCTGACGTTAGCTGTCAAAACATCATGAGGTCATTGATCCGCAAATCTTGAATTCCGCGAACAAAAGCCGAATCAAACAAGTAAAATTAAAATTACATTTTTATTTTAGCAAATTTATTTATTATGATTTTCTAATTGATTTTATTATTATTGATCTCGTTGTATTCTTCGCTTTTCACGCCTATATGGTACAAGAGTAGACCCAAAATGGACCGTCTCCTTTTCGAGACTAAAATTGGTGAATTTTGAGTTATGTCACCCTTGTCGCAAATGAGCGATATAGTGCACAAAACCTAAAATACCAATTTTGTGGGATACCACAACTTACGTAGGAGGTATCGATTTGTATGCAAGCGACCGATTTAGTCGTCGAACGACTTCAAGTCGCACTCAGCGCGCGACTACTGTCGCTGTCGCAGCGCGGTCTGCGGTCTCGGCACGGCGGTGTGCGGCCGCGCCAGGCGGCTGGTCGCGCGACCACTCACCGCCGAGTAGGACAGGTAGCGATCCGACAGATCCGGCGGCTCCACCTGACGGAGAAGTGTCATATTAGCTACAAGTGTAAATATTCATCATCATCAAGACTCTTGATGTCTTGGTGATGATGAATATTGTCGTTAAATAACTCATTGTCGTTTCTCTAAAGACATTCATATCGTTGCTTACAACGCCAAGATGGCGTCAATCAGATCCAAAATGGCGCCAATCAGATCCAAAATGGAGCCAATCAAATCCAAAATGGCACCAATCAAATCAAAATGGCGCCAATCAAGTAGCTCCAAAAAAGAAATCACAACAGCCTGTCCAATGTTAATCATAGATGAAAGATAGCCCCCTGACTCAGTGCATATCAAAAAAAGAAAGCCACTGACATATATTTTTTATCCATTGAAGGTTTACTATGAAATGACATTTCTCTTCAAACTCTATATCTATGCTCACAACGCCAAGATGGCGTCAATCGAATCCAAAATGGCGTCAAAAAAGAAATCACAGCAGCCTGTCCCAATGTTAACCATAGACTAAAGACACAGATACGTGGGCATAGTGGGTACTCACGTGCGCGGTCGGCTTGTGGTGCTGCAGGCGCGGCGCCATGTTGTTGCCGGTGTACGCCACGCACTTGACCTGCCACTCGCCCAGCTGCTCGTTCCAATGCACGTACTGCTCGATCAGCGCCTGCACACCCCGACACAGTTACCCCTCACTCGGTACAGTGCAATACAATAGGTATTGTTTATTTATTGATATTATACACAATTGATAATATAAAAAAAAGACTTCAAACGTCACTTAAAAGAAAGAGTCCTAGTTCAGCTAAATGCTGTGGATAAAGATGACAAAGCTATTATTATTCTAGGGCCCGAACGACACACCTGGTAACCTTGGCTATACACGGTGAAATTTCATTATGTGCTCATGAAACTGGACAACTTTCCCCAAGGAACGTGGGTCGAAATATGAAAAAAAATATTTGGACCTCCCATAGTAAATCAATCGGCTAATCGTCAATTTTGTATGGAGGATCCAATTTTTTTTTTTCATATTTTGACCTATGTTCCCTGGGGAAAGTTGTTCAGTTTCATGAGCACATTCACCTCCTTCAGGGTATACAACGAATAAAATTTCACCATGTATAAGAAAGCCGCACCTGGTACTCCTTGGGTGTATAAGAGTGCCACACCTGGTATTCCTTGGGTATATAAGAGTGCAGCACCTGGTACTCCTTGAGTATATAAGAGTGCCGCACCTGGTACTCCTTGGGTATATAACAGTGCCGCACCTGGTACTCCTTGGGTATATAACAGTGCCGCACCTGGTACTCCTTGGGTATGTAGGCGTCCAGCACCAGGTCGGCCAGCTGCAGCTCCCGGCGCAACGCGCGCACTCCGTCCAGGATGCCCTCCATCTCCCGCTGCTGCTCGCGCTGCTGGTCGGCCAGCTCCGCCTTGGCGGAGTTGAGGAGCTGCACCGCCCGCTTCAGCTTGCGGGTCTTCGCCGCGTTCTCCTCTTGCAGGCTGGAGTAGCGCTCTTCTAGGTCCAGACGTTCAGCCTGGAAGAATATGCAATATGCATCTTTACTACATTTCGGTTTAAAGATATTTATTTCTCAAAAAAGAACATACTGTCCATTTAAACAGAGAATAGAGTAGGTTTACATTTTTGGTATATACACAGACGCATGCATTATATAATTCAAAAGCTATAATCTAACGTAAATTATTGTGTAATTTTAACTTATTCTTATATTGTTTAACATTTTCATGCTCGTGAACGGGTGTCACCAACGGGAATGGGTCTGCTTTTGCCTGCCTGTCTTAACATGCATTGGATTGTTTTGCATTTTTGAAACTTCATTGTGGAAACCCTGTATACATAGCTAGTTTTGTTACGAATTGTAAAAAAATTTTCTTTTTTTTTTTTTTTTGAAAAGAGCAACTGCTGAGTTTCTTACCGGCTCTTCTCAGCAGAATCTGCATTCCGAACCGGTGGTAAATTTATGACGTGTCATAGGAGCTACAGGTTAGCCTATATGAAATAAATAAATTTTGAATTTGATTTTTTTTTTTTAAATAAGGATGCAAAAAAAATATGCATCCTTATTAATATCATTAATGCGACAGTGTTTGTTCCTCTTCAATCCTGTTGTTGTCCTTCAATCATGCAGTAACGGACCGACGCGACGTGAACTTTTGCATGGGTATAGTTGAGAACCCTTAGAGGGATACAAGCTTCTTTTTATCCCCGAAAATCAAAGAGTTCCCATGGGATTTATAAAAACTTCATCCACGCGGAAAAAGTCCATCCAAACTCTGGTTAACAGCTGGTTCTATAATCACACTTCACACTAATCGAAGTTTTAGATGTTCCTGGCCACCTGGAGAGTTCCACGTACCTCCTTCTTCTGCAGGTCCTGCTGCAGGCGCAGCTCGTTGAGCTTCCGCAGCTCCAGCTCCTTGGCGGCCTGCTCCAGCAGGCGGCGCTGGCTCTCCGCCTTGTCCAGCAGGTTCTCGCCGCCCACCAGCACCTTGGACTCCAGCCGCTGGAGCTTCTCCTTGAGTTCTTCTTGCTGCTTTCTATATGCATTCAATATTGTTACTTCCTAATATTAATTTACAAAGAATTCTTAATTTCCTTTTTTTTTTTTATCTATCCAAAGAGGCCTTCTGGGGACATTACCATCTGGCATCGATGTGTGTGAGTTTATTTTAATGTTTTATTATAAGATCTTGTTTCTTATTTTAATTGTTTTTATTTAGAATTTAGTTTTATATTTTTGTATTTTAGTTTTAACTAGCTTTAACCCGCGGCTTCGCTCACGTTAGGTTCGATTTTTTAACCCCCTATTTAACCCTCTTGGGGTTGAAATTTTCCAAAATCCTTTCTTAGCGGATGTCTACGTCCTAACATCTACCTGTATACCAAATTTCAGCTCGATCGGTGCAGTGGTTAGAGCTGTGCGTTGATAGATCAGTCAGTCAGTCAGTCAGTCAGTCACCTTTGCCTTTTATAATATATTTAGATTTAGAATTAGTAGGTAGTAGTTTTAATTTATTTAAGTTTTATAAAATAAAAATTAATTGTTGAAAAAAAAAAATTACAAAATAATCCTTATTTTTTTTGTGCGTGTGCATATGCGTGTAAGCCCAAAAAAACACGCACACACACGCACGCACATACACAAAATTCTTACTAATATGCGAAAGTTAGCCCGCTACCATCTCTAATAAGCCTCAATAGGTTGAAGATGTGGACTGAAAACTGAAAGGTCGCAAGTTTAGCTTGGCAAACATTTTTTTTTTTTTTCAAAAAATACAAAATCTTAGACTGCATCGACACTTATCATCAGGTGAGATCGCGTTTAAGGACTATCTTGTCATCGAATACAAAAATACTCACTTGGTCCTCTGTAGCTCAGCCTTCTTCTCCTCAAGTACTTTCCGAGCTAGGTGGGCCTTCTCTCGATTCAGTTTTTCCTGAAAAACATTGAATCCTCTTTAAGGGCACGACCTTCGGCCGCAGTAACTTGCAAGCAATTGAAGTGAGGTGCACGAGCCACTTTGTTATACAATAAAAAAAGTAAAACAGTCATGATAAAAAAAAGAAAACTTTTTAGAGAAAAATTAACTGTAAAATATTCTTCTAAAACCTTTTGCCTATTTTTTGTCATTTTTTTTTAGTTTAACTTTGATTATACTATAAATACAACCTGAAAAACAATTAAAAACTACACTGTTTTCGGAATATTATTTGATCGAGTGAAGTTCAAAATATGGACTTTTGAACGGTAAAATAATTTAGAACGTGTATTAAACTACAACATATATTTTTAACCTATCAAAACAAAGAATATTTTATTGTTTACTATTGAATCAAAAACAGGCTGTTTTCGGAGATCCTGCCGTTAATTACAATATGGAATTGTGTATGTATCTCAACTTGATTTTAATTGAAAAAAAAAAAAAAATGAAGTAAGGCCTATAATAAGTTTTTTATTTGAAAGGTGAATTAGTTGCAGTTAGTAGGGAGTGTTGTTAGGTATGTTTGATGAAAATCGGTCCAAGATGGCCGCCGCCACAAAATGGCGGATTACATTTTTTTTTTAAATTTCACATGTTGAGGTGTTTTTAATTTTCAATTTGCATTTGTTATTGTCTTCTACATCTACACTACTATTATAAAGAGGAAAGATTTGTATTTTTGTATGTTTGTAATGAATAAACTCAAAAACTACTGTGCCGATTTCAAAAATTCTTTCACCATTGGAAAGCTACATTCACCCTGAGGAACATAGGCTATATTTATTTAACATCCCACTATCCCACTAATATTATAAATGTGAAAGTATGGATGTTTGGATGTTTGTTACTCAATCACGCTGCAACGACTGAACCGATTTGACTGAAATTTGCCACAAAGATAGATTATAGACTTGAATAGCACATAGGCTACTTTTTATCCCGGAAAATAGTATAGTTCCCGCGGGAATTCAAAAAACCTCAATCCACGCGAACGAAGTCGCGGGCATCAACTAGTAGGTTATATTTTTATCTTATGTCCACCCGTGCGAAGCCGGGACGGACCGCTAGTTTTCAATAAAAAAGTATAGAAGGAGGTTTGCCTTCTCAGGTTTACCTTCTCCTCTCGTCTCATCTTCCGTCGCATCTTCTTCTCCTCAGGGTCCAGCACATCCAGCTCGGGGTCTGTGAGGGTGTCGTCTGTCAGCTCCTCCTCCGATATTTCTTCTTCTTCTTCCTCTTCTTCTATCTCTGTTAGTGAACATATTTTACATTATTTTATGTAGGCCAACTTTTCGTTCTTAGGGCCGATCTACACTGGAATGGCAGCGGACGGCAGCGGCGTAGCGAGCACTTTCAGTGTGAAACCATTTTAAACTTTATCTAAATAATCGCTAAAGACCAGTATCGCGCGGCACTGCGGGCGGCTTTTTTGAGCTTTTCATGCGATACTGGTCTTTAGTGATTGTATAAATAAAAAATAAAATAAATTAAATATAAAATCTGTTTATTTCAGACCGTTGGCCCATAGTTGTTAGTATACATTTCTTAAAAAGTATGTTAGTATTATGTATAATAATTTTATTTAAATACTTGCCACGACATACTGAGGCACTAGCTAGATGCACATGTGTGAGTATCAAAAATAATAAAGTTAAAAATTATTTCACACTGAAAGTGTTCGCCGCGCCGCTGGCATTCTGGTGTAGATCGGCCCTTATATCAAGAGAAACAAAGTCTAAGAATAACTTACCGTTTGAATTTTCCTCCAGTTGCTTTTTCAGTTGGTCGATTTCTTGTTGGAACCTGAATAAGTAAATATATCATGAATATAGTGTAATATTCAAAAGTTAAAAAAATGTAATACGACTACGGAAAATTTGATGTAACATCCGTAATATTGATTTTGTTCGTATAAAATGTAGCCTATGTTGTAGCGTAGCTCGTAGACGATTAGACATAAGCCCGGGGACAACTAGATCTAAGCTCGGGGACAACTAGACCTAAGCTCGGGGACAACTAGACCTAAGCTCGGGGACGACTAGACGCAGCTCGTGGAAGACTAGAGGTAAGTTCGGGGACAACTAGACGTAAGCTCGGGGACGACTAGACATAAGCTCGGGGACGATTAGACGTAAGCTCGGAGACGATTAGACGTAAGCTCAGAGACGATTAGACGTAAGCTCGAAGACGATTAGATGTAAGCTCGGTGACGACTAGACGTTACTCGCGGACGACTAGAGGTAAGCTCGGGGACGATTAGACGTAAGCTCGAGGACGACTAGAGGTAAGCCCGAGGACGACTAGAAGTAAGCTCGGGGACGATTAGATGTAACTCGCGGACGACTAGAGGTAAGCTCGGGGACGACTAGAAGTAAGCTCGGGGAAAACTAGATATAACTCGCGGACGACTAGAGGTAAGCTCGGATACGATTAGACGTAAGCTCGGGGACGACCAGAGGTATGCTCGGGGACAATTAGACGTAAGCTCGGGGACAACTAGACGTAACTCGTGGACGACTAGAGGTAAGCTCGGGGACGACTAGAGGTAAACTCGGGGACAACTAGACGTAAGCTCGGAGACGACTAGACGTAAGCTCGGGGACGGTTGTCTGCTGAACTGGCCACGTACTAAAGTACTGGAACGTCACGTACCGAGTGAGCAGCGCGTCGCCCGGCTCGCTGTTGACGTGCGTCTTGTTCTCGATGTTCTTGGCGCGGTTCGCGTACCGCAGCGTGCTGATCGTCTCCACGTAGTTGGAGTCCGCTGGACCCACTGTCGCTATCTGTGGAGATATAGCCTGTATGCTTAGTCGAAGCTTTAATTCGATTGATCGTATACGAATTTGATTTTTTCAAAGCTATCCAAGAGTGGGTCTATTGAGGAGTATAGTGAGTCTATTGGTTGATACGACGACTCACCATGACAGTCTTGGAGTTTCCCCCGAGCGAGTCCTGCAGCAGGCGCGTCAGCTTGGAGTTCCGGTACGGGATGTGCGTGGACTTGCCGTCCAGCAGGGCGTAGGGATACGACGACTCACCATGACAGTCTTGGAGTTTCCCCCGAGCGAGTCCTGCAGCAGGCGCGTCAGCTTGGAGTTCCGGTACGGGATGTGCGTGGACTTGCCGTCCAGCAGGGCGTAGGGATACGACGACTCACCATGACAGTCTTGGAGTTTCCCCCGAGCGAGTCCTGCAGCAGGCGCGTCAGCTTGGAGTTCCGGTACGGGATGTGCGTGGACTTGCCGTCCAGCAGGGCGTAGGGATACGACGACTCACCATGACAGTCTTGGAGTTTCCCCCGAGCGAGTCCTGCAGCAGGCGCGTCAGCTTGGAGTTCCGGTACGGGATGTGCGTGGACTTGCCGTCCAGCAGGGCGTAGGGATACGACGACTCACCATGACAGTCTTGGAGTTTCCCCCGAGCGAGTCCTGCAGCAGGCGCGTCAGCTTGGAGTTCCGGTACGGGATGTGCGTGGACTTGCCGTCCACCAGCGCGGATATGACGTTGCCCAGCACGGACAGGGATTGGTTGATTTTGGTCGCTTCCTTCAGGCGCGTGCCCGTTGCTTGTGTCTTGCTCTGACGTTCGGAGCCCTGGCAATTTTATTTTATTTATTTAATCAGGTTCACAAACAACGTCACAGTCTTAAATAAATAAATTATTATTTCCCCTTAAAATAAGCGGAAAGCTAGGAGTGGGTACGACAATAGTGCAACGGGTGGATTCGAACCTGAACCTTTCAGTTGAAGACTGAATGGTTGCACCAGGAAGCAGTGTTGGCAGACCCCAACTAGGTGGAAAGACGATTTATAAGAGGGAGCTACAAGATAAAAGCGGCGCAATACCGAGAGCTGTGGAAGTCGATGCAAGAGACTTTTGATCAGCAATAGACCATTCGGTCTATAAAGAAGAAGTACTTGGCAAGGAACAAAAAATGGATATATTTAATAAGGAAAATATGAAGAGAAAACCTGCACGCTTGAGTTAAAACAAGGTGCAATTTCACCATCATTTTGTCCTGCATGCCACGCTTGGTATTCTCCAGGCTATAGAGAATAAAATGTGTGAGCGAGACAACTCTATGTTTCATCCATGTTACGTCATAGACTGAGCTAAGTAGAATTTAACTTTATCTCCAAGTCAACAAGGTGCAATTTCCCCATTTATGACGAACATCTTGCCGTCAGCTAGTGTTGAGTAGGACATACAAGAGGCGGTACATTTTATCCGTACATGACGTCAAAATGTAAGAGCGGCTCAACATTTCAAAATGTACTACTTCACATTTTTTGTACTCATATTTTTGAGGCTAACGCGATTCAGTATATTGATACTGAATTATATATTGAAGACATTGGTCTTCAATCCGACTGTAGTGACATCAAATGTCATATTTGGACTCATTACTTCAAAATGCCAAGCTTCAGTACGCCTCGCCTCATTTGAACTGGGACAATGTACTCTCTCAGTACAAAAAATAGGCTACTCTTACAAACTCTTTTTCAAGTCATGTCCTAACCAACACTACCGTCAGCGGTGCCTTGATAGCTATTCAAAAATTCAAAATTCAAAATTTATTTATTTCATGTAGGCTACCTTGTAGCTCTTATGACACGTCATAAATCTACCACCGGTTCGGAATGCAGATTCTGCTGAGAAGAACCGGCAAGAAACTCAGCAGTTGCTCTTTTCAAAAAATTAAATTAATTTTACAATAAGTAACCAAACCAAAGATCATCTTAACAACATAGATTGATCACTCCATACATTCAATCAAAGCTACTGAAATACGCATTATTGTCACCGGTACCTTGTAGTTCCACTCATTATCTGTGGCGGCGACACTGAGCAAGCTATTGGCTATTGCCATCTAGCGCATAGTTGTTGAATCACCAACTATATCAAACTAACCTCACTAGGTTGCCTCACTAGATGGCACTCCAACGTCAGATGTCAACGAATAGTAAAATTAAGATTAAGATAATGTTTATTTTACTTTGAAGCTTTACGCTGGCCTGCTGATTTGCTACCTCAAAAAGTAGGTTAGTAAGGTAGGGTAGTAACCTCAAAGGTTTGAGTCTAAATAATATATTTTTAAAGTCTAGGTTTTTTTTTTCAATTCTTTAAATAAAAGTAGTCTCATTTTTGCGATAGAATACTTAGCTTAAATAATTTTCGTTTGTACACGTAGGTATATTGAAGTTGGGCGGGCCGAAACAGAAACGATGAAACCGATGCGCGACGCTGGCTGGACTTCAACATACGTGTACAAATATTACACTTATTTATTCATTGAGGAGTTCCATCCTCCATCTCTGAAGATATTCATCAGATCTTCACGAAATTTAAATGGGATCAACCTGACGAATTCAAATTAAAAAAAAAATATTGAAATCGGTACAGATTTGAAATTTGTTTTCGGCGACGAATTGGAATTCTCCTCTTTTTTTGACGTCGGTTAAAAAAAAAAGTTGGTACCTTTTTCATGCTTTTGAATAATTGTCTTGTCTAAAGCAGATATGTATATCTATACTATTATAATAAAGAGGGACCGCGAATTTTGTGAGTTTGTATGTATGTCCGGAGCAAACTTTGGAATCACCGCACCTATTTCAAAAATTCTTTTACCAATTCAAAGGTACATTATTCCAGATGGTTATAGGCTATATATTATGCACATAAAGTATTATGGCTAGATATTATGTGCAAATTTGTTAAGGAAGTCGGAAAATTTTTTGAATCTTAAACGTTTTCAAGGCGTGCGCTGGGTCATATACTGCTATTGGATGAAAATGATGTATGGGTGAATTGTTCCTCTTAACAAGTTCTAAAAAAAAGTCCGCAATAGCATATGCTATTGCGGACTTTTTTTTAGAACTTTTTAAGAGTCTATCTTCTAAGAATAACTTACAGTGACCATTTCTATCTTTCAAATTTTGATTAAAAATAATGAATTACTTTCGAAGGTTCTTTAACCGATGCGATGTCAATCTATATCTAAATAAATATGTTTATTATCGTAAGTATTTAGTTTAGAACATATTTGCCCTTTACACTATACAATTTAAATAAATATCATAGGAGTTATCGGAAAATTAAATTAATATGTGTCGGCCGGCGCGGGGGTGGTGCACGGCGGCGGGTTTCGGCGCGGGAGATTCCTCTGGTTCCTGCAGTGATTTTATTTACAATCGTCTCCTATAAGAAGCTCTGTGCGATCAGTCCCGTAAAAACAAATATGTATTTAAATTTTCAACCCGGACGAAGTCGGCGCGGGCTTCTAGTTATCTATACAAATAAAAAATTGAAGTGTCTGTTTGTAATATCAAAGAACGGCTTTTTACTAACTGCATACGAAAGTAAATATGGTAAGTACTTATAACCAGAAAACAATTTTTAAAATTTTTGTGTCTGTCTGTTTGTTGTCGCTAATCTCGGGAACGGCTGGACCGATTTTGACGGGACTTTCACAATTATCGGGCATGTTATAGGCTACTTTTTTAACCGACTTTCGAAAAAGGGGGAGAAGGAGTTGGGTTTTTCTACTTCTGTATATCGATATCTCCCTGATTTCTTAACCGATTTGCGTGAATCTTTTTTTAATTGAAACAAAAACTGCAAGATGCTCCCATAAAATTTCGGGTTCCAACTCTTCAATCCTAATGCTGCAGAGGTACTGCCCTCCTAAACTGTGGGGATTTAGGAACTGTCGATTATTCTTTGTAATTGGACCGATTTCGTTCAAAATCGATATTTAGGCTTCCCTGGGGTCATGAAAGAGAAAATGGTTGCCAAAATTTTAAAAAGTCACCGCCATATTGAAATTCTGTGTTATTGGACCGATTTCGTTCAAAATCGATATTTAGGCTTCCCTGGGGTCATGAAAGAGAAAATGGTTGCCAAAATTTTAAAAAGTCACCGCCATATTGGAATTCTGTGTTATTGGACCGATTTCGTTCAAAATCGATATTTAGGCTTCCCTGGGGTCATGAAAGAGAAAATGGTTGCCAAAATTTTAAAAAGTCACCGCCATATTGGAATTATGTGTTATTGGACCGATTTCGTTCAAAATCGATATTTAGGCTTCCCTGGGGTCATGAAAGAGAAAATGGTTGCCAAAATTTTAAAAAGTCACCGCCATATTGGAATTCTGTGTTATTGGACCGATTTCGTTCAAACTCGATATTTAGGCTTCCCTGGGGTCATGAAAGAGAAAATAGTTGCCAAAATTTTGAAAAGTCACCGCCATATTGGAATTCTTTATTATTGGACCGATTTCGTTCAAACTCGATATTTAGGCTTCCCTGGGGTCATGAAAGAGGAAATGGTTGCCAAAATTTTAAAAAGCCACCGCCATATTGGAATTCTTTATTATTGGACCGATTTCGTTCAAACTCGATATTTAGGCATCCCTGGGGTCAAGAAAGAGAAAATAGTTGCCAAAATTTTAAAAAGTCACCGCCATATTGGAATTCTGTGTAATAACACAGAATTGCCAAAATTTTAAAAAGCCACCGCTATATTGGAATTCTTGATTGGCAACCATTTCCTCTTTCTTGACCCCAGGGAAGCCTAAATATCGATTTTGAACGAAATCGGTCCAATAACAAAGAATTCCAATATGACGGTGGCTTTTTAAAATTTTGGCAACCATTTCCTCTTTCATGACCCCAGGGAAGCCTAAATATCGAGTTTGAACGAAATCGGTCCAATAATAAAGAATTCCAATATGGCGGTGGCTTTTTAAAATTTTGGCAACCATTTCTTCTTTCTTGACCCCAGGGATGCCTAAATATCGATTTTGAAAAAAATATGGTCCAATAACAAAGAATTCCAATATGGCGGTGGCTTTTCAAAATTTTGGCAACTATTTTCTCTTTCATGACCCCAGGGAAGCCTAAATATCGAGTTTGAACGAAATCGGTCCAATAACAAAGAATTCCAATATGACGGTGGCTTTTCAAAATTTTGGCAACCATTTTCTCTTTCATGACCCCAGGGAAGCCTAAATATCGATTTTGAACGAAATCGGTCCAATAACACAGAATTCCAATATGGCGGTGGCTTTTTAAAATTTTGGCAACCATTTCTTCTTTCTTGACCCCAGGGATGCCTAAATATCGATTTTGAACAAAATATGGTCCAATAACAAAGAATTCCAATATGGCGGTGGCTTTTTAAAATTTTGGAAACCATTTCCTCTTTCATGACCCCAGGGAAGCCTAAATATCGAGTTTGAACGAAATCGGTCCAATAATAAAGAATTCCAATATGGCGGTGGCTTTTTAAAATTTTGGCAACCATTTCCTCTTTCATGACCCCAGGGAAGCCTAAATATCGAGTTTGAACGAAATCGGTCCAATAATAAAGAATTCCAATATGGCGGTGGCTTTTTAAAATTTTGGCAACCATTTCCTCTTTCATGACCCCAGGGAAGCCTAAATATCGAGTTTGAACGAAATCGGTCCAATAATAAAGAATTCCAATATGGCGGTGGCTTTTCAAAATTTTGGCAACTATTTTCTCTTTCATGACCCCAGGGAAGCCTAAATATCGATTTTGAACGAAATCGGTCCAATAACAAAGAATTCCAATATGACGGTGGCTTTTCAAAATTTTGGCAACCATTTCCTCTTTCATGACCCCAGGGAAGCCTAAATATCGATTTTGAACGAAATCGGTCCAATAACACAGAATTCCAATATGGTGGTGACTTTTTAAAATTTTGCCAACCATTTTCTCTTTCATGACCCCAGGGAAGCCTAAATATCGATTTTGAACGAAATCGGTTCAATAACACAGAATTCCAATATGGCGGTGACTTTTTAAAATTTTGGCAACCATTTTCTCTTTCATGACCCCAGTACGCCTAACATGCCAGACACGTGATAGATAGTGACGAGAGCGAGAGATGTTGTCTATGTAGACTGATTTCTCGTTTGCACTAACATGCACGACACGAACGATACAGCTCTCGTCGAAGACTTCGGCTTTCTCGTGTAGACAAACCGGTGTGGCCGTTTAAAAACTTCGTTCATTCTTTTGTATCTGAAACCATGGAAGTAGGAAGTACTTTATCCTACTTGCACGCAACTTGCTTGTTTGAAACACAGACATTTATATGTCTGTGGTCAGAAACCTTTAAAAATGACGTTTCATGACATTGACGTTTTGAATTTTTATGTTTTGTTTTTGTTGAAATTTTCCTAATTTCTAATTGTTTGTTCGTACTTTGTATAAATTAAGTTAAATTAATGTAATTATTTGTTATGAAAACCACTGCTTGGGAATTAAATTGAATTTATTTGTTAAACTACCTACTCGTCTAAGAAAATGGAAAACAGTTTTTTTTTTTTTTTATTCGATGACAAGATAGTCCTTGACTGCGATCTCACCTGATGGTAAGTGACGATGCAGTCTAAGATGGTAGCGGGCTAACTTGGAAGGAGTATAGCAGTGTAAATTCAACCCATACCCCTTATCGGTTTCTACACGCCATCGTGCCGAAACGCTAAATCGCTTGGCGGCACGTCTTTGACGGTACCCAAGTAACATTTTGGTACTATAATTTAAGAATTCATCACGAAAAGGTTGAGTTAACATCGTGTAAAGGTTGTAGCGATAACCACCCGTTATATAAAAGCATTTGCTATGACTTTTTTGCTCTATAAGCTTATATAGCCAAACTATCCTTTTAGCAGGGGATGTAAAGGTTTACAAAACCGTTTTGTAGAGCCGTTATAGGCAAGTTCTATAAAAACCTCGAATTTAGACAATATAGCGCTATATTAATGTATAACAGCGTTTGAATTCACTATTATGTACCCCATTAGTACTATAAAGTTTTCCTGGTAACTGCTATAAGTATGGCGTTTTAGCAGTGATGAAGGACACAACAATACAATAATTTGACGCTATTGTGGTCCCACAAAACACTGCTATAGTACATGGTACATAATTACTCATAACAACACTGTTATAGAGCGGTTTTGCTTTATAAACGATTTTCGGGACATTTTTATAACAATAAAAAGTGTTTTAATTATCTTTGTTGGGTTTATTATAGTCTCATTGAAGAAGAAGTCACCATGACTCTATTACATGACCAAAGTTTTCTATTATGGTTTTGGTTGTTCTGTTTTAAGACAACAGCGATATATAGCTAATTCCTTTATTTCCTTTATAGAACAAATTTTAGAAATTTATCAATATCCATTACTAGGGGCATATTTATTATAAGTACCTGAGAAAGAAAACCAATCATGAGCAACGATTACCTACCTACCTATTTTATTTCTTCCTTGGATACAAAAATGTATTCAAAAATTAAGTATGTGGGACAAGACTAGTCATAAGGAACCCTAATTTTACGTCAATGGCGGCAGATTTTTTGTCACTTGTGCTATAGTTAACCTAAAAGAGAACCAAATTAGCTTTTTGGCTGTGTAGCAGAAACTACGGTTAATTTTATTTATTTTTATTAATATTTTAATTAAAAAACTCAATTAATTTAGGGCGCATTGAAAATAATAAGTAAAACTAATGCTATTCTATCAGTAAAACTTTGGTTCCAAGTGGTTTTTATAGTATTGGTCGAATTTATCCATGTCTAAATAAAAGATGACATTAAATTCACCAAGATGGAATCCTTATCCCTTTTATTTTTTTGTTTTTGTATAAACACACGTAGACCACCTTGCCGTGAAAAATTAAAATGAAAAGCGTAGTAAAAGAATCACGTACTTTTCTATAGAGTATAATAGCACTATAATGGAATTACGAACGCTGCTACAGAATAAAAAAGAACTATAAAAGCTTTATTGTGCCTCGTATGTCAACAAATTGTCATACAAGGCACCAATATATCAAATTTATAGAAAAAAAAAGTCCCAAGCACAACTGCTATAGTTTCGCTATGTCTCTAAATAGAGATATAACTGCGCCAAATCAGCGTTATACGACCTTCTTATTGCTTTTACAGTGCTTAAGTGGTGTTAGAGGAAACGTTCTATGGGCTGCTATAGGACAAGAAATTGTTACTTGGGTAGGGTGGTAACTAGCCACGGCCAAAGCCTCCCACCAGACCAGACCAGAGACAATTTAGAAATTATAAATTCCTAAACTGCCCCCGCCGGGAATCGAACCCGAGACCTCCCAGTTATAAGACCACAGCGCTCACCACTGCGCCAGGGAGGTCGTCAAAAAAGACGTCAAAGTTTAAAGAAAACGTACCTATATAAGTAAACTAGTAGGGCGCGTGGGTGCGCGGCTCGCTAAAGCGAACCGCGTGTTTTCTATTCTCCAAGTAGATCTACGGGTCTTGATCCTCTTTTTAGAAATTTGTATGACCGCCATCTTGAATCCGCCATTTTGAATTTTTTTTCAGCTCACTGCCAATTGAATGAGGTTTCGAGTAATTTTTGTTTGAGCACCCCCCACCTATCTTCAATTCCCTGGCCGTGCTCCTCACCCTTCTCTGAAATGCTCAATCATCAGCTCTCTCCATATTTTTCCTCTGAAGTAATTTTTGTTCTCTATACAAAACTATCAGGAAAAGGGACCGTAATAAATTCGCCACATAATTTGTATAGCGAAATAAATTCCGCCATCTTGGATTTTTTTCTATTCATCAAGTAGACCTGTGGGTCCTGATCATATTTTTCTAAGAAACCACTCTTCCATCTTTTATACCCTCCGAGATAGACACCGACGAAATTTGTATGGCCGCCATCTTGAATCCGCCATTTTGGAGTTTTTTTCAGCTTTCTGCCAATTGGGTGAGGTTTCGAGTGACATTTGGTTGAACACCCCCCACCTATCTTCGATACCCTGGCTGGTGCTCCTCACCTGTCTCCGAAATCCTCAATCATCAGCTCTCTCCATATTTTTCTTCTGAATGACTTTTTGTCCTCTCTAGGAAACCATTAGAAATTTTGAAAAAGAATCGTATTAAAGTCTTGCATATATTTTGTATGAAAAAATAAAAAATCCGCCATATTGAATTTTTTTTCTATTCATGAAGTAGACCTTCGGGTCTTGATCATCTTTTTCCAAGAAACCACTCTTCCATCTCTTATAGTCTCCGAGATAGACACCGACGAAATTTGTATGGCCGCCATCTTGAATCCGCCATTTTGGAGTTTTTTTTCGGCTCTCTGCCAATTGGATGAGGTTTCGAGTGACATTTGGTTGAACACCCCCCACCTATCTTCGATAACCTGGCCGGTGCTCCTCACCCGTCTCCGAAATCCTCAATCATCAGCTCTCTCCATATTTTTGTTCCGAATGAATTTTTGTCCTCTATAAGAAACTGTGAGTGAAAAAAAATTTTTCCATACAAAATTTTACAGGAGAGGTGATCAATCAGTCAGTCAGTCAGTGAATCAGCACGAGTAGCTATATATATATTAATTAATGTGGCGATATCTTTGAAAATGGATAATAAAGTATACCTACTTATTATGGAGTCAAACATAAATAATAATTAACTAAACCAAATTGTTCCAGTATACGAACACGGCACAACATTCTGAATTTACGGCCAAATAATGGTACAACATCCAGAATTTACGGCCAGGGATTACAGGACCCCTTTAGGGGCATAATGCAGAATGGATAATAGTAAAGGAAGTGCTAGACAAGTTTGACTTTGAACCACACCAATCAGTGATGGAGTGGTGGTGTTGAAGTTAAAATACCTGTTTTTATTGTGCACTGTTCATGTCGGTTACATTATTGCCTTAGCTTGTAGTCTTTGCAGAAATATATTTCAAGTTATCTCTGTGTATCTAACACACAGGACTGCATTAATTTAAGAACTTTATGTTTCAAGTGTTGGCCTGACCAACAGCACAAAGCCCAAGATGAGGGTGGGGCTTTATAAGGCCTACAAAACATTAACAAAACAGCACATTCTACTTTACTGAAGATACAAAAGTTATTGTTTGCGGGACGTGCAATTTTAACATCAAGCAGGTGCTGTAACCATGACTTAAAATAATTTTCCAGAAACAATATTCTTATGGTTCAAGTTGAAAATATGCTGCATATTTAAATAAAATTATAAACTCAGCTAATGGAACTAAATACTGAAAAATTAAATAAATTATTTGTTTTAGTAGAAGCAAAATTTATTATTTCATGCCCTTTCGTCATACAGTAATTTATAAGTATGTATAGGTACTAAGAAAATTTATTTATGCTTAAATTTTCATTTACAAATAGACTGATAAAGTATCTTTCAGTTAGTAGGTATTCTAAATATATTATTATTTTTATTTTTATTCTAACAATGAAAATACATAATTATTAAATATAAAACAAGTTTGGTGGTCTAATTGGGTAGGTAGGTTAAATTTAATTAAGGAAGGTAATTATTGTTTTTAAAGTGTATAATTGTATAATAGATCAGTAGCCTTATAATATTTTGTTGTAATATCTCAATCCATTTTGGTTTTTAAAACAAATTGTTAGTAATCTTTTCTTCCAGCAGCAAAGGACACTATAAAATTTCTAGTTCCAAGTAGACAGCTGCTCAGCATTTTCAGCATCTTCCTGCTCCAATGGTACACTGTTAAGAAATAAAACAATCTATACAAATAAATAAAATTGAAGTGTCTGTTTGTAATATCAAAAGAACAGCTTTTTACTAACTGCATCTGAAAGTAAATACAGTATGTATAACATGAAAACAATTTTTAAAATTTTTGTCTGTCTGTCTGTTTGTTTGTTGCCGCTAATCTCGGGTACGGCTGGTCCGATTTTCACGGAACTTTCACTGGTAGATAGCTGATATTATCGGGCGTATAGGTTGGTTAAAAAATTATTTTTAACCTACTTTCGAAAAAGGAGGAGAAGTAGTTGTGTTTTTCTACCTCTGTATATTGATATCTCCGTGATTTCTTAACCGATTTGTATGAATCTTTTTTTAATCGACACAAAATTTTACGAGATGCTCCCATTAAAACTTCGGTTTCTCACTCCTCGATCCTGATGCTGCAAGAGTTCTGCCCAACTAAACTGTGGGGATTTAGGAACTGTCGATTGTGAATTGAAGATACAGACGAAGTCGCGGGCGTCCGTTAGTATTACATAAATTAAATACATTACCTGCAGCTAACAATAATACTTAGTTAGAATCGCAGATCTGTTACAATCATTATAAAATGAATTGCAAAAAGAACTTCAAACAGAATTTAGAATAAATTTACAATAGACAAATACACAAAATAGGCTCTAGAATAAATAAATAGACAAAATTGAAATTTAAAAATCTTCTGTCTTCTTCTAAACCAGAGCAAAGGTTTGGTAGGTTCCTTTGGTAATTTTAAGATCAAGTTAAAGGCAGGCAAAAATAGTAAAAGTATGATAAAGAGTCAACCACTTTTAGGGTTCTGTGAGTCAATAGTTGTTTTCCATCTGTCTGTCATCTGTGTGAAAGATGTTAATTGTTATAAGAATCACATAAAAAATAGTTTTTGTTTCTTTACTGGGTACTGGGTCATCAAGGGGGTGCCAAGCTATTAGAGTGTGCAAGTTCAACTTGCATTTGCCTGTTTTTGTAAGAATTAGGAATGAACTTAGTTATCAGGAAATTTAGTTATTACTTTGGTGGTAGGTCTCTGCAAAAAACATGTAATGAAAGAAATAATAAGATTCATACCAGTTGTACATTAATGGTGTGTCCATCCTTTCTTCTATTTTTATATTGGGCTCTTCGTGGGCCAGGCGGATGAAAAATTTTAACATGGGTACAGTCGAGGAGCCCCAATATTCCTGGCACATTGAATTTAGCTTCAAACTCTGAAGCCACACTCCTCCGAGCTGGTTCGAAGCTAAGAAAATGTACCCACTCAGCTAAGCGTCTGAAAGTTGTGTTATGTATAGTATTTTATCCACATGAACACAGGAAGTATAATTTTTTTTTTTAACAATTTAAAAGAAAATGGTTATAAGTTAATTTTATAAGTACTTCTATAAATAGAGGTCAAAAACTGACCAAGAAAACTGCTCACAGTAATTTGGGCCTGGCACATGCTATGATCTTGCCCAATTTGGATCTGGTTTTATTTTGGATCAATCAATTGAAGAAATTGTATGGAGCACACTGCACAATTCCTACAATAGCTTTCGTCAGTAGGTATCAGTGGGTATATTTTAAAATTGGTATTTTTCTAGTACGTAGGTACACTACTACGAGGAGTAGGCATTTCCATACTTACCTTAAGATGGGCGGGCAGGCTGCCACTGGTTAGAGGCTCCAAATCCTCGGCAAGAGATCCGCTAAAGCGATTGGAACTCTCCATCGCCTAAATCAAACGGATCACACACATCTCTAATTCATCTGCGTTGGATTTGCGCGCCTCTCGCTCTTCGTAGACCGATAATATATGTGTAATCGTAAAAATAAAGTTTCAATTCAGTAAAGTCTATCATCGAGAAAGTATCTCGTCTACAAGATTGAACGAAGACAAATATTTCTATTTTATCCGTCACAATTCGAGAAAATTACGTTGCCATGTTAGTGTTTGTAGAGAAAAATACCATAGATAAGTAAAAATTACTTTTATCTCTACTTTTGACGTAACGAGACGAATCATATGTGCAACCATGTTAGTGTCGATAGACATATAGAGATAACACGAGAAAAGGTGTAGACAAAGCTTTCTCTATGCTGCCATGTTAGCCCAGCAGGGAAGCCTAAATATCGATTTTGAACGAAATCGGTCCAATAACAAAGAATTCCAATATGGCGGTGGCTTTTCAAAATTTTGGCAACCATTTCCTCTTTCATGACCCCAGGGAAGCCTAAATATCGAGTTTGAACGAAATCGGTCCAATAATAAAGAATTCCAATATGGCGGTGGCTTTTTAAAATTTTGGCAACCATTTCCTCTTTCATGACCCCAGGGAAGCCTAAATATCGAGTTTGAACGAAATCGGTCCAATAATAAAGAATTCCAATATGGCGGTGGCTTTTTAAAATTTTGGCAACCATTTCCTCTTTCATGACCCCAGGGAAGCCTAAATATCGAGTTTGAACGAAATCGGTCCAATAATAAAGAATTCCAATATGGCGGTGGCTTTTCAAAATTTTGGCAACTATTTTCTCTTTCATGACCCCAGGGAAGCCTAAATATCGATTTTGAACGAAATCGGTCCAATAACAAAGAATTCCAATATGACGGTGGCTTTTCAAAATTTTGGCAACCATTTCCTCTTTCATGACCCCAGGGAAGCCTAAATATCGATTTTGAACGAAATCGGTCCAATAACACAGAATTCCAATATGGCGGTGACTTTTTAAAATTTTGGCAACCATTTTCTCTTTCATGACCCCAGGGAAGCCTAAATATCGATTTTGAACGAAATCGGTCCAATAACAAAGAATTCCAATATGGCGGTGGCTTTTCAAAATTTTGGCAACCATTTCCTCTTTCATGACCCCAGGGAAGCCTAAATATCGAGTTTGAACGAAATCGGTCCAATAATAAAGAATTCCAATATGGTGGTGGCTTTTTAAAATTTTGGCAACCATTTCCTCTTTCATGACCCCAGGGAAGCCTAAATATCGAGTTTGAACGAAATTGGTCCAATAACAAAGAATTCTAATATGGCGGTGGCTTTTCAAAATTTTGGCAACCATTTCCTCTTTCATGACCCCAGGGAAGCCTAAATATCGAGTTTGAACGAAATCGGTCCAATAATAAAGAATTCCAATATGGCGGTGGCTTTTTAAAATTTTGGCAACCATTTCCTCTTTCATGACCCCAGGGAAGCCTAAATATCGAGTTTGAACGAAATCGGTCCAATAATAAAGAATTCCAATATGGCGGTGGCTTTTTAAAATTTTGGCAACCATTTCTTCTTTCATGACCCCAGGGAAGCCTAAATATCGAGTTTGAACGAAATCTGTCCAATAATAAAGAATTCCAATATGGCGGTGGCTTTTTAAAATTTTGGCAACCATTTCCTCTTTCTTGACTCCAGGGAAGCCTAAATATCGATTTTGAACGAAATCGGTCCAATAACAAAGAATTCCAATATGGCGGTGGCTTTTCAAAATTTTGGCAACCATTTTCTTGCATTTTCTCTTTCATGCTCCCAGAGAAGCCTAAATATCAATTTTGAACGAAATCGGTCCAATAACAACGAATTCCAATGTGGCGATGACTTTAAAATTTTTTTTCAACCATTTTATGGCCCGAGGGACCCCCCCTATTCCTTTTTACTGTTATAATTTTTGTAATAGGTGTGGTGGTTCCAAAGTTTGCTCCGGACATACATACAAACCCACAAAATTCGCGCTCTCTCTTTATTATATATAGGATAGTGTAATGTATTTATAATATTAAGTAGGTAGGTCTAAAGCAAATGTCAATGTAAAACTTGTCAAATGAAATAAATCAGTCTTGAGTTCGCCGCCTTCCGAGTTTTACTCAAATATCACAAGTGGCGCAGTTTTGGTAGTGTTTTTCGGAAAATTTACATTATGCCATTCGGAAAGTTACACGAGTTTGATATTCATGGTGGGGCGAAATGGGATTCATACGTGCGACTCGTGGAACAGTTCATCCTATTGAATGCTATCGGAAAAGAGTTACGCGTGGCCACGTTGGTCACACACGTGGGACCGGTCACGTACGAACTTATGTGTGACTTGTGTGCGCCGGATCATCCCGAGGACAAGGAGTTCGAGGATCTGGTGGCACTAGTGCGCGAACACTTGGAACCGAAGCGATCAGAAATAGCCGAACGGCACATATTCCGACAGCGGCGGCAGATGGAAAGCGAGAACGTGGGCGTGTTTCTTCAAAAGCTTAAACATCTAGCGACACATTGTAATTTTGGTGCACTTTTGGAAGAGAATATAAGGGATCAATTCGTTTCTGGCCTGCGAAGTGAGGAAATGCGTTCTCGCTTGTTCGCTGAACCTACGTTGGATTATAAAAAGGCGGTGGAGTTGGCGCTGGCATTGGAGGCGGCTGAAAGACATGCCGAGGTCGCGGCCTCGAGTGGTAATCCAGCCGATGCAGCGCCGAGCTCTGGAAGCTCGGGACTCGGGCAGAATGGGGACGCAGTGCATCGCGTGACGTCGGCGCCGGCGGCTGTGGACGGGGCCAGTAAGCGAGGGCAGAGGCCCTTCTGCTGGCGATGTGGTTCTTCTTTTCACCGACCGTACCAGTGTTCTTTTAAGTTCCACACCTGTTATACCTGCGGGTCAGTTGGACACTTATCTAGCCAGTGCGGAAAGGGTGCTAAAAGTGGTGGTAAAAATGGTGGTAAACGGTGTCCCAAAAATGTGCAATATAAATCGCAAAACTATATAGTGCAAAGTGATACGGACAGTGATGCGAGTGATGCATTGCATCACCTTTCAACGGATACAAACCGTAAGGACGATCCATATATTATTTAACTGTAAAGGTTGAAAATCATAGTATTTTATTTGAAGTTGACACGGGCAGCAGAATATCGGCCATATCAAAACATTTCTATGATCGCCATTTTGCGCATTTGCCATTAATAAACGATGAAGTAAAATTTCGTTCGTATTCGGGCGATGCGATCGTGCCTCTCGGCCATGTCAACGTACGCGTCACGCGCGAGAGCGAGAGCGCTGTCTTGCCATTATTCGTGATTACTAATGGCGGACCGCCTCTCATGGGTCGTCTGTGGTTGCGTAAATTAAAAATAAAATCGATAAATTTGTTTAATATAACAAGCGAAAATGATAAAATGATTTCAAATTTAAAGCAGGAATTTCCTGAGGTTTTTAGAGATGGCATTGGCACGTTTAAAACCCCTATTAAGCTGCAATTGAAAGATACGGAACCTATATTTTGCAAAGCTCGTCCGATACCCTTGGCACTGCGCATACCGGTCGAACGCGAGCTACAGCGGCTGCAAGCCGAATCTGTTATAGTGAAGGTGGAAAGGTCTGATTATGGCACGCCGATAGTGCCGATTATAAAGCGGGATGGGTCTATTCGCATATGGGTAAGGCCGTAGATTTTGCCACTTTTTGTAAAAAGAAAATGTCCCTTAACTTGACATGCGTATTAAAAATCGAAGTATTGCGTAAATTGTTATGCAAGTATCCTAATTAGGTTAGGTAGTTCTTAAACTCCTATAGTACGTTCTTAAATTGAATGTATGTCGTATATTTAAAAAAATACAATGACTTAAAACCGACCTTACCCCGAAATTTTGCCCAAAATAAGGTGTCTTTTTGATCCCGTCAAATATTTGGCTCATTATAACTACATTATTTCTATTTAAAGTCCTAATTTACTATGAATATCTGAAATGTGAATAGATTAAGCAATTACATCCTGGGTTCCATGTATTTAAATATGCGTTTTTAAATGTTTTATCGCAATTCAAAATGTTGTCTCCTTATTTTCACTTATTACGTTACTATTTTGTATGTTACCAAAATTGGGCATCTAAATATTCAATAACTTTAGGGTAGTATTTTATAATGGCTCGTGCCACACTAAAGATTCCGGCAACGAAATAAAAAAAAAGAAACCGCCATTTTCTAGTCTGTGGAATTTTATCAAAGGTGTGCGCGTGTGTTTCGTCAGGAGCTTTTTTTTGTGAATTTTGGTGATTTTAAAGGTAAATAACAGTTTTTATTGCACACATGTATGTGTTATACTAAGCTAAAGTGATTTATAAAAACATGACAATGTGTATTTGACTAAAATCGGCTCGCATTTAGTAATTATTCCTATTTAAAACCTCAAAAATTACGCTTCGACGTTACTTTTATGTGACTTCTATGTTACTGGTAACGTTGATTGTTATTTAGTAACGTTGAAGTGTTGTAAAGGTTAATGTACACATTCTGCCAGGAGCGGATTGTTCAAATAATTCTTTTAAATAAAGAATGAGTTTAAAAGAAGATGAGTTAATTGAAACTCATCTTCGTAATAATCAGAATAATGTACCTTTATTTGATAAACAGCCAGAGTTTTGGTTACTAAATTCCATTGATGATAGTTTAAAAAAATATATTTTTCCTATTACTGAATTCTCTCTCTTATCTCTTAATGATCGGCGATTATAAAAAATGCTATACTTACAAGTTTATTACAAAAATCTCCTCCTTTTTTGAAGTCGGTTAAAATAAGTACGTTATGTAATCAGCCTTACAAACACTATGTTACTTTCACGTTACTTCTACGTTACCGTAACATAGGAGTGTCTATGTTACTCTATGTTACAAAGTGGCAAAATCTACGGCCTTACCCATATGTGGCGACTATAAGATAACGGTAAATAAACAATTAAAAGATTTTCACTATCCATTGCCGCGCATCGAACAGTTATTCGCAGCGCTGAGTGGCGGTCAACAATATACTAAGTTAGATTTAAAGAATGCCTATTTACAATTAAATCTGCACGAGTCCTCTCAGCCACTCACTGCGATTACGACGCATGTTGGAACTTTTGTCTATAAAAGAGCTCCTTTTGGCTTGAAATGTTTACCCGAGATTTTTCAGAAATTGATTGAGGAGACTCTGTGCGGTATCGACAATGTTGTCTGTTTTATTGACGATATTTGTATTACTGGTCGTAATAAAACTGAACATATGAATAACTTAAAAGCTGTGTTAACCAGATTGACTGAAGCTGGGCTTCGCATAAAATTTGAGAAATGTGAATTTTTTAAAGATGAAGTTTGCTACCTGGGGTATAGAATAAATCGACACGGTTTATATACCGACAAAGATAAAGTGGCGGCAATCGCAAACTTACCGATACCACAGAATGTGTCGCAACTACGAGCGGCACTAGGATTAATGAATTATTACGCACGATTTTTAGTGAATATTAGTACGACATTGCAACCACTTTACGCTTTGTTGGCTAAGGGCGCCCGCTGGCGGTGGACGGGGGCATGTCAGAAAGCGTTCGATCAGATCAAGGAGCAGCTGGTGAGCGGGCCGGCCCTGGCGCACTACGATCCGCAGCTCCCGCTGGTGCTGGCGGTGGACAGCAGCGCGTACGGCCTGGGCGCGGTGCTGTCGCAGGTGTATCCCGACGGCAGCGAGCGCATCGTGTGCTGCGCGTCGCGCACGCTCAACGACGCAGAGCGGAGGTACAGCCAAATAGACAAGGAGGCGCTTGCGATAGTTTACGGCGTCGCGAGACATCATCAGTATGTATTCGGCCGTAAGTTTACGTTGCGCAGCGATCACAAAGCGCTCACGTATATCTTTGGCCCCAAACATGGAATACCGCAGACGGCCGCCAGTCGATTGCAGAGGTATGCGGTTCGCTTGGCTGCGTACGACTTCGATATAGTATTCGTATCGACAGATAAAAATGGGAACGCCGACGGGTTGTCTCGCCTGCCGTTAGCCGTGATCACTAAAGGTAAGGGGTCCGACCGCGACGAAGAGGCGGCGTACGTGCATTATTTAGAGGACAACTTTCCTTTAAATCATACGGACATAGCGAGAGAAACTAAGAAAGATGTCATTCTTTGTAAAATTTTTGGATATATATTAAGCGGGTGGCCCCCGCAGACTGAAGTGGAGAACGAGAAACCGTATTTTCATCGCAAGGCGGAGCTACAAATCGATCACGGGTGTATCGTCTGGGGATACCGAATCGTTATCCCTAGAGGATTAAGGCAGCGTGTCGTAGAGGAAGTTCACGAAGGTCACGTGGGTATCGTGAGGATGAAACAAATAGCTCGCAATTTTGTTTGGTGGCCGCAACTGGATTCAGATTTGGAGCAGCGTGCGCGGTCGTGCACCGCATGCCGCGAGGCGCGCGACGCGCCGCCGCACGCGCCGCTCGCGCCGTACGTCTGGCCGCGAGAACCCTGGGCGAGATTACACGTCGATTTTTTATATTACAAAGGTATGCACTACTTTGTTGTAATAGACGCACACTCGAAATGGATCGAAGTCGTAGCGATGAATACCGGGACGTCAGCCGCAATGGTCATCGGCAAGTTGCGCGCTCTGTTTGCCCGATTCGGAATCCCAAAGCAGCTGGTATCGGATGGTGGGCCGCCGCTGACGTCGTCGGAATTTGAGCATTTTCTTAAAAGAAACGGCGTCCACCATATTCTCACCGCACCGTACCATCCTTCGAGTAACGGTGCAGCCGAAAATGCGGTCAAAACAATTAAAAAGGTAATGAAAAAGGCTACGACGGACGGAGAGAATATTGAAACCGCTCTCAATAAGTTCTTGTTACAATATCATAACAGTGCTCACTGCAGCACGCAGAAAGAGCCCGCGGTCGCTATGTTCGGTCGGCGGCTACGCACTCGCCTCGACCAGTTGCGTCCGCCCTCGGCGGCGCAGTGCGTGGAGGCGGCGCAGCACCGCCAGGTGATGCACGCCGGAGGCACGCCACGAGAGTTTTCGCAGGGCGACACAGTCTTGGTAAGAAACTATTCTAAAGCGGGCGAAAAATGGAATGAGGGAACGGTAGCAGAAAGGACGGGCTCCGTCACGTATAAAGTGAGAATGGACAAAGAAGGTAGGAAAATGAGCACTAAACATGCCGATCAAATGATATCTAATAAAATATCAAAACGTTATTCGTGGGCAACCGGTGTGGGGAGCGACGTTTCTGACGCTGGGCAGGTAAGTGCTGCAGCGAACGGGACGCCGGTGTCGTCGCCGCGGGCGACCGGCACCGGCACCGCTGAACCCGGAGAGGTCTCCCCGGCGTCCCCGCACGCCTCGCCCGCTGCGACGACACCGGCGGCGGCACAGGCAGGCTCGCCGACAGCGCCGCTCGAACCAATGGGGCAAACGCGTATGAACCTCCGTCCACGGCAAAACCGGCCTAATAAAAGGCTGGTGTAGTAATTAATTTTTTTTTTGGGTTATTGGCATATATAAGTGTTTTGGTCTCACGAGTACTTGATAAATATATACATATAAATATTGTTTTTTTTTTTTGCGTTTATGAAATAGAGAAATATGTACCTACTCATAAAATTGTAAGTTATAATCCTTTTGTTGTCTTGTGTAATGGTACCTACCTACTTAAGTACAGTGTACCTAATTTTGTTTTTTTTTATCTTTTTCCTTTTTCTAAGGGAGGAAGTGTAATGTATTTATAATATTAAGTAGGTAGGTCTAAAGCAAATGTCAATGTAAAACTTGTCAAATGAAATAAATCAGTCTTGAGTTCGCCGCCTTCCGAGTTTTACTCAAATATCACAGATAGAAGTATAGACTAGCTAATGCTCGCGACTTCGTCCGCGTGGATTTAGTTTTTAAAATCCCGCGGGAACTCTTTGTTTTTTCGGGATAAAAAGTAGCCTATGTCCTTAGCTCATGTCACTCTCTAGGTCCTTTAACTATACTTATGCAAAAATCAGGTCAGTCCGTTGCACCGTTGCTGCGTGATTGTAGGACAAACCAACAAACTTTCGAATTTAAAATATTAGTAAGGATTAGTTAGAATAAGGAAGTAAAGATTAGCAAGGATATTTATTAGTACTTAAGGATTTCTCATTAATTCCTCTCAACCAATCGCAGGCCCACTACCTACTATTTCTCTCGATGAAGCCACTACCAACAAGTGCGGTTTGGCAGACTTCACACACCTTTGAGAATAGGTATTAGTTCTGAATTGAAAATTTATGTTATCGTACGGTAACAAACCGAATCGATCGCTAAATAAGTTATCGGAAGGTTCTGAATCGGGCTGCAGTATTGAGGAGGATGACCTGGAGCTCTATGATCTAGTAGCAAGTATACCAATTCGTAAACAACAGTTCCTAAAGCTCCATAATTTAGGGGGAAAGTATACCCCTGCAGCATCAGGTTTGAGGAGTACCTTCAGGTAAACATTTTTATGCACCCATTTCGTAAGCTTCTTTTGTCGATTAAAAAAAAATCGCGTGAATCGGTGGTCGACAATAGTGGACATACATAGAAAAACAACAAAAACACGATGGCGTGTAGAAACAGATTAGGGGTTTGGGTTGAATAAACATTGCCATACCCCTTCCAAGTTAGCCCCCTACTATATCTTAGACTGCATCGTCACTTACCATCAGGTGAGATCGCAGTCGTAGAGAAAAGAATTGTATATTCTTTTGTCCCGCCCGCGGCCTGCTCGAAACGTGTCATTTGAATTTGAACCATATTTCGATACACATAAAAGTAACGCAACGTGCACTATTTTTAATACATAGAAATATGATTCAAATTCAAATGACTGACAGCAGAATTATTTAGGCAAACACGAGTGCGTGTCGCGAGTTTTAATAGTATAGAAATAAGGTTCAAATTAAGGGTGCCGAGTTGTACAAAAATATATTCTGTCCTTTTTTAACTACACGATTCCGCAGTCTTTCCGTCTTTGTCTTTCAATACTAGACTAGTCGGAGCTTCAACGAAATAGTGTTATTTTTCATCTATGATAGTAGGCAGATTTTGTGATTTTGTAAACTTCATAAACTAGATGGAACAGGTATTTGGATCGAGTATTTGTACGGAACTGGACTCAGTGCAGCTAGTACAAAATTTACCTAGTAATTAAATCTAACAAAACAGAGATCGATTTATTTTCAAATGTTAAATATTTGTTTTTGTTATGCCATCTATCGGAATTCGGCAAAACTTCGGTGTACTATGGGTTCGCTAATCAACGAACCTCAAACCTTGCTAAAATTCTAAATTAGTTGAAAGTAAATTAGCTCTTTACGTGTGTGATTTTATGAAATTTTTGTATTTTGATGCTATAAATAAATAGTAATAAATAATTGAACGAAGAAAATGCAATAGTTCGCCGATTTTAGTTTAATCTTACGTGGATAGCGACTCGTAGCGACACCTAGCGACGGTATAAGCCTAATTCAATTTTTACTATGAAGTTATTCTTCTTGGTCTTTATATTCTTTGACCAAACTAAGCTATGTATACAGTGCTTCCACAGTGAAGCTTCAAAAATGCAATCCATATAATCCAACACTCATGTCAACATGGGAAGACAAAGCAGACCCATTCCCGTTCTCCACGGCAACAACTTCTGTCTCTGTCTTTTACCTGTTTGTTATCTGCATAGACTGCCAAGAAGAATTGAACCTTACCGCCAAGTCAACAAGGTGCAGTTTCCCCATCTTAACATGCATCTTGCCGTCCGTGCCTCGCTTGCTGTTCTCCACGGTGATGGAGAATATAGCGTGCGAGCGAGACGACTCTATGTTCATCGCGGTCGCACCTATGTGCCTGTTCTTGTTACCGACCGCCATTATTTTCTCGAGTTCATCTGCGTTGTGGACCACATAACCTGAAGAATGTTAGCTACTTTAAGTAACAGTAAAAGTAATAGTAGCTATTTATAACTCAAGAACGGCTGAACCGATTTAGCTGAAAATTGGCGGGGAGGTAGCTTAGAACCAGGAGACGGACATAGGATACTTTTTATCCCATATATATATATATATATATAAAATTCAAAGTCCTGACTGACTGATTGACCGACTGAGATATCAACGCACAGCCTAAACTACTGAAGTTAGAAACTTGAAATTTTTACAGTTGGTTCCTTTTATGACGTAGGCGCACACTAAGAAAGGATTATTGGAAATTCCACCCCTAAGGGGTTTAAATAGGGGATGGAAGTTTATATGAGACGCCGTCATTTTTCAAGCTGTTTCCATCAAAGTTGGTATTTGAGCTTTCAGTTAAAAATAAAAAAGTACATGTGTCACAGTTTTTGAAAATTCCACCCCAAAATTTAATTCCACACGGACGAAGTCGCGGGGGCAAAAGCTAGTATACTATAAAACAAAATCGGGTTTGTTTGAACACTTATAACTCTAGAACGGCTAGACCGATTTTCATGGTTTTTGATTTGTTGTATTTGTCTCCGTCTCGAATAGCAGAATAACTTTTAAAATTTCGAATAAAAGAAAACTGTAATTTACTTACCAGTAAGATCCTTGACAAAGACGCCTATATCAGGACGCTCTTTGACCTCCAGACTCTGGTGAGGGTTGTTGCCCAGCAGGTCACGAACTTCCTCGTTGTAGATCTCCAAATAGGTCACACATACCAGGAACCTGGAACCAAGGTCATCGCATTACCTTTGTGACCCGGTAAGGTTTTATTGACGGGAAATCTTAACTTTTCCGGGATAAAAAGTACCCTATGTGTAAATCGAGGGCATAATCATTTCACGCAAAAACTACTGGACGGATTTGGCTGAAATTTGGAATGGAGATAGTTCTTACCTTGGATTAAAACACGGATTTTGATGACCTCCCTGGCGCAGTGGTGAGCGCTGTGGTCTTATAACTGGGAGGTCTCGTGTTCGATTCCCGGTGGGGGCAATTTAGTAATTTACTATTTCTAAATTGTCTCTGGTCTGGTCTGGTGGGAGGCTTTGGCAGTGGCTAGTTACCACCCTACCGTCAAAGACGTGCCGCCAAGCGATTTAGCGTTCCGGCACGATGGCGTGTAGAAACCGATTAGGGGTATGGGTTGAATTTACACTGCTATACCCCTTCCAAGTTAGCCCGCTACCATCTTAGAGTGCATCGTCACTTACCATCAGGTGGGATCGCAGTCAAGGGCTATCGTGTCATAGAATAAAAAAAAAGGCAACATTTTATACCGGGAAATCAAAGAGTTCCCACGGGAATTAAACCTTAATCCACGCGAACGAAGTCCCGGGCATCATCTAGTTAATAGGATAATAGGATTATTATGTGAACTAGCTTTAACCCGCGGCTTCGCTCACGTTAGGCTTTTAACCCCCTATTTAACCCTCTTGGGGTTGAAATTTTCCAAAATCCTTTCTTAGCGGATGTCTACATCCTAACAGCTACCTGTATACCAAATTTCAGCTCGATCGGTCCAGTGGTTAGAGCTGTGCGTTGATAGATAGATCAATCAGTCAGTCAGTCAGTCAATCAGTCACCTTTGCCTTTTATATATTTAGATAAAAAATTATTGTATTCTATTCTAATCATTAGTAAGGCTCATAGCAGTGGCGTAACTATAGGGTGGCAAGACGGCAAAATGCCACGGGCCCCCAGCCTGAAGGGTCTATCTCATTGGTAGAGCTTCTTTATATTGGGGGAGGGAGGGCCCCATCCGATGAATTTGTCACGGGCCTCAAACGGTATAGTTACGCCACTGGCTGATAGAGTTACTTCTCGTCGTCCTTGGCGGTGGCGATGTGGCTGAAGATGTGCGCGAACGAGTTAGGGATGATGCCGCGCAGCTCGGGCGCGGAGTTGCCGCCCGCCATGGTGTAGGTCTTGCCCGTGCCCGTCTGCCCGTACGCGAAGATCGTGCCGTTGTACCCGCGCAGCACTTGCTCCACGATCGGGCTCGCCGTCTGCACGTAGATGTCCATCTACGAACACCCAAGTTTCCTGTATAGCTACATCTTTCTAGCGTGTTGCTCTTATAAACTAAAATGGGCTCATTCCCACTAATACAAACGATTAGTCTAAAGAAGGAACTATAATATATAAAGAACTATAATAGTCTAAAGAAGGAACTATAATAAATAAACGTTTAACAGTGAATACTTCATAGGCTAGTGTAATATCTAGATTTAAGTAGCCATATTATGTTTTTATATATGCTGTATGTATTCCAATAAAGAGAAAAAAAAAAAAAAAATAATGAGACTTTTTTCTGCACTAGTGAGACTTTTTTTTACCGGTAGTTCAACTGCAATCTGCATCTTTACTGCTCTACTAGAACTCAAGTAGTAGTTGGTATTGGAAGCTGATAAAAAATTCAAAATTTATTTGTAGCTCTTATGACACGTCATAACCACCGATTCGGAATGCAGATTCTGCTGAGAAGAGCCGGTAACAAACTCAGCAGTAGCTCTTTTCAAAAAAAAATATTTTTCTACAATAGAAATAGAAATAGAAATATTTTTTATTCAAATAAACTTTTACAAGCACTTTTGAATGGTCAATGAATCTACCACTGGTTCGGAATGCCTTTCCTGCCGAGAAGAGCCAGTAAGAAACTCGGCGGTTGCTCTTTTCAAAAAAAAATAATAAATTTACAATTGTTATTGAAACTATGCTATGTATTCAGTGCTTCCACGATGAATTTTCCTGAGTACAATACAAGTAAAAATAAATACAATACAAATACAAATAAATACAATTCAATACATGTTAACACAGGCAGGCAAAAGCAGACCCATTCCCGTTGGTGGCACCCGTTCACGAGCATGACGCATGATCCAGCCATTGCTTCGCTCAACCATATTTGAGGGAACGTAACAGCCCGCACCACACGACACCACCACAGAAATGTTTATGTTTGTTTGTTGTATGAGTCTTCTGTATAGCTACAACATCTCTCTAGCGTGTTGCTCTAAACAAAAATTGACGCGGACGAAGTCGCGCGCAACAGCTAGTATACTATATGTATAATCTTACAATCTACTTTAATTCATTTTTATTAATCCTACAATTTTATCTATGTTTTTACCTATGTATCTTCGATCTGTGGAGTACACTAGCTGTTGCTCGCGACTTCGTCCGCGTCAATTTCTGTTATTATGATCGCGATTAAGAAGTTTTTAAAGGAATGTGTATATTTTAAATATGGATAATTTTCCCCGTTTTTGCAACATTTTTCACTGATGCTTCGCTCCTATTGGTCGCAGCGTGATGTTATACAGCCTAAAGCCTTCCTCGATAAATGGACTATCCAACACGAAAATAATTTTTCAATTCGAACCAGTAGTTCCTGAGATTAGCGCGTTCAAACAAACAAACTCTTCAGCTTTATAATATTGGTATAGATACGTGAGTACGATGTCCCATGTCATCAACAGATCACGCCCTACATAACCACGTATATATCTACGTTATGTGCCACATAACCACGTATCTACGTTACCGGGTTCCGGCACACCTCCCGGAGCCCTCGACCTCCCCCGCGGCCCCCTCCCCCCCTCCCCCCTCCCCGCCGCCGCCCCCCCGGGAGAGGTCCGAGCCGAGATCGATAGGTGCAACGCGCATCGGCGTCGCGCGGGTCACGACCCACTGACCCAGATACGGTACTGCGGCATAGGATGTGTACCTTTCTTATCTATTCCCCAATGAACATTAATTGTCTTGTACTAGCTTTTTCCCGCGGCTTCGCTCGCTTTTCGTTCGATTTTCATACCCATCACATCACACCTCGACTACCCCATTTCAAAACCTAGTAAGTGTGATTGACAAAATTTTACAAGAGACCAAAAAAACATGTTTTGTGATATTTGGCTTAACGAAGTAATAAATATATCCAATGAAAGCTTTCAAAATAGTTTATTTACGAAACATTAATTCATCAACAGATACTGTAAGAGTTCAGAAGGGCTACCACAAGGGTTTTTTGGTCTTCTAAAATTCAAAATTCAAATTTAATTTATTTCATGTAGGCTAACTTGTAGCTCTTATGACACGTCATAAATCTACCACCGGTTCGGAATGCAGACTCTGCTGAGAAGAGCCGGTAAGAAACTCAGCAGTTGCTCTTTTCAAAAAAAATTTTTTTTTTACAAAGCTATGCTATGTATACAGTGCTTCCACAATAAAGCTTCAAAAATGCAAAAATGCCTACGTAGGTACACCAATCCAACGCATGTCAATATGGGCAGCCATAGCAGACCCATTCCCGTTGGTGGCATCCGTTCACGAGCATGACGCATGATCCAGCCATTGCTTCTGTAAACTTTTGTCAATCACACTTACTTACTAGGTTTTGAAATGGGGTAGCCGACCTGTCACCAATATCGTAGGTGCCCACTCCTAACACAAGTTTTCACTTATTTGGAGGGGAGAGGAGAAAATCAGTCAAGTTCAGCTGAGCTGATATTCTTTATAAAAAAAAAAAATGGTTGCCTGGTAGAGATTGCTCTGCTAGCAATAAAGCCGCCTTTGCATACGCATTTTAAAGATGTATGTATTCAATTATGATTCTTTTTGTGTGCAATAAAGTTTTTATCTATCTATCTATCACACTTTTTTTTTCGTTGACAAGATAGTCCTTGACTGCGATCCACATTGTGAAATTTTTCCCAAAATCGGACATCCCTTTTTTATGATACTAATCGAAACTTTAAGCTTTTTTTAATGCTAGAGTAGAACACCCAGAAGTTAATTCTGTTTAGAACCGGAGTTATAATTTTTTAAATTTTTTTTTATGGTTACCAGAAAAAAACTAAGAAATGCTGTAACTTTCTACGTAACGAAAGTTTTCAAGTTTCAATTATAGCATGCTATAAAATCAATTAAGTTCTATTTTTGGAAACATATAATTAATTTCTAAGTGAACAATAAAGGAAGATATGCTTTTTTAAAACTAATTTTGAAATTAATTTTTTTCTCATCTTGGTATAGATATTAGCATCTAATTTTCACATATTGTATTTATTAGTGTTATGTTAACCCGCCTGTATAATATCAGATACGTAACACTTAGGACCTCGGAGTTATTGAATTTTAAAAATTTCATTTTATGCAACTCAATAATAATCCCTGAAAAACATAACCCTCCGTTTTTACAGTCGGATAAAAATTCTTTCTTTCAGCCACTTTTTTAGAATTTTCTCTCGTACATTTGTAATTAAGATCTTTGTAACAACCCTAATATCATAGAAATTGTAAAATCTCATATCTCCAATGTCCTCATAGATTTCTGTGTGATTTTTTTTACTAGTAACAATACAGTTACGAGGTATGTTTTCAGATAGATATCTACTGCTAATCGTAAATGGTTTATGAGAAAAAAAATAAAATGTAAAAATCACAAAATTAAGAATAATTACCTTATTATTAATACTAAAATTATTTTGTTTAGCTTATAAAATGCCCTGTATATAATGCCACTTTGCCCTGTAAATAATTGTATAAATATCATATACAATTCTTTTATTTCGCCTTTTTCTGAAAATACAGAATTTTCTAAAAAAAAATATTACTCCGAGGTCCTAAGTGTTACGTATCTGATATTATACAGGCGAGTTAACATAGCAATAATAAATACAATATGTGAAAATTAGATGCTAATATCTATACCAAGATGAGAAAAAAATTAATTTCAAAATTAGTTTTAAAAAAGCATATCTTCCTTTATTGTTCACTTAGAAATTAATTATATGTTTCCAAAAATAGCACTTAATTGATTTTATAGCATGCTATAATTGAAACTTGAAAACTTTCATTACGTAGAAAGTTACAGCATTTCTTAGTTTTTTTCTGGTAACCATAAAAAAAATTTAAAAAAATTATAACTCCGGTTCTAAACAGAATTAACTTCTGGGTGTTCTACTCTAGCATTAAAAAAAGCTTAAAGTTTCGATTAGTATCATAAAAAAGGGATGTCCGATTTTTGGAAAAATTTCACAATGTGCGATCTCGCCTGATGGTAAGTGACGATGCAGTCTAAGATTGTAACTTGGAACGGGTGATACGATACTGCGGCATAGGATGTGTGCCTTTTTTGTCTATTCCCAACTGAACATTAATTGCCTTGCACTAGCTTTTTCCCGCGGTTTTGCTCTTAAGTTCGATTTTTATACCCATATTAGCTTTTGCCCGCGACTTCGCTTACGTTAAGTTCGATTATTCAAACCCTAATTTCACCCTCTTAGAGGGTTAGTTTTCAAAAATCCTTTTTTAGCGGATGCCTACATCATAATAGTTTGAGCTGTGCGTTGAAAGATCAGTCAGTCAGTCAGTCAGTCAGTCAGTCCCCTTTGCCTCTTATATGTTTAGAAGATTAAATACTAGCTGATGACCGCGACTTTGCCTTCACGTGGATTGGTTTTTAATGCCCACGGGAACTCTTATTTTCCGGAATAAAAAGTAGCCTATGTACTATTCCAGACTATAATCTATCTCTTATATCCCGGAAAATTAGAGTTCTCGCGGGAATCAAAAAGCCTTGAGCCACGCGGACGAAGTCGCGGATATCATTTAGTATGAAATATATATCGAATGGCGATACTACGCGAACGAAGTCGCGGGCGACCGCTAGTCTAGATATATAAAAGGCAAAGGTGACTGACTGACTGACTGATTGATCTATCAACGCACAGCTCTAACCACTGGACCGATCGAGCTGAAATTTGGTATACAGGTAGCTGTTAGGACGTAGACATCCGCTAAGAAAGGATTTTGGAAAATTTCAACCCCAAGAGGGTTAAATAGGGAGTTAAAAAATCGAACCTAACGTGAGCGAAGCCGCGGGTTAAAGCTAGTTGCTTATAAAACGCTTATAACTCCGTAAAGTCAGAGATACGCGCTTGGAATCGAACCCGCAACCCCAGTAGCCTTAACCACGTTGCTTACAATCTTGTATATAACAAGATTGTTGTCTTTTTTTAATATAAAAAAAAAAACAAAGTCGGGTTTGTTCGAACACTTCTATCTCTAGAACGGCTGGACCGATTTTCATGGTTTTTGATTTGCTGTATTTGCCTAAGTCCGAATAGCAATGGAAAATTGACAAAAAAAAATTATGAAAAAATTTCATTTTCTCAAACATTTTGTATCGAACGGGATTTTTAATGGCAAGGAAAGTGACCTTTGACACCGGAAAAACAGTAACCTAAGTGACGCGGACGAAGCCGCGGGCAAAAGCTAGTATTATATACGTCTGGCTTCGTCTTAAATTCTCATTAGACCAAAATAATCCTATCACAAAGAATCGGTGGCCCTAAACCCCCGTCGCTCTGTCCCTTTCCCTCCACTGTGGTTTTCAATATGAGGGAGTGAGATGGTAATACACGCTGTTGCGAATCGATGGAAGTGCCACCTGCGACCCTATCTTATAGCTATACTATAGTTGTTATAGGGTTGACACTTACACGTACTTAGGAATCTTTTTCTTTAACAACTAACTAGCTGATTCCCGCGACTTCGTCCGCGATTACGAGGGCGATGATCACCGCAAAACATAGTTTTGTTAACCATTGTAATTTTTTTTTTTTTTTTTGAAAAGAGCAACTGCTGAGTTTCTTGCCGGCTCTTCTCAGCAGAATCTGCATTTCGAACCGGTGGCCTACATGAAATAAATAAATTTTGATTTTGATTTTTTTTTTGAACACAGAACATCGTTCTAATCCTGTTCTCGCATCATTTTGTTGTTGGTATAGACTTTAAATAAAAAATGAAAAAAAAAAACTTTTCGCGTGGAATAAGTTTGGAGTGACTTGCTACTATCCGCGAGAAGTTATGTCCTCTATCTCCGACAATATTAAGTAGATCTTCACGAAAATTGGAGAAAATATTTCTAATAGAATACAATTTATAATAAAAAAAGAATTATCAAATTCGGTTTAGATTTGACGAAGTTACGGAGCAAAAAATCAACAAAAACTTTCATCCCCTATCCCGGAAAAACCTTATTGCTTATCGGGATAAAAAGTATCCTATATACATTGACCCGGAGTTTTAGCTACCACTATACCCAATTTCGTTCAAATCTGAAACATCGGCGCAAGGTTGCCTGTCTGTAGGTGTTCTACACCTTTGTATGTTCGTCTTAACATGCATTGGATTGTATTTATTTGTATTTGTATTGTATTTAGTTGTATTTGTATTGTATTGGACTTAGGAAACTTCATCGTGGAAGCACTGTATACATAGCATAGTTTCATTAACGATTGTAAAAATTTTATTTTTTTTGAAAAGAGCAACCGCCGAGTTTATTGCTGGCTCTTCTCGACAGGAAAGGCATTCCGAACCAGTGGTAGATTCATTGACAGTTCAAAAATGCTTGTAAAAGCTTATTTGAATATTTCTATTTCTATTTCTACAAGTTATAGGAGAGTGTGCCCAAGAACCTATTCAATTTAGTTCCACAGTCACCTTTCTACCACCGAACCGCAAGGTATCGTACGAATCTGCACCACTACGTGGTCGAAATTCCACGATCTCGCACTAAACGCTTTGCTTCCTCGTTCCTAATACGCACCGCAAAAGTTTGGAATGCCCTTCCGGCTTCCGATTTTCCAACTAACTATAACGTGGGTGTCTTTACAAGAATAGGCATCTTCTAGGCAAGCGCGCAAGCTTAGGCTGCATCTTGACTTACCATTAGGTGAGATCGCAGTCAAGCGCTAGTCTATAATTCGATACCTCCTACGTAAATTGTGGTATCCCACAAAATTGGCATTTTAGGTTTTTTGCACTTATCATTTGTTTTTATCTATTTTATGTGTTCGTTTAAAAAAAAAGACGTGTGGCACTCGGGGACTGCCGCGGTAAAGCTATTGCATAGCATTTTTTATCAACGCCATCTAGCGGTGAGAGGAGTCCCGTGTCAGGTTATTTTCGTTACGGAATTTCTGGATTCGGTCTCCACGCTCAAGGCCCGCGATAGAAGCTATGCAATAGCTTAAAAATTAAAAACAGCATTCTTTAACATACTTTCAAGATGTATAAAGTTGTATCGTTATTAAAACGACGGCCTAAACCATTTTATTGATCTTCACAACAATTAACGCGTCACGTAAGCGTTTTGGGGATACAACAACTCGCTTTAAACATTTCTGTGGTGGTGTCGTGTGGTGCGGGTTGTTACGTTCCCTCAAATATGGTTGAGCGAAGCAACGGCTGGATCATGCGTCATGCTCGTGAACGGGTGCCACCAACGGGAATGGGTCTGCTTTGACTGCTCGTCTTGACATGCGTTGGATTGGTGTACCTACGTATGCATTTTTGAAGCTTTATTGTGGAAGCACTGTATACATAGCATAGCTTTGTAAAAAAAATTTTTTTTTGAAAAGAGCAACTGCTGAGTTTCTTACCGGCTCTTCTCAGCAGAATCTGCATTCCGAACCGGTGGTAGATTTATGACGTGTCATAAGAGCTACAAGTTAGCCTACATGAAATAAATTAATTTTGAATTTGAATTTGAATTTTGAACAACTTATGTTTTTTAAATTAAAATTGCCGCATTTGCTGGCCTGCCGTCTGCCGCTGCGCGAATATGGTTCCGTGGGTTCCTCTGCTATATAATAAACTAAATATATATTTTATATCCTAAACTCACCCCCGTGGTTCCCGCTGCCGCTATACCGCCGGTACCGCGTATGCCACACAGCTGCACACCACCGCAGCACACTTTTTCCACTTTTCTTTTTGAACCGCCCCCGACCGCAATATATTACATATTATATCTTTTGTTTTAATATTTTTGTAATGACAAGTGTGATGTGTTCTGTGTAGTGTGCCAGCAATACCGCAAGCCGAAAAAGGTTTTATAAATCTTAAACATACTCCCGCCCGAGAAAGGCTAAAGCCTTTATCTACCGCATTTACATAATAATCTACCAATGATACACAATCAACAATGTTATCATAATCCGCAATATAAAATAATAATACTATAATCCGCTGTGTAATAAAAATCCGCAATTCAAAATTATTCCGCAAATCCGCATGCTTTGCTTTATACAACTTAAACTAAACTAACCTAACTTTTAAAAATAATAATAACTAAACTTACTTACTAAAACTTAAGAAAAAACATTAAAACTAATCCTCTTGAGGAATAGGTAACTTACATATTTTAACAACTGGTCTAGTTAAAATTCCTGAGGCAGTTTTAAGTTTTACTACCCTAACTACGCCATCTTTACCAGGTAACAATTCTACAATTCTGCCTAATTTCCATTTTAATGACGGCAAATTGTCGTCTTTTATCAGGACCAACTCACCCGTCTTAGGTGCGTCAGTTGAAACATTCCATTTGTATCGACATTGTAAGGTATGTAGATATTGCTCCCTCCATATCCTCCAAAATCTTTGTGCCAGAGCCTGTACCAGTTTAAACCGTTTCAACTGCGACTTAGAAGCATCTTCTAAGTTATATTCTGGAACGCTTAGTAATGATCGACCAATCAAAAAATGGCCTGGTGTTAAAACCTCAAAGTTTTGAGGATCATCCGACAATGGACACAAAGGTCTTGAATTTAATACCGCTTCTATTCTAGTTAAAACAGTTGTTAACTCCTCAAACGTTAACACTTGCTCACCTATAACTCGCTGAAGCAAAGCCTTAGCTGACTTCACCGCCGCTTCAAATAATCCGCCAAAATGAGGAGCAGAAGGCGCATTGAAACGCCAATCTATTCCTTTCTTAGATGCATTATTAATAACCTGTTCCTGTATTTCCTGCCTAGCAAGAAACTTTTGAACCTCATTTAAATGTCTACTAGTCCCGATATAATTTGTGCCGCAATCAGACCGTATGATAGCTGGCAAACCGCGCCGTGACGTGAACCTGGACAGGGCCGCAAGAAAAGCTTCTGTCGTCAGATCACTAACCACTTCTAAATGCACTGCCTTTGAAGCGGAACAAATAAAAACACAAAGATATGCCTTTAAAATTTTAGCATTCCGCAATCGAGACGATTTGATAGCAAACGGCCCCGCATAGTCCGTTTGCACTGAGTGAAATACCCCTGTTGCCTTTACCCTATCGCTAGGTAAATCTGCCATAATTGGTTCCGAAGAGCTTGCTTTTGTTTTAAAGCAAGCAATACATTTAAAAACGCGACTACGTATTACTTGTCGAGCTGATATGATCCAAAATTGTTTCTGTAGTATAGCTTGTAAAGCAGTGGGACCGACATGACAATATATTTTATGAGCCTGGTCAATAACCAAATATGTTAGATTATGGTTTTTTGGCAAAATCAAAGGATGCTTTTCGCCAAAATCCAAATTCGAATTTTTAAGACGTCCCCCAACCCGCAATAACCCTTTAGAATCAATAAAGGGTAAAAGACGCCTTAACCGCGTGGTAATTGGTTTATTCCGTTTCAATAATTCAATATCTGCAGCAAATTCCACTGTTTGTACCATACGCACAAGTTGCTCCATAGCAGCATTGCGTTCATTTACCGATAAGGGCCCCACTAGTTTTTCCCCATCATTTTTTGAATTTTGAACAAACCGCAAACAATAAGCTGCTACGGCCTGTAGCTTAGACAGAGTACTAAACCGCGTAAATAGATCATCCTCCGCAGTACCTAAATGAGCGGCTGCTACCTTTTTCCGGATGCCAGGGATATTTTTCACTCTATCCATAATATTTTCTGGCCATGATTCTTCACTCAACAGCCATTGTGGACCCCACCACAGCTTATGATTTAATAATTCCGATGCCCTACAGCCCCGACTCACAATATCAGCTGGATTATATTCCGATGGTATATGCCGCCATGTTATATCCAATCCGCAGTTCATAATAGCCGATACTCGATTTCCTTCAAAAACCTGTAATTCGTGTGCCGGTATCTGTAACCACGACAATACAATAGTGCTATCTGACCAACAAACAATGCTTTCAATATAAACTTTCTCCTTAATTGCGTTACATACGTATTTTATAAGACGAACTAAAAGAGCTGCTCCTTGCAATTCCAACTTAGGAATTGTAAGCTTCGACCGTGCAGGAGCCACTCGTGATTTTGACATCATCAACGAAACCTTGCAAGGCTCTTGACCTTCTGTTCTTAAATACACTACCGCACCATATCCAGCCTCTGAAGCATCCGAGAAGCCATGTACCGAGCAATGTTTGTTTATATGATCAAAAACAAACCGTTCTATCTTGATCTTATTAATATTCCGCAAATCTTGAATAATGCTTTTCCATTCCGCAATAACATCCGCGGGTAAATCTTCATCCCAAGAAATCTTTAATCTCCAAAGCTTTTGCATTAATAATTTCCCCTGAAAAATCACAGGCGATACCCAACCCAATGGATCGAATGTTCTTGCCAATGAAGACAACATGTTCCGCTTTGTATTCTGATTTTCCTCCTTCAAATTCGTGTGATATGAAAATGAATCACTGGTTGGGTCCCATTCAATTCCCAATATTTTAAAAAATTCAATATCATCCGCATCCTCAAACACTCTTGGCTTTTCCAAATTTTCGAACGGTAAATCTTCTAACAATCGTGTATTATTGGAAACCCATTTACTCAATTCAAATCCGCCAGAAAGAAGCACCTCGGTTAGGTCAGCTTTTAAACTTTTAATATCCTCAAAAGAATCCGCTCCGCCAAGCATGTCGTCCATGTACACAGATTTTTTCAAAATCTCAGCAGCCGCTGGATACCGCGACATATTTTCCTCTGCTAGCTGCCTAAGTGTCCGAATAGCCAGGTAAGGGCTAGATTTCATCCCATATGTAACCGTATTTAATTTATATATTTGTAGAGGTTTATCAACCGACTCCCGCCAAAATATCAATTGATATTTTCGATCATCTTCATGTATCATGATTTGTCTGAACATCATCTTGATGTCAGTGGTAAATACATATTTAAACAACCGAAACCGACATATTATTTCCATTACATCTAGTTGCAATTTTGGTCCCGCATGTAAAACATCATTTATTGATAATCCATTATCTGTAGAAGCGCTCGCATCAAAGACAACTCTAATTTTATCCGAATTAGCTTTAAAGATACCATGATGTGGTATAAAATAGCCATCAGGTGCATAGTCCTCCGGGTTTTTGTCACAGATAGACATATGCCCCATATCTGCGTAGTCTTGCATAAATTTAATATATTTCTCCCGCAATAAATCATTTGACATTAGCCGCCTTTCCATTGCATAAAAACGCTTTTTTGCCAGGGGTACTGAATTCCCCAGCTCTGGCTTATCTAGTAAAAATGGTAACCGCACAATAAACCTACCGGTCTCATCACGTTGATAAGTGTCCTTATACAACATTTCACATTGTAAACTTTTTGGGTCCGCAATAATTTCATCTGGGATATCTTCTAATTCCCAAAATTTTTCTAAAATTTCGTCCGTAGAAGTTGCTTTACTAAAAAACGTTTGTGAACAACAACCCGCCTCGTACGCAAAATTTACCGGACCTACTAAAACATGCCCAAAGATCGTGTTGACCGCAGTAGGCAAATTTTCACTAACTTTAACTACCCCATTCAACATTATATCTCCTAACACATCTGCTCCAATCAAAATGTCTACAGGTCTACTTACATAAAATAAATCATCCGCCAGATTCAGATGGCCAAAATAATCCGCTAAGTTTTCCGGCAAACTAACATTAGGCAAGTTGTGCGTAATTTTATTTAAAACCGTTGCAGTTAATACTAGCCTAGGATTCTCCATAAACCTAGGCGCAACAGTCAAATATACCCCACCGTTACATCCGCTTACTTGTGATCCGCTTAGCCCCGTAAACGTCATTATATCTGAGCGAAATCTACGTAGTCCTAAACGCCTAGCGCACTCCTCAGATATAAACGATGTTTGACTGCCACCATCTAACAGTACACGGGCTTCCCTAAATTGACCCCAGTTATCCAACACCCGTACTATAGCTGTTGATAACAAAACCGCCCTTTGATAAAACTTAGATCCCTGTACATATGAAGTCAGAGTTGTTCCACTAATTCCGCCCCCTGCTGTATTAGTACTATTTGTGCCATCTCCCGCCGCATTAGTGGTATTTGCAACCACATTTTGTGAGGCCCTTCTGTCTGTATTGGGTATACCCGATCCAGAAGCGATACCTCTGTCCCCGTCTCTACCTCTCGGAACAGTATGCATAGACTGTCGAGGTGTATCAAAATGCAGCAAAAAATGATGCTTCATAGATTTACATTTAAAACAGCTCCAAGAAAGCATACATTGAGCAATATTATGATGATTAAGACATCGAAAGCATAAATAGTTCTCTTGGACAAATTCTTTTCGCGCTCGAGGATTCATGGAAATAAACTTCTCACACTTAGCCAAAGTATGATTTCCTTTCTTACAGCATTTACACTCAAACTTATTATCCCCCTGAGCCACCACATGAACCCTAGCCGAAGGAACATTCTGTCGACCGCTAGAACCATCTCCACTGGACTCCAAAATCCTAACCTCATTTTCTAAAAATTTTATTAAATCTTGGAAATCCGGAAGCTCTTTGCCTATATGCCGCTCTTCAAACAATTTCTTTAAATGTCCATCTAATTTTTGAAAATTTATAAAAAATAATAAGTATGACCACTGGGTCACTGGGAATTCTAACTTCTCCAGTGCCTTTGTATTTTCCAGAAGCGTGTTTAAAAAATCTTTTAAAGTTTTTAAATTCCTATTGACATGAGACATTCCTAATAAATTATGTAAAATTCTATCCGCTAAAAGTCTCTTGTTTTTATACCGCGCTTTCAATAAATCAAGTGCAATTGAGTAATTATCCCCTATAACTGATAAATGCTGAACTAAACTTTTAGGTTCTCCGCTTAACGAACCTAATAAATAATATAATTTCTCTGTGTTAGACAGAGATGTATCCTTCCCCACCAAAGAATCAAATAAATCAAAAAATGACGGAAACTCTTCGATTTTCCCGGAAAATTTGGGCAATTGCACTTTTGGTAAAAAAGCACGCTTGCGTTTGCTTTCACAACTTCCCGCTCCCACAGACTCAAATTCGTCTGGAGACCGCCTACCGCTATCTGGAAAAAGTTCTAAATATTTCCGCTTGATATCGTAATATTTTATGTTATATGCCTTATATTTCTCAGTATTCTCCGCCACAACTGAAGCGTTGTCCTCATCCAACCCTGCCTGCATCTCTAAAAAGCAAGAGGTGAATTCATTGTAAACATTCTCCAGATCGGAATATCTAACCTTGAATTCATTTCTTTGATTCTCATCATATACCGCCTTTTGAGATATATCATAAATCATATCTAAATTAATTAACGCAACTTCGTACCGCATTTTAACCATACGGCTTGCTTGAGTACTTTTAGGAGCCATTTTAGCCTACTACAAACCGTAACTTAAAATAAAAAATAAACCGCAAAATATCGTAGTGTGTTGCCGCCTTAATTATATTTCAATAAAAAAAAATAACCCGCAAAATATCGTAGTGTGTTGACGCCTTAATTATATTTCAAAAAGCAAAACATCCGCATTCGAATTCTGTTCGAAGTCAAATTCAAAAAACAAAATAAAATTAAGTATGTCAAACCGCTGAAATAAAATAGAATGTGCCAAATGTCAAACACAAATCCCGAAAACAAAAACGAAATGAATTCTGAATAAACTTCCCAATTCCTAAATACTAAAATAATAAAACAAACCGTTCTATCTTGACCTTATTAATATTCCGCAAATCTTGAATAATGCTTTTCCATTCCGCAATAACATCCGCGGGTAAATCTTCATCCCAAGAAATCTTTAATCTCCAAAGCTTTTGCATTAATAATTTCCCCTGAAAAATCACAGGCGATACCCAACCCAATGGATCGAATGTTCTTGCCAATGAAGACAACATGTTCCGCTTTGTATTCTGATTTTCCTCCTTCAAATTCGTGTGATATGAAAATGAATCACTGGTTGGGTCCCATTCAATTCCCAATATTTTAAAAAATTCAATATCATCCGCATCCTCAAACACTCTTGGCTTTTCCAAATTTTCGAACGGTAAATCTTCTAACAATCGTGTATTATTGGAAACCCATTTACTCAATTCAAATCCGCCAGAAAGAAGCACCTCGGTTAGGTCAGCTTTTAAACTTTTAATATCCTCAAAAGAATCCGCTCCGCCAAGCATGTCGTCCATGTACACAGATTTTTTCAAAATCTCAGCAGCCGCTGGATACCGCGACATATTTTCCTCTGCTAGCTGCCTAAGTGTCCGAATAGCCAGGTAAGGGCTAGATTTCATCCCATATGTAACCGTATTTAATTTATATATTTGTAGAGGTTTATCAACCGACTCCCGCCAAAATATCAATTGATATTTTCGATCATCTTCATGTATCATGATTTGTCTGAACATCATCTTGATGTCAGTGGTAAATACATATTTAAACAACCGAAACCGACATATTATTTCCATTACATCTAGTTGCAATTTTGGTCCCGCATGTAAAACATCATTTATTGATAATCCATTATCTGTAGAAGCGCCGGTACCGCGTATGCCACACAGCTGCACACCACCGCAGCACACTTTTTCCACTTTTCTTTTTGAACCGCCCCCGACCGCAATATATTACAAGATTACCGCAAGCCGAAAAAGGTTTTATAAATCTTAAACAACTTACGTAGGAGGTATCGAATTATATTAAAGAAAAAAAAGTACGTATCCACATTTTACCACCCAATTTATTCTACGGTTAACTAAACGTGGTGAAATCCGCGCAATCATATTTCTCGTGATAGTTTATCGTATACGAGAATAGAAGTCCTTTCATGAAGCTGAAGGTCATAGCAATATTCTGTTCAGGTCGTGATCGAGAGTACATAGTTATACCTATTCATATTCTATGACATTAGCGACAAAGTAGAATGAACTTTAAATGTATTGGTTTAAAGTCACAATTTCAGTACAACCGATTTTAGTTTGGAGCGTATCCGTATTCGTAAAAGTATAAGAATGCTTGCACGAATTTGAGCTCTAATCCAATGTTATTATGGTTCATTTTAGTTTGACGCTAATGTCATAGTATACGAATACGATCAATCGCATTAAATCTTATACTAACCCCGAGTACACAGCTATACCTACGTATAGTTAGAGGTGGTTAATATAGCACTTAGCAACATATTACAGCATGCTATATTACCATAGCACACAGCAAGTGCTACATACGTAGGCGCTGTGGTGCAACGATGCTATAAATATCACGCGCTGTAGGCGGTGTAGCACACTGCGCGTAGCAGCGGCGCTGAGGCGGCCGGGCAGTTAGCAGATGGATTTATCGCAACTCGCAATAAACATGCTATGTGATTTAGCGTGTTGCAAGACATAGCGCGCGCGCCGGCCGCCCACAAGCTTCCTAATTACAGTCTGCTATAGCATAGCATTTTTTATAGCATGCTAAAATTTTATAGTTTATAGTCAGTAGCATGATATTGATTTATAGCATTTTTGAACAACTCTTGTTACGTCGTGTACATGCAAATTGCGTAAGTGTGTATGCCTAGGTGGGAGCGGGAGGGCGCGAGCAAGCTCTCGCTCCCACTTACATAAATACGGCACACACACAACCATGAGCCGCGTACCCTCGTGAATTGATACTTATAAGTACTGCACGTTCACTCCAAGTTGGCCGTCGTCGACCGTTGCACAATGACGTCATAATAGTACCGTTGACAGTAAAAAAACAATTGTATTTTCTACTGCAACCACGACTGTGACGGAAGTTTTTTTTTCTAACCTAACCTAACTAAATAAGAACCATTTCGATTACGTTAGTTTTCAAACAGCGTGTTTTCGACGACCTCCCTGGCGCAGTGGTGAGCGCTGTGGTCTTATAACTGGGAGGTCTCGGGTTCGATTCCCGGCGGTGGCAATTAAGGAATTTATAATTTCTAAATTGTCTCTGGTCTGGTCTGGTGGGAGGCTTTGGCCGTGGCTAGTTACCACCCTACCGTCAGACGTGCCGCCAAGCGATTTAGCGTTCCGGCATGACGGCGTGTAGAAACCGATTAGGGGTACGGGTTGAATTTACACTGCTATACCCCTTCCAAGTTAGCCCGCTACCATCTTATACCGCGTCCGCATGTTTGTGGCAAACGGCAAACGCCAAACCTATACAAACGTTTGCCTTGAATTTGGGAATCATCCGCACGCTTGCGAGGGCGTTTGTATGTTCTGAACAGGCAAGCATGACGGACGTCGAACTTGTGTCGGGTTTATTATTTGGCTTAAGTTATTTTTACAAATGTTTTAAGCTCAGTATCGATCAATAAATCCTACTAAAATGGAATATGGATGGATGGATGGATGGATGGATGTTTGTTACTCTTTCAGCCACAACTAATGAACCGATTTGAATGAAATGTGGAATAGCGATAGCTCATACCTACATTTTAGCCCGGAAAATTAAGGACTTTCCGCGGGAATTAAAAAACCTTAATCTGCGAGGACGAAGTCGCGGACGTCATCTAGTTGATAGTAAAGCGTCCTCTAATTAAAATTTTCAAAACATATTTCATTTGCACAATTTGTCCAGTTACAGTTTTAGTATAATATTATAGATTAGTAGTAGTAGCTAGTAGTATGTTCGAAAACACTTGGTACCTACCTAGTTTATTTATTTGAATAAAAAAATATTCTACTCTATTCTAGTATGTACCTACTCAATAGATATTTTGTTTTTTTTCTTTATCAACCGATAGACGTCCACTGCTGGACTGTTTATTGCATGGACTTCCTCAGGCTTCGGTCTTGCGCCACCTGTACCCAGTGGCTCCCTGAGGGTCGCCTGATGGTGTCGGTCCACCTATTACCATACCATTATATACCATTTTCCGGTGCGGAGTCGCTACTTATTATTATTAATATATAAAACTAATTAATTAATTAAATTATATAAACAAATCGTCTTCAAAAGTCTTCAGTCGACCAGTCATTCATTTTACGTTTTTACCCACTCACAAAATGAAGATTTCTAAAGGTGCGATACGTAAATCGTAATACAATAACACGTCTAATTGCCGCCAGTGCACAAACGAGACTGAGTGCGCGCAAACGTGTGGACGGAGACGCAAGCGCTTGTGGCAAATTCCCTTTGGTTTGCGATCAAAAGACCGACACTCGATGGATCGGCCACAAACGCTCGCAAGCGTAGGCAAACCATGGCAAACGCTCTATCCGCACGTTTGCGTTTGTGAAGGTTTGCCGAGGTTTGCCAAGCGTGCGGATGCAGCTTTAGACTGCATCGTAACTTACCATCAGGTGAGATCGCAGTCAAGGGCTATCTTGTCATCGAATAAAAAAAAAGTGATTGAAGGACAAACCAACAAACTAACATACTTTCGCATTTATAATATTAGTAAAAGCGAGCTTTTGCCCGCGGCTTCGCTCACGTTATGTTCGATTTTTCAAACCCTTATTTTACCCCCTGAGCGGTATAATTTTCAAAAATTCTTCTTAGCGGATGCCCACGTCATAATAGCTATCTGTATGCCTTTCAGTCCAATCTATCCAGCCGTTAGAGCTGTGCGTTGATAGATCAGTCAGTCAGTCAATCAGTCAGTCAGTCATCTTTTCCTTTTATATATTTAGATAAAAGATGACGAGCATAGATAGTGGTTATATTTATCGAATGTACCTACCTAGTTGCTACATAATCCATGTAGGTAGGTATGCCGTACTATTAACTCAAACCTTGAAAGGTAATGACGTCATTCCTACGTCTACTACTTATGTACCTACCTGTGTCGAGTTTAGAACCGCTGGCTAGCATAATTCTAATATTCTTAACTTTTCATCATGTTCAATTATTGTAATAACGGGAAAATGAAAAATGAAAATAATCTTTACTAGCTGATTCCCGCGACTTCGTCCGCATGGAAAAAGTTTAGTGTGCCTTGCTAATATCCGCGAGAAGTTATGTCCTCTATCTCCGATAATATTTAATAGATCTTCACCTAAATTGGACAAAATATTTCAAATAGTACACAATTTATAACAAAAAAGAATTATTAGTTTAGATTTGACGATGTTATTGAGCAAAATCAACAAAAATTTTCATCCCCTGTCCCGGTTAAACCTTATGGTTTATCAGGATAAAAAGTATCCTCTATACCAAATTTCATTCAAATCCGTTCAAATATTCAATAAGGTTTATCCGGGATAGGGGATGAGTTTTTGTTTTGGTTGAGTTGAGTTGAGAGTTGATGAGTTTCTCTATTTATTATAAACTAGCTTTTGCTCGCGGCTTTGCTCACGTTAAGTTCGATTTTTCAAATCCCTATTTTACCCCCTTAGGGGTTGAATTTTCAAAAGTCCTTCCTTAGTGTGCGCCTACGTCATAAAAGGAACCAACTGTAAAAATTTCAAGTTTCTAACTTCAGTAGTTTAGGCTGTACGTTGATATCTCAGTCAGTCAGTCAGTCAGTCAATATATGGGTGATTCTACGATAAGAGGTTCTAAGTCCATAGAGAATACGGCTACGGAGAAAAGTAGCTGTTTTTTCATTAAACACTTATATTACGATTTTTGTCCTATTTATTTATCTTTTCACGTAAGGGCAAGTCACTTTATGCATATTTTATTAAAAAATCAAAAAAATCAAAAAAGTCAAAAAATTCAAAAAATTCAAAAAATTCAAAAAAAGTCAAAAAAGACTTTTTTGACATTTTTGACGGTTTTTGACTTTTTGACTTTTTTTGACTTTTTTTTGACTTTTTTGACTTTTTTCGACTTTTTTGTCTTTGTTGACTTTGTTGACGTTATTGACTTTGTTTGTTTGCACTAACCTTATCTCCCCTGGTCAACAAGTTTCTCTCCTGACATTTATCTTGCCAGGTGAAATATGGCAGGTGAGAGACGTTTTCATGATAAATTGTATTGTTTTAATTGACATAAGAAGTTTTTCGGTACATTATGTATCACACTTTCACTAGTCCATCATTATTAAATTAGACCAGTAAATACAAATAAATTGAATGAATAATATAACTTTTATGACTTGCCAGGTGAGAGACACAATGACCTCGCGAAACGACTACTTCGAATCAACGGTCGCAACAACTAACAAATGACGGCGCTCTTAACGGCTCACGTGTTTTGCATTACTAACTTCACGTCCGTAGATGACTTTGAGCAATTTTTGGAATATGGCCGTTTTATATTAGTGTTTGTAGTAGCGGAATGAAATTTTCTAGAGTAGATACCCAAAAACAGTGGGACAAAAGTAAAGTGTAAAATATATTGCAAATAAATAAATATTTTTCTATTTTTCCTTAACAATACTTAAATACATTTATTGAAATTTGTGTTTAACATACTTTAGTTTAATAACTGATACAAAAAAAATATGTATCGTTTCAAATTAAACTGAAAACGACAGAGGGACAGGCCAGGTTAGAGACTTTTTTAGGCTTTATAAGGAATTTCAGAAAAATATACTTTAATTAGGCATTGAATCGTGATGTTATTTAATAAAGTACATTTAGATGATGTGTTTCATTGCAAAAAATAACAACATATAAAGTAAATTTTTTATTTTAAACTGATTGCCGCACAAGTTACCTCTTATCGTAGAACTACCCATATACTAGCTTTATGTGCTGTGTGTCTCAAATAAATGCTTTTTCTTTTTTCTTTCTTTCTTTCTTTACCCCGCGGCTTTGCTCGCGTTAAGTTCGATTATTCCAACCCCTATGTTATCCCTTTAGGGGTTGAATTTTCAAAAATCCTTTCTTAGCGGACACCTACGTTATAATAGCTATCTACATGCAAAATTTCAGCCTGATCCATCCAGTGGTTTCAGCTGTGCGTTGATAGATCAGTCAGTCAGTCAGTCACTTTTATATATTTAGATATAGATTGTGTTAGAAATAATAATAGTATTAGAAATATTTCGTCCAATTTTGGTGAAGTTCTACTAAATATTATCGGAGATAGAGGACATAACTTCTCACTGTATGTCGGTCGGCGGGTAGTTAGGTGCGTAGTTGTCTATAATCGGCTAGCTGTAGCTATGCCCTACAATTAACTCAGACCTTGAGGCGAATGACGTCACCCACTCACATTAGATTCGTTGAATGCATACTGAGAACATATTTTGTCGTCTCGAGCTCGTATTTGAAATATTTGAATAAGCTATTTCGAAAAGGGCACATGTCGACATGTGACAAGTCGAATATTTTGAGTTTTGACAGTGCCGTTTCTTCTCATAAACCTATACGAATAAATAAAATTCAAGTGTCTGTTTGTAATATCAAAAGAACAGCTTTTTACTAACTGCATACGAAAGTAAATACGGTACTTATACCAACATTTTTTAAAATTTTTGTCCGTCTGTTTGTTGCCGCTAATCTCGGGAACGGCTAGACCGATTTTGACGGGACTTTCACTGGTAGATAGCTGATATTGTCGGGCGTAATATAGGCTACTTTTTTAACCGACTTTCGAAAAAGGAGGAGAAGGAGTTGTGTTTTTCAACCTCTGTATATCAATATCTCCGTGATTTCTTAACCGATTTGCGTAAATTTTTTTTTAATCGACACAAAAACTTTGCAAGATGGTCCCATAAAAACTTCGGGTTCCAACTCCTCAATCCTGATGCTGCAGGGATACTGCTCCCCTAAACTGTGGAGATTTAGGAACTGTTGATTATGAATAGTTATTGTAGAGACCAAATAAAGGCTACATCGTTAAATCCCAGGACCCAACTCCTAAATCCTGATGCTGAAGGTGTTCTGCCAACCTAAACTGTGGTGATTTAGGAACGCGGACGAAGTCGCGGGCGCCCTCTAGTTTCCTCATATGACCACGCCCCAGTATTGGCTTAGTACCTAAATACTAATGCAATGTGTGAAATTGTGTTATCAGCAGACAGTGATAACGAGTATATTATGTATTAATCGAGGCGAGGCAACGCGACTGTTTTGTACTAACTAATGTAGGGAGTTTTTAAGAATAATACTCTTTTTTTTATCTATTTTTATTTATTACTAGCGGACGCCCGCGACTTCGTCCGCGTTCTTAAATTGTTGAAATTTTTCCTGAATTTTCTTTGCTATAAACCTCACGGAGCCCGAGACCTTTCCAACGAATGCAAAACCGTGGAAATCGGTTCGTGCGTTCTGAAGTTATAGCGTCAGGAAGGAAAACCCGACTTATTTTTATATAGTAGATAGTTAGATTAGTTTTTGTGTTTTTTTTATACCTTACTATATGATGCCCGTGACTTTGTTCGCGTAGATTGTTTTTTTTTTTGGATTCCCGCGGGGACTCTCTTATTTTCCGGGATAAAAAGCCACTGTGCCAAATTTCAGCCAAATCGGTTTCGGCGTTGCGGCGTGATTGAGTAACCAACATATATCCAAACTTTCACATTCATAATATTACATATACAATATAATAGGATAATAATTGATAGGGTTCATGCTGTGCGACTCTGTAGTAACTACTCTACTAGTCTAGTAGACTCTCTGCAATAACATTTAAATGTATTTTAATTAAGAATTTGTATTCGCATATACGAATAATACGAAGAGAATACGAAGTTGTGTACTAAGAGTTATATCTTGATGATCTCGAAGAAAATCTATATATATAAAACTCAAAGTCCTGACTGAGTGAGATATCAACGCACAGCCTAAACTACTGAAGTTAGAAACTTGAAATTTTTACAGTTGGTGCCTTTTATGACGTGAGGTGCACACTAAGGAAGGATTTTTGAAAATTCAACCCCTAAGGGGGTAAAATAGGGGTTTGAAAAATCGAAATTAACGTGAGCAAAGCCGCGAGCAAAAGCTAGTCAAATATAATTAATTAAAAGAATAATTAGAAAATTAGATTTAGTAGAAATCGACGTTTCCTGGTTCTTGAACTACAATGTAACTGTGCACAAGCGAAGGTCTTGTGAAGAAATCGCATTTTCACGGATGGTCACGGACCGTGGCTTTAAATTCGTTTTTTGTCGAGTCATGGACTTTTGAAAATTAGTGATTCATTTATAATGGAATTAAAGCGTATTTCACCTACTAATTTATGCTATTTGTTCGTTGGTTTGTCCTTCAATTACCCAGCAACACAACCGAGTAAGGGGCTAGGGGAGTCTAGATGATGATTACGTCATCGGTAGTTATTACTTTTTTACACGAATGGAAACCCTCACATTGTCTATGCTTGAAAACGAAACGCATTTTCGGGGACACAATGATATAAATAAATTATTACATTACAATTATAATATCAAAAAAATTATAACTGAAATATGTTTACGTAAGCATGGGGGAGGAGGTAAGCGGTTTGCTTACTTTTGCTGACAAGGGGGATGGGGGATAAATAATAGTAATAAATCTGCTTACGTAATATTTGAACGGCCCCTAATAGCAGATCGACGGCCCAGGATTTTTTTTTTTCAGGAAAAATGGTAAATATTCTCTTGCCACCTTCTTCGTGGCGTACAATATATTATAATACACATCACATAACACTAGTATATGTGTAGAAACTCTTGAAACGCTTTTTTACAATATTTCTTATTTCTAGGGTATAATTAAATGTTAATCTTACAACTGGAACAAAAACCGAGAAAGCACATTTTGACTTTTTTTTTTGTGTTTTTTTTTTTATCTCAACAGATACCGAACTCACTACTGTGACATTTAGGTTTCGAAACAGTGCTGCCGACACCAATATATTAATGACTATTGTTCATCTTTAAATTAAAAAGCCATAGACTTAGACACATTTTTTTAATTTCCCAAAACAATTTTTTTTTTATTTTTTTTTTTAATTTTTTTTTATTCGATGACAAGATAGCCCTTGACTGCGATCTCACCTGATGGTAAGTGACGATGCAGTCTAAGATGGTAGCGGGCTAACTTGGAAGGGGTATGGCAGTGTAAATTCAACCCATACCCCTAATCGGTTTCTACATGCCATCGTGCCAGAACGCTAAATCGCTTGGCGGCACGTCTTTGACGGTAGGGTGGTAACTAGCCACGGCCAAAGCCTTCCACCAGACAAAAATTTGAAGTGATTTATCGGTTTTTGTCCCGACGCTCCTCAACTATTCTTAAACTAAGGTGTTGATTGCTTTCTTCTGTTCATAGTTGTTCAGGAGTGATGATAATTCAACGTAACATTCCCGATGCACTGCGGGAGGCAGTCAATGCATCGCGCGGGACCGGCCCGGGACGCAAGCACTAAGAACGTTACGTGATTTGTTATAAGTTCGACGATTCGTACGGCTCTTCTCTTGCCTTATCTTCACAATTTCAGTTGTAATCGAATGGATTTGAAGCCTCAATAGCCCAACTAACCGTTGGGCTCGAACCTGCAACCTTTTTTTTATTCGTTGACTGCGATTTCACCTGATGGTAAGAGACGATGCAGTCTAAGATGGTAGAGGGCTAACTCGGAACGGGTATGACAGTGTAGATTCAACCCATACCGCCTAATCGGTTTCTACACGCCATCGTGCCGGAACGCTAAATCGGTTGGCGGCGGCGTCTTTGACGGTAAAGCCTCCCACCAGACGAAAAGTTCTTCAAGTCTCAAGTAAAAAGACGAAAAATATTGAAAGGTCGCAGGTTTGAGCCCCATCCGTTGCACTATTGTAGTACCCACTCCTAGCTTTCCGCTTATTTGGAGGGGAAAGTAGAATAAAAGTCAAGTTAAGCTTGGCTAATATTCGTCCGGCAATAACGTTATTAACGATAATAGCACTTCAACATAACGTAAAAAAATGACATTTTTTAACCGTTATAAATAACGTTGAGAAGAGTTATGTTATAACGTTATTGCCACGCGAAAAGTAAAAATATTTAACCGACTTCCGAAAAGGAGGAGGTTATCAATTCGGCCGGTATCTTTTTTTTTTTTTTTTTAATAGTGCGGTGGTGTGGCTTCCCCAAATTACCGATATGTGATATTTTTCATGTTATTTGTTTATTGTATATTCTTCTGTGATCTTCGATTTTCTTTCTTCTCTGCTGATCGCACACAAGACCCACCCACCATTCGACAAGACTGATGATTGGACAACGTCAGTCGAGAGGAATGGCGGGCGCATCGAATGTTTGCTTCGTAATGTCCAAATTCTTCTGTCTTCTTTCTTTAGAGTTTGCTGAAAATCGTTTTAGCCGTTCTGAAAAGTAGGCCAGGAACATTGACGGACAAAAATAAATTGAAAAAAAAAAAAAAAAGATTATTTTTATGGAGGTTAAGCTATGGTTTTAAATAATAATCATTAGCTAATAAAAGGCAATTATTTCGAAATTACAGATAGAAATACAAATTAATCTATGTCCAAACATTGAAAAGAGCAACTGCTGAGTTTCTTGCCGGTTCTTCTCAGCAGAATCTGCATTCCGAACCGGTGGTAGATTTATGACGTGTCATAAGAGCTACAAGTTGGCCTACATGAAATAAATAAAGATTTTGATTTTGAGAGCGCCACATACATTGATACATACATTTAATTTGTAATTTCGAAATAATGGTCTGTGGATTTCATCCAGTTCAAACCAATTTGAACTGGTTCACTCAGCTCAAACTCAAGACAGAGTTAAAATGAGACGGATTTATGTCAGAGCATATAAGTGTCTCGTTTTAACCTTTATCTTAAGTCTGACCTGAGTCAGAGCACGCTCTATAAAATCAAAAAATCAAAATCAAAATTTATTTCTTTCATGTAGGCCAACTTGTAGCTCTTATAACACGTCATAAATCTACCACCGGTTCGGAATGCAGATTCTGCTGAGAAGAGCCGGTAAGAAACTCAGCAGTTGCTCTCATATCTATATATCTCAGCGTTAGAAACCAATAGCTACAAAATTCTTTGTTCTCCGAATGAACAGCGCCGAAGCAACTAGGTGACCTACATTGCTTTATCAATACAAAGTGATATAACATGTAAAATGTTTCATGTACTGAGATAACGTGTAATAGAAACGCATTGCGGCTGCTCTACATTAAGCAAGTAAAAATTCTCAACTATGTAAGTTGTAACTAGATGGCGCTGTACGGAACAAAGAAAAAGTCCAAAGAAAGACTGCAGTACAAAAGGTAATTCACGATAGCGAAATAATAATACCAGATGACTATATATTATCTACAAATACAAATTCATTTTTATACTGATAAATCTGTATTAATACAATAAAGTGGAAGAGTTTGTTTGAACGCGCTAATCTCTGGAACTGTCAGTCGGATTTGAAAAATTCTTTTTGTATCTGATAGCCCAATTCTTGAGGAAGGTTATAGGCTATTCAATATCTCGGTACGACTCTTAGAAGCCGAGCAAAAAGAATAAATAGCGCGGGCGAACAATGCGATGCGGTAAGTCGGTGGTCGAGGGCGGTCACCCGACGAGAACCGAACCGAAGGCTATTTATTAATCCGGAAGATCAAAGCGTTTCCACGAGATTATTAAAAACTAAATCCACGCGGACGAAGTCGCAGGCAACAGCTAGTAATAAATAAATAATCTTAGTTAAGCCAAGTATTGAGTAATCTCATCCATATTAAATCTGGACCATTTAAAAAAGCAGTAAAATTATGTCACATTTGGTGAAAGATGAACATACATAAGGTAAATATCTACAAGTACGCTTTATAGAATAGATTAACTAAAATAGTACTTACAGAATTCATAATTCATAATTAATTTATGTAACATTTTTGACATTTGTAAGCGCTTTTGTAAGCCAGAATCGAAGATATAAACAATACAATACAATACATAATATAGCCTGCATAACAAAAGAAGTACTTAAGTTGTATTTCAAGTAATTCTTTATATGTGTAAGTTTAGGTGTACCTATTTCATTTTTGCATGTCAATGAATAAACGATATTCTATTCTATTTGACATTGCTATTTGGATATTTGCTGTCCTTTTCCTGCAGCTGTGTATTTGGGGAAATAATGTGTTCAAAGAACCAATGTTACCCAAGACATAAAACATATTAATTATGGTTAAATGATATCCCAAATTCGATTCAACTTTGAACCATGATTACTAAACTAATATGCTTTGTTCTGTTCCTCGCAATAGCCGAAAGACTTCTATTCTGCTTATCCGTACTCCAAGCTTCGAAGACTGACCACACCTTATTATGATTAAAAATTGACAAAAATTGAAAAATACGCTTAAAATAAAATAACAACATTGTTAAAAATACAAACAAAATGAAAAACAAAAATATGATAACAAAATCTCTTTCCATGAAAGGGGACATCCTACACATAAAAAAAAAAAACTAATATGCTACTGGAGTCATGTGTACCAGCCATAACACGAATATCAAACAAAGAGCAGCCTTGATACCCATACATACAAAATGTGTACACAGTTAGAAGGTTAGAGCAATAGAGTATGTGTTGAAATGAGGTCACACACATGTATAGAAAAATATTCTTTTAACCTACTTCTCAATATAGAAAACCTACCTAAAATAGGTTCTCTGCTTATGTAAATGTTCGTTTTTTAAGATATTTTTGTAAACAGGAAATTAGCGATGCTGAACACAATTTTTTTGTATTCTGTACCAGTATTTGTGGTTAGGAAAAAACTGAAATCCATCGAAATGTAGCACAATAATCGATGTGGTGACAAACCATTTTTAGTTAGGCTTTGTAAGAAACTTCCATTCTTAGCATTATAGTTCCATGATTTTTTTTAAATGTTTTTAGCGAGCAAACGCGCAGGCGGGTCACCTGATGTTAAGTGATTACCGCTGCCCATGAACACTTGATTAAATCTATGAGGACATACTTCTGGTCAAAAGCCCCTTCCAAGTTAGCCCGCTACCATCTTAGACTGCATCGTCACTTACCATCAGGTGAGATCGCAGTCAAGGGCTATCTTATCATCGAATAAAAAAAAAAAAGCTAGTTGCTATAAAATTTATCACTGGTTTGCAATACCATGACTTGTGGATAACAAGAAACATGGTTGTTTAAAATAGCACAGCAGTTCTTTGTTCATATAATCTACGCAAATATCTTAATAATACCACATGGCATAGAAACAAACTAACGAGGTCATATAGGGTTTATCAAGACTTAATTAAATGAAAATGATATGCCTAGTTAAAATTAAATTATATTAGAACTGGATATTTTTTAATTTAACTTTATACACTACATTTATGGGGTAACACCCCATGACTGAACATTTGACGACCTCCCTGGCGCAGTGGTGAGCGCTGTGGTCTTATAACTGGGAGGTCTCGGGTTCGATTCCCGGCGGGGGCAATTTAGGAATTTATTATTTCTAAATTGTCTCTGGTCTGGTCTGGTGGGAGGCTTTGGCCGTGGCTAGTTACCACCCTACCGTCAAAGACGTGCCGCCAAGCGATTTAGTGTTCCGGCACTATGGCGTGTAGAAACCGATTAGGGGTATGGGTTGAATTTACACTGCTATACCCCTTCCAAATTAGCCCGCTACCATCTTAGACTGCATCGTCACTTAGCATCAGGTGAGATCGCAGTCAAGGGCTATCTTGTCATCGAATAAAAAAAAAAAAGACTGCTAACACGCTAACATGGTAAGTGTAAGTGACATACTCTAAGATAACAGTCAGTTATTCAGTAAGGCAGTTTTTATTTAGCTCATACCCTACTATGTTTCTGATTTCTCTTAAAGATGAAATGAATGAGTGATGTAAAAAAGGTGTGGACTCAAAATTGAAAAGTCACAGGTTCGAATCCCACCCGTTGCACTATTGTCTACTGGTGGACTATCTATAACCCTTCTCTGAGAGGAGACCAATCAATAGTGAGCCGTTAATAAAAAAAATAAAAATCATTTAATTTGACCATATTTGTTAGTAAGGAAAACACACATTAAAACTAATGTTAGTAATTAATGGGTTGCTTGGAATAAGATATCACTATTATCTTATTACAACTTCAATTAATATTAAAATCCTTTAAAACTTATTATTTTTTTGATAAATTTAATCTATCATTAGTTTGGGGTGTTTGAATGGAAAATTCCAAATGACTGAAATTGTGAGTTTTTTTTTATTACTAATTGATACCAGTGACTTCGTTTGCATGGATTGATGTTTCTTAATTACCGCGGAAACTGTCTAATTTTCAGGGATAAAAAGTAGCTATGTGCTATTCCAGACTATAATCTATCTCTGTGGCAAATTGAGCCAAATCGGTTGTTGCGACGTGATTGAGTAACAAACATCGAAAAATATATAAATAATATAATAGGATTAATAGGAATAATAGTATAATAGGATTGGTTTGCCAACAGGAACTCACATTTAGAAAAAATTAAACTACATCTAGAGAAACATTTCAGGTGTGCACCTAATTACAGGCAAACTAACATACGTATGAGCAAATAATACGCGTTGAATTGAGAACCTCCTCTTTCTTTGAAGTCGGTAAAAAAAAAAATGCAAATGCGGGTTGGCCAGTTAACAATTAGAATTTAATCAATTTTGAAGCAACTGTTTTTTCCTTCACTGTTACTATCCATGGCCACAAATAATGATTTTCTTACAACATCAGTTTGAAAGTAACTATGTAGCCATCATCGAATTATAGCGCTTAGAGAGGAAGTTTCTAACAAGAATCTACTCCAAAGCCTCAATAGCCCAACGGTTAAAGGCGCAGATTGAAAACTGACAGGTCACATGTTCAAACCCCACCCATTGCACAAAACAGAGTGAAATTTTTTAAAAATAATTCAATAGTTATCTTAATTTCGCTCATTCGCTATAAAAATGTTTTATCATAAAAAGTAGTAATTTAGAAAAAATCACCATAACATGTTCTATAAAAACTAAACTCACAATAAAATTTTAAAAACTAAGATATGAACCCATTGGAAACCTTTAAATACATTTTTTTTAATGGGGATTTTTGTGATAAAACCATCAAGTTCAATTATATTCTGAGTATGGGCCGGCCCTTCCATACTAGCAAAATGGCTTGGTGAGATTTTTTCTTAAAAGCACCAACTTAGTAAGAATTCATTGTTCCTAGGTTGCTAAGCAATGGCTCTCATTCAGTTCTTATTAGAACTGTGAAAATTTATGTTCACAAACAAGCTCTTCTATAGGTGGATAGACAATGTTACAACAATGAAAAACCGTTTTTCTTTTCCAAATTAACCAATTTAGATTTTTCAATTTTTTTTATTACTAAACCACCCCTGTATTAAGGCGAACAACACAAAAAAAAATCAAATCAGTCAAGCTGTTTTTGAGTTTCAGCCAGACTAATGAACAGCAATTGATTTTTATCTAAAGGTATAGATAAAATGTGTAATGTGCACAAAATGTAATCAAGGTCACGTTTAATCAGGCACCTACCTACCTAACTTGGGTAATAATCTAGCCATACCTGAGTAGTGTTGGTGTCGAAGACTGCATCGTAGGCGTATATCCTCGGAGGCTCCGGTGGCGTCACGTTGTTCCTGGTGACTGCGATTGTGTTGTTCACGGGGTCTACTGACACACAATTGTAAGCGCCGTCGAGTTTCTCCTTCTGGTCCATCGGGCGCACGCGCACCACAACCCGAACATTTTCGACCGTAGGGGCGACCAACTCGGCGTTCTAGCGAAAATGACACCATTAACTCACTAAACGTGACCCAAATAGCTTTAAACTCCATGACACGTGTAATGACGCTCTATTGCGTAGTTCTAATACACGGAATTGTAGGTACGAAACGACCATGACACGAATTCGGATGACTCATGAATTTCGAATTTTAAATAAAGAACAATTCAATCTATTGTTGGGCGATAGGCGGTTAACGTGTCGAGTTACCTAAATAAGCGATCTCGATCCAATACGAATTGTAATACGAAACTATATGTTTCGCGTTAATTTGTAAAAGGAATTGATGAGTTATGAAATCATGCCACCAGTTTCCGGAAATCACATGATATTTTTTGATGATTAACGATTTACTTACGGGCATGATGCACGTTCTTCTGCCACGAGACTGCTGGTCGTTTTGTTTTCACGGGCCAACTTCCAGTCTTTGTTTGTAGGATATTAGGTAAAAATCAATACTCGCGACCTAGTTTTCCCAGGGCCCCAATTTGCTGTTCGACACGGAGAATTCATAAAGGAAAATCACAGACCACCAACGAAAGGAAAATGAAATTGAAATGACAGTCGCGACCACGCAGTGTTGCCAAGTGTTGAACATTCAAAGTCGTCAACGCCAAGCCATGGAGTTAGTAGGTGTTTGTAGGTAGTACTTACAATAGGTACATCTTTCTAATTCCATGGTGCCAAGTAGCCTTTATTCGCCTTATCAAGGTTTTATTTATTAACTTGCATTGTATGTATGTTTGGGTAAATCTTGCAAGCTGAATTAGAACCACTTTCTGGTGTCCAACTGAGCTGAAATTTTGCATGAATACTTATGTAAATCGGATGACAATGCAATATTATTGCAACATGGAGCTGATCTGATGATGGAGAAGGAAGATGGCTATGGGAACTCGGTAATAAAATGACGTAATGCCATCAAGCTTAGGTTTGTTCCTCTAGTCCTAGAGGATATCCAGATTCTGATGATGAAGTTGGAAGGCAGCAATGGAACTCAGTTATAAAAAGAGGTAACCCCATTGAGTTTGTTTTTGTTTGATTTGTCTTACAAGTACTCTGGTTCTAGATGATATTCAGGGTCTGATGATGAAGCCGGCAGGCGACAATGGGAACAACCACAGGGAAATGAGTTCCAAATATAGCTATTTAAATTAACTGTCTGAAAGTTTGGAGCTATTGGAAAGTATTTTAGCATTGGAAATACCAATTTAACACCTTTGAAATCTATTACGAAGTCCGAACGAGTAACTAGGTATTATTCAATAATATAAACTCGGTTCTCAGTTTATAAATTAAAATTATTTGCAATAAAGTTAACAGAAACAAAACGTATAAATATTAAGGAAATCGTATTTGAATATCAAGTTTTATCCCTATTTTCGAAAAACATTCAGAGAAGTAGGTAGTAGGTATAACGAGTAGCTGAAATTGTAACCAGTCATCAATCGTAATTTTAGTCCAATATTGATAGCAAGAATCAAGAATACCTTACGTTACGTTATATATTCACCCAGTATTTACCATTTTTTTGAAGATACCCTTCGCGGTAATGTATACATGATGGTACATTCTTGGATTTTTCGCTTAAGAAATAGAAATAGAAATAGAAATAGAAATATTTTTTATTCAAATAAACTTTTACAAGCACTTTTGAATCGTCAATGAATCTACCACTGGTTCGGAATGCCTTTCCTGCCGAGAAGAGCCAGCAAGAAACTCGGCGGTTGCTCTTTTCAAAAAAATAAAAATTTACAATTGTTATTGAAACTATGCTATGTATTCAGTGCTTCCACGATGAATTTTCCTGAGTACAATACAAGTAAAAATAAATACAATACAAATACAAATAAATACAATTCAATACATGTTAACACAGGCAGGCAAAAGCAGACCCATTCCCGTTGGTGGCACCCGTTCACGAGCATGACGCATGATCCAGCCATTGCTTCGCTCAACCATATTTGAGGGAACGTAACAACCCGCACCACACGACACCACCAATTAAAATGTAGAAAATCGTCTAATGTGGCAGCACTGAAAAACAGTCAAAGTCTTTACTTACATAATCTGTGGTGAAAACAGATTTTCAATTTTTTTTAAATTACTCAATGACAGATTAAAAATATATTTTTTTTATTAAACTATTTTTGATAAAAGTAAAATACCTAGTGATATTATAGGTGAGTTTCTCGGAGTACAATGTGATAAAAATATAGACCATGACGATTTTATTTATAAATAACTATAGTTCAACATTTTAGCCAGGCATGGAAGTAGGACGAAAAGTTTGGCCGTTGAAGTCTATTATCTGTGTTATTTATTACCTATGGTTTTAAATTGCTTTTAGACGAACCAACATGTCAAGTGGCACATTCTCTGAAAGTCCTTTGAAAAGAATTTGCCAGACCGATTTTGAATTTAAAGGGATCACCCACTTTTGGGCATGGACCACCACCCATGGACATCTTGATAGCGTTTATATGCTTTTATACCACATAGATTAAATAGCAGAATTTTTGTAAGCTGGTAGAAAACTAGTTCTTTAAGTCTTTCAGCGATCGTTAATTTTGTTATTCATGTTAATAATTTTATTTTACAATTTATAACTTAAAACAATTCATAGTATCTATTTAAAATAATTATACTTCTTAATACATACACTCAAGTCTCAAAGTATCGAAAAAATATGTTGGTTGTGGGTACTCTTAGAGCCTAGAGCTTGAGTATTTAATAATTTCTTTCAGTTCTTTGTCATGACTAAAACGTAATGAGAGTATTAATACTGTAGTCTTTGGTAATGAGTTACATTATCATATATTATACTCTCTAGTCGCGCTGTCACGACTCTGGATGGGTGAAATTGGGTGGTGAAATGATGAAATCGCAATGTATATGGAGCTTATATTGTAATCGTTTGATTTTTTTTTCAAATTCTTTTTTTGTTGTCAAGAATCAAGAAAATCAAGATGTCAGTTGAACTCAGTTAGTCAGTTGTAAAAATTTTATTTTGTTAAAATTCGTGTAAAATCAGAATGGCGCTAGATGTAATAAAAAAAATTAGCGTTTTTTAACTGCTAAGTGAAAATAGATAGAGTGAAATGTCCTCCGAATCGATTGAATGCGCCATCCATATTGACAACGTCGACGTAGAAGGAAAAGAGAATGGATCGAAGTCTGCTTTATCGTGCGATTCCGGTGTCGAGACCCTCGACTCGCCTTCTGCTGTGTATCCTTCATCATTCGACTGTGATAAATCGCCCGAAAAGGTAGAAACCTCAATGGAATTACACATACAAAACGGTGCTCCAGAAAGCAGTTCTGAATTGTCGTCACCTATTTCTCTATCTTCGGACAAAGGTAACTGTTTTTTGAATTTCGAAGACAAAGGCGAACCAACAGAAAATGCAGCATATTCTTCAACTGCAGATTTAAATGATTTTAATAATGGTTGCAATGTTTCTAATGATAGTCTTACAGAAGGTATTAGAACATCCCTGTATATGAATATCGATAGAGCAATAGCAACATCAACTGTTAGCTTGAATGAGCATAATGCCATTGAAAATAACATTGATTCTTCAATAAGTAGAAGTGCAGAAAATATTTCTGTTTTAAAAGAATTAGCGGCGAATGATAATTCAACAAACTCTAGCACCAAAGACCTTGATAAGGATAAAATACTATCAGACTTTTCATCACAAAAATGTAAAGCAAGTGCCACACAAAAAATTGTACCTGAAAATCCCCAAATACTAGATGTTCGGTATGCAAGGTTACCTAAAGACATCCTTGCACCAGATTTGGGGAGTATAGTCAAAAATGTTCACGGCATATTCTCTTCTGTGAGCGGTAGTTTAAAAAATGCATATAACAACAGTCATAGAGTTTCCCAGAAACCGCAGATAAAACATGTTAAAACTATAGCCAACGGTAAAATCATGAGTGACATTTTTGAAGATGTTGCTGACGAGAAACTTAACGAAACTGTTACCGAAAATAATACAACATCTGCTGAATTAAATACAAATATGTCTAATAGCATGGAATCTGTCTCAAAAATTGGTATTGAAGTAGAAAATGAACCAAAGAATGAAATGTTGAGGTTGCAAATTGAATCGTTGGAACGGGTGTTATTTGAGCAACGGAAAGAGAATACTTCGTTAAGGGACAGGGTCAAGCAACAGGTGGATGAACTGCAAGCAAAGGATCAGACGTTTAAGGAGTTAGAAGCTAAAGTTGATTTGGTAAGATTGTCAACCTCACAATGAAACTGCTTTGATTGTACACAAAATTATTGCTTTTTTTTATACACTTATCCATAATGCACATCAAAAAAAACCACAGAGGATTGTCCTAGATGCACCGTAGCATTTAAAATTTAAGTTTTTAATCTTCAGTGAGAATTCTTTGATTTGCCGGGACAAAAAGTATCCACCCAAAATGTGAGCAATCTCTGTGCCAAGTTTTGTTAATATTGTTATGATGAGACTGGAAAGGTTACCAGTAAGATAACCTATACCTTGTTAAAAACTTGGTAATACCACAAAATACCTAACAGTACCTAAAGGTAAAAAAGACTCACTCACAAAATGAATTAAATAAATAGCAACTCTTCTTATCACACAATAAAGTGCAATTTAGGTTGACACAGTGCTGCTTACCTACCATCTTATTCACCTTTTTCTCAGTTTGCCAGTAAACTATCCTAACACAAGCTTTCCCAAAAATAAAAAATTAATCTTTATAATATAGATGTGCAAGCGCGCAGAGCAAGCCCAAAAAGAAAAAGATGCTGCAGTGATGCGGTATGCCAGTGTGGAGTGTGCCGCTATCGAGGCTAAGAAGGCTGCAGAGACCGCTGCCAAGGCTGAACGTGCTGCAATCACAGAGAAGGAACTGCTCAATGCCAAGCTGAGGACTGCCAGAGATGAGAAGCAGAGGATATGCCAGCTTTATGATGATAAGGTAATGTGATTGAGATACTGTAACCAAAGCTTTTTGTGTTGTATTAATTATATTAGGAAGTAAAGAACCCAGCTGTTGAATGCCAGAAATGAGAAACTGAGGATATGCTTGCTGATGATAAGGTAAGGTGATGCAGATACTGTAACCAAAGCTCTATGTGTTCTAATAATTATATTAGGAAGTGAAGAACAAAGCTGTTGAATGCCAGATATGAGAAACTAAGGATATGCTAGCTGTATGATGATAAGGTAAGGTGATTGAGATGGAGGCAGACACTGTAACCAAAGCTTTATGTGCTGTAATAATTATGTTAGGAAGTGAAGAACCAAGCTGTTAAATTCCAGAAACTGAGGATATGCTAGCTGTATGATAATAAGGTAAGGTGATTGAGATACTGTAACTAAAGCTTTTTGTGTTGTATTAATTATATTAGAAAGTGAAGAACAAAGCTGTTGAATGCCAGAAATGAGAAACTGAGGATATCCTTGCTGTATGATGATAAGGTAAGGTGATTGAGATACTGTAACCAAAGCTTTATGTGTTGTAATAATTATATTAGGAAGTGAAGAACCCAGCTGTTGAATGCCAGAAATGAGAAACTGAGGATATGCTAGCTGTATGATGATAAGGTAAGGTGATTGAGATACTGTATTTACTTGACCATGGTCACTCCATCGATTTTTTTTTAAATTTTAATGTCACCCGGAATAAGCTAAGGATTTTACCGATACCTCATTCATCAAAATCGGTTCAGGCGTATAGAGGTTATGGTGCAATACAGGAATTCACATACATACATACATACATGAACCCCGAAAACAATATACTCCTTTTTTCAGGCAGTCGTATAACAAATTCTATTCTATTCTAAAATGAAGTTTGTTTATTGCAGTGCCATGAGCTGCAGAACAGCGAGCGCGAGGCGGCGAAGGCGCGCGAAGAGTTGCGAGAGCTGGAAGGAAGGCTGAAGTGGACGCAGAGCAAACTGCGTATGGAGATGGACGCTTCCAAGGTATTATCCTCAATTTAACTAACTACTATTTTGTGTATACCATACTTATGGTTATGCATAATGTATGATTCAGGGCAATCACATGCATACCTACCGGTGAACGGAGAAACCTTATTAGATTTTTGATTCACTGGTACCTAAATTACATATTGTAAATATAAAATGTATATTTCCTATAAAATAAAATAAACTGCATCGTTAGTTGGTTTGGTGGTTTTGACGACCTCCCTGGTGCAGTGGTGAGCGCTGTGGTCTTATAACTGGGTCTCGGGTTCGATTCCCGGCGGGGGCAATTTAGGAATTTATAATTTCTAAATTGTCTCTAGTCTGGTCTGGTGGGAGGCTTTTGCCGTGGCTAGTTACCACCCTACCGTCAAAAGACATGCCGCCAAGCGATTTAGCGTTCCGGCACGATGGCGTGTAGAAACCGAATTTACACTGCTATACCCCTTCCAAGTTAGGCCGCTACCATCTTAGACTGCATCGTCACTTACAATCAGGTGAGATCGCAGTCAGAGACTATCTTGTCATCGAATAAAAAAAAAGAAACAACTAGCCTGAATTTAGGTTTGCCATGGCTACTTATCACCCTACCGTCAAAGACGTTTAGAAATGACAATAGATGTGACAATGAAATGTAGAAACAGATTAGGGGTATGGGTTGAATCTGCACTGCCATAACCCTTCCAGGCTAGCCCGCTACCATCCTAGATCGTCACTTACCATCAGGTGGAATAAAAAAACAATTTTTTATGTCAGGAGAGCACAGAACGTGCAGAGAAGCTGTCACAGCAGCTGGCCGAGTTGGAAGCTGCAAAAGAGGCGGCCATTGTCAACTCCACTGACGTCGCGCGGGCTAAGCAATTAGGTATTTGACAATTTTTTTTTTAACTATTCAAATTCAAAATTTATTTATTTCATGTAGGCCAACTTGTAGCTCTTATGACACGTCATAAATCTACCACCGGTTCGGAATGCAGATTCTGCTGAGAAGAGCCGGCAAGAAACTCAGCAGTTGCTCATTTCAAAAAAAAAAAATTATTACAATAGGTAGCAAAACTATGCTATGTATACAGTGCTTCCACAATGAAGCTTCAAAAATGCATACGTTGGTACACAATCCACACAATATTCTAACACAATGTCATTTTTCTTTTTTTAACTGACTTCCAAAAACAGGTTTTTTTTGTATGTTCTCCGATTACTCAAGACTCCTGGACCGATTTGGAAAATTCTTTTTTTGTTTTAAAGGGTATACTTCCCAGGTGGTGGTGGTCATCAGGTCAGGATCTGATGATGGGATCCTGGAGAGATAGAGGGAACTCTTCAAACTTTATAGGCACAATACAGGCCTCCTAGTGTGGGATCCACAGAGAATATTATGCGGATATATGTAATTTTTGTTAAATAAATATTTTTCATTTTTTCATTTTTCAACAATTGATATACTTTGAAGTCGGTTTGTAAAAAGATTTTTTTTTACAGAAACTGACTTAAAGGAGAGCCAGGCCACTCTAATAATGTGTCGTCATGAAAAAGAGGAGCTGGACCGACGGCTGACTGCCACCGTCCAGCAATTGGACACTTGCAGGAAGGAAAGAGACGACGCTAGTATCGCGCTCGCTGAGGCTAATAAACAGGTATGGGAATTTTGCGCTCGCTTCGCTCACGTCGGTTATCAGTAATTTTATAAAAATCCCACAGGAACCCTCTGTTTTTCTGGGATATAACTATACCTGAGCAAATAATTGCATCGAACCAATGATCCTTTGCTGCGTGATTGAAGGAATAACCAACAAACAAACACACATTTTCTCAGCCTACTAATACATATTATAATTTTGAGGATCTGGAGAGCGATGAAAATGACAAAGGGGGATTTTTTAAAACATTCAACAAACATGCTTGCTGGCAAAATTTAGTTCCAGAAAAAAAAAAAACTTTTTCATTGATCGTAGTTTAATTATTAATCAACTTCAAAAAAGGAGGAAGAATTCGTCGGAATATTTTATTTTTATTTTTTTATGTTTCCCAATTACTCGACCGCCTGGACCAATATGAAAAACTCCAGGTCAGGATACAATGATAGGATCCTGGAGAAATCGAGGGAATTTTTCAAAATTAATAGGCACCCTTTTTTTTTTTTTAATATTAACCAAGCTGAACTTGACTTATATTCTCCTCTCTCCTCCAAATAAGCGAATAGCTTGTGCTAGAAGTCGGTACGACAATAGTGCGACGGGTGGGGTTCGAACCTGCGACCTTTCAGTTTTCAGTCCGCACCTTTAACCGTTGAGCTATTGAGGCTTGATATAATTATAACTTTGTAGTAGCATTTGAAGTCAGTTTTTAAAAAGAATGTTTACGTTTCTACATAGGTATTATTGAATAGAATAGAATAGAAATATTTTTTATTCAAATAAACTTTTACAAGCACTTTTGAATCGTCAATGAATCTACCACTGGTTCGGAATGCCTTTCCTGCCGAGAAGAGCCAGCAAGAAACTCGGCGGTTGCTCTTTTCAAGAAAAAATAAAAATTTTACAATAGTTAATGAAAGCTATGCTATGTATACAGTGCTTCCACAATAAAGCTTCAAAAATGCAAAAATGCATACGTAGGTACATCAATCCAACGCAAGTCAAGACGGGCAGTCAGAGCAGACCCATTCCCGTTGGTGGCACCCGTTCACGAGCATGACGCATGATCCAGCCGTTGCTTCGCTCAACCATATTTGAGGGAACGTAACAACCCGCACCACACGACACCACCACAGAAATGTTTAAAGAGAGCATGACTACTCAGGCTACCCATGTTGAGGCATCGAATTGAGTATTAATATTAAACTATTCATTTTGAGACATGATTGAGAGCTATAAGTGGTAACATAGACTGCCCAATTGTAAAACATTGGGTGGCAGTGGCGACGGGAAATGTTCCCTAAATAAGTCTAAATACCTAATTACTACTAACAATACTAACATAGAATTACGAAATTTTGTTACTAACACACTAACTTAGATGCTAATTAAATTTAAATTATTTTTATTGTAATGCTATGGAATTTATTCTGAACTAGCTTTACCCCGCGGCTTCGCTCACGTTAAGTTCGATTATTCCAACCCCTATTTTATCCCTTTAGGGATTGAATTTTCAAAAATCCTTTCTTAGCGGACACCTACGTTATAATAGCTATCTACATGCAAAATTTCAGCCTGATCCATCCAGTGGTTTCAGCTGTGCGTTGATAGATCAGTCAGTCAGTCAGTCACCTTTGCCTTTTATATATTTAGATTAAATGATTATTTATTTATTTTATTTATTTATTTATTTAATATTGAACTTTATATTATTGTTTATTGTAGGTAGAGTTCCTAAAGGAGAGCAATGTTCGTTTGGAGGAAGAAGCCGCGGAATTGGCGGCTTTGAGAGCTCAGGCTGCCCTCGCTGACACGCTCAGTGCACAGTTACAGAGGTATGGATAAAACTAAACGTCGGGAATAGAATCTGGGGCCACCCAGTTGTACTACTACTATGCTATAGACTACTAGTTGATACCCGCGACTTCGTTCGCGTGGATCGAGGTTTTTTAATTCCCGCGGGAACTCTTATTTTCCGGGATAAAAGTAGTCTATGTGTTATTCCAAACTATAATCTATCTCTGTGTCATCAACTAGTCTCGTAATAAAAAAAAGCAGATAATCTAAATATATAAAAGGCAAAGGTGACTGACTGACTGACTGACTGACTGATCTATCAATGCACTACAACAAGCTCTAACCACTGGACCGATCGAGCTGAAATTTGGCATACAGGTAGCTGTTAGGACGTAGACATCCGCTAAGAAAGGATTTTGGAAAATTTCAACCCCAAGAGGGTTAAATAGGGGGTTAAAAAATCGAACCTAACGTGAGCGAAGCCGCGGGTTAAAGCTAGTCATTATATAAAATCAAATATTATTTATTCTTTATATAAAACATAGTACGCCTGATATAACTCATAAATTTACCTTTAAATTGATACCAAACACTATAAGAAAATTTTGTAAAAATGTTAGAAAAAAATAAATAAATTCGATCATTAACCCATATAACCCATCTTAGAGAGTTAGCAGTTACAGAGGTAAACATAAAAGTCGTGTGGTGCGGGTTGTTACGTTCCCTCAAATATGGTTGAGCGAAGCAACGGCTGGATCATGCGTCGTGCTCGTGAACGGGTGCCACCAACCGGAATGGGTCTGCTTTCTGTCTGCCCGTCTTACATGCGTTGGGTTTTTTTGAAAATTCATTGTGGAAACACTGTATACATAGCATACTTTTGTTACCTATTGTAAATTTTTTTTTTTTTTTAAAAGGGCAACTGCCGAGTTTGTTCCTGGCTCTTATCGGCAGGAACGGCATTCCGAACCAGTGGTAGATTCATCGACGATTCAAAAGTACTTGTAAAAGTTTATTTGAATAAAAAATATTTCTATTCTATTCTATAAACGTCGGGAATCAAATCTGGGGCCACCCAGTCGTAAAGTCTATAAACTACTAGTTGATGCAGAAGCAAGGTCAAGTATTGATAATAATATATGTCATTTTTTACAGGGAGACGGAGCGCGCTTGCCTCGCAGAGCAAGCTCTCAGTGCGGAGCGTGCTCGCGCGGAGACGTGCTCCAGAAGAGAAGCGGGTGCTTTAGAGCACGCGGCGCGTTTAACTGCGCAGCATGTGGCTTCCAGAGCGTGCGCCAGCGAGCACGAGGCTAAGGTCAGTACTAACCAATAACCCTTGTTAACATTTTGACTTGCTCCAACTTTAATTGGTATTGGTAGACTTACTTAACGATTCATAAGCGCCTTGTAAAAGTTTAGGCGACCTCCCTGGCGCAGTGGTAGCACTGTGGTCTTATGACTGGGAGGTTTCGGGTTCGATTCCCGGCGGTTGCGATTTGGGAATTTACAATTTCTGAATTGTCTGGTCTGGGGCCCAAGTCTGCTATTGCAATTGTAGTTACATTGCCTATCAATGACATCCCAATTGCTACTTTTAGCAATTTTGGTAGTCTACTAATTCAATGGCGTCACAATTGTTTTCCGATGGTTTGCCACTGACACATCTAGCTTTGAATCTAGCTTAAATAAACGTTTTTAATATGTAGTTTTTTATTAAACGCATTTCGGCAAACGCTTTTTAAGCTAATGGCAATACCGAGGTATCATTGAATTACAAATCCAATTAGGTATAAGAAATCGAACGACCATTGTGAATTTAGTAGACTACGAAATTTTGGACATGTAAAATAGCAGACTTGGGGCCCTGGTCGGCTTTGGCCGTGGCTAGTTACCACCTTACCGCCAAAGACCGATTTAGCATTCCGGCACGATGGCTTGTAGAAACAGATTAGGGGTATGGGTTGAATGCACACCGCCATACCCCTTCCAAAGCCTAGCCTGCCTACCCTCTTAGCCTGCTACCATCTTAGATTGCATCGTCACATACCATCAGGTGAGACCGCAGTCAAGGACTATCTTGTAATTAAAAAATTCTATTCTAATACCCAGCATACATAAAAATAACACTTATTTGATGTATTTTTGCAACTACTGTTCTAGGCTCAAGCTCTCGCAGCGGATAACGCTTCTCTCCGCGAGAAAATCGAAGCGTTGGAGAGGGAAGCGGAGAGATTGAAGGCCGCACTAGCGGAAGAGACTGAGAGGCGGTATAAAGAGAACAGGGTGCTTGCTATGAAGGTGAGCACTTTTTTATTTATTATGCTTCTCCGCGAGCAAATCGAAGCGTTGGTAAGCGAAGCAGAGAGATTCAAGGGTTCACTAACGTCAGCATAATTAGAACAAGGTGCTTGCTATGAAGGTGTCGTGTGGTGCGGGTTGTTACGTTCCCTCAAATATGGTTGAGCGAAGCAACGGCTGGATCATGCGTCATGCTCGTGAACGGGTGCCACCAACGGGAATGGGTCTGCTTTGTGTCTACCCATGTTAACATGTGTTAGGTTGTGGTAGGTGTGCATTTTTGAAACTTCTGTGTGGAAACATTGTGTGCATAGCCTAGTTTTGTTAAACAATTGTAAAAAAAAAATTGTTTTGAAAAGAGCAACTGCTGAGTTTCTTGCCGGCTCTTCTCAGCAGAATCAGCATTCCGAACCGGTGGTAGATTTGTGACGTTTCATAGGCGCTACAAGTTGGCCTACATGAAATAAATAAATTTTGATTTTGATTTTGAGCACCGTTTTATTTATTATGTTTCTCCGCGAGCAAATCGAAGCGTTAGGGAGAGAAGCAGAGGGAAAGGGTTCACTAGCGATAGCATAAGGATAACAAGGTGCTGGCTATGAAAGTCTTATTTATCCATTATGCTTTTCTCTGTGGGCAAATTGAAGCGTTGGAGAGAGAAGCGAAAGTGGGAGAATCTTATGCCAAGTCAAAGCCATACAAATGTTTAAATTGAAAAAGTTCAGTTTTTTTCAAATAACTTCAAACTTGGGTACCTTTAAAACGAGATTGATGTTAGAGGTATAGATAATTGATTTAAATTGTCTTAGTCTATCCATTATAATTTTTTTTTTTTTGAGCTGAATATATTTATTAAGTTTAATTAAGGAAGGTAATGTTATTACAAATACAAAAACATAACTATTTCTAAAATTACAACTATTAATAATAATTATTCATAGATTTAATCTTTTTGCACTGTGACACTCGTGATCACTCACATGCACACAAATGACATGCTTTAAAACTATTAAAACATTAATTAAAACTGCCAGTGCACTTTCAAAACGTCTTTATTGGTTAGTAACCATACAGAGAGAGAGAGAATGAAACAGACAAATAATGTGGTTTACAAATACTAACCAATTATATATTTAAAATAAAATTATAGGCATCTTCTACGCAAGCGTGCTTTTCATCTTTGGCTGTATCTTCACTTACCATCAAGTGAGATGGCAGCCAAGCGTTAGTCTGTACGTTTAAAAACGTTTCAGGTGGCGGAACTGACCGAGGAGGCCGCAGAGGCGAACAAGAAACTCGAATGGGAGACAGGAGAGAACAGTGTCCTGAAGAAGAAACATGCCAGTGCCATCAAGGTATCGTTTTATTTCATCATCATGATTATGCTTGTCATCATCAGCTTGTTATCATCATATATATACCATCGGTTGTTCCAGATCTTTTTTTATTTATTTATTTATTAGGTATACTAACAATATACATAATATACATAATATTAAGCCTCAATAGCCCAACGGTTAAAGGTGCGGACTGAAAACTGAAAGGTCGCAGGTTCGAATCCCACCCGTTGCACTATTGTCGTACCCACTCCTAACACAAGTTTTCACTTATTTGGAGAGGAGAGAAGAACATCAGTCAAGTTCAGCTTGGCTGATATTCTTTTAAAAAAAAAAAAATTATATTACATTCAAAAACAAACATACAAAAACATTGCAACATTGACTGATATGTATATCAATAACAGGCACACAAACATTCAGACAAAAAAAAGAAGCACCGGACAAACTAAGTCTTAAAAACAAAATTTCTATATAAATGAGCAAACAATATTGTAAAATTATATTATTATAGGTAAAATAGAATACATACATACAAAAAAAGTAGAGAAAAGCAGAGGATAGGTACCTGCATACATGCAAACAAACGACTGAGACATAATTTACATATAAATTATATTATATGACAACTATATGTTGGTAACAGAAAAATATCGATTAGTTTTGTTCCACGTATTACCAAATTGTGAAATCATCTCCCTTCGACAGTGTTCCCACTTAATTACAAAATGGGGTTATTCAAGGGGCGGACCAACAAATTCCTGAAAAGTCGGCAACGCATTGCCTCAGGTAGTACCAACGTTCATGGATGGCGGTAATCACTTAACATCAGGTGACCCGCCTACTCGTTTGCCCAAAAAAACAGCGTTTTCACAGGCTCGAAGACGTGATACTTAAGTTAGTCTCTTAATTTCAGGAATTAAATCGCGAGCTACAGAGAGCCTTGAAGAGAATAGAACAACTGGAGGCCAAACTACCTCCGAACGATGCAGCCTCCACTAGGACCGGTGAGAATCGATCCATCTATATCACATACAGCACTGGTAGCATGGGCGGGAGAAATTGTATCCCCGGGAAAAGGATAAAATGTTTATCCCCTCGCTTAGTCTTAACCACCCATCGAGCATGGGCACAGTGGTGGAAGAATATTGACAGTGGATAAAATGGGAGAAAATTTATCCCCGCAATTATTGCCATTATAAGAAAATCATGGAAGTAGGAAGTACAAATATAACAATACTTCAAAATTTATGTCAATTCGGTCTCAAAAAGTCATTATTTTTATCTATACTCGTGATTTTGACAGTTAATAGGTGATTCGTAGGTGGTTTTTGTCTGTGGTTTTTGTTTTCGTTTGACCCTTTCAAAAGTCAAAAAAGGACAAGTTTATCTCTTTCATTTGTTCCCATGCTCTAGGTGGGGGAAGTTGCTCCACTTGTAATGTCAAATAGGGATATACTTCTCCTTTCCCCTGTCGCTATGCTCTAGCATAGGGAGAAGGCAATTGTATTCCCTGTCAGTGGATAAAATCGGGGGATAAAATGTTTATCTCCTGTCCATGCTGCCAGTGCAGGGTTAATTGTAATTTACCAACAACCTCCCACATGTATTGCAATATATGATACTGAACAACAAATGTTCAATGACTGTTGTAAACAACAAGAGTCTAGACCATAGATATAGTCACATCTATGGTCTAGCTAAAGACTTATGTCACAGTGACAGTGACAGTGACACTGAAAGATAGCAAAAAAAAAACTTATTTCAAATTCAGAATGATTCAGCGTCTTCAATCGGATACAACTGTTTATTCTTAACATCAAATCATCAATTGTGAACAGTCATCACCAGCGACCTACGGATTACAGCCAAAAGGGTATTAACAATGACTTTTCACAGAACTCAATAATTTTTGTTGAAAAGCTCTCATTTTTTTAACTCTATGATCATTTTATGTAATGCCTCGGCTCCTCTGACTGATCTTTCAACACACTCTAAACCACTGGAGTAAGAAGCTTGAAATTTTGACAGTAGATTCCTTTTATGATGTGAGCGCCCACTAAAAAAGGATTTTTTGAAATATCATTCCCAAGGGGATTAAATTGGCTACCAAAGCTACGCCTAAACTCGACTTTTATTAGGCGGCCGATCTTGTTGCTGATACTGATAAATGATATTGCTGCAGGTTCGGTGTCGTCACTGAGCAGCAGCGAGACGCCCCCTCACGAGGAGAGGTTACACAACGGCCACGCTCACGCCGAGGCGCTGCCTGACGTACAGGTAGGCATTGCTTTTGCAGCACTGATCTCTAAATCCAAATCCTGTTCATTTGACAACCTCCCTGGCGCAGTGGTGAGCGCTGTGGTCTTATAACTGGGAGGTCTTGGGTTCGATTCCCGGCGGGGGCAATTTAGGAATTTATAATTTCTGAATTGTGTCTGGTCTCATCTGGTGGGAGCCTTTGGCCGTGGCTAGTTACCACCCTGCCGTTAAAGACGTACCGCCAAGCGATTTAGCGTTCCGGCACGATGGCGTGTAGAAACCCCTTCCAAGTTAGCCCGCTACCATCTTAGACTGCATCGTCACTTACCATCAGGTGAGAACGCAGTCAAGGGCTATCTTGTCATTGAATAAAAAAATCATTTTAAGTTGGCCGTCGTCGACCCTTACAAAATGACGTCATACATTTTTTTTTGAAAAAGCAATCGCCGAGTTTATTGCTGGCTCTTCTCGGCAGAAAAGGCATTCCGAACCAGTGGTAGGTTCATCGACGATTCAAAAGCACTTGTAAAAGTTTATTTGAATAAAAAATATTTCTATTCTATTCTATTAATGACGACAAGAGCCTAGTGTCATTACATTATTGTAATATTTAGGAATTTATTTAGGGAACGCATTTAAAAAATTGTTATATTTTTTCACAGATAAAACAATTGAGTATTCTCGATAAATTATTACCAAAGGTTAGACGATGTCCTTTTACAAGTTACATTATGTAATTGTATGTAATGAAGTCCCATCGTTCTTCATCAAGTTGAATACTATCTATGTTTCTTATCTATGGCTCCGTAGGTTGTCATTTAATTTGCCGCGCTTTGAGCAGTCAAACGTACAAACGTCACTTGTCATTTGTCACTTGAAAGTTGAAATTTAACTTTGGTAAATGTAACGTAAATTATAATTTTATTTTCATTATAAAACATTGTGATATTGCCTTAAAGAGTGAAATAATAGCTTCTATTGTTGTTTCTCTTTTCAGGTAAGTTATGTACATGTATGTTATTTGTAAAATTGTAGAAATTGTATTCAATAAAAGTTTCTCTTTTCAGAGCAACACAAAGTTGTCTTGTTTCACCTTATTAATACAAATGTGTTCATAAACACATTGTAAAACAAATAAATTATTAAAAAATTGTTTCTATTCTATTACGTAATATATTATTATTGCTAAAAGTGTCATCCATTACAAGTATTTCGGTTAATAATTCGGGAAAATTAAATTTACACTTGACAGTAATGCCGTCAATCTATAAAACAGTGTTGTGATAGATATTTTACTATTTGTACATTTGTGATAAATTATACGAATATATACCACGATAATTGGGCAATACACAAAAAGACCAAGAAACAAATTGGAGCTATCATGGATAGAATCTATCTACCAGCCGTTAGATAGATTCTACCCACGATAGCTCCTATTTGATGTCTCGCAGCTCCGCAGTCCCGTCGTGACCACAGTCCATGCAACTGAATCGAAATATCGACAATTGGGTATTTTTCTGTTGTCGAAATGTGGATATTCATTACTTACAATCAAAAATGTAACATATAAGCATAACATTTGCAAAAATATAAAATAAATCGGTCAAAAAACAAATAACTTATAAGTTATTTTACTGCGACTGTATCCATCTCTTTTTAAAACGATATTTTGTATGGACAGTGTATGGAGCTACTGAATTTGTGATGCCACATGTCGGTAGAGCTCTCTCTGTCTAACAGGATACTTTGAAGCTCTATATTGTCGAGACTAGTTAAGATATGAAAAAAAAAAAACAAAAATGACATTATGTTTTAATATTAAAAATTATTTTAAGTAGATAAAAAAATTTAGTGAAATACCCAATTCTCCAACTAAAACAATTCACTAATTTGCGACAAGAGTGACATAATTCAAAATAGACGATGAGAGAATTCTCTCGTTAGAGGGTAATGTTTTGTGGATGCTGCGGTCTCGAAACAACACAGCGGCCAACAAAGCGACAGAGCATGTCACAATCTCTCGCTCTTATTTTTTTGTGCTTAGCATAATGTTGTTTTTATAGCAAAAAGTATAAATCGACCGTTCCGTAGAACAAAGTCTCACCTGCTAAATTCACAACTTGAAATTTGAGCCTTAACCTTTAACTAGGGACATGACAAATTTATAACACTATAAGGGACATGACGTCTCACAGGCTACTACTTTCAAACTTAAATTTTTCATAAAATTGCATCTAGATGATTTAAAATTGTGTTGATATTTAACTATTGTAATGTAATGAAACAAATTTAAATGAATTTAATCAGTATTTTTTTTATTATTTTTTTTAAATATATTAATTAACAATTTGTGGTACTTTTCAGCCTTAGTTGACATGAGATCCTTGTTTAGCATTTTAATAGACCTTATATAAATAATATCACAAATTTAACATTTTTTACTTAAAATACAATCAAGAAAAAACAAAAAAATCACATAAGCTACTCCTGAAATCAAAAAATAAAAATTCTAACACCTACTCAATTTGGCATAAATCATTGGCAATTTTTGCACAAGGGGCGAGAACATTGCAGACATATGGGATTGCAACACCCGACACATGTGTACACTGTCATTCTGTGCAGTTTGGGCGGACAAATACTGCATGCCCTTCGCTTGCCCTGACTACTTTCAGGACTTTGGATATCTTCTTCAACCATATCTTCACCCAGTACTCGCTTTATCACTAGCCGTAGCTCCCTTGGTAATTGACTGCACAAAACACGTCTTTGCATTTGGGGTAGCACTAGCGAACGGGCTAACGACTTTAAAAAATCTCCTCTGTCTGTAATCTTAGACTGATGCATATTGTATAATATATAGGCATTTATGCCGCTCAAGTCCACAATGCGGTAGAATACCACCATTGGCCACCTTCTCGTTCGGCGGCTGCTGGAAAAAATGGAGCATTTTTTATCTGCTTCATCAACGCCTCCTTTTGTTGTGTTATAATACAGAATAATTTCTGGCTTTTTAGTATCCTCATCAACTACTTTTCCATGATGCATTGAGGACACAAGTATCACAGCTCTATTCTTCTTAGGCACATATGAGCAAATAGTTTTTTGGTTTGTAAATCCAAACAAAGTTGACTGGACATCTCTATTTTTTTGCGGCTGAAATTCGCTTGGTATTTCGCGTTTATTTTTTTTCATAGTGCCCACATAAGTAAGCTTACGTTTTGCCAGCTCATCAATCAGTTCTATAGAAGAAAACCAGTTATCAGCAGTCACATTTCGATTGCTTCCTTCAATTGGTCGTATCAACCGTAGGACACACTGAGTAGGCACGAGAAATTTTTGATCTTGTGTGGTCAAACCAATACCATCAGAGCCTTTGCCGCTATAAATATATCCATTATAAAAATAAGCATTTTTTGCATCACATAAGGCTCGTATGACCAGTCCATATTTACCTGGTTTTTTCGGCATATAAGAAATCATGTGACTTCTTCCTCGAAACTTCACTAACATTTCATCTATGGTGACGCATTCACTCAATTCGTATAGCTGTTGAGAATTGTTGACAAACTTGTTGAAAATAAAAGATATAGCTGCCAACTTATCATCGTTTTGCCTTTCAGCGCGATCATCTGGATTATCGAAACGCAAACACAGTAACAAAATGACAAATCTATTTTCTGACATGCCGCATCTAAATATTTCACACCCTGTGCCATCCCTAGCAAATAAGTAACTTGTGCGTTCGTGGTTAGATTTCAAAACAGCTGAATATAGTAAAAGACCCACAAAAGCCTGCAGCTCAGTCATATCTATGTCTTTCAGTTCAGGTTTATTCTGACGAGCAAACTTTTGTTTGTCCAAGTTAATATTTGTTGAAGCATTTCTTCGTCAAATAATTTATGCCAAATGCTGATAGGGTCTTTAGCATCCGCGTCTGTCAATTTCGAGGCACATGCATGAGTTATGATATTATGTTGAAGTGTGCGAACCCTCGCATTAGGAGGAGTCTTTGACCATTTATAACGATTTTTTCCGTAATAAAAATTTGACCTTCGTAATTCCGAAAGAGGCCTGGCATCATCAGAACTATCGATGCTACCTTCATCTGAACTATCAGTGCTCCTCTCATTGCTGCTATCCACTTCTGTAATATTCTCCTCTAAATCTTCATCTTGGTCACGAAACTGTAATAAATCACGATCAGAAACCAACAACTCGTCAATATCATCTTCACTGGCAGATTGGTCTGAAGCCAGCATGAGGGCATTGAATTCCTCTTCAAATGATGGACTGTCTAATCGTAATATTTTTCTCTTATTTATTTTTGAATTCGTGGGCTGGAGTTGGCGTTTATTAGTGTTTTCAGCCATTTTGCACTAAAATAAAAAAAAATATTTAGAAAAAATATTTGTATGATAACTAGGGACATGTAGCCTTACAGGCTACGACCGATTTTCTAATTAGTATTACTTACCTGTTAAACGACGGACGACACATCTGCTTCCTTCCGCGGTCGTTTAAGCACTAAAATAAAAGCTACTGAGACGCGGGGTCGCGGCAAGCGAGGGGAAGTGGTCAATTCTTAGAATTTGCAAAACACGCGACGTCTGTGAGACTACACGTCACTAGTTAAAGGTTAAAAGTCACATCTGCAAGGCTCAAATCTCAAGTTGTGAATTTAGCAGATGAGATTTTAGAGATGAGAGATTATATAATTTAATCATTTTTCACAATTTGTTTTGACGAAATTTTATTATTGTTAACATTGCACGCCAAGAATGGCAGATTGTGACATGTACCTAGACTAATGACATATCTGTAACATCTTAACTGTAACTCACAATCACGCAATAAATGAATTATGAATTATGAGACTTTGTTCTACGGAACGGTCGAAATGCTGGTCGAAACCTTGTCGCAAATGAGCGAATTTTGGTGGTATGTATCAATTATGTTGAATCAAGTCTAAAATCTTTGAACATTTTTTTGGATTGAAATGACGTCATAACTCTGCAGACGCGTGAACCGGACCGCCAAGCGTTAGTGGAACGGATAGTGTCCCTGCAACGAGCGGCCGCCGCGCGCGCGGAGCGCTGCGAGTTCCTGCAGGAGCACTGCTCGCAGCTGACGAGGGAGCTGCGGGGGAAGAACCGCCTGCTGCGGGCCTTGCTGCCCTCGCTGCCCCCCGCCGCGCTCGCCTCCGCCAACGCCGACGAGCATAAGGTAATATGGCCTCCTCAATCTAAATATATAAAAGGCAAAGGTGACTGACTGACTGACTGACTGACTGATCTATCAACGCACAGCTCTAACCACTGGACCGATCGAGCTGAAATTTGGCATACAGGTAGCTGTTAGGACGTAGACATCCGCTAAGAAAGGATTTTGGAAAATTTCAACCCCAAGAGGGTTAAATAGGGTGTTAAAAAATCGAACCTAACGTGAGCGAAGCCGCGGGTTAAAGCTAGTAAATAATAATATTTTTTCTCAGCTACGAAGACATATACAGATACACGAGTTTCTACTTGAGCACTGCTTCTTTCTGACGAGGGAGCTCCGGGACAAGAACCGATCGCTGCATAGCTAGCATGGGCAGGAGATAAAAATTTTATCCCCCGATTTTATCCACTGACAGGGGATAAAATTATCTTCTTCCTATGCTAAAGCAGGGCGACAGAGAAAAAGGCGAAGTATATTCCTATAAGTATATCCACTGAGTGTTATTTCCACCGCTGTGCCCATGCTCGACGGGTGGATAAAACTAAGCGAGGGGATAAACATTTTATCCTTTTCCCGGGGATAAAATCTCTTCCGCCTATGTTAGCAATGAAAAAAAAAATTTTTTTTTGAAAAGAGCAACTGCTGAGTTTCTTGCCGGCTCTTCTCAGCAGAATCTGCATTCCGAACCGGTGGTAGATTTATGACGTGTCATAAGAGCTACAAGTTGGTCTACATGAAATAAATAAATTTTGATTTTGATTTTTTTGAAATCCAAAAAAACAATCCACGCGAACGAAGTCGCGGTCATCAACTAGTATTTATAATATGTTTGTTCATTAATAAAGAACATGTCACTATCGTAGCGCTACCGCTATTTGAATATTTCAAATCAAAGAAGTGAACGCTTATAACAATAAACATGTATATTAAAACGTTTTTAAAATCTTTGTCATGCTGCTTTAGCCAAGACGGAAATTTACCAAGGTACATGATAAGTTTTTATTCATTAATATTTTTATTGTTCCTAAGGTTCCTAAGATTACGAGTAAATGTATAGACAAAATATACCCTACAGGATAAAAACTATAATACTCTCTGACATACTTTCACATTTATGATATGAATAATTTCATAGGAATAATTTTAAAGAGTATAGCGAGCGATTTCTCACAAGAAAACCTATTTTTGTCGTAGGGTTTTATAATACATCAGACAGAGACAGCAATACTGATGTTACTGTTTTGTCGTGTAACAGAAAGAGATAGCGCGGCTGGGCGGCGGCGCTATGGCGGCGGTGTGGGGCGGCGACCCGGGCGGCATGACGCTCGAGCTGTCACTGGAGATGAACAAACGGCTGCAGGCGGTGCTGGAAGACACGCTGCTCAAGAATATTACGCTTAAGGTGAGACTCGAGTTCACACGCACGCACACGTAAACGCAAACGTGTACGTGCACGCATTCACTGACACACACTCGCACGCACTCACTGACACACACTCGCACGCACTCACTGACACACACTCGCACGCACTCACTGACACTCGCACGCACTCACTGACACTCGCACGCACTCACTGACATATACAAGCACGCAGATCGCAGGTATGCACACATGAACATGGGGGCGGTGTCCCTGGCATGACGCTCGAGCTGTCACTGGAGATGAACAAACGTCTGGAGGCGGTGCTGGAAGACACGCTGCTCAAGAATATTACGCTTAAGGTGAGGCGCGAGTTCTCACACTACGCACATGCAAATGCGTGCGTGTACTCACGCATGCATACACGCACGTAGATTCACATGCATTCACTGACACCTCACTCACTGACACGTGCACGAACGCACTACGTACCCTCGCACGCACGCATACACACTCACATACACACACAAGGCGGCGGTGTAGGGCGGCGACCCGGGCGGCATGACCCTTGAGCTATTACGAAGTGAGACGTGAGTCACGCGCAAGCACACGCAAACGCGCACGTGCAGGTGCACGCACTGACACGTACGCACACCCACGCGAAATTCACACAGCCAAACACACACACGCTCACACTCATACGCATATTCACACGCACACTCCCACTAACACATTCACATGCACGAGAACATTTGCTCTCTTGTTGAGCAAATGTTTACCTTATGTATATGTAGTTTGTAGATGGATTTGAGTATTCAAATCTTTTTGTTTTACTTCACAGGAAAATATGGATACTTTGGGAGAGGAAATCTCCAGGCTTCGAGAGCAAATGAAAAGCGATGACGAGAAATAACTTTTATTGTTAATGTGTGAAAAATAAATAATATATTTATTTGTTGAGAGGTTCTGTACCTGCCGCGAGGCGTAACCTCAGCTCTGCATTTGTGTGAGTGCAGTGAGTGTATTGTTTCGCAACCATTTTTATGTCGCGACCAGACAATACACTGTATCTGAAGATACAGTGTATTGTCTTATGCTAAGACAATACACTGTTTCTGAAGATACAGTGTATACACAATACAATACACTGTATCTGAAGATACAGTGTATTGTATTAGTGTGCTAAGACAATACACTGTATCTGAGTTACAGTGTATTGTCTTAGCACAGCATGCAGTGACATTGTTTTACAAATCGACAAAAAACTATGAAATTGAATTAATTATTGCATTCCAATTAGCATTTTATTTGGTCAAAGTTTTATTTTATTGATAAAATTATTGAAGTATTTTTTTTTAACTTAGAATGAGATTGGTCAAGCGTGAACGGTCTGTACTTAATCTAAATACGGTATCCAAAAAAATGTGCTATATTATAATTATTGTATATTATATTTTGTGTATTAATGAATGTTATACGCTGCCTTCTGATTTCTAAAAGGTTTTCAGTCGAATTTGACTTACGACAGGTAATCTTTTCGTTTGTCGATCTGTCTGGGTCATATACTTTTATGAGTCATATTCAAAAAACTTGTACATCAAGAAATAGTTAGGAAATGGTTTTGTCACGAAATGTCATTAAATGGTATATGTAAGGCTGCATACTCAACAGTCAAAGTTTTCTAAATCATTACAAGTTATTGTACGTAATTTTATTTATTGAAAAATACAAAATAAATAAGACAGAACTTAATCCAATGGTTTTATGGTTTTATCCAATGGTTTTAGGAAATCATAATAAAACATGAACAAAAATAGAAAATCTTTAAAATTCGCTTAATTCACAAACTTATGCGAGTGTTCTTTAGAAAACCAAAAAATTACTTCTAAATTCACACTGTGCACAGCTTCTCTTTTCTTCATACTTCAAAGTGTTTTCTGGTTTTAAGCGTTCCATAATATAGCGTTTTTGACGCTCAGCTCCTAATAACGGCATCTATACAAATAAATAAAATTGAAGTGTCTGTTTGTGATATCACAATAACAGCTTTTTACTAAATGCATATGAAAGAATATACGATTTATTAAAAACTAAAATAAACGTGGGCAAAGTCGCGAGCAAATGCTAGTCTTAAATACAACATGACATTAAATCTATATGTATAATCTAATAATTTGAAATAGTAATAACAAAAATATAACATGAATACTTATTTTTTTATATGAAAGGTCCTATCATAATTACACAGGTCTACAGTGAAAATGTTGCAGCCAAAACTATAACTGTTTTTTAGTATATTGGGTACCCGGATTACAACTGCATACTTATTTTTTTAATGCTACGTGTAGTTTTCGAGATACGAGGTATGTGTAAAAAAGACAAAATAAGCCAATTTTAAACATTTAATTACATTTTTTTACAGCTAGGAAGCTTCTTATTCAGATTTTTTTAAATGTTCATTGCTATGATTGTCCCATGTGATACTCCAACAATAATCTGCCATCATATGCTCATCCCAACGATCTTGGTACCTATTTTCCGTCAGTTTTAGATCCTGATGAAAGCGCTCTCCTCGTTCTTTGTTGTAGGAGCCAAGATTTTCATGAAACTTGTCCAAGTGGCTGTGCAGGTCGTGCACTTGTATGCTCATGCTACAGCCAACCTTTTTAAAGTTATCTAGAAGGTTTTGAACTAATTTCACGTCATTTTTTGCCTTTCATTACCTAAGAAATTTTTGAAAATTTTTTCTCTGTCATGCTCACGACAAAATGAGACTTTCGTGCCTGTAGCAAATAAATTCCTTTCTTTAAGTCTCGATGCTAGTCTCAGACCTCTCTTTACAATGGTAAATAGGTAAAGTACTGAGTAAAGAATACGGGCGCCGCTGATGATTCAAGATCACTGTCTCGTTCATTTGAAGAGACCTCCATCATATCTGTCTCCGACGAATCCGATGGTGCTGCCCTCATAGTATCGTCTGAGAGTGGTAAAGGCCGTCTAGCAGACGATAGGTCTGAATATGTCATTTTTTTTCAATTTTCCCTATGCTATTTGATTAAACAAAAATAAAAATCATCAAAATAGTTTTTTGGTTCTGATCAAATCATAGGTACACCGAACCTCAATTGTGCTCGTTTACCACTCGACCACTGACTCGAATATTCAATACACAATTTGCACATGATATTTTGTACCCAGGGATGGTTAAAGCCCTTGATCTCGATCTTAAAAGAGTCAAAATACGCTCTTTTTATGAAGGCCGTTATAGGTTTTCTGAGTTTTTTCACTACATGTTCACAAAAAATGTTACAAAATGTATTCGAATTATTTAATCAACTCCTCCTATATGACGACATAATGATATTATCGGATAATCACACAAATTGGCGGAATACGAACACATTAAACATAGCAAAATGGGTAATTTTTTCCGATGAGGGTAGTTCAAAAACTACACGTAGTTTTGACCTTGAAAAACTTCTGTACGACTAATTATCAAGTCATTCATCAAATCATATAATAGGATTGCTAGCAAAAAAAGTTTTTCATTTTTTGTAGACCTGTGTTATTTATACAAGGTGTTTGTTAATGTGTATAACTTACCAGCAACCACCCATGCACTTTGACCCTATAAACACAATGGCGGTGGTAAAAAGTAAAAATTAATTATCAAAAACTTTCATACAAAAATAATTAATTAATTAAGAAAAAAACATTTTGGAAACCCTAACTAGACATAATAACAACACGCCACATAAATCCCTTTCAATTCCTGATTCCCTAGTACAAAAAAGTTCGATGTTTAGAAAAAGTCGTAAATTCTTACCGAGTGCCGCGCACTTGATGTCACGTGATGTCTTTTCGGAATAGGTAGGTAAGCGCGAAATCACTGACGACCTTTGCTGACGACTGACAAGTCGACCACTTTGCCTCGTTACTACGTACACTACGTCAGTAGTGGTGATGACCGGATAACGAGGTCTAGGTTCGATTCCCGGGTCGGTTCAAAATTACACACGCCTTGCCTTATTGGGTTTCTGACAACAAATTATCAGTAAGTATCGGGCTGGAGTTAAATTACAAAGTTAGCGTTGTGTCACTCCCGTTCCTCGGAGAACATGTTATCAATGATAAATTTTAAGATTAATTAAAGCCCACCAACCGCAGCTGCAGCAGCTTGGAGGTATGGATGTACTTGGATTGGAGGGTCTAATTAGGTTCATCTCTAAATAACTTGCGAGTGGCACAGGTCTCCCTTCCAGATTGATTTAGTTTAGACTCAAGAAGCTCAAACAGAGCCGCCCCTAGTTTCCTAACTCTAGGCCGGTACTGGGGGTTTCTTGGCAGAAACTCAACTCTAAAAATGTTATGACTACGCAGGATTCGAACTCAGACCGCAGCAGATTTGCAACCGAACATGTAAACCACACACTCCTCACAACACTCACAAACTGACACACATGATTATGTCATAAATACTCCATTCCACAGTTCACTTAACAGAGACGCAATCGATAGTTGATTATACCGCAACCGTTCACGTGCAACTGCGTTGTAAATTGTAATTCCAAAAAATTAAAGCCGCAAGACGAGTGTTGCCAGTCATGATTTTAATTTTACCCGTTTTTCTTAAAAAAAATCCCTTTTTTTTATTCAATGACAAGATAGCCCTTGACTGCGATCTCACCTGATGGTAAGTGACGATGCAGTCTAAGATGGTAGCGGGCTAACTTGGAAGGGGTTTAGCAGTGTAAATTCAACCCATACCCCTAATCGGTTTCTACACGCCATCGTGCCGGAACGCTAAATCGCTTGGCGGCACGTCTTTGACAGTAGGGTGGTAACTAGCCACGGCCAAAGCTTCCCACCAGACCAGACCAGAGACAATTTAGAAATTATAAATTCCTAAATTGCCCCCGCCGGGAATCGAATCCGAGACCTCCCAGTTATAAGACCACAACGGTCACCACTGCGCCAGGGAGGTCATCGAATCCCTAGGCCTAAAACAATATTTTGACTTTCTTTTGGCAAATAACTTGTAAAATGAAAAACTGAATACTTTTTTAGGTAGCAATTTAAAAATTACTTATTAACAAAAGTGTTACATTTGAAAAGCCACATTTTCATCTCAGGAACGTACCTAACATTTGGTATTTACTGTTAGATTCCAAAATTATTAAATGCACTCGCAATTATCACCAATTCCTTTAAAAATAGTTAAGCAAAAATCTTGCATAATACAAGTATTTTGTGTTGTTTTTCCCGAGGTAAAGGCAAAATTTCTAAAGACAAACACTATCAAAAAATATTATTTTCTAAGTCTCCTTATTTTCATGGTGCCCTAGTATTCCACGTAATTTTACGATACACCAATATTACTTTGACGCGCCGTGCAATTAAAGGCGAGGCTACAAACAAGACTTGCGGTTGCGTTTACGCAACGAAAAATTTCATCGCATAAGACATCGTACGAGAAAACTCTGTCCATTAGTTTAGTTTCTAATGAGACATGGACCACACTAAGTACTTTAGTAGAAATTTATCTTTGTATTCTTCCATTGGTTTCTCCCAAAGGACAGGACGTTCCTGAATCAAGAAAATCAGATAATCGTTATCGTAATTAATCATCTTGACATGCACACGCTGGGAAGTGTGGATACCGATAGAATAGTACAGATTTTTACGGTGCACAGCGGACATTTCCACGGTGCGTTGTGCGACGTCTATGATTTTTACAATACTGCGACTTCGCACCCCAATGTGTGCTCGGCCTTACCGGCGGGCGCCGCCGCCAAAGAACGCCGCCAAAGAGACACCGCCCGCCGCTAGCTATTTCGAGCAGCGGTGAAAATCACCGGTGATTTGCCATTCTCCGGAGATTCACCGGAGATCTCCGGTGAATTCGAATACAGATTTAGCATCAATTAAAATGTTTTTAACTGTTAATGTTCTAGTACAATGCAATGGAATTTTAAGCGCATCGATATTGTGTGAACTCAAAATGATATTAGATGTATTGTAAAGGTTTTAAATAAAAAAAATATTAAGAAAAAAATATTTTACTTTATTATGATAATTATTATTTAAGGAGGTAGGAAATAATGATAAAGTAATTGTATTTGAATAAATGTTATTAAATAATTAACAATGTTGATCAACAAACTTCTTTTTATTTAAATAATAAAATTACTTGAGTTATGATTCAATAATAATCGGTTAAACACCGATTACTTTCACCGGAGACTCACCGGTGATTCTCCGGTGAAAAATCACTTCTCCGGTGCAAATCACTACGCCGAATACCGCTCGCTTTCAACTTCAATGCTAGTAGGTACTATGTTTGCACTGTACTACAAGCGATAATAATAATTATTGTATCGTTTTGCAATTGATTTATTATTAAAAATTTCACACACATTGTTCATTCACATACAGTCATTGTTAATCAAAACCACAACGCGAGATATTAATTAGCTGCAAATAAAGAGGCGGCAGTCACTTTATGGATTACGTAGGTACGGACTTTAACTTATGGAGTCCGAAAGTAGTCGGGAATATTCTTGCAAAAATACGAGATTTCTAATCGGTTTTCACTCTACTGAACAAAACTACAGGTTACAGGTTTAATTACATGCCGATTAATGGTTAGGTATCGCATCTGGAATATTTTATCGCAACGTTATAGCATAGCAAGTAGTACGGTGTAGGCCTACAAACATTCATTCATAGTTTTATCGTTGGCAGTTCATTGCCATTGAATCAGCTGTTTTAAAGGGCTGCCACCGATACATTTATGGTGAATTTTTGAAGTCCTCATAACTTGGCCAGGATATGAGCTACACGTCTCATGATATTTTTTCATGTATCTATACACCGACCCCAACTTATAGGTTTCGGTAGGATAGGGACATTAACTAACACCTTGTATTAATCCCAGTATATTTTATTTATAGTAAACAAGGCAAACCACTTAAGTATTATTTTTAACTTTCAGAACACAGCTTTATGAGTTTACCATTTACTGACGTCAAGAAAGTTAGGAAATGGTTGTCAAGAAGTTGGTGTACCATAACCCAATTTTCCCCAGGATTCCTTTCATTGCAAATTTACCCACTATTGCAGTATTCTGTTAAATAACCTATTCGTTTTCAAAAGCAATGCAATGCGAAGCGATTTTTATACTCACATTTTAGTCCTTAAAAGTGTGTCAGTAAATAGTAAAATTTTTCAACCATCTCAAACTGCCGTCACGGCATAAGAACTTTTTGTCAAGAAAACAAAATGGCAGCGACTTAAAAGTTTATCTATATCATACTATAGTGTTATCAGTTGACATTACAAAATCTACAAATGTTGTAATGTAGGTACTACTATGAAAAAATCGCGTCAGTAAGCAATGTCAGTAAATGGTTTAAATTATTAGGACAATAGGTTTTTTAAATTTTTTCCATCAAAATCGTATTTGGAATTGAGAATGTCATCTATTATAACATTCTATGAACATTTCTTATTTGCGTGATTTCTTTAAAAGTCACAAAATATAAATAAAAAACGTATAAAAAATGCTTTATATAAATTGTGCATAGAGGAGGACAAACCTAAAATGTATGAAATTGAATGAAAGATGAAAGTCATGTATTAAAAGAATCATGATTTTTCCTAATTTTATATTAGTAAACAACGATATTGATGATTTATTTACTGAGTCCATACTATGGTAATTTATGAATTTCAATGAAACCACAGAATTTTTAATATAAAACAAAGGGAGAGTGGTTTATGTACATTGGACGTTCCGAAAACACGTTATGTAGGTACAAGTTTTTTGAATATGACTCTTATAACTATTGACGGTTTCTCATATAAAATTTGACATTGTAAAGAAATTAATGCCCGTTTTATTGTATTTATGTTAATGTTGTTATGATGCTTATTTATTGTACATTAAACTCTAACTTCGACAGTGTTCCCACTTGACTACAATATGGGGTTATTCAAGGGGCGGACCAACAAATTCCTGAAAAGCCGGCAACGCATTGGTGGTGCCTCTGGTGCTACAAGTGTTCATGGGCGGCGGTAATCACTTAACATCAGGTGACCTGCCTGCTCGTTTGCCCTCTATTTATATAAAAAAAAATATAAGAGGGATCTACCCGTGGTTTATATGCGCTTGTTTAATCCTTCCTACTAATATAATAAGATAGTTGACGCCCGCGACTTCGCCCGCTTGGTCCGCCCCTTGAATAACCCCATGTTGTAATTACTAATTCCAACACGGCGGTAGAGTTTAATGTACAAATGAACAAGCGCCTATATGTAAGCCAGTGTTGTTAGCGATTAAATGTCTATATTAATATTATAAAGAACAAAATATATTATGATTATTATTGTAAATTTTATCCTGAAAATGTATGTAAAAAGATTAATTTAATTGTATGAATAAAATTTTATTTTCAAATCTATACAAGTTTACAGAGTGTAAGGGACGCGGTAACAAATTCAATTCATTTATTTCAGGTATGTTCACCAATATTGATACAAACTTCTTCCAAATGCATAAAATAAAATAAAATAAAATAAATTAAACAAAAACATTAAAAAAAATAACGAAAAGAAAGAACGAAAGATAAATACGAGATAATGTCAGAAAAAAGGGTGGAGCTGTCTGTGCACACGGTCGTTGGTTTTAACGTGAAACGTCTATATCTGCGAGTTTTGGTTATTCTACGCAGTGCCCCTCCCCCTCCGCCCCGCCCCGCCCCGATGCAAACTCAAGGTCTTAGCAGCGAGATGACTGTATAGCGCTAAAAGTATTTTTAAGTGTAAAAAAAGAAAAAAGAACATTTTGTTAGTTGGGATTAATTATACACAAAAATGAAATATGGGTACACTTACACTTAAAGTCTATTTTTTAATCCCTGAGACAAAAATGACGTTTCATGTGTTGCCTGTTTTTTACCGCTCTTTAATGCAATCGATACTTACCGATAAATATTTGTAGGTATTCTTGTAAGTTAGGTGATACCACAAAATCTATTGAAAAAAAAATTCAATTCAAATGAAAAGTATTTGACATTCTTCACGAATGAACATAGGGTAATTCCTTCAGTTAATTGGTTCCTTTGTTGATTGCTCACATTAGTACAGAATATTAGTAATTTGTTAGAATCAAAAACGTCCATTTGTTGAGAGGCCTGAGGGGACGCGCGCCGACCCATCAAATACGATGCGGATTTTCGTTGATTCGCTGTTGGCCTTGAAGACAGCGTGATGGCAAAGGAAGTATGATGGATGTGGTCTAAAAATTTCGGATTTTTATAAGGGGCCTAATTCGGCGTATTCACGAATGAATTCTGTATATTGAGGCTTAATAGCTGGTTGCTTTCTTAATCATTTTTTTAAATTGCTGAAGCGTTGCTTGGCTAGGTTATAAGAATCACCAAGACATGCAAGATCTTTAGTTAAAGGTAGTTTCACGCAAAATGACATGCAATTTCGTTTTTTGACAGAAATGGTTTCAGTGGGACTGATTCAAGTTCCCAAAATTTGCTTAATTGTTTATGGATTTCGTCTACATGCGCTACATTAGCAAGATATTAATTGTTTTTTGTATGAATCAGGTGACTCGCCTGCTCGCCTGCTCGCTAAAAATATTAAAATCAAATGAATAATTGTGTTTGGTGGAGGACCTGCAATTAACCAACCAAAGGAGCTCTTTAATTTAGGATTGTCGGAGCCGAGAGATAATTGCTTGCACCCAAGGATGCCCCAGAAAATATCAGCAAAAATCAAAACATCTATAGGTGCTGTTTGATTAATGTTAGGTTAGATTAGTTACTTAGATTCTTTTTGGTCTCGAATGAAATACACTTCCCTCCGATGATGACAATCGCCTAGACTGCTTTTGATTCCCGCTGGATTTATTACGTGCGGGCTTTGTTCTGTTACTGGAGTTAGACCTAGTAATAGCCTTCCAGTCTCCAGCCATTTGGGAGGCTTTCCTCTAGGGCAGTGTTCCGCAAACTTTTTGTGTTCAAGGTACACCTAGGAAAACGAAAAAAAATTGAGGTACACCACAAATTAAAAAACAGTTTTTAAGTAATATTAATCAACTTTTATTATTAATCAACAAACTTAAACTTTAAATTTCAGAAAAGGTATTTAATGCGAAACATGAGACTGTTTAATTGAGCATAGACGGTCTAAATTTGGAGTAATCGCTGACAAGGCTGCTCTCATTTCTTCGTCGATCGTCCTGAGGCGTTCCCTTTTTTTGTTTGGTTTTTATTGTGGTAAGAGTCGAAAATCCTAATTCACTCAAATAGGTCGTTGCAAACGGCAAAAGTATTGCAATAGCATGCTTAGAAAGCAGAGGATATTCATTTTTCACACATAGCCAAAAATGTTCTAAATCAGTTTCAGAAAATTTTAATTTTAATGTGCGATCCGTTTTCATTTCCATCAGTTCTTCCTGCTCATTTATTGGCAAGTGGCCGAAAGGAATGTTCTCGGAGAATGGATTTGGAACCCAGTCCATAGGTTGCAGATCACGCTTAGGGAAATAAAAATTCATTTTCTCTGCAAGAAGCTTTAAGTGTTTGACAATCAAAGCCTGCACCCTTTTTTCTGGATCAGCTGCTATGACATTTGGGAACATTTCATTATTACCATTCGTAGCGAGACTGACCCATAGTTCCAATTTAGCGCGAAAGCTTTCAATTTTATCCGACGATGTCAAAATATTGGAATTTCTGCCTTGCATTTTTTTATTGAGCTCACTTAAGTGAGCAAATATATCCGTCAGATATGCAAGTTTTGCTAGCCATACTTCTTTTTTAACCCTTAAATGCATGATAAAAGATTTTTAACCAAAAAAATTATTTTGTCTCGTAAAGGCGTAACATTTACTGAAAAAAATAAAATAAAAAATCTATATTAGTGGGAGCCTTTATTTTTTTATAAAAATATTTTTGTATCGTTTTCGATACAGTATGCATTAGCTTTACAAAATAATCATGATTTTACAAAGTTGAAGAATTGTGAAAATGGGTGAAACAATCTTTGGATTTCTTACTACATAAGTGAACATTGCACTTAGAACATTTAATTATACTTACTTAATAAATTACAAGATGGCATCATACATCGACCACGTGTTTCTGTTCTCATGATGTTATGATCCATTTGGTCGAGTCTAACTTCAAGGGGTGGCAAAACTTGGCAAAGTTTCCCTTTTCGCATTTTAAGTGGGGGTTGATCTTCCCTAATTGCACTGGTGCTTGGGCGCCCTCTGTTGTTAGCGGGACTATATTTGCAAAGAGTTTCTGCCAACTCTGATCGAAAGTCTGCAAGGGTCATGATTTTTTTGTGGTTTCCTTTTTTTTTCAACTTTTTTATATAACACCCACGAATTTATTACAGTCAAATCAAGCAGGTGATAGAAGATTCTCATGTACCACTTTCCTATTTCTATTTCTTCCTAAAAAGGAATCCATGAGGTCTACACCACCCATGTGCATGTTATATTCCCTGATTAGCTTTGGGCACGTGATAAGAATCTTCTTTTTTTCTTTTTTATCGAATCGATCGATATTCCCTACGGGACATGCTCCAAATACCACTATACCAATAAATTTTTTTGGGCCCTAAAAAAATCCCAAGAAGCAAAATTCCGCCCTAAATTTCTGGCTAAAAGCCCTAAGTTGGGAAACCTGGATCAAATTAGCGCCAAATTTAAAACGCATCTTTAAGTTTTGCGAGTGGGGCACGTATTCGACTGGGTTTACCCTATGATCGCCTTAACTCTAGCGAATAACTCCTCGTCTTCTTAGTCACAGTCTCTGTCGAAGAGTTCCCGCCGCCATCTGTCGAACCAAAAGAATACGGTTAATTAACCAGGGCCCAAGTCTGCTATTTTACATGTCATTTTCATTGAACCGCAATACAATTACAATTCAATTATCATTGGTCCAAAATTTCGTAGTCTACTAAATTCACAAAGGTCGTTCGATTTCTTATAATTGGACTGTAATTCAATGATACCTCGGTATTGCCATTAGCTTAAAAAGCGTTTGCCGAAATGAGTTTCAAAAAAAACGTTTATTTAAGCTAGATTCAAAGCTAGATGTGTCAGTGGCAAACCATCGGAAAACAATTGTGACGCCATTGAATTAGTAGACTACCAAAATTGCTAAAAGTAGCAATTGGGATGTCATTGATAGACAATTGAACTACAATTGCAATAGCAGACTTGGGCCCCTGGTGTATATCGCTCTGACGGGCCCAATCTGGGACCCTCGCACCAAATGGTGATACTCTAAGTCGTCGTCTCCAGCTGGTCGTGCCAGGTTCGTGGAGGAATGAAATTGAAGACATGTGTGCTATAAGACCCTTGCGACAAATACCAAGAAGACCAGCCCAAGACGTAAATCAGATTAGGGAAGAATTTACATCATATTTCGTCAATAATTATATGTAATAATAACTGATTATAAAAAAATTAATAGACATATTGTGTTTAAATAAATTCATAATGTTTACTTACCTGAGTATCCGTGTTCATAGTCTTTCTACATTGAAAAATATCATTTAAGAATGAGTCCATGAAATCGAACGCGAACCATATCGGCTTATAAACCGATTCAGCAGCAGCTCCAGACTGCATAGATGCTAGAATCTTTCTTTTATGGCTCCTGTACGTGGCCATTAGCGAATCTCTTTTCTTTTTTAACTCTGCTACAGAAATTTCCATTCGCTCGCTTACTCGCATCCAAGCATCGTGAACACCTTGCTTGTCCTTATGTTTTACATGTTTAGAATCCCATAATATTGGTTCCATTTGATAGTACTCCAGAAATTGTAATTCACGTTCATTAGACCACATGGCGAAGCCCGTCTTAACGCGAACTCAGTCGGCGATAAACTAACTGAACAAGTGTGTACATGCTCGCTCTCGTTTTCCTCGCGAGACTCAACGAGACCCTTTGACTCGGGCGCAAAAAACCGACCAGTGACCGAGAACAACCGAGGCGAGACACGAGAGAGCGAGACAAGACGAATGCACCGTGTACATACTCGTTCTCGGCCTGTCTTGGTGTGTCTCGGCGAGTGTGTACAGCCGGCATAACGCGATCAGAAAAGGTCTTGGGTCGCACCGACTAAGACTCGGTCGACCATCACAGACCCACCCTTTCAAATTTCAAGTGCGCCCAAAATCACATTAAGTTCCTAAGATTAGTTTTTCATTATATTTTGTCTCTTTTGATCGAATTAGAAATTGATTATTATTAATGCAAAAAAAAAAACAAAAATATATTGAGTCAAAATACTCAATTACTACTTCAACTAATAGACATTGGGCAAAGTTATCAGGAGAAGCAGAAGATAGTGGATGATGAAACACCTTGAACTGTTTGGATGGACTGTATTTATAATTAATTGTGAGTTTACAAGGAAGATGCTTCAAATTGTATGTTGCACAGTTGCCCGTTGAAGTCGGTATTTCAAGTGAGCGGCGCAGGCGCATCTTGTTCCCCGCCTGCCGCCCGCAACCCCGCGCTTCTCCTCGCGTTAGAGGCTAAGGTCTCTAACAGATAGTATAGGAAAATATGAAGCATTATTGTACCTGTTGTAGTGACTGTCACTAAAGAGGCCTCAATCCCCTGTGTGACAGTCTTATTTGGTGGTAACGAAATCTGTGAATGTTATGAAATTTTTCAAACAATGCTTTGGCATACACAAATAGCTTATATTTTTATTGTACGTAATAAAACAAAAATAATTGGTTCATAATGATTTGATATGCTTAGTAACAAAAAGATTCATACAGTAATAATTAGACAATGAAGACATTAAACCATGAACATGCTTTTATGAAAGTAATAGAAAATCGAAATGCAAGTACAGATAGTGCAAGTAGACAAATAAATATAATATAAAAGCTTAAAAGTATAGGCACCCTGACTCGGAGTCACCATGCACAGCACCCTCACCGATTATTGACAGAATTTTTTGATCAATTTCTGTCAAATCTGGCTGGGTAGCTGGCCCACCACCAGTACCAGAAGCTTTTTTTCTTCGCTGTGCAGCTTTTGTCTTAACTTTAAATTTTAAGTCTGCCCAATACTAGATTTAAAAAATTCAGTGTGGTCAGTATGGTATAGCCTCGTCCTGGCCAGGCGCTTAGTTCTTAACTTGCTAATTATGCCCATTGTCATTTCTAAAGGACAATATATTTTAAAGCGATTCTGCCCAGAACAACTTTCGGTGAAATTTGCAACTTACATATGAAATATTTTATCTATTATTTTTTTGAGGTATAAGGGCACTGTGACTCTACTTATTCTTGCTAGAATTAGATTGATATATGCTATTTGTCAATTTTGGAGAACATTGGGCACATTTAAATAAAACATCTTAAGATACTCATAATCAAACTTTTATTGAATTTAATAATCCAGTCTTAACAGAGATGCATCATAGTACTCATATTATTAAATCTAATCAGCCTTAAATGCTAAGTCAGTTAGTCTTGCCTAGAATGGACCTTAAGTTAGGATATTTAGCATATCACAAAATAAGTATCTTTTGTTGACTTATTATGTCATATTTTCTTAACCTAGTTATCACATGAGCCAGTTCGTCCACGAGAGCCTTCATATGATAGTCCACGAGAACGACCTGCAGACGATTCTCACGTACTGCTCTTCCGCGGGCACTTCCGCCCCTTTCCATTGAATTGTTAACTTCTTCAGATCCTGAGGAATAGCTGACGCTTACTAACTGTCTTTCCCGCACTGAAGTATACTCTGGATCTCCACAGTCATTGTCTGAAGATATGAAGTCACTGCTGTCTGAATTCTCGAGTAAATTCTCAATATCAGTGTCCCTCCAGTCTATAACAATAACGAATATAATGAAATTCGGGCGTGACGAAGTGTCCTGTTATGGCAATGTAACTCTCACACGCTCGAGATGTCCATAGATCAAAGGTCAGGCACATTGTCGTGACTGCATCGTCATTACTTAATAGGCTGAAAACTTTTTCTCTGACGCTTTCGTACTCATTCGGAATTAGCACAGAAGACAAATGCTTTCTTGAAGGGAGTTCATACCCAGGAATCCATCTAGCGAAAGTTTTAAAACACATCTCTTCAACTAAACTAAAAGGCTGTGTATCCGTCAATAAAAAGGTTGAGTAAGTCTGCATTTGCCCGGGCTTTTTGATCTTTAGAAATTTTCTTGGGTACGTATCCCTCCAACCGACTTTGATACGACCTCTTTTGTGCGATAGCTGACGTAGTTATGCCAGAAACTGGTGGAAGGACTGGCGCAGGCGGCACTATAGTTAGGGAAGTTGAAGGGAGTTCACCAGCATTATTTTGGATGTTTGCCACTTGTCGATATGCCTCGATATGTTATTACGCAGATGAGTCTTCAAATTACCGATGGTAGTTTTGTAACTAATCAATATTTTACATATTTTACACTGAGCTTTTTTAATACAGCAGTTTCTTCTAAGATTTGTTGATCCTGTTAATAGAAATAGAACTATTAACTTATATAGAGACAAGATGACCTAAGATATTTTTAGTTGCTGCTGACCCACTTTGCAGCGAGAATTGCGTGCACGTGGAGGTATATCGCAGAGGTATATCCGGCTCGAAGGACCATGAACGAGGGTTTACTTTGCTGGTTCTTGTAGATTGTTGAAACAAGGCTTTTAAGGTATAAATGTCTTAATTCACACACATTTTATTATAGAGACATGTTACACACGCGAGGTCCCCGTGAGAAGAGAACATTGCCAACAAACAATATCAATTGAGTGTTGCCACTACAATGTAGGTAAATACTACCTTGATGTTTAATACTTAAACAGGTAACTTCACTAAAACTGTGGGCTCAAATATAATTCTTATAGTATTTAAGGCTTTAAATGGTTTGGCAAGACAACGGCAACCGAGTTGTATAAAGGCCCTCTATATCTTTCACAATTTCCATCCAATGCCATCATATACGATAAAGCAAACAAAAAGCGGTTTAAAATTTAAAAATATAACACGACCATCTTACTTCAAAGGTTCAGGTAAAGATTTTTAATAATTCGCCTATGAAATTGTCATGAAACGTTTTCACCTTGTTTATACTATGAAATAATCGTTAAATTAACGTGAATTAATCAGTTGGTAACGAAGTTACGAATATACAGCGGCTATTATTTGAAAATTCTAAGTAAACTGTTGGATTGCAGTTAGCTATCATACATTGTTACCGACTTTGTATCTTTGTCGCTGGTAAAAACTTACATAAAATAGTGGGAAATATTTAATAAGTTATTAAATAGGCACTTACTTTCAATCTTAAGATCCCTTTGCAAGTTTTCCGTTGTGTGCACGCCCACACTGTTAATCCACTTTTATGTTTTCGTCTAGCATAAAACTGATGTCCTGCATGTAGCAAAATAGCGTTCAAGGGTTCTCAGTAATATATTACGCCGATGCTAACGCAGCGCTATCGCCGAAGCGCGGAGGGCTGGCGCTCCAGGACTGTACATAACTTCCCCTCCCCCCGAAGATCCTCAACTATTTCAAGACTCGAAGTGAAAAAGTTGCAGGATGAGTTGATGATGTGGCCGTACAGTGTGTCCGTGTCCTCTTCTGCGGTGTTTCTTGGATGATTGTGTGTTGATGTGCCAATTCGGAAAAAACAAAACTCGATTTAACCCGAGGTAAAATCCACATAACTCGGTGTTGGCGCCAAGCTACCAGCGATCAAGGCCGTCCATGGGGCCCATCAGCATGGAGTTGAAGGCCGCTGGGAAACTTGGCCGTTGGAGGGATTTGCTCCAACGAGGGACCCAAATAGTCCTTGCCGGTTACCTATAGGGGGACCCACTAACAGACGCTGCCTTCAATGACACAAATTACACCTAACCTACAAGTACACACCTTATTCTAACCTTACCTTTAGTTCCAAGGGTTTCGCCTGGGGCTGTGACTTGTGTGTAAATGTATGAGTAATGTGTGTTATGTAGGTATGTAGGGTCTGCAGCAGCCACGTTGAGGTACGTTCCTGGGGGGCGTCTCCACGTGCTGGATGCCAATGTCACAAGTCACGAATGTTTACTAAAACCTTAAAACTAGTAGCAATTACTGCAAAAAGTACAAAGTTCCACCAATCGCTTTTCAACACAAAATTAAACTATCTCTCGTGGCGCGGGCCAAGGCGCACACGCAGACAAAAAGACGCCAACTAGCACCGCAAACAAGCACCGACCGCTTTTTTCAACGGCGAATCGACAAGTCATTACAAAGACAAAAACGGAATGACAAGTGACATTTTCGCAAATCGAACAAATTTTTAAATGTCAAATGTCAACCGTCATGGATTTACCTAAAGGTAGATACGCCCGGTAGCTACAAGCTAGTGAGGGGCGTGAACACTCCCGCCCGTGGACTCCTGGATTGGAGTCCACTAACAAATGGGTAAGCGTGACAAAGTAGATACGGCTCGCTGCAAAACCGAATCTCCGACCATAACCTCGGCAACTCTGGGAATCCCATCAGATCCATAACAAAGCTTGACAATGCGTCCACGACGCCAATACAGTGGTAACAAATTAGCTTCTTTAACTAGTACAAGATCACCGACTTTGGGGGGATCAGATTTGTCAGTCCACTTAACGCGCTGCTGCAAGAGATGCAAATACTCAAGTGACCAACGGTGCCAAAAACTTTGGGTCATCTGTTGTAATAATTCAAACCGGGATAAGCGCGAAGTCTTTGTGTCCCTGAAGGGGTACTCGGGCAGCGCGTTAAGGGGTTGGCTAATCAAGAAGTGACCAGGGGTTAAAACCTCCAGGTCGTTCGGATCTGAGGAGAGAGGGCAGAGTGGCCGAGAATTGAGTACGGCCTCAATCTTACAAAATACGGTGGCGAGCTCTTCAAAGGTTAATATGGTTTCCCCGATTACGCGTCGGAGATGCGTCTTCGCAACCTTAACAACCGCCTCAAAGATTCCGCCCCAATGGGGACAAGCCGGGGGATCAAATTCCCAGGTTATCCCCCTTTGGGCCATCGCATGGTTCAAACTATTCTTATTACTAGACAAAAAATCCGCAATTTCTTTTAAATATCTATCGGTACCCTTATAGTTAGTACCACAATCGGACCTGATCAGGTCAGGCAGGCCTCGGCGCGACACAAATCGACCCAGGGTGGCTACAAAGGCCTCTGTAGAAAGGGAGCTCACCAATTCCAAATGGACCGCTTTGGTAGCGAGGCATACAAAGACACAAAGGTAGGCCTTTAGTGACCGAGCATTGCGGAGGTTAGAGCTTTTGACGAAGAATGGGCCTGCGAAATCAGTCCCAACTCCTGCAAAAGGTCGAGTGGCTATGACGCGGTCGGGGGGCAAATCACCCATCATCGGCTGCACGGTATTTGCCTTCAAGCGATAGCAAGGGATACATTTAAAGATGACGCTCCGAATGATGCGTCGCCCGGCCAGGATCCAGAACTCACGCTGCAAAATAGCTGATAGGGTATTGCACCCAGCGTGCGCATTCCGAAGGTGGTAATGCGTCACCAACAATTTAACAAAGGTGCCGTCCTTGGGGAGCAAAAGAGGATGACGGGCACCATAGGGTAGCTCTGAGTTTCTCAGGCGTCCACCAACGCGCAGCATTCCAGCATCGTCCAGGAAGGGGTTTAAGCGAGCCAACGGGCCCTTCAAGGCTAAACCTCGCCTCAATATATCAATAGTAGACGCAAAATGTTCCATTTGAACTAAACGCACCCAGTGCCTCCGGGCCTCATGCCGTTCGCGAGGCGACAAGACTGGGTTCAAATTCTTGTCTTGGGGATGGCTTGCGTTGTAAGTGAACCGCTTGATCCAGGCAGTTACTGCAATCAGTTTATCAAAGGAACTATACCGTTCCAAAAGATCGTTCAAGTCAATTTTCGGATTGTCCTCGACTAATCCGACTCGTAGGCCCGGCAACACGTCCGGGCTGGAGAATTTATTCTGGGGCCAGGCAGGCTCTGGATTAGTCAGCCAACCTGGACCCCACCAAAGAGAGTGGTTGACAAGTTCAGAGGCTTCGCAGCCGCGCGAAGCACAGTCCGCAGGGTTCAGTTCCCCAGGCACATGTCTCCAAATCAGCGGTACTTCCGAATTCTGAATTTGGGAGACCCGGTTCGCCACAAATACCTCCAAATTGTGAGGAGCGGCTCGAAGCCAGCAAAGGACGATTTCACTGTCCGACCAGGCATAAACGTCCCTCAATTCGACCACAGATATCAAAGAGGCATGAACGTGATTGAGGAGGCGCATCACAAGGGCGGCTCCAGACAATTCTAGTTTTGGGATCGTCAAGCGGGATCGGAGAGGAGCAACCTTGCTCTTGGCCAGGACCAAATGAGTCGCGACTTCACCGGCGGAGTCGACGGTCCGCAAATACACCGCCGCAGCATAGCCCTTTTCAGAGGCGTCACAAAAGCCGTGCAGGCTGGCTTGGCATCTCCCTGCCGGTAAGAAGCAACGTGGCATGGAGATGCGGTTAACATCAGGAAGTGAGGCCCTAATGGAGTTCCATTCAATTAACAATCTCCCTTGGAGCGGCTCATCCCAACCGACTTCCTTCAGCCAGAGTTTCTGAAGAAAACATTTCGCCCAAAAGAGTACCGGGGTGATCCATCCGTTTGGATCAAAGGTGCGTGCAACCGTTGACAAGACGGCACGTTTGGTCCAAGCTTTAGGAGGGGGATCCAACTTGACCCGGTATGTGAAAATGTCCTGTACAGGTTGGTACTGTATTCCCAGGACCGTCAACAAGTTTGGATTTTCGGCATTCTCAAAGATGTGCGGATCCTGTTGATCCTTTCCCGGCAGGTCCTTTAAAACGAGCGGGGAGTTGGACAGCCATTTACCCAACTCATAGCCACCCGATTTAAGGATTGCAATCAATTCATTTCGCAAGATCAAAGCTTCCTCAACGCTGGAAGCACCAGTGCAAATGTCATCCATATAAACGGATGATTCCAAAATGGCTGAGGCGCGAGAGTAATGCAGACGTTCTCGATTAGCAAGTTCCAACAAAGTCCGTATGGCGATATAGGGACTGGAACGTAGGCCATAAGTGGTCGTGTTCAATTCAAAAACGCGAATCGGATCGCTAGGTGTCTCGCGCCACAATATAAGTTGGTACCTTCGATCGTCGCGATGCACCACCGATTGTCGGAACATCATACGGATGTCCGCCACAAAGACAACTTGGTGTCGACGAAAATGCGTGAGGATGTCGGAGATATCCTTAATCAATTTAGGGCCGGTATGGAGGCACTGGTTTAGTGTAACCCCATTAGACGTGGCAGCGGAGCCGTCAAAGACCACTCTAATTTTCCCCCCCGGGGTCTTCAAGACTGCGTGGTGGGGTAAAAAGTAATGCTCGTGTGACCGCCAGTCGAAGGTGGACGGCGACATGTGACCGAGGTCTTCGTACTCTCGCATAAAGTCAATGTATTTGGTACGGAAGACCGGGTCTCGTCGCATGCGCCGCTCCATTGACAATAGCCTCTTCTCAGCGAGTGGTCGCGACTGACCCAAGGAAGGCCGAGAAGCCAAAAAAGGCAGGCGGGTTACAAAACGCCCATCCGTACGACGTCCCGTGTTATTCTGATAGAATAACTCACACTCTTGCTCTAGGGGGCTGACCCGAGCGGCTCTGGGCGGCTCCTCAATTTCCCAAAATCGCTGTAACACTTCGTTCAGCGATAGGCCGGCGGCCTGGAAGTGGTCAGTCTCCCGCAGAGGTGTAGTCCACAAAACTGGTCCAAAAAAGCTGAACCCGAAGATTGTGGGTACAGCGCAAATTCCGTTCGGCTGTAAGGCTCTAACTCCTCCGGACAAGATTAGTCCTAGCACGTCGGATCCAAGTAGCAGGTCTATAGGATTAGGTTCGGACCAGTATGGGTCCGCAGGAGTAAGACCTGATGTGCAACGCACTGCAGAATCGCTTATCCGCTCGTGCGGGAGGGATCCCAAAATGTTGTCAAGTACTGTCGCCTTAACCAGAACGCGTAAGTTGCCCTGCACAGGGCCAAACATCAACTCAACATCTCCCATGGGAGTCCGAGGTTCGACGCCTCCAATCCCCATTACACGACTCTCGTGTGGACTCCGAGGGAGCCCTAGTCTTCCCACCAAATAAGACGAAGCAATACAGCGCTGAGAACCCGAATCCAAAAGGGCTCGGACAATCAAACACTCGCCCTTCGGGTTGAACACCCTTACTGAGGCAGTCGGCAACAGTATTGTCTGGCAAGCTGACTGCTGCAAACTCAGTTCTTCAGGTGTGGTGGCTGTGGTGGGAGCTAGGGCCGCAGCTACCTAGCGCTGCTCGCTCTCCTCCTCACCCGGGTCCTCGTGCCGAGGGTCCGGATATGGAGGTGCTTCCGGAGGCGGCGGGGAGGGCCCCCCATTTGGGTACCTCCCGGCGGCGTCCCAATTTGGCACCACGGGCCGTACCAATCGAGCCGAGGACGGGACTCGGTAGTACATCTGCCGACCCGTGCCAAAAGGCTGACCATGCATTAAGCGCGGCCTCTCATGAAGAGGGGGAGAGAGGCGCGGAGGTCTCACGGTATACGGGGCCGAAACAAGCCGCCCTTCAAAGCGGCGTGGAGGGGGTGAAGCCCTACCACCCCCAAGAGTGGGGTGGTCCGCGGGTGGCCAGCCGGCCGCGCCCGACACGTGGCCAGGACGAGCGCTCCCGCCCCTAGGGGAGGAGCGCTCACCAACGTCCTGGGGGCCAAGCCCATTTCGATTTGCACACAACAGCGCCAGGTGGTTACCCTCACAATAAGGGCAGGGTCGTTGGCGTGGGCAATCACGCTGCAGGTGAGAGCCCAGGCATGAATAGCACCAGTGTCTCTCCTTCGCAAGACCCCTCCTCTTTGCGACCGATTTGGCCAAGAAGCTCGGGCAAGTCGGGACCTGGTGATCGGGTCGCCTACAAAAGGAACAGCGGATCGGCTCCGCGGCCGCAAGCCCGCTGTATCCTGGCAGTGCGCGGAGAGCCCCCCTGGGCTCACCGGACCGCACCCCCTTTTCAGGAGCCCCCTTAGGGGAGGGCCCCGCCTTACTCCCACCCCTTTTCGGTGGGTTGGAACGCTCGGGGGCCCTTCCCGCGCCAGACACCTCGGAGTTCTCTGCCTGCAAACTCTCCTGCTCAAGAAACTTCAGCAGGTCAGAGAACGGGGGCAAGTAACTGGCACCGTCGCCGCCATACCTCTGCTCAAACCGGAGTTTCATCTCCGGAGGTAGGCGGGCCAAAACGACGTGCAACAACAAAAAAGACCATTGGTCCACTGGCAAGTCTAGCCGGCGAAGGGCATTGGTGGCTACGAGCACCGGGTTGACCAACGTCTCCCGGAGGCCGGCCACCCCCGTGACCCGGGGGAGTGACAACAACTGGACCACATGCGCGTCAGCCAGGCGACGCACATTAGCGTATCTCCTCGTGAGGAGCTCCCGAGCACTACTATAACTCTCCTCGGAGAGGTCTAGATGCCGCACAACATCAAGAGCCTCCCCCTGCAAGGAGGAGAGCAAGTAAGTCAGTTTCTGGGAGGGGGACAGGTCCCTCCGGGCATCTACCAGACTGTCGAATAATGCCAAGAAACCCGTCCATTCTGGCAGATGCCCCGAAAACCGCGGCAGCTCAATGGTGGGCAACTTGCCCAACAAGGCCGGTTGAGTGGGCGGTCGGGCGGGCGAACTCGCTAAGGAGTTTAGCCGCGCCTCCTTACGCAGTTGATGAGCCGCCTCCACAATACTGTCTGTTATTTCGAAGAATTGGTCGTAGTCGGCCTGTGCCGACTTGAATGATTCCGTGGGGCACTCCAAATCCAAAAGCTCCTTCAGAGCGTGTTCCACGGAGGCCTGCCTGGCAGTGACCTGCTCCGCCCGCTGTAGCAGTGCCGCTTCCCTATCACCGCGACCTATCAAAGCGGCAGCGGACGAAGCCCACCGCAACTCAGCCGCAATTATGTTGGCCAGCTTTTTATAACTAGACATATTTACAAATTAACTACCTTAAATAATTAAAATTAAATTCCACTTACTCTATCCGCAGAAGTACCTGTTCCAATTAAATTTAATTATTAAACAAACAAACAAAACCATCTACAAATACAGGTATGTGGTCAATCAACATTCAAGGGTGTGCGGTCACCTTAACAGTTCAGGCAAAAGAATCAAACCTATCTAATTTTACAAAATTTAACTTGGCAACAATTCCATGAATTCAATTCCAACACAAAATAGATTAGAATCTGAACTTAATAGGTAGCATCTACCAATTGACCAAGTTTGATAAGTTTTAATACAATGTAAGACTCAATTATTCAAATAATACAAAGTTGCATAGTTTGTCACCGCCTTAAGGGACTACAAAAACTTTCAACAAAATGTTGTTCAACAAAGTATCACAACAGAACTTTCAACAAAATGTTGCTCAACAAAGTACAGCCCATCTAAAAAGAGTAGAAATTAATTGAGGGCGCTAGTGTCGCTTTTATGTTTACACTTGGCAACTCAATATACTGCGACCGCAACCGGCTTCATACTTGGTATATTTTAATTATAAGTGCCTGTAAATTGTGCCTATATGAAATAAAGAACTATGAACCTTGAATCTACTTATTATTATTTTGCGTAATAAATAGCTACATCTAAAAGACAAAAGGTTATTTTGAAGAAAATCGTTTTAAATTATCATTAATTTTATTTTAGAAATGGAGGTGTATAATAAGTCTAATTAAAACATTAAAAATTACCTGCCTTTGTGGAATATGGAACTAACCTGAGAAGCATAAGTTGTACCTATACCACGTACCTATATCAAAATCTGTTGCGGCGATTAGAAGTTATGGTGGAATAATGAAACACACACCTACATAGAACTACTTTCTACAAACGTTAAAAATATTGCAGTTTAAATATTTGTTACTCCTTCACGCCACTACTGAACCGATTTGACTGAAATTTGGTGTCCCAAAGTCAAATGTATTATAAATATTATTACATCAATGACTGTCTAGGAAAAATCCCTTTTTCCTCGGTTACAGCAAGTACCATAACATGTTATAAAACATAGTTAAAAAAATGAAGTTAGCTTAAAATAAAAATAAAATCTATTTTGATAATAAATTACAAAAATAATTTTAAAAGATTTAATCAGAAAAACTATAATCTAAATATTGTACATCTAACACACTCGTAGATGCACCTTCTTCATTTCTATGTACTTCTGAATATGTCTGAATATCCATACATGCTTCAAAGTCAGAATGAGATGTATCTATTTCTGAATCATTTGTTACCTGGATAATAAACTTTTCAATATCTTCATACATTGTCCTGCCCCGCTCATAATATTCCAGTTCAATTTTTTTGACATGATTACAGCAGTTTTTCCAATCATTTTCTGTTATTTCCTGAAAAGCTTTCTCGGTCAACATCTTTATGTCACTAGCACCCACATTTCTTGAAGCTATTTTTTGTTTAGCCAGAGCCCAAATCTGCTCAATGGGGTTTAGGTCGCAGTGGTAAGGTGGGAGCCTCACCACTGTGTGTCCGTATTCTCCCAATATTTCGTCGATTTCATAAATTGGCTCTTGTTTATGCTGTTTTGCTAAAATCAAAAGCGAAGGCTTTCTTAAGAATGGGTCAAAAGAAATTTTATTTTCCTGCAACCACATTTTAATTTCATCTATTCTACTTGCAGATGTGGGCGCTTTATTTTTTACCACGGAATGGTATGGGGCATTGTCCATGACTATTATTGATGGTTCTTCCAAATTTGGCACCAGTTTCTCTAACACCCACTTTCTAAAATTGTGTTGATTCATTTCCGAATGGTAATCTTCATTTTTGTTTTTTCCGCTAAATATCAATAAAGCATTAGGAACAAATCCCTTCTCACTCCCTGCGTGCACAATAATCCATCTCTTACCTTTTGAAACGTCTGCGAGAACGCCCTTTGTTTCAATAGATTACCAACATTTTTTTAATTTGTATGACGAGTGGATGTAGCTTTCATCTAAATATATTATATTTTTTTGCAATTGGGGGGGTAAATTGCGATTATCCATAATAAATTTTAAATATCTTTCCCTTTTATGGGCAATTAATGGTTGTTCTATAAGAACTGACCTTTGCGATTGGCATTTCTTGTACCGAAATCCTATTGATATCAACAGTTTTCGTAAGTGTTCCCGGCATCCATCATATCCGATATCTTCTTTTAAAACAGCTTGCAATTTACTTAAAGTAGGCATTTCTTTTTTAACGGAATAAAAGAAATGTACTTTTTGCCTTATGGCAGAAATATCAAAGTCATCCAATTGTTTTTTTGGACGTCCTTTGCGATTTTTGCCGGGCGTAGAAAATACTCCATTATTTTTGGATCCTTCTTCTGCTATTCTTCTAATCGTACTTTCCGATTTTCCTGAAACAAAAATAATTTCACTACATTAACTAGGTTTTTCACTCCAATAGGTAGGTAAAAAATATTCAAACTTAAAACTTTAAAATTTGTAATTAAATCATAATAATATAGTCTTTATTTAAAGTTCGTACGAGACTCGATTCTCGAACTATTTATAATATGTACCTACAAAGAACCTTCGGTGAGCGAGTCCGACTCGCTCTTGTCCGGTTTTTAATATTTATACGAATAAAAGTAGGCACGGGATGTTTGATGATGATGATGAGAAAACTTTCTGCTTAAACTATCAAATCAACCGATCGCGCTATAAATTCCGTGAAAAAGTTATAACTACGAAATAACCTCAAAATACTAAGAAATTTGCAAAAACTGGAAAATAATGAATTTGTTAAGCAACTATCACTATAATTATTTCATTTTTTATTTGTTAAAAGCAAAATACACTCAACATACCTGTCATTTCAGCAACTCTCTTGTAAACATCGGATAAGTCGGATAAAATTTTGCCAGCTTGTGCCTCGGCAAGACATCGCATATACACATTGTAAATAACTTTTCGCGTTCCGCTGCGTATTGTACGGTTCATGGTAGTGATGGTGCTTATTTCCTTTTCGTAAAAACAACAAACTTAAATAGAAAATACTGATGTTTTCTTTTAGAGTAACCGAACTAGAGACCACAGATCACTATACTAGAGACTATAGAACCCGAACTATGTAAACAAACGTAGTGTTGCCACATTAAGCTTAACTTTAGTTCCATTTTTATTAATTTCTACTCTTTTTAGATGGACTGTATGCAACTACCCTTAACAAACCATAGAGTTTTCTAGATTTCAACTGGAACCAAAACTAAATTATCAAAAGTTCAATTATCAAACAAAATGAGTCCACAAAATGGATAGACTACCTCTCTATGACTCAAACAATTGGTTCCAATCAAAATTAAGCAATTAATCTTTACAAGGGACGGCCAAACAGAATAGACTGTCAGCGGTACCGTTCAAACCAAAGTTAGTTTGCAATTAGCAAGATAATACAAAATGTCAGCGTCAGGCTAGCGGGCCACGCTAATCAATCTCAGACAACCACGCTCTGCTACCAAAAATGTTGGCGCCAAGCTACCAGCGATCAAGGCCGTCCATGGGGCCCATCAGCATGGAGTTGAAGGCCGCTGGGAAACTTGGCCGTTGGAGGGATTTGCTCCAACGAGGGACCCAAATAGTCCTTGCCGGTTACCTATAGGGGGACCCACTAACAGACGCTGCCTTCAATGACACAAATTACACCTAACCTACAAGTACACACCTTATTCTAACCTTACCTTTAGTTCCAAGGGTTTCGCCTGGGGCTGTGACTTGTGTGTAAATGTATGAGTAATGTGTGTTATGTAGGTATGTAGGGTCTGCAGCAGCCACGTTGAGGTACGTTCCTGGGGGGCGTCTCCACGTGCTGGATGCCAATGTCACAAGTCACGAATGTTTACTAAAACCTTAAAACTAGTAGCAATTACTGCAAAAAGTACAAAGTTCCACCAATCGCTTTTCAACACAAAATTAAACTATCTCTCGTGGCGCGGGCCAAGGCGCACACGCAGACAAAAAGACGCCAACTAGCACCGCAAACAAGCACCGACCGCTTTTTTCAACGGCGAATCGACAAGTCATTACAAAGACAAAAACGGAATGACAAGTGACATTTTCGCAAATCGAACAAATTTTTAAATGTCAAATGTCAACCGTCATGGATTTACCTAAAGGTAGATACGCCCGGTAGCTACAAGCTAGTGAGGGGCGTGAACACTCGGGTTGAACTCGAATTACGTAACTCGAGTTAACTGGATGGACAAGTGAATGCTTTTTTTGAATTTTTACCAGTTATGGAATAAATTCCATATATAATGTGGTTTAATAATGTGGTCGTATTTCCACTATATTTGAATGAATCTGAACACTGTTTACACGCAACACGTCCACTCACTGGCGATTCGAATACATCCCAAACTAAAGATTTTCTTTTAGGACCCGGCATTTTTCAAAAACAGAACATAAATAAAACACGAAAATCTACAACAAGAACCGGCAGTTTAAAGTTAACCTCAAATCTACATATATGTGACACTTGTTTGCTTGCTTTGTTATGACTGAATGAATGAACATAGTCTCACTCAAATGATCGGCAAACTTCGCTCCATGTCGGTTCCATTCGGTTTACGAACTCGAGTCAAAGAGATTTCAACTTGACTGGGTTCGAGTTACGCCCAACTCGAGTTAACTCGAGTTAGTTACTCGAGTCGACCATCACTAGATTGCACTAAGAAGAAATATGTTAAAGGGGATCGTTGTGTGATAAACGGCATCAGTATGGCCAGAAGTAAGAAGTGGTTGCAGCTCTACTCGTTTCTGGACGTCATGAAGATTACTGAGATTGATAGAATTAATTTTGACTCTCGATGACTTTGGATTTGAGTTGGTATTAGAGTTGGTTGAGGTTAGTAATAGCTTCATTGGTTGACCTTGAAGTTCGTCAATTGCATTGACTTGTCTATTATTTGTCTTGTAATGAGCGTTGAAATGCAGTCTGGTGTAGTTCGAATCGGATGGTTGAGACTTTTTTCACACATCTGTGTGAAAAAAGTCTCAACCATCCGATCCGACCGGGCAGAATTACCATGAATTCTGGTACGACCCTCAAGGCCTTATTGGTCATATCCAGATTGAAACTCATCTCTAAATCTATATTTGTATTACTAAGTTTGTCCCACGAGACTGCCTGATGCAGCCCTAGGGTCTCCCGATTGTTTGGAATGAAAAATCTTTAATTAAGTAGGTACTTAGGAATTAAGATGGGAAGCAACACAATGGGTAATTTTTTGCACTTACTTTTTATCCGGATTTCTGTGCCAGCGTATTTTTGTTTTTAATTTATTGATAAATTTAGGTACACAAATAAACTTAAAAATACTGTCTCGCCAAACTGGACGGCCAGTTTGATGGCGAGCTGGCGCTCTTATACATAAAAGTTAAAAACCTAATGCACCTAATTACAATTTTGACAACAACTTAACTAAACTAATCATTAACAATAATCAATAAATAACTAACACTTAACCTTGTCACCAAGGTTCGTTATAGGTATACTCGAGCTTGGGCTCGACCCGACTTTTGCAGAAATCTTGAAATCTTGCCGCGCCGCGAACTGAGTATTCTACCACCACTGCGCCAATTACGGTTTTTTTTAATATCCTCTGACATGGTCAAAGATTTTATTTTGCTGTCGTTTTTGTTTTTTCATTTTGCTACATGTCTCTAAAGTTTATTTAATTTAGTTTATATGTATTTTAATTTGCACACATTCAATATTTTCCGTCTTGTTTTTCTGCTTTATAATATTTTGCTTTATAATAATTGTTTATAATATTTTGCAGCAATACTTTGTCTTGCGACCTTTTCTTTATCTTTCCTAATATTGGAAGTGTGCCAATTTTATGTTTTATTACGTCTTATGACCGTTTCTATTATTTTTCTAGCATGCTTCAAAAATATCCCTCGTTCCTCTCTATTCTCCATTATCTTGGCAAGGTTTTCTTCGTCAATGGGGGTCCCAATACGTTGCTGCATGTTATATCTTTGTATGCTAAAAACTGGACATTTAAACAGGATGTGCTTCACCGACTCCAGGTTCGCAGGTGCACGATGGGTTCTCCTTACACTTAAACTTAGTTAAGTATTCGGAGAACCCACCGTGTCCTGTTAACATCTGTGTAATTGTGTTGTCTAGGTCGATTTTTCGCACAATCCTGTATGCTCCTACTGCGTCGGGGAAGAACATTTTTGTTGTTCCGGCAGTCTCTCCGGATTTGTATCTCCGGTTCCATTCGTCAAGAGATTCTTTACGGATTTGACTCTTTACGCCAGTTACGTTTTTTTTTTTTATTCCGCTGGTGGAAATGCTTTTTACGCAATCCCTGCGAGAGTTACGCACCCATAGATGATGGGTCCGCAGCTCTCGGAGGGAGATGTGGGACTCCCGGCTACCCGGCCTACCCACTAAAACCACCAGCGGTCCCTACATTTCTAAACTCTATAACTATTTGACCTACAGCTGCGCACTCTCCGCCTACTCGCCTACTTATCTTAAATCGTCTTAAATCGTACTGCATCGCACAACACCGGTTTTTTTTTTTTGTTACGGTTACGGTACGCCAGTTACGGTTGGCCACAGGTGGGAGCACTTTGAAAATCCGGATTGCCTTGGAATTAAATTTAATACTAATAAAATTGATACTATAACAGGGGGTACGTCGGAGGGGGTTGTCGATCCAAATAAAAGATGTGGTTTGCAACTATGCAGTAAGACACTAATGTATTAATTATTAATAGTGACACACATTACAGTTTCTATACGAATACAAATTTGCGAGCTGAAGAGGGCCCATTCACGGCAGTGGGAAACCAGCTTGCCGCAATGTGCACTAGCTTCAGGGCTAGGGAACACTTTTATCTCGAGAGGTCCGGGCAACCGTACTCAAACGAGACCAAGAAAGTAGAATGATGTGGCGGCGCGGGAGACTGCTAGAAACTAAGATTGGTAGATTGGAATGGACTGTATAATTTTGGGGGTTTGCTCAAAATCCGACTGGGGTGGATTTGGGCCGCGGACATAGGGATGTCGATAGGAAATAGGTTTAAAGGCACTGACCTGAATCTTCGTTCCTCCACACGTAGGCACCTTGATGACACTTTCCTCTTGCGGTAGTCGTAATGTTGGAGAAAACACCGAAACCTTAACTCACAAGTCACTTATAGTAGTTTATTAATATGTTCAACTGGTATTAATGTCTTGGAGACCCTGTTTCACTATCTTAGAGCGGCGCGGCGGTCACCGGGCGATGCCGGTGCGTTGACGTTCATAGACGGTCATCGATGCAATGCGGGGGGGGCCATACCTTCAGGCCAGGGGGTGTAGGTATTAGATAGGAATTTGAAAGGATGGTCGGATTTGAGCGGTTAAAACGAATCTATTCGCGCTTCGGTGCGACCATGATGATCCCACATTTTTTCTTTACTGGCAATTTCTGATAATTCAGTCTTTAACATTGTTTCCTCAAATGTCATATTTTTTTATTTAGGCCACTCTTGAATATTGCTTTTACGCAAATTTGAAGTTGGTAACGCTTTCAGTTTTCTGGTGTGATAAGGAGCATTATCTATAAGAGTCCATTCCCACTTATCCGATCAGTCTTTTTGCCCTGAAACCGGACGCTGGACGTGGGTGGTCACATTATATCCGATCAGTCTGTTTTGCCGGAAGGTCGGTGGTTCGACTCACCGCCAGTTTAAGTTTGTATTTCGTACGCGATGGACGGCGACGATGATGTTCTTATATTGTGGTAGTATTTGAGACGAATGAGACGAAAAAGAAGTAGAAAACGAAGACAACATTGGGTGCATCCTATACTTCGAGACAAATTTTCAACAGGGACATTTGAAACATTGATGGGTGGATTAAGGAATGGTGAGGCGAAGTTCTTTAAGTACTTCCGAATGTTTTTTTCCTCTTTCGACGATCTTCTTCTCTCCCTCTATTATATCTGATTCAGTTGGACTTCGTTTCCTATCTCCATACTCTTTTCCTTTTTGTTTTTGTATTTTGTCTCTATCTATCCCTGATATCCCCGAGTCATTCAGTCTGTAATTTATTTCTCCTAGTGATGGAATTTTATCTCTACTTAAACGTTGAAAGAATAACTCAGATGGTGATCTTCCGGTCACTGTATGAGGTGTACTGTTGTACATCAGTAGATAGTCCCATAAACTTTCAATTAAATATTTTTATTGGAAACAGTCACACGAGAGCTTTTGTTTTTGTCGTCTTGATTAAGTCATAGTGACTAAATTCCTTCAAAATCATAATCTAATACACTCGATGCTGCAGAAGATGGTTGAGAATGATATATCACCAACCTCTTGGTAAAAGGTTGGTAATTGTGGGATAGATAGACTTTTGACTCACGTTTGAAGTCATATGCTGGGTCGTTGGTTCGCTGACATTTTAAGTTCCCACAAGGAAAATAGTTTGATTTCAACGTCACTGCATCAAAACACTTCGACACTTCCGCCGGCGGGATAAGAAAAGTCTGTTTATCACTTATTTTCACTATAATGGAGTCCAATAACTAATTGTTTTATATATTTTTGCGTGATGCGTACGCTTTGCGAGTTGAGTCTTAATCATAGAGAGAGAGGAATAGGGAGGATGAAAGTTGGCAGATGTCAAGTTTACATGGAGTTATGTGGTGGACGGATTGTGTAATACGTTTACATAGATAAATAATAGCGTAGTGCATTTACAGTAATCATATCTTTGGAAACCAACTCTATTTCGTTCCATTATCTACTATCTATTATCTTTTCAATCCATAGTACATCCATTAGTACAAAACCTTTTAATTGGTATATGGAATACACTTTTAATAATATAGATTATATTAAGGTTTTTGTGCTCATCATTTAAATAGACAATTTTAAAATTGTCAATAAATTATGCATTAAAGCTTTTTTATGTGCATTAGCTGCCAAAAAAATATTTTCTATATATTATTTGAGTGATTTCACGCGCTTCATTCGCAATTTTGGCCCCCGCCTCGATCAACTCGTCTGTGAGAGCAAAAAACTGTGAGGTGAGCTGTGAGGACTAATTTTTCGTTACAGTAATTTAAAGATTCTTTATAATCATTATATTCTTTTATTATCTGTCACCATTATCTTTTAGCTTTGGGAGAATCCCTTTCAGCCCGTTTTCGTATATTTCTTCATTCATATCCCTGTGATCTGTGTGTGAAGGGTCTTGATGATTTTTTAGCTTCAAATATTAGCAGCCCATCATCGAAAAAACCTTCTTCACTTCCCATATGGGACACAACACGACCAGTCGTTATGCCTTCCAAGAAAGCCTGGCGGGAAGATTGGGTATTGGTATCCACCCAGTTTTTGTTCTCCGTGTGATAAATAAAAAAATGAATATAACTTAATTTTTTATTCAGTAGACTCTCAGTTCTACGACTTGGACCCACTTTAATCAAGTATACTCTTATTTCTTTAATTTCATTACATAATAATTCTAAAGTGGATGCCATGTAAAAAGTATTTGTATACATACGTAATAGTTCTACGCACGTTTTCGTTAATGGAAAAGTTTTACTGTATGACACTGCACTTCACTTCCGCACTGACCCTAGTTGTCTGCGGAATCGCACGCAGGAACGAACGCCGCAGGATTTACTAATATGCATTCTAATTTCCTCGACGGATGCCTGATTTGAACCTCCGGCCAAAGACTACAGTGTAGCTCCGGCCGAGTTCTGGGCAAGACCTCTTGTTTTGAATTTCCTGCGCCCATTTTCCTGTTAAACCTTTAAACAGTCTTTTAACGATGCCATCCGCAGCATGACAATTTAACTTGATTCACACAATTTATGAATTTTGAAAAACAATAAACGTGTCTGCAATACGCAGATGGCCCGCTGCCATATAAGGCAGGGTCGCCATGTAAAGCGGGGTCTTGGAGGCGTAATGAATCACCAAATATTCCAGTAATACTGTCTTTATTCTAATGGATACATCTCTTTATATGCTTACACTACAACTTAATATAAGGGTAATTGAGGTCTTTTAAATAATTCAAAGCATAAAGACCACTAAAATTGTCATTATTACCTTCATTTATCCACGCCTTGTCTTGATAATAAATAAAACTACCTTCTCTGCGATACTCCTGTATTTTACTGAGGTATCGATGACGCCTTAAAATTATGTCCTTTCTATCAGTGAAGGCACTGAGGAGTTTTTTGTTCATCTTATAAGAAGGTGAGCACTTTTAAATGTTATCCAATACTCATCCAGGGATTTTTTTCTTGAATCTAAGTATCCTTTGTAAGACGCTCTTTAGAACATTTCTTAATGTTGATCGTAGCTTTCTGAAAAAGCTGAGTTGTGTCTTCTAAAATACTGATCACTTGTTCTGGCGTATAGATCACGTAATTTTTGATTTAGGCCACTCTTGAATATTGCCTTTACGCCAATTTGAAGTTGGTAACGCTTCCAGTTTTTTGGTGTGACAAGGAGCATTATCTATTACCAGAATGCTATCACCAGAATGGAATTTTCTTTTAGCTTTGGGAGAATCCCTTTCAACCAGTTTTCGTATATTTCTTATCACTAGGTATCTTATAACTTCTCGTAAAAACCATACAGCGCGCGCCGAGCGTAGTTATAGGTAGGTCAATCCTTATCAATTTCTTTTGTTTGTTCACTCGAGCAGCGATCGCTCGCTCGCTTCTTATCCGGCGACGATTTTCGACCATATGCCACTGTGAATAGGGTCTCTTTTAATTCGGGCTGGACCTGGACGAATGAAATAAGTGTTCACTTGTTAACCAGTCGCGAATAAACGTTTAACGCGAAATCTGTATTTTTTGTCTGCTTTTGTTTTTTCATTTTATTGTACTTAATTATAAAAAAGTTATTTACGTGACGAATTAAAAAAATTAAACTTGCCTCTTCCAATGTTGGTGCTTCATTTTTGTAAAAGTACTAATGCACTTTTCTTCGTATAGCCGAATAGGTGAAGTCGTCTAATTTGTCCTTGAAGTTGTGTTTAGGACCAGGTTTGCTTGGCAATTAAATTGTATGGTTTTCTTTGTGCTCCTTTAAAACACGGTACATGGAAGCTCTAGATATCAACAAGATTTCTGCCGTTTTCAATACACATTCATTTTTTTTTGGTTCTTCAAATGCACATTCTTTTTTCTTTTCTGTGTATTTAAGTAGTATCATTGTTTTCTCTGACATGCTAAGAGCAGTGGCGTAGCGTGCCTTGTCGGGGCCCCGTATAAAAATTTTTTTGGAGGCCCTTATATGGAGGTAAAGATTTTTCACAAAAGAAAAAAAATATTGTGAGAAGTAATATTTATTTATCACATAATTTACCCATTTTACAAATAAAAATCGAATTTTAAATATTCACTCTCCTTGCCTTTTTATCGGCAAACTGATTTATTAAATCATTTATGGCTGATGATGATTTTAGTTTTTCTAAAGTTTCTGCCTCTATGGACAATAGTGAGATGTCTGACAGCCGTTCTTGTCCCATCGAAGTTCTTAAGTAATTTTTTATTAGTTTTAATTTTGAAAAACTTCTTTCTGCCGTTGCGGTTGTAACTGGAAGGGTCAAGAATAAAAAGCATGCTGTGATTACCTCGGGAAAACTGGATGCAAGACTATTGAATTTTACTAGCAATAATTCAATGAGTTCTTTAATGGAATAAATTTTTTTAATTTCAGAATTTAAGCATGTTTTTAGAGCCTTTAATTGGTCACAAAGATTAAGTGAGATGTCTTTACTGTATTTAGCAGACAGTTTTCCGGAAGCGTTTAATATCTCTTCGCTTGAAGAAGATAGGAGTTTCTCCGGTTGTAATATTTCGAATATACTACTCAGGTTGCAAAGGCTCTGAAATCTTTCTTTAGTTTGAGAAATTAATATATCTAAACAGCAATAGTATACATTGACTTTGAAATAGGATTCCGGGTCGGAAATTCTCTCATCTTGTGATAACTCATCAAAAAAACGCTTCGTTATCTTTCGCCTACTGTTTTTAAAAACAGTTGTTACCCCCCACTTTTTTGCTAAATCTTTGGATTCATTTAGCAAACTATTAAATGAATTCTGATTTCTTAATTGGCAGTCTATTTAAAAGATTACTTAATAAAATACTAGATTTCTGTAAGTCATTATTATCATGCTGTAGAGCTTTAGAAACAGGATTAATAATTTCAAATAGTGAAGAAAAAAATGTAACGAGCACTAAGAAATCAAAACTCTCTAAAATATTAATTATACTTTTACATTCTTCACGTTCATCTTTTTTATTTGAAATTAAATTTAGTTGGTACAAAGTTTTCATGATTAGTAAAAAATTTTTCTTTACTGCTAATAAAGCGTCGTTCCTAGAAGACCATCTGGTAGGACATACCTTTTTAAGGGTAATCAAATATTTTTCAGATGAATCGTCACTTAGCATAGCCCAGCGTTTTATACTATTGCCAAAAAAAGTATATATTTTTTCTAAATTATCGAAAAAAGTCGATACTTCACGAACATGTCTCGCAGCATCGTTCAAAACCAAGTTTAAAGCGTGCGCAGCACAATGAACATAATCGGCATTTGGAGCATGCTCTTTTATTAGGGTTTGTAATCCTCCATACACACCCGACATAACATTTGCTCCATCGTATCCCTGTCCTCTACATTTAGTCAAATCAATTCCATATTCTTTAGTCAAATTTAAAATGACAGTTTTCAGACCTGCAGCACTGCAATCGGTTACTGCTATGAATCCTAAAAAGGACTCACAGATTTTTATTTCTTTAGGCACATTATCATCATTTTCTGTAACCGAGATATATCGAAAAACTACAGATAGTTGGTCAATTTTTGACAAGTCTTGTGTTGTATCCAGAATTATTGTCAGAAATGGAGCTTTTTTAATTTCTGAGATAATACTGTTCCTAACGTTAGTACCAAGCAAACTAATAATTTCGTTTTGAATCGTAGGGCTTAAATAATTTATTTCACCTTTCGGTTTTAGAAAAAGTTCTTTTAAAGTTGCATCATAGTTAGATAGCAGACGTGAAATTGCCATAAAATTGCCAGAATCAGAATCATGCCCCCTCAAAGGTAGATTACAAGATACTAAAGTAATTATAACATTAATTATACGATGCAGTACATCTCTCCAGAATGTAATTTTACTATCGATTTCACTTTTCAATAGAGTATCGATGGTATTTCCTTGCAACCAATTATTATAAGAGAGTGAGGCACTAATATGCTGCTGTGACTTTTCATGGTCAAGAATAGTTTGTGTGAAATTGCTTCTAACCGAAACACCGTTAACCCAAGCAGAGGAGTACGATTTGTTTTGACGATCTGCTAATAACCAACAGAAGTGACAGTACGGTTTGTTTAAAACGTTAGAATAACATAACCATGGTCATAATTTTTATGCCTGCCTGATTGAAATATAAATAATAATAAGCTGAAAAAGGTCGGTTATTTTCTGAAACTTTTGGAAATGGTCCTTGTGGTTTAAATGGACCCAATTTAAAAATTATTTTTCGTTCGCATTCAGTTAAATTGTCACCAAAATTTCCTCTATCTGATGAAATTATATTACAATCTGCATTATCTGCAGATATATCAGAATCGTTGACTTGGGGTTCCTCGATTTCTGGATGGACATCCGATAAAGTAGTAAGTAGTGTTTGGCTTTCTTCTATTTCCGGATGGATATGTGACGAAGAACATGCTTCAGAAGAATCTAAAAATAAACGAGTAATTGTTAAAAAATAAATACGAATGCTTTGATACTAAACTAAAAAGAGATATATAAATAAATAACGTTACTAAGGGTCACAGTTAGAGAGTGTTCAGTTCAGACGCACACAGATTCTACGCGGATTGTGCTCGTACCTATTAGTAGATACAAAATCACCTGCAGCCCGTCCGTGCATTACTATACACCTGCGTGCTATTTAAACGCAGCGCGTAGTGTAGTGGCCATACAAAACGAGAACCCGAAAGCTAGTCTGCACATCTGAAGTTCTCAACACGCAATTAACGATACGATACGGACTGATAAACAAACAACAAAACAAATCGATCCTATAGATAAGTTAGAATTTTGTTTTTTTTAATCAAGGCACGGAACCCTAAAAACAGTATAATTGTGAAAATCGAGGGGGGAGACAACTTTTTGTGACGGACAGATGGACATACCGAAATTAAAAGATTTCCTTGTTTATCACTACGGGCCCCCAATAAATGGGTTGGGTAGTAGTGTAGTACTTACCTTTCCAATCTAAATCACTCACAGTATCTTGTCTCTGAAAAAATGAAGAAATTTTGGGCACTTTTTTATAACCTCGTCCCTTTTCTGTTTAATTTTTCTTTTCTCAGCGCCGCTGGGATAATCTCTTTTCCTTTCACTCATTTCTTTTACAAATCGTAACTAATACTGCTAAACCAGAAGAACAATATTGTTTGTACTGAATTACAATGTAATGCACATTTATATAAAGCGCGTAAATAAACAGTGCACTGCACTCCGTGGTTTAACATCCAATGCAAAGTACAACAACGTACACGTACATCGCGATATCGATGAAGGATTCCCGGGGATTCCCCGCTGAGTTGAAGATGAAGTAAGTAAAACGGGGAAGTCCCGCAGCCCGCCATAACGATGTAGTGTTGCCAACTTTTGAACGCACGCTTAAGGCGGGAAAAAAAGGAATTGCTTTATAGAATTTTGTCATTTGTAAAATAAAATAAATTAGAAAGTTTTTATTCTTTTTCCTTACACACTTTGGGGGCCCCCGTGGCCCGGGGGGCCCGTATAATTGATACGGCAAATACGGCGGTAGCTACGCCCCTGGCTAAGAGGTTCTTTTTGAGGTTCTGAGGAAAAGTTTTTAGTTTCCTGGCATTTCTATTTCTTACTAATTCTTTTCTCTTAACTCTTTTATAAGATTATTAAAGTCGATGTTTTGATTAATTTCGTTTTCCTTTGACAAAGTTGGTAACTTTGTCAATCTAGATTGTGATATTGTTGATCGAAGATAGGGTTTTATCAGCATCAGCTTTGAAAAACTCCTCTCCCTATTAGCAACTATTACAGGTATTGTCAATAATATTCGCAATGCTATCCATACATTTCGAAACAGTTCTTGTAAGTTGCGATCTTTGAACCACATTCTGATCAGGCAAAAAGGATTTCAGACTTAAGAGTTCATCACATAACATAAATATGTCTGATTTAGAGTCTACAGTTAATTTTAATTGGAGATCGTCACAGAATTTGACAAGGTCGGGTTGTTTTAAAATTAACATTGATTGATTGTTGATTAACTTTAATTAACAATCAATCTTGAAATAGGTACACTATTAAAGAATAAAGTTATAAACTATGTTCTCGTGTCACTTCAATTGATGCCACTAATTCATGTTATTTATCTTGTGTTGCCCTTTCTGGAGATGGGTTTAGAATCTAAACCTGACTATGAAGCTGGCTTTAACAACATTTTCCAGTTGTATCCTTTGTTTATTAAACATTTGTAGTTGTTTACCCAAACTGGAGATTAGTTTTTGGATTTTGTCTTTTCGTAACTGACCCGTGAGTGTAGTATGCTGAGTAATATGCTTACTAAAATAATGCCACTTTATATTGTACTCTTTTAAAACTGATATGCATTCATTACTCAACAAGCTGCTATCATATTAGCCTATGGCTTACCATTGTGCATGATAAAAAAGTATTCATCAGTCCATTTTTTTTGAAATTGGCGACATTCTGTATCTACTTTTCGCTTTTTTACACCAGACATCCTTTTGTACACTTTCCAAACTGAGAAAACTTGAAAACAAAGCAAAACTCTCTCCACACAACGTAACGCGACGATTACAATGTGTGAATTAATTAATCTTTCGAAAGAACTCTTTTACTGGTTTGCTTCAAAGCACATTGCTGCTGCTCTTTTTGTTTTTAAAAGTTTTAAGAAAAAAGAGAAAAAACCGATTTTTTCCTAGTGGGACCGGTATAAATCGCACGCGTTCGGTAGATACAGACGGCAAAAACGCGTTAGCGACTTGAGTCGCTCGTGCGGCATGCGACCCGGGCAAGGTCCGAAAAATTCGCCAAAAGACGGTTCGAAATTGCGAATCGAGGTGTAAAATACCGATCAAATAAAAACCAATACAATTTGTACTCTGAGTCATAGTTATGGAAACATGTAAAGCAAAAGATAATATAAAATGAAGTATTGAAATTCAGGTATTTTCAAGGGAAATGTGTTGATTATTGTAAATATATTATTTACAATAATCAACATTAGGGTCTGGGATTATTCTTTTTCTTGTGAAAATAACAGCCTTGCATTTTTCGATAGACAGGGACAGACCATGAACCACTGGCCTAGATAGTGCAAAGCAGAATTTAGTCGATTTGAAATAGTCTCCATGGAGTTTGAGCTAACATAGAGGGCAATGTCATCAGCGTATTGGAGGATATTACAGAAGCTTACGACAGACTATTCGAGATCTTGGGTGTAAATGCAATAAAGTAATGGACTAAGGACAGAGCCCTGAGAGAGACCATTCCAGATGGTTGTGGGGGGAAGAAAAGAGGAGAAGTTCTCATCAGAATGCTTCTGTTTGAGAGTAGGTTGCAAATGATATGTGTTAATCTCGGCGGAATATTCAGCTGATGCAGTTTATGCCTGAGTATTGGGAGAAGAACATTATCATGCCGACGCTATGTCCAGGAAAGCACCCACAAGGTACTCAACTTTAGCCAGGGCTGTTCGAATATCTGTCACAAGAACACCAGCACTGTCCATTGTACCAAGGCCCTTTCTGAAACCAAATTGGGATGTGGCCAATAGGCTACTTTCTAGTATCTATTCCAGTCGGTTTTTTATCAAATGCTCCATAACTTTGGCCAAAGTAGAAGATAGTGCTATGGGACGATATGACATTGCATCTAGAGGATTTTTGCCAGGTCTCAGTATTGGAATTATAACCTGTGTCTTCCAAGGTTCCGGGGTGAATCCTGTTTATAGAAACCCGTTGATCATATCTGTTCGGGACGACGCTCCACCACTGGCCGCTGACGTCACAGCCTGGTCTTCGTTTTCAGCTGAAACCCCTGGCTCCAATCTCCAGGGTTGACACCATCGATGACAATCTGCCACCACGTCGATGCCGACTAGTCGTACAAAACACACCACAACCCTATAGGCCGTATATCCGGTTCGAAGGACCAATGTACGAGCCAGTGATACTCTGTGGGAGACAGATCATTAAAAACTCAATACCAATACCAAACACAAATGTGTATTCAATACAAGTATACAATAGTTAGGTACGATTAACGATACGCGCCGAGCGCGGTCTCCGCGTACGGACGATGGCAACGCACTGGCCCGCCGGCGCCGATGACCGAGCGAACGCGATTTTAGAGCGGCCGACCGGTCCCGTTAGACGGGGCGCGCGCGCGCGGGGCGAGGCACACCGGTCGCGCCGCGCCGCGCGCGCCTTGTAACGGCCGCTGGCTTCACTTGGCTGACACAACTCCTTGGCGCGGTACTACGTATGGAGCCCGTGTGCATACGAACTTCGCACTAGAGATGAGACGTACTAGGTAAAATACGTACTGAGTCTTAGGAGTACGCGTACGTAAAAATACTTGTTCCAAAAACCTGTTCCACGAGTATTTAGGCGTTTCGAATTTTATCGCGTCTTAGTACCATTGGTATTGACGACTTAGAACGTCTTCTCGCGTATCTTCCTCCTATATTTTAAGTTTTTAACACGATGTTTATAAAATACGAGCCACTGAATAGGGTAACTTAACTGTTAGCTAACGCACGGACACACCCAAAACAATTAAAAATTACAAACAAAATTGACAAGGAAAGTATGAAAGCTAGACAAACAATTTATATCTAGTTCCTACTGTAATCGAACTTAACTTTGAACACTAGCTGGAATATACAATATACACAGTTAACTACTGTAGTAATAGTAAATTATCTCATATTAGTAAATTAAAGCAGGCTTATTATTTAATTATTTCAGAAATGAAAACTTCCCTTCATACTTTCTGTCACAGGCTTAGGACTGTCAGCTTTTTATAAATTATGTGTTCAGGTTAAATTATACAAGTCAGTAATTAAAGGTATAGCTTTCAAAGCTGGCGTATTTAAAAGTTTTCAATTCATTTTATGTACATGGCAATCATTGATTATTTTATTTACAAATCGTTTTGTATTTTTTTTGTTAAGTATTTTTTATATGTTTTTTGTTATTTTTATCTTTTTTTGTCGTATTTATAAAGTTATTTACAATTTTGTACACTTTTTTAACTACATAGTTTACAAATTTTGTTGTAAGAACAACAACTGTTGGACCTTTCGAACACCAAGACGAGTTCGTCTATCATTCAAAATGTTACCCGCTACCGAAAACAACCTTTCGCATGGTACACTTGTTGCCAGAGCATTAAGTTTTTTGCGCGCCAGTATTGCCAAGTGTGGGTAAGAGTTTTGATTATTCTTCCACCATTCAAGAGGTGAATGAGTCTTGGACAGTATTTTATCATCTATGTATCTTTGGACTTCCACAACTGCTCTTGAATAAGCGGTACCGCTCGGCCTGATGTTATGCATCTTTTTGTAATAATGAGTCCATATGGTTTTTTGACTTATTTGCGTTGAAGCGTTTGATGTATCTTCGGTCTCTGTTTCTGCGTTTTGTTCTAAAATTAAAGTCGTAACCAATCCGATAACGTATTTTTTAGTTGAGTCTGCTGTGTTCTCATTTTCAAAATAAAGCTTATATCTTGGGTCGAGAAACATATATGTTGTAAAAGTGCGGCTGTTTTCCAATGAAGCAAATCGCGATATAAGTCCACTTAGAATATCTTGCCGAACCATTTCAATTTCATCAGGTAAAGCTTCGGCACTATCTAAACTAAATGCCACCAACGCTGATTTCAGTGCAATTGTTACTGGTATAACTGAGCTTCCTGTTACATACCTATCGCCACTCATTTCTTTAGTGACTTCTTCACAGGGTTTCAAAACCTGAACTAGTCTCTCTATTAAGGTCCAATCGTGCGTAGTCAACACAGGAATGTTTAAGTTTAAATTTGAGAGGGCACTGTTCAATTCTTCTTTTAGTTCGATTAATCGCTCCAACATATAGAAAGTGGAGTTCCATCTAGTTGGGACTTCTTGAAGTGGCCTTTTGATAGGTTTACCAGCCTGTTCCAAATATCTCTTCAGTTTTTCCCAGGCAACCGTACTTTTTTTAAAATGCGCCACAATGATTTTCGCCTTTTGAATAAGGTTTTTCATTGTTTTGTTCTCCAGTGCTTTGCTTACTATTAAATTAAGACAATGCGCGTAGCAATTAAAATGCTTCCAACCTAAGCATTTTTCGATTGCACACTTAATATTTGAGCCGTTGTCGGACACAGCCAGAAGTATTTTATTTTCAATGTTCCACTCTCGTGCGATTCTTGATAACTCGTCAGCGAGAGCCACAGCAGTGTGTGAAATGCCGTTCAATGCACAACATTCCAATAGAACAGAACGTAATTTTACGTTTCTATCTAAGAAATGGCCGGTAACTGCTAAAAACCAATCACCATTTCGAGACGTCCACATATCCGTTGTGAGACATATTGACACCATTTCCAAGCTTAACAATTCCTTAACTTCCGTTTTGGTGACTTCATATAGTGAAGGAAGCATATTGTTAGAAAAATATTTTCGCGCAGGCAAGGTGTAATTTGGAAATGCAAATGATATCAGCTCGCGGAAACCCCTATCCTCAACTATGGAAAAAGGTTGAAGATCGTGAATAAAGAGGTTCATTAAGTGACGATCAATATCTTTTTTAATTTTTGAACAGTCTCTACGTAGGTAAGATGTCATGGTGTTTCTAGTGACTGGTACTCTACCTACGTAGGTACTGGAAGTAGATGCCAGATCTCGCGGCTGTGAATTCGAGGCGGAAGCATTAATTGAGCCTGTTTGCTGCAGCTCTCCAGTAACACCAGCACCAGCACTTTCAGCCTGTGTCATTGACGTACCCGTCACTACTACAGCGACCGAAGTGTCTTGCCTAGGTACTAATGTTACGGTACCGTGCTTTCTCTTCAAATGCTTAGTTAAATTGGAAACTGAAGCTTTATACGAAGTATCTATTTTACAAATTTTGCACTGGGCTTTGTCATTGCCTTTATCATCAAAATGGTCCCACGCTATACTTCTTTTTGGAGCCATAATTAAAATATTATACTAGTATCTACCTAACTTAGTGCACCTTTATTTGTACATTTAGTTAATTCACAGTTATAATATTTATAATAGTACCTTTAGGTTATAATGAGTATGAGTCAACACCATCACTATTCATAAAATGTAAGTTTAAAATAATATTAATAACTCTTATCTTTTTTATTTACAATGTTTATAAACATGCAGCATACACCACCATACACCACTTACACACACACATACAATGTTAGTCTTTATTAATTTATTATTTGTTACAGTCTAGAACGCACGAATAATAAAATGCACCAAACAAAACCGACCATAATCAACCGTAAGAGCAAATTCAAAAATTCAAAATTGTACAAAACTAAAGTGTAAACACATTTTTCGCATAAAAACGAGAAAGAAATAGCTCGTTGTCACTTTGCTTGCTTCAAAACAGTCTTATGTTCAAGACTTAAGGTCGATATTCGGTCGGCATCTGAAAGAAAGTAGCTAGTTGCAGCTATACTTGCTTCCTCAGTTATTTAAAAACAGTCTTAATGTTCAAACCATAAGGTCGTAATTCGGTCGACATCAGGTTCATATTCACGCACACTCGTTCAATCGACGCGCGGCGTCTCGCCTCTCGGCAGTCTCGGACGCGAGCCGTTTTGGTACCTTGTAGTTTGTGTGAGTGTCGAGTTTCATACTTCGAAATACTCGATACGCGTTCGTTCACTGATGAGAGACTAGGTCTCGAGACGTCTTGGGCAAAACCTAGTCTTAAAACCTGTTCCAGTATATACGTTTCATCCCTACTTCGCACACAAAAAAAACTACAGTATATGTATTACACACAGGTCTTTATTCTACGTTGGTTCATTTCAGTTACATCTACATGATCCCCTACTAGATAGCGAGAGTAAATGCTACAGCGCCATCTAGTAGAGGATTTTGTAACTCGAGAATATTTTATGTTACTTTCTTATTGGCGATTATACACTCCCGCCGTGAAGTCGTGGCTTCATTTCTTGTGGTTAACACGACGAGTTTTTTCACAGGCCGCCGTCAAAGACTACAGTGTATATGCCGCCGTGTAGTATCCCTCTCGACGTCCTCACGTCTGCCGCCCTGGTGATCCCGTCTGCGTCGGGGTAGACCACCTCCACTATGCCTCGGAGCCAGGTGTTTCGCGGAAGAAAAGCGTCGACGATCAATACCAGGTCGCCGACCCGAACGGCTTCTCCTCGGCCGTATGGCTCCCGCCGGTGCTGCAAAGTGGGTAGATACTCGCGTAGCCACCGCGCCCAGAAAAGGTCCGCAAGGCGCTGGCTATTCCTCCAGGTTTTCTTTAAAGCGAGATCTGAATCATTGAATGTGCCTGGCTGCGGCACCCGTGATGGTCCTCCAAGCAGAAAATAATTCGGCGTCAGCGTCCCCTGGCGCTCGTCGTCGGGCAAGTGAGTTAGTGGTCGGCTGTTGACTGTATTTTCCAGTTCTGCTAGAAGCGTCGCTAGTTTCTTCCTGTGGATGCTGTTCGTTGAGGACGACCCATAGAGCTGTCTTCACACTTCGCACGAGCCGCTCCCAGGCGCCGCCCCAAAAACGGCGCGCCTGGCACGATGAAGCGCCACTTGATGAGGTTTGCAGCGGCGTTGAACAGGTGCTGCTCGTCAAGGGCCCGTCGTAGTTCTACATCGCTCCCACGTAGATTTGTACCATTGTCACTCCAGATTTCGGTGGGGCGACCCCAGCGCGCCATCATGCACCGGATCGCTAAGATGCAGCTGTCCGTAGAAAGATGTGCCGTTATTTCCAGATGTACGGCGCGTGTAGTGAGGCAGATAAACAGTGCGACGTATCGTTTTTGGTGTTGCCGGCCCACTGTGACAGATAGCGGCCCGAAGAAGTCGAGGCCGGTGTACGTGAACGGCCGCTGGTGGTGAGCTAGGCGGCAGTGCGGCAGGTTCCCGGTGGGCGGTGTCGTTGGCTTGCCTCGGCGCAGACGGCAGGGCTGGCAGTCGCGGAGAACGCCCTTGACTGTAGGGCGCAGGCGGATGACCCACATACGCAGTTGAACTTCGTTAGCGACGGTCTCGACACCGCCGTGGTGGAGCTCGCGGTGTAACCAGTCGACGTACAGCCGAGTGCCTGCCGTCGGCGACTGGTGGCGTGCGCAGCTCTGGCTGGGTGTTTTCGGCCTCGTCGATGCGGGATTTCACCCGCATGATCCCGTCGTCGCCGATAAACACCGCCAGGCTGCGGATACGGCTGTCTGCTGGTAGCGCCGTGCCGTGGTCGGCACAGGCGAGCTCGGCGGGGAAAGCGTGCTGTTGCATGGCCCGCAGCCATATGCGTTCGGCTGCCCGCAGGATGTCGGCTCCAAGTGGGATGAAGCGGTCGGGAGCGGCGGCAGTAGTCGGTCGTGCGTGGCGCGGCTGCGGCGGCAGTAGTCGGTCGTGCATGGCGCGGCTGCGGCTGGGCCTTCGGTCTCGCTGTCCAACCCGGATCTGTCTCCGGGTTCCGTCGTGTGCGCGTGTGCGCGGTCTTGTCGTGCGTTTCTTTTTGAACCAATCTAAGAAATTGTATAACCCTGCCTGTTGCCAGCAACAGTCTGAGCTACGACGAGAAGCGCCCTGGCTCGGGCAACGCCTCACTAATATCGAGTGTATGTTATTCCGACTTTCTCTTCCCCAGTGACCGTGGTGGGGAGTGCCGGTTCGGCTGGCCAGGCCGCTGCGTTCTGACGATAGCGTCAGCGGCATCGGGGTAAATGTGGCGGAAATCTTCCGCATTTCTATTTTTCACATAAATAGCGGTCGTCGGTGATGACGTGGCGCCAGAAATAACAGCTTTCATCCTATACTCGCGTGGCTTTCCGTCCCGATCGTCGCCTCGCCATAGAAATCGTAACGCGTCGCGATCTTCTTCGCGTATTCCTATTCGCAAAAACATATCTTTAATATCCGCTGTCACGGCTACTTTCTTCTGACGGAAGCGCATGATCACGCCAAGTAGAGACTGCAATAGATCGGGACCTGTCAACAACAAACTATTAAGGCTTACCCCCTTGGTCGTGGCCGCCGCGTCGTGTACTATTCGCGTCTTGCCTGGTTTCGCCGGATTCGTCACAGCGAAGTGCGGCAGGTACGGTAAGTTTTGCCAGTTCCACCAGCATTTAAAAGAACTTTTGCTCATCACTTTTGCTCGTCATTCAGAGATCCTTCTTTATTTTTTACGTCTTCTAAGTTTACAAGTCGTAACTTGTTTCGATGGAATCGAAATGTCCATTAGACAAATCTTAGATAAATCGTAATCGCCTTACTGGACAGTCATTAGATTCGAACTCAATATAGAGACTGTTTAGATAAACTTCAAATCGAAATGGAAATATCAGTAATTTTCTTGCTATCAACTCACAAAGCCCACCGTAAGTTGCATGTTTATGTTTGATCATATCAGTACAATACTCATTTTCTGTTGAATAATTTTAATCATTTCTATTGTGTGCTTGCTTTTTATAGAAATCGATTCAGTATAAAATGAGTTCCAAGAGTGCTCCATGTATTTTTTTGCTAAGGAGCGGAGGTCTCAGTTTGTCAAATTCCTCTCTCGCATCACACCAACGATCTCATCCCATGCTTTCCCTCCAGACTCGCCGCTATAATCTCAGATAGCTGGTCTCTTTTTCATTTCCCCGACAAACAAAACTGCATCAAAGTATGAACACCTAGACACTGTTATGACGCAATTGTTGTAAAAATCAAAGTAAATAAAATAGGAAGACGTGTAATAAACCTCAGCAAAAAAATATAGTGTCGAAAGACGCTACATTTGTTGACGGGTAATTTTAGAAGTTTTGAGGATGATTTATATGTATAGTGGGACAAAGTACCAGTTTCAATCGCAAGTTTGGCACAAGCGTCGGCAGACTCATTGCCACTTATACCAGAGTGACCAGGAATCCAGGGAAACACAACGTTCAGACCTTTTTGCCGGCATGAATATAAAACCTCCCTGATCCTGAACATAACAGGAATTCTCAACTTACTACGAAATGGGCAATCTTTAAGAGCTTGTATCCAGCTAAGGAGTCAGTCGGCAGCATAGCATGTCTTATATTGGGCTTCAACAAAAAAAAGCAGCTTCTAAAATTCCTATATTACGTCTCCCATTAAATAATTGCCCATACTGTTTACAAGTTTTTTTTATGTACACTGAGCATACAAAACCCTTTGATCTGTTTTCGATCATTGATCGCAGTCATGTTTTTATGTTTTACGTCTGAGTGTACTGGATGACCCAGAGACGGCTCTAGCCCATGTAGCACCCGTGTGCTATCAATATCTGGGCGCCCTCTAGTAGACGCGCGGCCAAAATGGAATACTTACAATACAAGAATACCGTTTGACCTACAGTTATACAGAGTGATTTTTTAGATAGTGCACAAATTAATTTTGATGGTTCTATATCGTTAATAGAACATACTTCCATTAATAGTTTTGTACCTTTTTTCACATCCACATTCTTTTCGGCCACTCGTTGTTTATGATTCCACACATACTCTATTGGATTTAGATCACAGTTGTATGGTGGTAATCTCAAAGTTTCGTGGCCGTGATCAGCTAGCAACTTGTCTATGGCGTAATCTTTCTCTGGCTTGTGTTTTTTTAACAATTGTAAAAGTTCAGATTTCCATTTTGACGTCATGTACGGGACAAATGTACTTTACTTCTTGTATATCCTACTTAACACTACCAAGCTTTAGTATTGTTTCGTTTCAGTAAGACCAACCTATTTTTTCGGAATTATTTAAATCGGGAACCTAATTTATTTTTTAAAATTGAACTCAGTGTCATTTTTGATCCCGAGAAGTTGAGGTCTTTTTTGCCACGGCCAATATTTTATTTAAAGTGGGAATTTCCTTTCGCACATCATAAATAGAGGAAATTATACGCCGTAAACCAACCAGTGTAAAATTATCTACGAGAACTCTAGTATTATTACGGCCTCTTTGCCCTTTTGTTGGCGTTTTTATCTTGTACTTTTTTTTACAGATTTTTATTTTATTTATTTATTTAATGGACAATCAACCGGTTACAATAACTCCTATAAACTAAATAAAAAATGAAAAAACATATTAGTGTTATATTGTAGACCCACTTAGAGACTCACAGATTGTCGATCTGCGCGACCGTCTTAATTCGGCCGCTTAATATACCTAATACCGCGACTATTACGTCTAAAAACCCAATTTAAATTGTTTCCGGGAAAAATAAATTTAGGGACGAAAAAATTCATTTGCACTTTGGTTGTTTTCAGTTGACAAAGTAGCAGATTCCTTTATTCTTCAAAGTTCCTCGTGAATTCCTACTGTTATTTCAATACTGATATGTACCACCACGACCTCGATTTGGATTTGAATCCCTGAATGCATTTCTACCTCGATCGATTATATGAACATCGTTGCGAATTGTTATAAAAGTTATTTTCTAAGGCTATTAAAATTAAAATCTTCTAATGCTATTAAGTTGTAACTTGTTTCCTTGATATATTCTCTATTTTAAAAAATTTTGTGCTTTTCTTGGCTGGGGTAAGCCATACTTCTTTAAGAGGCAGACCACCTAATGCTAACACAGCATCCTCTTTCACCGATAGGCATTTATTATACAGGTTCACTGGAAATGTGACGCATTTCTCTTAAGGAGTTATAGATGTGGTCAAAACTAATGGATTTTGTTATGTGATGTGTATCCGAAACCTAACGGTTAATGAGTTATTTGAAATTTTATAATTATTGGTCAAAATACGATTTAGGCCAACTAAAAATGTAAATTAAAAAAACTATGTATTTGAGTGTGGTTTTTTTGTTACTTTTTGTCAGAAGACATCCCAAGTTTTTATAATAAATACAAAAATTATCAAAAATTACAACCGTTTTTAAAAAAATGAGCCTTTGAATAATTAAGATATTTTTTATCACATTCATCGAAAGTAAACACAAATTAAAAAAAAAAAATCTTCTGTGTAATTAAATCTGCAAAACATTTTAAAAATATTTCCATCTATCTAGCTTTCAAATGAGGTATTACAATGGCAAATAGCTTTTGTAAAACACTTGTTATTGAGAAGGGAACAATAAAAGGTTGATATTAAAATCAAATTATGAATTTATTAATTTACAAATCTTGTTCGAATTGTGAACCCCTATTTCTAATACATGCTCGCATTCTGTGACGTAATTCACTTTTAGTGACCACAGAAGACAGATTTCTTCTCATTGCGGTCTTCGGGTACACCATGAACTAGCAGCATCTTTCTCCGCGTCCTGACCTCCAAGTCCTCCTGCTGCCTGGAGAGAAGCTGCAACTGCAGCTGAAGGTTCTCCAGAGCTGTCATTACAAATGATCTAAAGGCTTGGAATTGCGCATTGATGTTAGACGTGGGACTTGCAGCGGGGATGGATGTTCTAACCTCCGTCTGGAATTCATCCATACGTAAAGTAAAGTTGGCAGCAAGCTCTTCAATAGATTTCTTGAGCAGATCCATATTGACCGGCAGTGAAAATCAGTGCACCAAACAACAGTTAGGCAGTGATGTGGCAAAAATGGTGTTGTGTTAAAATATTGTAAATTGAGTAGTTTGAGATCAAAACAATTAACGAGAAATGAAGCTGGTGGATTTGTGTATTCACAGGTACATTTTACTTAACTATTACAATTAAAGGACATGACCAGTGATTGCCCTCGGGATGGGGAAAATGTGCAGGATTACAGCTTTTACAGAAAGATTAAAAAATTGAGGCCTAATTTACTATGGATTTATTATTCCGATAAAGGCATGATTTAAAATATCAAAAAAAAACGAGAATGTTTATTGCTTCCGCTTTCTCTTTAATGCACTACTTCATACTGAAACTTCCGCCCACTTGTATTAATGCCCGTGATACACATGCTAGTGGATGATATGCTAGATGCTGGTAAGCTGGCATGCCAGGTACTGACACAATTTCAGCGCGTGACATAATGCTTACGGATGACCTTGCCAGTGACATGCGAGTTGAAGTTCACAAAATGAAGGAATAAATAGTGTTACAATACAACTCGCAATTATATTAGGCAAAAAAAAGCACAAAAATTAATAAGATCTTGGCAGATAGTTGAGAGTTGCGATTTATAAGCAAATACGTTACGACCTGCCTTCGATTCTGTAACTTAGTGCCTATCAAAAAATGAAAGCCACTGACATATATTTTTTATCCATTGAAGGTTTACTATGAAAAAGTAAATCATATTACTCTTCAAACCTTCAATGGATAAAAAATGTCTATCGTCGTTGATAGGCACTGAGTTACAGATGATTCTGATGATTTCTGATGGGGCTGATGCCCCTTGTTTCGCGTATTTGTAGCTGGCAATACGAATCTCCCGTCCCACTTCCCTTCAAGGGGAAAAAATTAAACGGCTTGCGAGCCATTCGTATGCTTTGCTCTGGCACGTGAGTTAGTGGCAGAATCTCGATACACATGCGAGTAGCTCATTATTGCTTGTAACTGGCATGCTTTTCTGCGAGTAACAAGCATGTGTATCACGCACTTAAATAGTAAAGAGAAATTCCGCTTCGCGACACTAGATAGCGCTTGTCTATTGAAAAATTAAATTATTCGTGCAAATAAAGTTGTATTATTCCGTGTCCTAGGATCTGTACAAAAATATTAAGCAATTTTTTTCTAAGCAACTTTGCGAATAGATGGCATGTTTAATAGCAGAAAATTATTCTTACGACTCGATAAACATATCTTAACGCCATCTTGTATCGAAAGGGAGAGGAATTTTTTGAAAAGTTTTCTTATTTTTTCTCAGTTTTCAAGGCTTCAGACTCCTAAAACTTTCATCTCTGAAAACTATAGAATATAACAATTACAAAAATAAAACTATTATTATTGCACTTTGATTTTAACATTTTAGACCTGATAACCACAATAACTAGCGCCCTCTAGTATCGAAAGGCAGAGTTATACCGTAAAACTTTTCTATTTTTTTTTCTCATTTTTCCGAGCCTTTAGACCCCTGAAAGTTTTTTATCTGAAAACTATAGAATATAAGAATTCCAAAAATAAAACAATCTTTGCTGCACGTTGATTTTTGACACCTAGGCGAGAGCCCTTTGCTCCACTGGTCATGTCCTTTAAATAAAAGAATTCAAAAATACGCGAGCAATTAAATATACGTCAAATCACTTTTGCGCCTACCTACGTAAGTGTAGTTGTAGGAGGACTATTCACTCTATCGTACAGGTTTTGCTCATTAAAATAACTCTTTGCCCATTTTCTAAATGGACATCGAGGTGGACTAAGGGAGAAAAGCGCTCATGAATGGGAAATTCAAGGATTCGCCACACTGCTTCTGATGAACTTATATATCGTCCACTTGTGTATATTTTAACTTCATCCTTCTCGTTCTCTAAGGCAAAAGAAGCCTGGTCTGAGCCTTTGTTCACGTATTTACAGACGTAATAATGTTACCTTATATTTAATGTAACACGACGTAGAATTGGCGCTTCTGGAGCAGAATCCTACATCCTCGCTTTTCACGCCGGGCTTCGTTGATTTCTGAGATCAGTTTGGGCAGTTCGTGCGTACTGCGTTTGGAGCACCACAGCCGTAACATGAAAACTGTGGCTGCGATGGTACGGCGGTCTGAGACTGTACTTGATCCTCTTTTGAAGTCTGTTGAATTTGACGGTCCCTTTTCTTCTTTTTCCGGCATTCCTCTGTTATATGCCCAAGGTTCTTACAGAACCAACATCTAGCCTTCAGGGTACGTGAAGTAGATAAAGCAGTTGGATTGCTTACCTTCTTTTCCTTTATGATTTGTTCAATCCGTTTTGCTGATTCCACCAATTGATGATACGTGGTGAAGGAAGTTCGCGGTGCCTTGTCTCTTATATCCAGGCGCAGCAGGTGGTAAATCATGTCTAGTTGTTGCGTCTCTGGGTGTTTAGGTTCAGGTAGGAACGAGAACAGCATCCTTTATTCTAGCTAGCTAGTTAAGATATTAGAATATCTTAACTTTGTCTCAGGAACCATGGTATACACCCTCTTCACCTACTTTTATTGACCTTAAGATTTTATGCATTGGGAACGATGCTATTATCAGTGGCTGACTTTGTTGGGGTGTCAAAGTCTTCTGCTTGCCGCATAGTATTTGACGTCAGTTGTGCTATAGCACAGCTATACAACAAATACGTATACATGCACACTGACACAGAACAGGATTTTTACCAAATTGCCCGCTTCCCTCGAGTTCTTGGTGTACTTAATTTAATTTATATTTTAATTTTAATTGCTCTTTTGACCTGGGCACAAACCAACTTCTAGCATTAAAAGTGTGTGCCAAAGAAATCCATGCATCATCTTTGGATTTGTTAGTGGTCGCAATTGTCTTCTTGCTTGGTAATATAGGGTGTATGAGATCAACCAACAAAGCAACCTCGTCTTTTGTCATTGCCTTCTTCATTTTCTACAAATAAAACAAACAACCATAACACAACATAACATACGAAATAACCATTATTACAACCATTTTATTCTATTTATTCGAATCAATTCGAATTATGTATCTGTAATACTATAATTTTAACAAAATTATATTACTTTCGTGTGCAAGGTCCATTCAGGAACAGTAATTAATATAATATAATATACTTTGAAAGACGTCTGATCCAATCTGACGTCTTTTAAAGGAATTGCTTGAGATGGTCCTCGGAACTTCTTCATTACAAGTTCTCTTTGTATTGTGCTCCCACTAGGTCGACCACGTTTAGCGCCATTTGCAGGTAGACCCAATTTATTATTAAATTTTATTATACAGGGTGGCCGGTCAATTGACGTCACAAAAAAAAAATTAGGTCCGGTATGCTGTGGGGTACCCGAATCACCCCCATGTATGTTCCGAGATTTTTTATAGTTTTGGAGTTATGATTTTTTTTTCGATTTTTGGAGGAATTTCGACATGACCATTTTAAAAAATTAAAAAAAAAAAAGTAAAAGACTTTTTTAAAGTTTTTTTTTTGCAACTCAATTCTCATGAGTTGTACTTTTATGCATAAAATAATCAGCTTCGTAACTTTGATAAAAGTTATGAAAATGTTGGTCTAAAGTTAAAAATTTACGTTCTGTGAATTACAACTTAAATTTTCAACTTTAAATTAAAAATCTAAACAAGTGATTTTATGATTTCTTAGTTAGTCTTAAAAATGCGCCAAACTCTCAGCTTTCATAATAATAATAAATAAGTGGTACTTTGTGGAGAGAATTTGGCTAAAATCGGTCTTCAAAGACAGCAAGGTGGAAAATTCTAAAAATTAGCTAACTGATTAAAAAAAATTTTATCATTCCTAAAGCTAATTAATGATTAGAGAATGCTGGAAACCTACCGTGTTGGTTAAATAAGGAAAGTTTTAAGAAATACAGATCATAATGTAAACATCATTTATTTTTAAAATTTACAATAAGTTTTCAAATTGGCCACCTCCAGCAGCAATACACATCCTACATGTAGTATCGCTAATAGCGCCGCCCCGACACTGGCTCGGCAATGCACACGAACACCTGTCGCACGTCTACTCGCACCGGCGGCTCGCGTAATACTGACGTTGCAACATTGTTCATGAACACACGAGACAGTGTACCTACATACACTACATCCCTCCTTCGTTAAATAAATAAACAACTAAAATATAATTCTAGTTCACTTCTATATAATAATTTCCGGCATCACTAAATCTTCAAATCATAGGAGTGACAACTAATATATAATTATTTGCACGATGCAGATTTAGGATATCAGCACATATATATAATAAATCTCAAATTCAAATTCACAATGTTTATTATATAACTCTTTGACTTTATATGTATTTATTTTGTAGGTGGGTGTGTGAGTCAAAATATATACGGGAATAATAATAAAATGCTAGCAATTATTTCCTAATCACTTATTCAATCTTCCTTTAGTTACAGTTTAGTCACTGATTCCATTACTTTGTCTATTCTTCTCATCCTGATCTTTCTCCGGTACTGTTGTCCACTGGTCTTCAATCTTTTTAAGATGAACTATATTCCTTAACTAACTTTTTCACCTTCGTTTAGTATCGATTCTGTAGTTCCTCTCCGTACTCTTTTTTGAATGATATCTCTGTTTCTCACTTCAGTGTTTATTCCTAACCAATTCATTTTATCCACAATTATTTGAAAAATTTGAAAATTATTTACTGCAGGATTTCACTAAATTTTTTAATTTTTTTTTTGACATCTACTTTTTTCGCGGCCACTTTACCTTAGAAAATAATCGACCCTTCTTGCCACGATCCCGGAATGGCCTTCGTGTATGGCATCTATAACATTCTTAAGCAAATTCTGAGGTATCACCATCCGGTTACCTCTGAGCAATATATCGATAAAACATAGTTCTATCTCAAAAAATTTGTTATTTTTTACGAGCTCATCCTGGTTATGCTCATAAATTCATTTTCTAATTTAATGGTGGTCGCCTGACCAATAATATAATTATTCCAATATTTGAAATTTCCAATTTAATGGAGGTTTATTTCCAAAACCACTTTATATTTCCAATTTAATGGTGGTTGCATGACCAGACCAGTAATACAAATATTGTCATACTTGAAATTCCCAATTTGATGGAGGTTTTTCCAATACCACTAGTTGTTTCCAATTTAATGGTGGTCACATGACCCATAATACAAATATTCTGGTATTTGAAATTCCCAATTTAATGGAGGTTTATTTCCAAACACCACTTTATATTTCCAATTTAATGGTGGTTGTATGACCAATACTTCAAATATTCTCATATTTGAAATTCCCAATTGAATGGAGGTTTTTTTTTTCCAATACCACTAGATGTTTCCAATTTAATGGTGGTCACATAACCAATAACTCAAAAGTTGTTATATCTGAAATTCCCATTTTAATGGAAATGACCTTCAATAAGTGCTTCAATATAATAATACTAAAATCACACTCAATGTGTCAAATTTAACAAATTATAACCTTTTTTCTATATACAGAACCCAAAAGAAAATCAACCTATATTGATTTAATTTTAAGTAATTTTGTGAACTCATCTCCTGGAATTCATTACCTGGCTTTGTCAGATCATAAAACCGCATACACTGTTCAACCAATCACTTAATAGTCACATTACCAAAGTAATCTTAAACTGACAACACTACACCAGAAAACCAAATAGAAACGGGGAATAACGATTGACGGTTGACAATAGACACGTTGCGAGTCTTATTTTAATGGACCGAACGAGCGAGGAGCAATGGCATAATGCTCAACGAATAGTGATACCAACGTTATAAGACTACCGTCATTAGATGGCACTTTAAATAATAATCACTTCAATTTTAATCTCCGACACGGCCAGAACTGACAGTCAGCCGTTCCCAATGTACTTGTTGACAGGAAAAGGAAACATTTGAAATATACTACTTACAAGGTTCGGACTACTTGGCATGTTGTTTAAAATAAAATAACTCAAACTGTAACCAATTAATTATAATGGAAATAATACTTGTCCGAATGAAAAGTTCCCACTAATTTAGATTGATCAAGATCTCAGTCACGCATCAATACAGAATCCATTAAAGGAAACAGTAATTGCTTAGTGGTATAATTTTAGGCCCGACTGCCACATGCAGCGCGTAACTACAACAGCGACCATCGGTCACCCAAGTTAACCAAACAAAACCAAATACACTTGTATCCCCACAGGGATTCGGGTTGCATCAAATTGCCAATTGTAGTCTCCTCAGAGACCCGAAACACCCTAGGCCAAAACTGTAGTCTCTTCAAGACTTGAGTTTCAAAACATAGTCGGACGCTCATTACTCCCACACAAAGTTTGGAAGCGACACGTCCGATGTCTGCAGATATGTCCCGCCAAAGTGTACGTTTAAGCATCTTAATCAACATGATTGTCACTACCGTTGTCTAACTTTAAAGGAACTTCACATCTAGGCAACCATCAAAACCTATCGTGAGCGTACTTGTAAGTGCGTTTGTTAATTAATGACTTCAGACTACGTCGGTCTTCATCTAAGGTTTCTATTACTTTAAAAGACCTGTAAGCTTTGGATCTAACTTAAAATGAAAACTTCATTTAAAAGTGAAAACTTCTAAATCTCATCAGCTCAACCTAATTGACTTGATTGTCAACGGTGCTCAACATAATCACTCGTAACGCAAACCAACAAATAAATCAAAGTTTATTATTTTGCTAATTCTTTATTGCGGCGTCTTTACTGTCACAACCACATATACTGGCAACTTTCATCCAGGTTACTACCATCTGGTTACTACAATCCATAACCTCCTGGTCATTGACTTAACCAAACCAAACACTCTATTTGGCGTTCTCATAGATGAGAAACGCAAAACAACAAAACAGTAACTAAAGCAATGAAATAAGTTTGTTCGATAACTTACAAAATTAGGCATTACTCTTTTCTTTATGAATCCTCACAATGAACGTCAACGCAATATCCTCTAGTTAGGGATCACTACCTTCTCTAATGACTACTGCTACTACTAACAATCAACGGAACACATTTAGCCTGAGCATGTTGCTTTCAACCAAGTTACAGTCTCATTTTGATCTCATTTCAACTCAACATTAATCTCAACTTCATTAACTAAAAAGTCTCTATCAAAGATCATTGAACAAAGAATTATAAACCCGGAACCTCTCAAAGAATCAGATCAAGATAAACAAAACTGTTGAATGACTTCACAAATGTCACAATAGCTGTGCCTTCTTAACCCCTTTTTTTCCTAATTGCATCAGCATACTTGGTTTACGAATGCAACCCTCTCCTATTATATTCCATGTACGTACATATTTATCTGCAGTCTGTGGTCTGCTGTCGATGTCAATATCAATTGTCATTATTACACTGCTATATTCTGTGAATTAATTAAATGGTTACTTTATTTAGTAAAAACGCGTTTTAATAATTATCAACATCTTAATTCTTCTGTAACTTGTAAGATCATGAAATATCTTACATGCTAACTGGCTATGGAATCGCCATGGCATCGATCATACTCAAAGAATCTTCCCGATCCACGTATACATAATACTATATTGGTTTAGTTTATCTAAATATTAACATGTAAGTTAATCTTTTTATTATTGCAACACCTCCTGCTGTTTGTTTATTTTCTTATTTCCCTTAGCCATAAGGTTGTTTGGAAGAGTTTGCTTTTGAGCGATAAGGCTGCCTTTTTGTATCGACATAATATATCTTGTTAAGTTCACTTTTCTCTGTTTGTGGTGTAATAAAGAATAGATAAATAATTATACAATCGCTACTATTCACTGTGCATCCGCACACGGAATCACACACCACCCCTATAGTTTCCACGAAACTACTGGAACGTAAGCTATTCGACCCCACAGAAATCTTAATTTCCCATTTACCTTAATAATCAACAATGATTCTATGTTAAACTTCTCACAAGAGGTTAGGAAGAAGTTTCTAGCTAACGAAACTAATGTGACCATAAAATCATATCCCATGGCATGAAGTCTTGTGGGTATAAAATTCTAACGTGGCATGAAGCTACATCTGTGGGTATGAAATTACCATCTCACTTCTAATGACGACAAAGGCACCCCTGGCCGAACATCAGAAGCAAAACGGAAGAAATTAAACTAACAACCATACGACTATAACTGAGCATTATTCAACGTGATTATCTCGTGAAGGAGACGATACACTTCACCAAGCAACTAATAAAAGAAGTCACAAACTATCTCAATAAAATAACTAACCGCAGTAAGGTTATACTGCAATCATTGCGTATTAAACACAGAACCCAACATTTCCATGATTGGTTGTCTAAGGACAACTCTTGGCAAAACTGATTCCATACTAACTAAAATATACTTATTTAGTTTTACTCCCACATTAACATCATGATCTTAAAATATTCTTCAATAAACAAGTATAAAGCATAAAAGTACTAACCACCTGTTAAACTGTTACCTTAACAATTTTGTTGGGGTAAGAAAAATAATTTAATATTTTCTCCACTGAACTGAAGGCGAAGAACAGGCTTATATGCATTAGGTTACTTGCAAGGTGTTATAGAATTTGTTTATGTAACTAATTGCTGAGCCTCATGAATGCCCTGACTGTACGTTTTAGTTTTGATATTTTGAATAGTTATTAGGTACCTATCAACAGGCCTTTGTTCATGCGACTCGCATAGCTACAGATTGTTTATTTTAAACGTTAGGGGATCGTATTAACAGTATGGAGCTTGGTAAATAATATTTTCCTTTATGACTTTTCCGGCGTTACCTAAGCTAACTTGTTTGTATTAAAATATGATTAATTGATTATTGTTACTTGGGGCCGGAGTTCCTATATTCCTGACCGGCACCAGCGGATCTGTTGTAAAATTCGATGAGAGTACACGCTTTGTAAATACACCAAGTTAAAGTGAAATACAAAGTTATTTATTTACCCATCCTGACTCACCTTCTATTAAAAAGGATTGTACCTATGATATCATATTAAGTTAACCGTAGCCCGAAATAAAAGTCACATCATGTAATACCAACGATATTATATCTACGTCATTAACTCTGACCATTTATAAAATTATCCGTTATCTGTGATTAATAAAATATAAGGGTATTGTAACAAATAAAAATTTAAATCAGATTATTTTATAATAAAAACAATTCCCAACCGATTTGCCTTTACTCCCTTTGTAATTTTATATTCTGTTTCGTTGCATTGTTATAATGACAATCTCGAAACTAACCGTCTGAACTATCTAATTTATAACCAATAATGCCTGCCATATCAGACCCCTCCTTCCTTATAAAAAATATTTTCCACTTACCTTTTTCCTCGTCGCCACTTGTAGTATCGCTAATAGCGCCGCCCCGACACTGGCTCGGCAATGCACACGAACACCTGTCGCACGTCTACTCGCACCGGCGGCTCGCGTAATACTGACGTTGCAACATTGTTCATGAACACACGAGACAGTGTACCTACATACACTACACTACACCTTCGTAAGAAGTTGTGTTTCAACCGTCTAAATGCTTCTCTGTTCTCACTTACAATACGTTGGGCTTCTACAATCTTCTGCCTCAGCTCTTGTTCACTCGAACATTCTCGGGCGTATGCTATTTCTTTGTAATAGCCCCAAATGAAAAAATCGACTGGGTTGAGGTCAGGTGAACGTGGAGGCCATCTAATTGGTCCACTGCGTCCTATCCATCTGTTGGGGTATTTTTCATTTAAATAATTGCGGACTTGTGTTGCGTAGTGACACGGGGCGCCGTCATTTTGAAACACCATAGAACGTCTAAGTTCGAGACTTACATCTGCCAGCAACAATGGAAGTTCATTTTCTAAGAAGTCTCTGTAGGTTGCTCCATCAAGTCTGGTTGGCAATTCAAACGGACCAATTAGCTCGCCGTTGAGGACACCAGACCACAAGTTAACGCTAAAACGATGTTGAAATGTTGAAGCTCTCACAGCGTGTGGATTTTCAGTCGCCCACGTGTGGTAATTATGAATATTGAATATTCCAGATCGCTCAAATCTTGATTCATCTGACCATAAAACTTTATTGAAAAATCCAGGATCATCTTGCTCTTTTCGTAACATGGTTTGGCAAAAATCAATGCGCAATTGGTGGTCTGTCGGCTGTAAAGCTTGCACTCGACGAATGTGGAACGCGTGGTATCCTTCATCGTGAAGTATGGCTTGGATAGAAGTCCTTGGAATGCCTAGAGCACGAGCCACAGCTCTCGTACTCGTTGACGGGTTTCTCTGAACTGCTTCCAGCACCACTTCTGTGCGATCCGGGTCTGCTCTAAAGATTCCTTCACGATTGCCGCGTTGACCAGGAATGCGCCCTGCCATTAGGGTATTGTGCGTGTTAATAAAAACACGATGGTCGGGATATCGTGGAGGTTGCGGTCCACCACGACGTTGAAGTTGTTCGCGATACAGACGCGATGCTTCAACGCCGTTTCCTCGTGCAACTCCATAAAAATAATGCATTTCTGCATATTCACTTAACGTGTAATTCATCTCATACACTTCCAAGTAAACAAAGTCCAAAACAGAATACAAAACACAGTCCAATAAACGAGCTAAATAGTCAAACAAGTAAGCAGCGGCGGAGTCCGTGGGCAATAACAAAATGGCGACACGACTAGCACTAAACACAATGTGAGCACAACTGAGGTCGGTAACTAACGAACTTGTTTTGCGTTGGCTTCGGTCGGCTGAGCCCCTCACGCCCCCGAGAGTGAGAGAGATAGATACTTAACAAATGTTAAAATTTTTTTAATCAGTTAGCTAATTTTAAGAATTTTCCACCTTGCTGTCTTTGAAGACCGATTTTAGCCAAATTCTCTCCACAAAGTACCACTTATTTATTATTATTATGAAAGCTGAGAGTTTGGCGCATTTTTAAGACTAACTAAGAAATCATAAAATCACTTGTTTAGATTTTTAATTTAAAGTTGAAAATTTAAGTTGTAATTCACGGAACGTAAATTTTTAACTTTAGACCAACATTTTCATAACTTTTATCAAAGTTACGAAGCTGATTATTTTATGCATAAAAGTACAACTCATGAGAATTGAGTTGCAAAAAAAAAAACTTTAAAAAAGTCTTTTACTTTTTTTTTTTTAATTTTTTAAGATGGTCATGTCGAAATTCCTCCAAAAATCGAAAAAAAAATCATAACTCCAAAACTATAAAAAATCTCGGAACATACATGGGGGTGATTCGGGTACCCCACAGCATACCGGACCTAATTTTTTTTTTGTGACGTCAATTGACCGGCCACCCTGTATTTTATCAAAGTCCGAACACAGCTACAAAACTTAGTTTCGCGCCACTAGAAAAGTTTTCTTCAAAGTGACATTTGACATTAACTAATTAACAAAAATCAATGCATAAAAATATTGGATAGTGTCAACATTAAAAAAAGTACAAAATTCGTTCAGAAATAAGAACTAGTTGTCAAAATTAACAAAAAATTAAAAGAAGGTCAATTTTATATGTGATGTTTAGTATGTTGTTTAAAAACAACATTGTCCATTTAAGGGTTAATTCAATTCATCCATTTAAGATATGCAGTTGACCTTCATAATTAACTGGAAGGTTGATATAGCCTAGACTTTGTAAACGTTGGCCTCCAGCTGAAGAAATGGCTATGCAATTTTCTTTAATTAGTGGAAAACCGATATTCTCGAGTTTAATATGCAGTTCGTTACCTAAAATAGTTACATCAGAACCGGAGTCTAAGAGTCCGGAAAGAGTAATTCCGTTGACCTGGACTGATACATAAGGCCTATTATCTAAAGTCTGTTTGTCGAGAATTGTGCGAATTTTATGTTTTGAAATAAAAATTAATAGTTTTAAGCCAATTTTCCCATTCTTCGGAACTAAATTTAGGTTTCACACAATTCTCAGCACTCAGTTTTTTGATTTATTATTAGTGGTAGATTTCCGTTTATTCTCACAATCCTTGTAATCTTGAAACTTTACACTTGGTTTTCCACACTTAAAACAAATAGGAAAACGTTCCACTTCACACTGGCCCAAGGAATGGGCGTTAGTACGACACCGAGGACATGATGTGCGCGCAGGTAGCTAAATTTGTTTCTAGCTGTGATACCTGTCTTACCTGTCTAGCTAACAAGCAGTCTACTCACGGCACTATTGGTAAAATGGGTAGACCTAAACACGTCGGATCGGATATATGATAACCGATAGGAACCGGGCATTACCCACTTACCCTTTTAAGATATACACCAAACCTCGGCGATTCCAAACCTATAGCTATTAGACGTTTACTTCAGATTTCACTGCGCAACAAAAAAAATGAAATAATATGTTTCCTTCACTTTATGAGTCAATTCTTACTAAATTTGGGTTGAGAAAAACGAATATGACAAAGAAAAATTTTAAAAAGCTCTAGTTTCTATGATATACCATAGGTAAAAGTTTTCATTTTAAAGGATTCATAGAAAATGAGACTTTTAATTACGTACGCTAACAACATTAAAAGTGAGATTATTATATTTTTTCAATTTTAAATTGATGAAAGAACACCTACCAAATGGTTGGATCTAATAAGAATCAATTGGTGGCTTCCTGACATCACTGTCTTTTGGTTTTTCTCTTGTAAGTGAGTTCTGGAGCATCCCTACACCCAAACCAGCAGTAATCTAAAGCATTGCTTCATTCCAGCTCTGGGGGCCAATTCTCAGGACGGTAGACATAATCTGGAATAGAGATAGAGATTTGGAACTCGATCTCTAGTATAAAATCTCGTTAATAGAGATTAAAATCTCTATTTCTGAATTCTCAGCACAAATCGTGATAGACTTTATAGAAATCCATAATAGACATAATTTAATGTTGCCATTACGAAACTTTGTGAAGCTGGACGCATTCCGTTTTACGTAATTTGAGCGTTTTTGAAACGCTCGTGACGTATTATGTTGTAAAATTGTAATTAAAAATGTTTCTGACCCGTTAAATTTATTTTTAACATATAATTCAACGTATTTAGAAAGAACTAATAAAATAACTATAGTTATTATTAATAAATAAAGTTTTTATTTTCTAGTTAAATGTGCTTAATTTCATTAGCTGTAAAGGAATGCTTTCTAATGTCATCATTCATGGACAACAATAACTGTCACTGAATTGGGGTGTGTTGTGAACTGTTGTGTTCAATTGTGTTGTTTTAAGTTTTTGTCCATAATTAAAAATGGAAAACGTGCAGCCGCGGAAGGTGTACCCGTCTGCACAACAAAAACAAATGCTCATCCAATTAGTAGAATCCGATCCGCAACTGCGGATCGGTAAATTTTCGTCGGCCTTCACGAAGAAGGATAGCGAAAGGCGCTGGCGAGATATCGCCGAGACCCTAAATTCCTTAAACGGCGCCCACAAAACGTGGGATGGTTGGCGCAAAGTAAGTGGAAAACAAACCTATACTTTATGCACTATAGGAGTACCTACCACTTTAATGTAATACTAACCTCAAAGTACCTATGTGTTTACTTTCAATATACTTCGTAAAAACTTACAAAGTGTTTCATTTTTAGACTTGGCAAGATCGGAAGGCTGCAGTCAAAAAAAAATTTTCTAGGCGGGAGGCAAACCTAACAGGTGGAGGCCCACCGCCATCCAAACCGCCAAATGAGGAGGATTTGTTGATCCTATCAACATTGCCTCTAGAGGCTGTCGTCGGCCACAGCGACTGCCAAGAATCGGTGGTTGATTTTCTTGGTAAGCTTAATAAGTAAATATTGTAATATTTAATATAATCATAGTGAAGTGTTGTGCTGTACCTAAAATGTTTATGCCTCAGGTACTTATATCACTGGACTGGGTTTCTGTTTCAGATATAACAAATACAGAAAATACAGCACCAACTTATGATAAATTAATGGCAGTGGCACCTGAAAATTCAGAGAATAAAATAAATATTGAAATATTATCGAAGACTCCACATACGGCACCAGAAAATTCAGATAATAATATAAATATTACAATATTACCGGAGACTCCACATACGGCACCAGAAAATTCAGAGAATAATACTAAAATATTATCAGCGACTCCACATACTGCAGGCAATGATATTTTTATATCCATATACTCAAAATACAAGTACTTTATAATATTACTATAGTATTTATAAATAATATTAGAATTCTAAAGTGTATCTATTTGTTTATTTATAATTTCTAGCTTAAAAAATAATACTAGCTGAATTTATCTAAATCATTATCATATTTATTACAGACAACACAGACATCACACGTCGAGTGTACAGACGCCCGAGACAACAAAGAACACAACATATCGACCAGGCACTGCAAGTGGCAGCAAATCTTAATGCTGCACTTAAGGAAAAAAACAGTTACAAAAAAGAGTTTTACAAAAAATATTTAAAATTAATGCAGCAACAATGTAATGCGCTCTCACAAATTGCAAATTCTATAAATGCTAGAAATTCCCCATACATTTAGATTTTTTTATATTTGCCAAATAGCTTTAAAAGAGTCGTCCGCTGCCATCAATTTATTAATTTTACAGTTTTTTTAGGGTTCCGTACCCAAAGGGTGCCAACGGGACCCTATTACTAAGCCTCCGCTGTCCGTCCGTCCGTCTGTCAGCGGGCTATATCTCGTCAACCGTAATAGATAGACAGTCGAAATTTCCCAATAAAAATTCCCCATATGCTAATTTAGTATTTTCTAAGAAATAAGATATCTAAATATGTATCTAGTTTTAATAAAATGATTTGGTCATATGTACGGAACCTTATTAGAGCGAGGCCCGACTTGCACTTGGCCGATTTATTTACTTGTGATATCTTCCAAAGTGTTAGACTAATCATAATGCTTAAAAGGCCAAAATTGATCTCCTGTAAATGTTAAACATTAATAAAGCATCAAAGTTATGGATTAATACTGTATTGTACTGTATCTCTATAACAGCTATGTTAGCCGTTAGAAACAGAGAGAGACAGTAACAAAACATATTATAGCTATAGTATGCTTATAACTTGTTTATGAATAAGGGGGTAAGTTTCGAAATTATTAATATTTGCCCTGCTTGATGTGTTTTATTTTGATCTTACATGTAGGTAGCATATAAGAAAGAAAACAATATGTTGAACTAATAAAGATTTATTGATTGCTACTAGAAGGCATTGTCATTTCACAAAAGACATACAGGGATTTTTGCACTAGTCTGTTTGTCTCCCCTCGCTATAACGACCTAAGCTGATATTTCAACACAAATACGAAACATTTATGCTGTGGAACATTTTTTTATTAACCAACTTCAAAAAACCTAAACCTTCTCGAAAACCACTGAACCAATTTCAATGATTACATTTTTTGCATCATCTACATTAAATCAGGAAGATTTTAGTGTATAAAAGATTAAAGTTATCATCTTTATTGACAAAGTTAGAAACATAAAACTAAAAAGCGAAAAATTAAAATCACTTAAAAGGTGGTGACACACATTAGGTTCACCACTCACACAAACATTTACACAATGAATTCTTATACGCCATTTACATTTAATTACTTCTACCAAAATAAGTGTTTATTATTTGATTTTGTTTGTGGCGTCCTTGCATTAAATGAATATTTGTTCTTCTACCTACTTCGTTTAGAAGTGGTGGGTTATCAATTAAGCCTAATGTTTCTGGATCAGTAAATGGTTCTACTCCATCATTGTAGTTATTTTCTATACATAAATTGTGTAAAACGCAACACGCGTTTATAATTTTGGAAGCTTTATTTGGCATGTAATGCAGTGTCCTGTCTTTTAACAAACAACGGAATCTGCCCTTTAGCACACCATTGCACCTTTCAATGGTGGCTCGTGTTCGCTTGAGGCAATCGTTATAATTATATTCGGGTGTTCCTTCAGGTGCTTGCAGTATTGGAGTTAAGCACCAAGGTCTTAATGGATAACCACTGTCTCCTGGAACATAAATAAACATTTCACTTAGGTTGTTACTATAACTCATCATAAGATACTTTATAGGTAGCATGTTTTAAAAGTACCTTCACTACCTAAGAATTTAGCATAGGTAGGTACTTCCAAAAATAAAAAGTAGCTATGTATTTATCTATTTATATTATTAGTTAATATAAATACTTAAATATAAAACAGATTTTACTAGAATAATTATTATTTAAGTAAAATCGGTTTTATAATAATATAATAATAATAATCGCTTAGGTAAGTAAGGCTGCTATGTAACACATTTCGAATTTCTTACTATTAAGAAATTCTAAATCAGGGTATGTAATTATGTATGTACCTACCCACCTTTAGAATTATTTATTTGTAACACACAAAAACAAATTTTAACAAATAATTAAACATATATACCTACCTATCAGGTGGTAATTATAGTACCCTGCAATGTTTATGTTTTCTAAAAATGGTAGTACTGTGCAGTTATTCCAAATGTAACAGTCATGAGTGCTGCCAGGATATAATGCGTTTACATTTAGGATTTTTAGATTTACATCACATATCTGAAAAGTTAGAAATAAGTAAAGCACATAAACTTGTGGTTAAAACAGCAGATTAATTAAAAATATATTGTGTAGGTACATACCAACTGTGTGTTGATGGAATGATAGTTTTTTCTATTTACATATACAGATTCTTCAAATGGTGGGCCAGGGGGCACAATGGCTACATGTGTACAGTCCACACAGCCAATTACCCCAGGAAAACCATATGTCCTATAGAACCTGTAAATGAATTATAATAATACCTATAGGTAAGTTACCTATACTTATAGGAAGGTTACCTATATATTTCTTTCTTCTGAATACATTATATTATTAATAGGACCCTTACTTACCCATGAGCTATAGCATTTAATTCTCCTAAAGTATTAGGGAACTTAATCCATCGATTAAATACAGTTGGGTGATTTAAAGCATCTACCACTTCACTGATACATCGGGAGGTAGATGCTTGAGATAAATTTAAATATCTTAAATTGCCAACAGGAGTTTGGTAGGACCCTGTCCCAAAGAAATGTAAGGAACACAACACCTGAAAAATCAAATATATTTTAATACTTAGTGAACTTGGGATATTACTTAATGTCAAGAGCCGGATTTAACCTAGTTTAAACATTATAATATGACTATTATTTATTATCTGCTTATTACTGAGCTAAATTTATGAGAACATTAATTCTAAGGGTTTAGACAGTAATTACACACTTTATAATGATTAGTATGTAAACTATTAGGTAGGTACATAAGTAGTTATTCTGTATTAGGTATTATATGTATAAATAATAATATTGACTATCGTCGGAACAACTAAGGCCTATGTAGGTGTAACCTATGTATTTAGCTAACTAGCTAAGCTATATATCTGCTTACCTTTAATTTGGTATCAAAATTCGTCCTGTTTACGATAACAGGCTCGATAATTTCTATCAGCTCTCGTGTGAGCTCCTTATTGAGCCGGAAATGTTTTTTAAACTCTTCGTCTGATAGATCAAAGGGATCATCAGGCTCCCGCCTCCTCCGTCGTGTACGTGTTGGTGCCATGGGTGCCATGGCATCCCTTAATACGTTTTGCACGAAATCGATAATAAACTCGTCAGTCATGCCTACAAACACCTTACACTTAGATACCTTACATAACAAATGCACAATAATAATAATAATGCAAATACAAAGCAAATGACAACCAATTTGACGTTTGATAAAGATCGAGATCATGATAGAGATGACGTCTCGACCGGTCCCGACCAGTCGTAGCATCTCGCACGGCTTTCCATAGACATATATCGGAATCGACATGGCGAGAATAGCTTTTTTAGATTTTCGCTCGTGATGACGTCATTCCCTACCGTTATCTCGAATAGAGATGTATCTCTACTGCACGAGAATTGGCCCCCAGATATCTGCATCCATCACAGAAATATCCTGATGGAACCTTTCTCCATGCTCGTCACTGAAAGCTCCACAACTAGGTGGGAAAAAGTTGAGATGGGAGTGGAGAAAATAGATTTTTCACCTCTCTAGCTCAAAAAGGGCGCCTTTGCTGCCCAAAACCAGTGAGCAAAAGTCGTTTTTGCTCACTCAGTGAGAAAAAGTGTTTTGAATATAGAACGCATTGGATTGGCGTTTCTTCAACTCATCGTCTCAAGAAACGTTCAGAAATTTTGTATATAATATTGCATACCCCATACATTTCGACAAAATTTTTTAACTCTCTATTTTATTATTTAAACTATTTACTTTTCGTAAATGTGTTTTAGACTTTATAATTCTGTAACACACCATGAAACATAAAAGAAAATTAAAATTAATTAATTAATATATTTTATTTTATGAATGACACAATTCCGAACGCAGACAAAAGAGTAATATAAAATGGCGGCAAAAAAAAAAAATTAACTCTATTCTATATCTTAATTAGGTACTAATTTCTTAGTAGTTATTTGTTGTAAGAATTTTAAAATAACAAAATGAGTGAATCTAGTTATAATTCAGAATTAAAAGAATTAGTGTCTAACGCGAATTAAACTTTCTTCCGGAATAGTCTCGTGAAAAATACTTGAAAGCCTAGCCTATGAATTATTTAATGATTGGAGACTTTCTAAGGGTGCGAAGTCCTATTCAGAGACTGTGATTTTATCATATTTCATGGAATTGTCTAAAACAAGGTAACCATCTACATTATGGAGTATTTACTCCATGTTAAAAGCTACAATCAAATCGAAATGCGACGTTCACATTGAAACTTATCCTAAACTTATTGTATTTTTGAAAAGACAGTCGGAGGGGCACAAATCCAAAAAATTTAAAGTTTTAACCGCTCATGATATTGAAAAGTTTTTAAATAAATAAACCTAATTTTTAAAATTTTAAAATATCCTTTATGTTTTGATAAATATTTCTCTTACATCTTGTATTTTTTCGCTATTGAGGTGAAAAATTGTATGTATCACACGATAGCAAAGTTTTTGCTTCTTGTGCCTTTGAATCCCTCACTACTCTCAGGATTCTAACTTAGAATCACTCGCTACGCTCGTGATTCTATATTAGAATCCTTCGTTCGCTCGGGATTCAAACTAGGCACTCGCAACAAAAATGAACTTTGCTATCTTGTTGAACAAATAACTATTTTAGCATCCGAGTTGATGGTATTTTTGTATAATATAATATTTCGTGGTTTCATTTTCGATATAAATAAACAGGTATGCTTTTTTCAATAGGTATATTACAAATGAAACACGAGAATATAAATAAATCATAAATCTTGTTTTTAGGTGATTTCACAAAATAGTTATTATTATTGTATGTAATCAATTTATGTATTAGAATTAAGCATCAATTTCATATAAGTAATCAATTAAATGCAAACATCAATTAATTGTTAAGCAAACAAACAGATTCTGCGAAAGCAGATTTTTGTACAACAGGGCGATGATAATATTTCGCAAATGTTTGGGAGGACGCGGTCCAGCCAGCTGTTTGTCGAATGACCCACGCCAAATTCCTTTGCGAGACATGAGTTAGATTCTCCATTTTCTAATCTGCATATTATTGCACCTTTCTCCTCAATTGTAAATGCTTTACGTCGTTGAGATGACATTTTTCACAGTAACAAACGAAAAACAATGCGTGACCTTCAAGCGTCAATTACTCACTGAGATTCAAAACAAAAACGAGCCACGTGCCGAACGTCGTCGGGAATCAACGAACATTACCGGAGGTGTAAAGAATCATGTCGGTCATTATAACCGGACATAATCTATTAAAAATGGGTCATAATAAGCGACATGTCACTGTAAGGGAAGTCATTGTATACGACTTTTTTATAAAGAATTTTATATGAAAACCAAACTTCGTAGTGTAATTACGTCATGATAACCGGTTGGTCAATATAGGCGGAGTCATAATAAACGGATTCTACTGTATTTCCATTGTACGGTCGGGGACTAAAAATGTTTACCACTTTTCAAATTAGATTCTTCGTAACCCTGCGTTCAGTAAGGTCTATAATGCTATATCAAGGCATTTGTTACGTTATAAAAATTTCATGCATCGTTTTATCAAAAAAAGTATTAATGACTTTTCTATACAAATATTAGTAATAAAACTCATTTCCTAAATTCAATTTTGACACATTAGATCATTGCACTTGTAAAAGTGATAATTAATTATCAAAAATATTAGATTTGTTATTTGAAATTTAAATATACAAAATAAATACAAAATGGAAGCTTAATCATAATTCTAATGGTGAAGTTCATATTGTGCATTGAATCATAATGATGCTGATAGCATCCACAGTCAAAAACAGTCAAAAGGAGGTGGATGAGCTCCGGTGATGCGTGGTGTTTCTGCAGCATTTTACATTGATGTTCTGCAGCAAAATTCCGACAACCTAAGTTCAAGATAATGCGCTGAGCTACTATCAATTAATCACGGTTCAATCTGCACCGTGGCAGTCATCTCGTTCAATAGCCCGCTCGATCTGCTGATTTGAAACTGAAAATTTATGGGGCTTAGTGATTCAAAGCTGGGACTGTCAGAATCAAAGAAATCCTCAAACTCTTAGATCACATTGCACTGGGGTATGGGATGATATGAACTGACTTATCGCCTTGTCGCGTCTATGCGAGAGAGTCTACGTGTTGTCATAGCAGCGAATGGAAGCTAATTAAGCTAATTATTTATTTATATTAATATTGTTTAGTTTCTCAATAATAAAATTAAGAAATAAAGATTCTTTGAAATTTCATTAGATTATTACTTCCGTTTTCATATTTTGGTAACTCGTGTCCTGTGCTGGTGTCTATATGAGATAATATTTATTTATTAAAATTATTAGCTTTTGCCCGTGACTTCGTCCGCGTGAAGTTAGGATTCTAAAATTTCCATGGGAACCTTCTATTTTTCCGGGATAAATGTCGCTATCCAAATCCTCAACTATATCCATGCAAAAAATCATGTGGATCTATTGCTCCGTAGCTGTGTGATGGAAGGACAAACCAACAACGAACAAACAAACACATTATTTTATAACATTAAACTAGCGGCACGCTATGATGGCCGGTTTGACACATTACAATAGTGATATGGAATGTCAATTTATTCTCGAACAAAAAACAATTAAGTTTTGTTTTTGTACCTGATTAAATAGGTTTAATAAAACAAAAATGTATATGTTTATTTAATTTATTTGAACGAACTGAATATTTGAACGAAAATGAATATACATACTTTATATGCACACAAGAAACATATGAATACAAAAGATACCAAAAAAGGTGCCACAAAAGGCCATAATTAATCAGATTCGTCCATACTACTATTTTCACTGTCGTCACTGCTATCATCACATACATTAATAATTATATGTTCGTTTTCTATAATATTATCTATTTTCACATCTCTTTCATAATCTTCCCTTATTAATTTAACAGTTCTATTCACAACCTTTTCCCAGTCTCCTTTAGTCACATGTTCACAAGCTTCTTCTAATAATTTTAGCATTTTTTTTGTGGTAAATGGGGGTTCTGTATTGTGTCTTGCAGCATATCCCTTAATTTGAGCCCACACCAACTCAATCGCATTATACTCACAATGGTAAGGCGGTAACCGTATAACTCTGTGCCCATGTTCTAATGCTATTTCGTCAATGACGTATCGGATCTTGGTTGGTTTGTTTTCTTTTAAAAGACGTACTAATTCCGCTTTTAACATATTCATGTTTGCATCTACGCCATTTTTACGAAGCCATGCGACGATATCAGCTTTCTTTTGGGATTGGGCAGGTGGCTTGTCAATTTGCATCGAGTGGTATGGGGCGTTGTCCATAATTATAATAGATGGTTCAGGGAGGCTACACAACATTGAGGTAAACCATTCAGTAAACTTTTCTCCATTCATGTCTTCATGATAGTCTCCAGTGGTTTTTGACGCAAAAGCCATGAGAGAACCTTCGACAAACCCGTTGATGGTTCCGGCGTGACAAATTATAAGTCGCGATCCTTTTCCTACAGGAACTTTGGAAGTAGATGCTGCTGTGTCATCGTTCCAAGAACGGCCTACAGTATGGTTAGCATTAAGCCATGTTTCATCCAAGAACACAACATTTTGCCAATTTTTGATTTCTTTCACTTGCCGTAAAAAAGTATACCTTGCCATCGCTATATCAAATCTTTCCATCAATATTTTGCGTTTGTTACATTTTTTGTATCGAAATCCAATGGTCTTCAAAATCTTCGTTAAAGAACTTTCCCCACCGAAGAATAATCCAGCTTCCTTCAGTGAATGCACCAACTTTTTTCTTGTTGGATACTCCTTCTGTAAATAGTAGCCGTAAACATGTCTTCGGATAGCATCGGCATCAAAGCTATCGATGCCTACGACTGGTTTTGCTCGTTTTCTCTTTTTTGGTGTGTGAAGTTTATTTTCTTCTGTGCCAGTCTCGCCATATTTTTTTTTAGTTATCCGTCTAACAGTTCGTTGTCCAATATTAAGCGCATCAGCTACGCGTTCAACCACTGACGTTATAGGTAAAATTGGCCCTCCATTTTGAGCTTCACGATCGAAATAGTTACGAAGGCGTATTACGAACTCACGTGTCTGACTATTTAGAACAGTTCTCTGCGTACGTTCGGTCATATCGACGAAATCCACAACAAAGGGCTTGAACAGAGTCCAAATTAACGAGCAAGGGTCAACAGTAATGCAGTATCAATATTTGAAATCCAAAGCCAGGTCAAAACTATATCACAATCGCATTGCACTGACAGTTTATACTTTTCGAAGCAACGTCAATTCGAAACTGCTTTGTTTTGCATTGAGCATTGACGCGAGTTTGCCGGAGGTAGTAGTTGTGCTAGCCAGCGATCCTATGTGACGATCGTATTAGATTCCATTTTTAAAAATTTATTGATATTTTTTTGCGATTTCAGAGGTTTGTCCACATAGTGAAAATTGTTCATATTCACAAGTACATTCACCCCTTAAATGGTGCAAACTGATTTTTCTACACTTGTATACATTTAAGAAATCAATTTAATAAATAAATTTTGAGTCCTAAACCTAAAACTACATTCGATAAAATTTATGAATCTCTGCACATCACTATCGTCAATAAAGTAATACAATTATTTCCTTCAAAGTCGTTATCAATTAATACGGAACTTCATGAGAAACTACATTCGATAAAATTTATGAATCTCTGCACATCACTATCGTCAATAAAGTAATACAATTATTTCCTTCAAAGTCGTTATCAATTAATACGGAACTTCATGAGCGGACAAACGTCAAACCGGCCATCATAGCGTGCCGCTAGTGTAGTAAGGATTTTTTGTTCCAAAAAAGGTTTTCTACATCTAACCTATTTAGCAGTCACCTACTAAAGAGACCGCTAAAGGACTGTCTAAGCACCGCTACATGTTAAAAAGTCTATGATCTATGGCTAATCAAATCACATATCGACCTTCTGACACAGATGTGTGCATGCAATTATGAATCTTAAGGTGGTAAACATTTTTTGTCCGCGACTGTATGTTGATGTTAAAAATTGTTCTCTAAAAGCACTCCAAAACAAGAAATTCTGCACTAATTACAATGAAGATATTATAAAAATTGCCGTCGCAGTAATCGTTATTACGTTTACAACATACCCACATTTAGAATACTTTTGTATTTGGACAGTTGACATGTTTCCCAAACTGGAAATATAGATTATGGAGAAAATAAAATGTCACTGTATCTCCAAATCAAGAGCTAATTGGTAAGTTTTATTTTTGAATTCAGCAGGTGGAAATACATTAGAATCAGCTATTTTTGAGTCCGAAACAAAACCACTAGTGTGCAGTGTTTTCAAAGACAGATATTGTCAGTTTTTGCGACAATATGAGCATATAAGTATAGGATTTCGATCACACCTGCAGCCTAAGATGGAGCGCGCTTGCATACAAGATCCCTATTCACTCAAATTGTGTAGTAGTGCCGTTTTGTGGGCTTAAAATACTTCGCTGAGTTGAACCTATAAAGAAAAATCTGAGAACCCACATTAGATAAATTGCGTCATTAATAGATAGAAGAGGACCCTGAGCAATGAAGAATTCGACTCTGAGAGAAGATAAATCTTAAGGACCATTTTTTATGTTATGTAAGTTGAAATATAAATTAATTTTAAATAATAAAAGACATTTTTTCGGAACTACAATAAATAATATATTTTCTTCTATTGAGTTTTTTAGCGAAAAAAGATTTTTAAATTTATTTACATTAACTATTAGACGCTTATGACAGTATCGTTTTTTCAATGTATTCCATGCTGGAACATAATTGTTTTCTATAACCTTGTAAGATTTCAAAGTCGTTGAAGCCTCTCCTTCCAAACAAGATTTCATAGGTATTATTTAGAAAATAAGGGATCTCATCCTTCTTTTATCTTTTTTTTAATTTGCTGTATTAAATGTTTTAATATAAAAAAAAAAGTATAAAATAAAAACATTCATTTGCTTACATTCATCCACAAGCGTTCTCGATCATTTATTCCCATCCAAATACTTCTCTATCATACCTAAAGCCTCTTTCATAAATTGGAGCCATTGAGCTTGCAGTCTGAGCTCATCGTCTCTCTGCCGAAGCTCAATGTCCCGCTCCCGTATCCTCTCTCGTTCTAGTTCCTCATACACCCTATCTCTCTCCCTATTATACTCCCTTGTATCCTTCTCGCATTGTATAAAAATATCGGTTACTTTTTGATTTGTCTTTTTTTTTAAAACTGGAGGGGTTGGTAAATGAGGGGGAGTCGAGAGAGGTGGAGTGGGCGTCTTCATTGGAGAGCAGGGTGGTGAAAATCTTTGGACCGGGTCCGTGCTTGTTGATAGAGTATTCCAAGTCTTCTTGAATCTGTTAAGAAAATAATGTCTGTATAAATTATAATAGGCACAATTGTAATATAATATAGTAATATACGCGATGACTTGAGAGCCTCTTAGTTTTTCGTCGGTTGAAAATATTGAAAAACATTTACCTACCTACTCTAACAGGCGACAGGTCAAAAAATGGTGCTTCATTGTCTAGTTTATTTTTAATTTTAAATCTCAATTAGCGTGCGTAAAGCTGTGGACATCAATCGAGGTTCGAGAACAAAATGCCAAGAACATCATCAGCTGGGCATTTGACATAGAATGCCTCACCTTCGTACTCAAAATTTCCAACTCCAGCGATAAGGTTCGCGAGTGGGGAGAAGGTTACGGCCATGGACTTAACTACGTCACGCTGTTCAATATCCAACCGTGGGCGGTAGAACAATCCAGCATTAATTCCCAACGTATTAATTTGGGAAGCTTTTCCACACAGAAGGCGGTATTCAAACTGGGCGAGTGATACACGGTAAAACGCGTATGGTGAACACTCGGGTATACGATCGGGTCTACGACCATACAACTCATAGACTTTCTTAAAAAGCCATTGAGTATAAAATTAAAACCCCACTGCCCTTGTGGTTACAGGGACGACTGCGGCGGTCTTCTGAATCGAAAAATCAACTTGCTTCTCTACCGTTAGTGTGTCTCCAAATCCAAAATATAGCGCCTTGTTTATCTTATCTTCAATTTCAGCTAAGGCTTGCTTCGATTTTGGGTTACCGTGTCGGCGCGCGGCGCCGGTGTTAGTTCTCACCTCGCCCAAATATGGGGAGTGCGATTGTTTGTTACAACAGGATCATTGTTTCAAAGCAGAGCGACAGTGACGTGATTAGTATGCCATCGTACGTGGCCGAGGGTTGGTTTGGATTCCTCTAAGATCAGTAGAGCGTGAGCCTGGGAGTCAAATACTTGCCTAGGAAGCGACTAAGCGCGACCCACGGACTCGTATCCGCTCTCTTAACTAAATCTAGACAAAGACTTTAAAACGTAGATTATAAATTGGACAATCGAGTGATTAGTGCGGACAATGTTGTTTAACAAGTTTTAGTGAAATCGTTATAATGACTGTGTTTGTCTCTCGTGTTTCCATTGCCCACAAAAGCTCAGAACAATAAATGAACTAGCCTAAGATTGCCCTCCTGATGACTACCCGGAGTTCGCTCAGTGAACCCAATTTCTGGTACAGGCATCCCGGCTGCTGCCTGCACTCCCATTATGGCCATAACCCTGCTCTCCAAGTCGGTTAAATTTATTTTTAGGGCCGGCCCGCCACCTGTGGCGTGCACGGCTTTATTAATTTTCGCCCACTTTTTCTTAGTATTATTCTTTAGATCACTCCAAACCTTATAAGCAAAGCAAAGAAAAATTATTAAGATGCAGACAGAAATTTTAAAGTTAGTCTGAGAAAAAGTTAGTCGATAGGTCACTTTTTTCCACTTCTCCTCACTGCGAGACTCCCCAGCTCCTTCAGAGTTAAGCTTTTCCGTAAGCTCTCCCATTTAAGGTTGCACCACTGGCGGCCTCAAGTCACCGTATCTGCAAAACAAACCAAAGGTAAATTAATTAGAGTGAAATAATGTGTTAACTGTATTTTTAATTAGATGCTACTCAAAGATGATAAATCTTGATAATAGGTATATAGGTATAGAAAAAGTACTTTACAATAATTATTTCTACTTACTTTTCCATAAACTCCACCATTGTTACAAATTGAGAATAATTTGTTCTGAGAGCCATACCTACTTTTATAATAATTATTACTTATTTTTTGTAGAAACTCCCGCTCACTTTTTATTTTCCCCGCGCTTTTTATGCCTTACGAGTATGATCAAAAGCATGCCACTCACTGACAAGTATACGTCGAAAAACAAATTTAAATTTTGTTACGATTCATCGGCAATTTTGTTGAAACTTATAGAAAAAAAATTAAAATGCACTGTATTTTGAATAAAAATTAATTATTTAAATGCTACTTTTTGAATAATTATTGAATTAATTGTATTTTTTTCCTTTAACCGAAAAATCGGTAAAAGTGTATTTTTGAACGTGCAGCAGACTGCGTTACGTTAAAGTGAAGTAATCGTATCGAGTGACGAGGATTCGTGCTACCAAAGTTCTGCGTTATCGTATCGTCATCGTCACTCGATACGATTACGTAACGCAGAATTCAAAAAGTTCGTGCTTAGGCTACAGATTTCCACCCAAAACAGGATCATTATATTATAACTATAAAAAAATAATCTATTGTTTTGCTAGCTATAGTAGACCCTGATTGCAAATTTATTTGTGTGGATATTGGATCTTATGGAAAAGAAGGCGATAGTGGAATATTTTGATGATGAATTGAAGATGGTACTTTTCAGTTTCCTGCAGATAAGCAACTACATGATACTGAAATTTTTTTGCCTCAGTTTCTAGTGGGAGATGGTGGTTTTAGGCTGGTTTTAGAGTCACGCCGACCGTCGGCGCTGAGGACTACGCGCGTAGCTCTCAGCGCGTAGCTGTTTGCGGCAACTCGTTTTAGTATCGTGCTGAACGTCATGGAGTACAGACATGCCCAATCAAATGAGTGTTCGAATTGCTGCCGTGTATTTTTTATGGAAAAAGAAAAGACTTCAACAACAACGAAGAAAAAGACTTCAAGTTCATCCACTTATTTCTGAAAGATTGCTAGTGGGGGCCTTTGTTACATTGTTCAATCAGTTAAGAGATGACGAAATCAAATTCTTTAACTACTTTCGCATGTCATCACGAACTTTCGACGAGTTACTGGCAAAGCTACATGATAAGTTACTACGTTGCAGTTACAGGCGTTTACCTATATCACCAGCTGAACGTTTGATGGTTACTTTAAGGTAAGAAAAAAACCAAGTTGTTTGTTTTATTTTAATTAAATTGACACTTTTATTTAGTACCTTGACATTTATTATTATTATTCAGACACATATTATTTGCCATCATTATTAGTGTTGCGTGTTTGTGTTTCGTATCTTGATACAGACTGTGGCACATATTCTTCATATGTTGGCTGAGTGCGATAAGTCTCATTATCCATTCTTTCATTCGTCGATGAATTATTTTGTCTGAGGTACATCCGTGGCACATATTCTTCATATGTTGACTGAGTGCTTGACTGAGTGCGATAGCTACTCTGAGCCTCATTGTTTGGTCTGTGGTACATTCGTGGCACATATTCTTCATCATATGTTGGCTGAGTGCCATAGTTACCTTGAGCCTCATTATCCGTTGTGTCATTTGTCGATGAACTGTTAGGTCTTGGGTACATATTTTGAATATCCATTGCCACTGCTAACACTCTAGAACGAAACTGCAACTTTTGTACAAGATCAAAGCTTTTTAGAACTGGGCCCAAAGAAGAAAAAAAGGCCAGGTCATCACTGTTAATATCTGGCGTTTGATTGCTTAGCAAAGTTAACAGTTCTTTTTCAAAATTGTTATTTTCTTGGAGGGGTTGGCGTTTCTTTCTTTTTGGTATGCGAGGCATTTGCGTCGATCCCTGCTCTTGTTCTTGTTCTGATTGCGTGTTTTCAGCATTCTCCAATGTAGACATATTAGAGGTGTCTTCCGTATTATTATTAATGGTAGATGAATTGTCGGAGTGATCTAGCATTGATTCCGTAACTATATTAACATCGGTTGGATTCAAAAAGGATAGTTCATCATAATACACATATTTTTTTATCTTCTTTGCAGCGCTCCCTGAAGGAGTTTTTTTCATAGAAGCTTTACATCTAAAGAATGCATCCCTAGCAGTCTTCCACCTTTGCTGGATTAGTTTTTCTGTAACAATATAAAAGCAAATACTTAGTAATACTGTTTCTTTTTTTTTCAGATTTTTAGCTACGGGAAATACATTTACAGATCTGCAATATTCATTCAGGCTTGGAGTAACTACTATTAGTTGTATTGTAAATGAAGTATGTTCACTAATCTGGGATACACTTCACGACGAATGTCTGCCAACCAGAAGCTCAGAGATGTGGCAAGAAATAGCCAATGGATTTCTTCACAATGCCAACTTTCCTAATTGTGTCGGAGCAATCGACGGGAAGCATATAAGAATTATAAATCCAGAGGGAGGTGGATCGATGTACTACAATTATAAGAATTTTTATTCCATAGTTCTCCTGGCTATGTGTGATTCAGATTATTGCTTTACATATGTTAACATTGGTGCACATGGGAAAAACTCGGATTCATCTATTTTTAAGAACAGCGCCTTATTTCGAAATCTAGAAAATAACACTTTGAATTTGCCAGGTCCCAAGCCTTTACCAGGTACAAATGATCCAGTAAACCATTTCATTATTGGCGATGGGGCGTTTGGTATATCTAAGCACGTAATGAAACCATATGTACGAAGCAACATGACTCATAAAAAAAAAGTTTTCAACTACCGATTAAGTCGTGCAAGAAGATACATTGAATCCACGTTTCGCATAATGTCTAACAAATTCAGAGTGTTCCATACTCCTTTGGCCGTTAGTGCTAAAGTTTCCACAAATATTGTAAAGGCATGCTGCATATTGCATAACTTTATACGAGTTCGAGATGGCTACAGGGTGGAAGATTCTTTGACAATAGAGGGCATGATTGATATAGATAATAATGAGCCCATAAATAGGTCGGGAAATGTAACACGGGAATTGTTTGCTCAATATTTTATGACACCCATCGGAAGAGTTCCCTGGCAAGATGCATGTATATTTTAACATAACCCTGACATAACCTCACTTTTTGATCGTTTAAAATTTCTTGTGTTTTTATGAAACTATAAGTTATAAGAGTATTTTTATTCATAACTACGAATGCAAAAATATATTAAACGCACTTACTTACCCAAATCGTTTTTTTCATTTTCCTGCACATCCTCAAACAGTGCGATTACGATGTCGTTCCAGGCCTTCAATCGTGCGTCTTTATTTTTATACAATATGTCACGGGCGTCCCATAAACATTTTCGCAGCCGAACTTCTTCAATCACACGCCCAGTATCAATATCGCGATTCATTTTTGCGCCCGTCTGTCCCCGTCGGCACGTGCGTTTTATGTAACACTGTAACGATAAGTGAGGTCCGAAGCGCGTCGGAACCGCGTGCTCAGCGGCGCCGACGCGTGGCGCGTACGCGCGCGTGTGGCTCAGCGCTGACAGTGCTCAGCGCTGAGTCGTCGGTGTTATTTTAAAACGCTTCGTATGTAATCATACATATTGGCCTGTCAGCGCCGACGGTCAGCGTGACTCTAAAACCAGCCTTAAGCTGCTGCCACGTTTAATGAGACCATATTCTGTTTATCAAGGTGTAGCAGATGTTGAAAAAGGCAATTTAATTATCGTCTTAGTCGTGCTCGAAGAACTGTGGAGAGTGCGTTCGGAGAGTTAGGCAAATGTTTTCAGAGTGTTTTATACGCCCATACATATAGCTCCCAAAACAATAGATATCTTATTATGGCGGCTTGTTGCCTACATAATATGTTAATAACTGAGAGGAAAAAAATAGCACCACGCATAATAATGCACAGCAGCAAATGCCAACTAGAAATTTCCTACCTCTCCGAAGATCAGGTGGAGCAGAGATCATTTCAGCAATTAATATTAGAAATGAGGTAAAACACTTTATATGTTCACCAATTGGAAGAGTAGCTTAGCAAAGTAATCATTCATGTATTTATGTGTGTAGGTTAACATTTCAATAAAAAATTAATAATTATTTATTCATGAATAAAATAATATATAAAATCTTTTTTAAACAAACTCATTTCTAAAATTCTGTTTAATAATAATAATTTATTTATTTACCAAAATGCAGGTACAATGAGATGTGATGGGTAAAATTGAACCTTGTACATTCTACCAGGACTGGTGTGTGAATATAGCGCAATAATATATTAACAGATTCTATTAGTAATTCATCTTGTTCCTTCGTAAATTTCACCATCTTCTATGAAAAAAACGCGACGTTCGTACGCCAGAATACTACACGTACTACACGGAGGGTATTTTTCATATTAAAAAAAGAAGTAGTAAATTATGGAAAGAATACTTTGACGAAAGGTCAAAATTTAAAGGGATCTGGTATAAAACAATCCAACCGCAGCCCTGTGATAATACCTGGATAGATCTTATTGGCAGAATGTGTCGACAAGACCTAATTACTGCGTTCCGACTTCGCTCCGGACACATTCCGTTGAACAAATTCGCATACCTCATGAAAAAACTTCCCTCTCCAAATTGTCCCGACTGCCCAGGCTTGAAAGAGGATGTGTATCATATTGTTACGCGCTGAAGGAAATAGATGTCGCTACGAGCTATGGCTCGTGGGCGCGGGGAGCGGACATATGGCGCCAGCGGGTCTACACTATCATGGCGACGGTTGGTGCGAAGTAATAGTGTTCTGGCACGTGCGGGTTAATGCAAAATTGTGAACCTAACCTAAATATGAAGCTGATGTTGCGTTGTAATTCTAAGTGATGTGAATTAATAACTGGACAAGCTAATTATTAAACGAGATTGTAAACATATCCAGAGTCTGATTTCACATTATATTGATGGAATGTGTCCGAAGTGAGGTCCGAAACAGAACATTGGGCGATGTTAATATAACCCTGGCAAACCCAATGTCAGAAGGAGCGAAGAAACTGTATAGGATAGTTAGAAATAATTTAAAAAATAGACCTAATAACTATGTATAATTAATCTAAATTTAGTTAATATGCCATTGTACGTACCTATGAGAGCAACATAGTCACTCCAGTGACTCAGCTCTTTAAAAGAGAATAAAAAAAAAAAACGTCCTTTGCCAACGCTTTGCTGCTTTGCTTTGCTAATCAGGAGTACAATATAAGTTTCTTTATTCCTAAAAAAGACCGTTGCGAGTTATGTGCTCGCTAAGAAAATGCAGATGCATCAGGAAAAGAGAAATTAAAAGAGAAATACACTTCACACTTAGAAAAAAAGGACTTGAAAAAGCGAACGACAAAACGAAAGTGCATGCTGACTACATTGTTGCTGTATGTGATCTGCAGGCTGTCCTTCAAACTTCAAAAGGAGATGTTTTCGTATTTTACTGTAAATCTAAATTGAATAATCTAAATTTCACTAAAAGTGAACTTGGATCTGACCATACCGAATGTTACTTATGGCATGAAGGTGAAGCTAGCAGAGGAGCAGATGAGATTGGGTCCTGCGTACTAAAGTTTATAGATAAAACAGTGATAGACTACAATTGTTCAGGTTGAATTTGTATTTTTCTCAGATAACTGTTGCGGACAACAAAAAAATAAATTTATTTTTTCTATGTACATATTCGCTTTGATGAAGTACCCAAAAATTAAATCAATTACTCACAAATACCTTATCACTGGTCATACTCAAAATGAAGGTGACGCAGTATATTCAACCATAGAAAAATCAATCAAGAAGAGCCTCAGATCTGGTCCCATCTATGTCTCTAGTCAATATGCACAAATAATACGAAATTCCAAAAAGAAAGGCAATCCATACAGTGTCAATGAAATGAGTTAGTTACAAGGATTCTTTCTCTATGAAAACTTTAGCAGAAGATCTTGGTTTTAATGCTAAAAATTTAAAGACTGCTGAAATAAAAATCTTGAAGGTGGTTCAGGCTGAACTAAACTATTTGCACTGTTGCTGCTTTAGCGAGCGTACGTGGGCACTGATACGATTCAGAATGCAGTCACCATCAGAAAAAGAGTTCGATATTGAACTATTTATAAATGAAATTCAAAATCGTCCTGTTTTATGGGATATGTCAAAACGAGAATACAGTGATGGTGTTGCTAAAAAAAAAACAGTTCCGTCTGTGATAGCTAAAACGTTCGACCCATTAGGTTGGCTAGCACCTATAGTTGTTTTAAAAATCTTTATGCAAAACCTTTGGCAAGCTGGCTTAGATTGGGATGATGAACTTACTAATGATTTAAAAAATGAATGGCGGCACTAGGACATTGAAACTATCTCCTAGTGGCGCTCGGTTCATATACGGAATTTGTATTGTACTTAATAAAAGTTTTTTGAACAGTTTTGTGCAGTGTTATTAGTGTGGTGAGTGTACAATTAGTTTATCTTTGGGTCAATAGTAACGTAATTATGTAACAACCTTTCAGATTTCGTTAAACCTGCCTGTTGGGCGATTAATTTTTTTTACTTAAACTATAATGTTTATATCTCAAAATTTTATTGCATGATTTTAATTGAAATTCAAAAGCCATAAAATGCGAACGTCCGTTGTTGTGATTTGTTTGATTTTCTGTTTGCGTAAGTTTCGCTGTATTCTAATCTTTTTTATAAATTCTCACACATCTTTTGTGACAACTCAAACGGTGAGTCCCTACCTAAAGCCGTCTCCACCGCCTCTTATAACGGCCCCTGACCTCACATCTAATCAATTTAACCACAACACGTCAGACAAACCACCATTCGAACGTGAGGATAATTATCAAACATATCCAAGTACTATACAATCAATTACACTCATCTAAACCTCCGGGCAATATTTATTCGAGTAGGGCGCGATTGCTATCGCAATCCCTCAATCCAATACAACGACATAGACGCGGGAGCATCTAATAGCCGAATGACTCTCTGGCAGAGACTGAATTCGCAGCATCCAACCCGCCGTATTTATGTTGTTTATTACTGTGGGTACAGTTCTAGACGGCGCCAGACGTCAACAAAGTCAAACATCGATTTAATCAAACTAGCGAGTAATTTCAATACATTAAAGTTGTATATCTTTACTATTTTAATATTTCGTAATCAATTCTAAACATGAAGCTAACACAGTGTTGCTAACATTTGATCCTGTAATTTAATTTTGTGTTACTCTATAACAAATATTTAAATATCGAGGGTACGTGTTCGTTAAAACAAGTATGGGAACATGACAGCGGCCTCGGCCCAAATCCTAATCAATGAGGAGGAGAGGGATGAAAAAATTGAACTCAAATGTGGCTTAATGTAATACAACAAATTAAAATATTTGCGAAAAATCTATGTCAGCGGCATCTAAGCTAAAAGAATCTGAAAACAGTAACATTGAAGCGTACAACACTCTGACAGAGACAGTTTACTGGCGCATTCTTCTTCTCAACCGACGTCGGTGAACTACGACTACCACTCAGCACCTACCAAGAGTGCAACAATGACAATAGTAATGACTGACGAAGTCCAAAGTGACATAGATTTGTCAATCTCTGTGAGACGTTATTATATAAGTGATAAAAAACGACTTTTTATTTGCAAAACCTGGAACGGAAAGAACATTATCTAAATATATAAAAGGCAAAGGTGACTGACTGACTGACTGATCTATCAACGCACAGCTCAAACCACTGGACGGATCAGGCTGAAATTTTGCATGTAGATAGCTATTATAACGTAGGTGTCCGCTAAGAAAGGGTTTTTGAAAATTCAACCCCTAAAGGGATAAAATAGGGGTTTGAAAAATCGAACTTAACGTGAGCGAAGCCGCGGGGAAAAGCTAGTGTGGTTATAAAGTATTTAAAAAGCGCAAGTACAAGTGGATCTAAAAATCCTACAGCTATTACTACAACAAAGCTACGCAAACATTTGGCTATATTAACCGAGATGTTTAACGTGAAAGAGTCTGATGACATCAGTAACTCACCAGATAACTGTGACCAGCGACCAAACCAGAATGACACTAACAACACTATCACCTCTGTCCCTCGAAAATTACTCGACCAAGTCCAAAGAGTATGTGTCAATGATGTAAAATCATCCGGATCAGCCTCAGTAATGGGTGTACCCCAGGGTTCTATTCTAGGTCCATTCATGTTTTTGGTCTACATAAATGATTTACCACATTTTGTCCAAAATACTTGCGATATTGTACTATTTGCTGATGATACGTCTTTAATTTTTAAAGTCGATAGGATGAAAGACAATTTTGACGATGTAAATAATGCATTATCTCAAGTTTCTGAATGGTTTACGGCAAATAATCTCCTTTTAAATGCTAAAAAAACAAAGTGTGTTGAGTTTTTATTACCTAACACGAGAACTGTCAGTAAAAATTTAAAGATAAATAATGAACCTTTGAAAACTGAGGACTCCACAGTGTTTTTGGGGTTAACCCTGGATTCAAAGCTGCAATGGGGCACCCATATAGCAACGCTTGCTGGCAAACTTAGCTCTGCTGCTTACGCTGTTAGGAAGATTCGACAGTTGACTGACATAGAAACTGCAAAAATTGTTTATTTTGCATATTTCCATAGTATTATGTCATACGGAATCTTAGTATGGGGTAAGGCAGCCGATATTGGAAAAATTTTTGTTTTGCAGAAGAGGGCAATCCGCGCAATCTATAATTTGAGGCCGCGGGATTCCCTTCGAGAAAGATTTAAAGAGATAGGCATTCTTACAGTAGCTTCACAATATATTTATAACAACATAATATTTGTCAGACAAAACATTTTGAGTTACAAAAAAAAGAGTGATTTGTCCGATAGACCAAGTAGAAATCCAAATAGGCTCATATTTCCTGGGCTGCGCCTCAAGAGGGTCCAAAAGACATTTGTGAGAATGGGCGTGACGTTTTACAATAAAATTCCACAGTCAATCTTAGACTTGCCTCTACACAAGTTTAAGAAATCAATTAAATCTGCTCTCATGAAAAAAGCATTTTATACAATTGAAGACTATGTAAATGATAAAAAAGCGTGGATATAATTCGCTCCAGTGATTCATAAGACAGTAATAACTATCCTGTGTTCAATAACAATTGTAAAATTTTTATTTTTTTTTTGAAAAGAGCAACCGCCGAGTTTCTTACTGGCTCTTCTCGGCAGGAAAGGCATTCCGAACCAGTGGTAGATTCATTGACGATTCAAAAGTGCTTGTAAAAGTTTATTTGAATAAAAAATATTTCTATTCTATTCTATTCTATTCTACCAAACGAGTGGGGAGCAATGACGCAATGCTCAACGAATGATACCAATATTACAAAACTACCACTATCACAAACGATAGAAAAAAGTTAACATAACTTACAAACTATTATTTTCCTAAATTAATTAATATTAATATTAATAACTAGCAGACCCGACAGACGTTGTCCTGTCTTAAGTTTTTTTACATCCTCTTTGACGAAATTGGCAGCACGCATTCTGTCAATGTTATGTCAAACGCCATAAGGTTACATCAAAAAAGTTTGAATTGTAAAAGCGGTTACATTAGAAATAATTTAATATGGTGGTTAATATTTCTTAAATTTTCTAATTTTCCGCGCAATTTTCTTAATTTTTTCTTTCATAAGAACCTTCTCCTAACAATAACAAACACAATAAAAAAAGAATTAGCGAAATCGGTCCAGCCGTTCACGCGTGATGCGCTTACCAACACATTAAGCGATTCATTTTTATATATTAGATAAAAACCTTATCAACTAATTACTAACAACTAATATCTACTATTTACAATGTACGTTATGTAAATATTAAATATTATTGGCTTTTTATAGTTATAAAGCTTTTAGTTATATTATTCTTTCATTTAATTTTTTGATGAATCGGGAGCAATCACGTCGGTTGAAAACAATCGGAAGACATATTTTTTTTCTTTTTAGTGTCTTTCATAAATGTGGCAGTCCCCCTTCATGATGTCCTGTTTGTTGAAAATGGTGATGATTTAAGAAGATCGTTTACGGTGTCTATGAAGTCCATAAGAGCTTTGAGAGCGGGCGGCGGCACCCGAAAACCGAGGATTGTTAATTTCAAGCACTTTCCAACGCTTTTTAACTAGATTATGTATTGGCATAACTTGATTTGATCGTCGAGGAACGTTTAATCGACGAATAACATTTCAATTTAAAAACTGTTAGAACGTTAAACGTAGCGTCAAAACTCATCGGTTAAACGTTCTTAAGCGGTGGTGTAATTGGCTGTTAAGCTCTAAAATGAAATATGAAACAATTTTCAGAATTTACTGGATTATTAATTCCTAATATTTATTAGAAGAAGTAGACAAAGGTGACGCTTATCTCTTGTAACGTGGCAGGTCAGAGGGACCTCCCCACGTTCATAATCGGAACGGAAACAGAAGGAAACACAGGATACACGACTAATTCTTTATTGGTTTATTTACAACACAATAGACGGGGCTTCCGCGGGGGGGGAACGCGGAGCGCGGACGGCGATGCTGGCCGGGCCGGGCTTCTAGCCGGAGCACGGACAGCGGCCCGTCAATGGTCTCGTGGCAGGCGTCTTCCCGAGAAGATCAAGCCGACACCTGCTGGCGAGAGCCACTGGCGAACTGCCGCTGGGAGCTCGGTGACGGGCTTTTATAGCCCGCGGTCTGGCGGTATCTGCATTGCGGCGGTGGCTCGGTGCTCGTCGGCCGAACTCGGCTAACGACGCGGCGCGCGCGCTGTGATTCACGCGCGCCGGCCGTAGTTTGTGACTCTTACGTCACACTCTAAATAAATTAATTTCTTCCAGCTTCCCTTAAAACTTTTCGAACTTTCTTTCTGTCTTAGGTTACACGCCATTTAATTACTCGTTCGAATGCACGATGGCTCACACCTTCCTAACTTAAAATGGATACTGCACGGGCAATCCGCTGCTTAGCTCTTTTTTCATGTCCTTTGAGTTTGGCAAATTGACGGTTTTGACGAACAGTACCAGTAATAGAAATAGAAATAGAAATATTTTTATTCAAATAAACTTTTACAAGCACTTTTGAATCGTCAATGAATCTACCACTGGTTCGGAATGCCTTTCCTGCCGAGAAGAGCCAGTAAGAAACTCGGCGGTTGCTCTTTTCAAAAAAAATAAAAAATTTACAATTGTTATTGAACACAGGATAGTTATTACTGTCTTATGAATCACTGGAGCGAATTATATCCACGCTTTTTTATCATTTACATAGTCTTCAATTGTATAATATGCTTTTTTCATGAGAGCAGATTTAATTGATTTCTTAAACTTGTGTAGAGGCAAGTCTAAGATTGACTGTGGAATTTTATTGTAAAACGTCACGCCCATTCTCACAAATGTCTTTTGGACCCTCTTGACATTCTGCTCTCGTAAAAACTAGCAATAGTTAACCAGTAAGGAAATTATCAAAGTATAAGTTGTATGGTTCTAGCTCTGGTAATATTGAATGGAGCTCTAAAATAAAATTTTAAAATGTATTTTTCTATTGAAAGCAGTTCTCGTGCAATGTCGTTTTTAGCTATCTGCTGTTCTACTGGAATGTTCGTAGTACTTTTTCAACGGGCTAAAGAAACATCTATCTAGTGGCTGTATTTTATGGCTGCTATACGGTGGCAATGAGAGAAGAATGGATATGATGTCGACAGAAATCAACTACTGAACGCGAGCAGTGAGATGAGTGATTATCAAGGATTAAAAGCACCGGCTGCTCTTGGGAGGGCATAGCGTCGTTCTTAAAATATTGAAGCCAGTTAAGGAATAGATCACTTGTTATAAAGCTGTTGTCAGAAGTCATTCCAATAGATGACGGGGGAGCATTATCCAGTTCTGCCTTCATTTTTTTTCTTTTGTAAATGAAAGTTGGTGGAATAAATTGTCCACTAGCACTCATTGCGCAAACTACTGTAACATTTTGCCCCGTTTCTGCACTTGAGATCTTATTCACACATCGTTTCTTAAAGTTTCTGTGGTGGTGTCGTGTGGTGCGGGTTGTTACGTTCCCTCAAATATGGTTGAGCGAAGCAATGGCTGGATCATGCGTCATGCTCGTGAACGGGTGCCACCAACGGGAATGGGTCTGCTTTTGCCTGCCTGTGTTGACATGTATTGAATTGTATTGAATTGTATTTATTTGTATTTGTATTGTATTTATTTTTACTTGTATTGTACTCAGGAAAATTCATCGTGGAAGCACTGAATACATAGCAACAGTAAAAATTGTTGTTGTTGTGAACAGTAACAATTCACGGAGATTGTGATCGCCGTGAATTTACTGTTGATATTCAATTTACCAATTTTATAGTAAAATTCAGTTTTTCAGTTCCTTCGCGAAACTGCATGTTGGTAAATAATTTGGCAGGCAATGACATTCTGCTAGTTACTTTTTGCAAAGCAAGCGAGTTGCTAAGCTTTTCTGCACTTTCTAGTCGAGTTTTAAAATTGTAGCATCTTTTCCTTAGTCATTAGCATTTCATTATTATTTGTTTTCAAAGGACATGACCAGTGGAGCAAAGGGCTCTCGCCTAGGTGTCAAAAATCAATGTGCAGCAAAGATTGTTTTATTTTTAGAATTCTTATATTCTATAGTTTTCAGATAAAAAACTTTCAGGGGTCTAAAGGCTCGGAAAAATGAGAAAAAAATAGAAAAGTTTTACGGAATAACTCTGCCTTCCGATACTAGAGGGCGCTAGTTATTGTGGTTATCAAGTCTAAAATGTTAAAATCAACGTGCAATAATAATAGTTTTATTTTTGTAATTGTTATATTCTATAGTTTTCAGAGATGAAAGTTTTAGGAGTCTGAAGCCTTGAAAACTGAGAAAAAATAAGAAAACTTTTCAAAAAATACCTCTCCCTTTCGATACAAGATGGCGTTAAGATATGTTTATCGAGTCGTAAGAATAATTTTCTGCTATTAAACATGCCATCTATGCGCAAAGTTGCTTAGAAAAAAATCGCTTAATATTTTTGTACAGATCCTAGGACACGGAATAATACAACTTTATTTGCACGAATAATTTAATTTTTCAATAGACAAGCGCTATCTAGTGTCGCGGAGCGGAATTTCTCTTTACTATTTAAGTGCGTGATACACATGCTTGTTACTCGCACAAAAGCATGCCAGTTACAAGCAATAATGAGCTACTCGCATGTGTATCGAGATTCTGCCAGTAACTCACGTGCCAGAGCAAAGCATACGAATGGCTCGCAAGCCGTTTGATTTTTTCCCCTTGAAGGGAAGTGGGACGGGAGATTCGTATTGCCAACTACAAATACGCGAAACAAGGGGCTGATTCTTTAACTCAGTACCTATCAACGACGATAGGCATTTTTTATCCATTGAAGGTTTGAAGAGAAATATGATTTACTTTTTCATAGTAAACCTTCAATGGATAAAAAATATATGTCAGTGGCTTTCATTTTTTGATAGGCGCTGAGTTACAGAATCGAAGGCAGGTCGTAACGTATTTGCTTGTAAATCGCAACTCTCAACTATCTGCCAAGATCTTATTAATTTTTGTGCTTGTTTTTTGCCTAATATAATTGCGAGGTGTATTGTAACACTATTTATTTCTTCATTTTGTGAACTTCAACTCGCATGTCACTGGCAAGGTCATTCACAAGCATGTATGTCACGCGCTGAAATTCTGTCAGTACCTGGCATGCCAGCTTACCAGCATTTAGCATATCATCCACTAGCATGTGTATCACGGGCATTAATACAAGTTGGCGGAAGTTTAAGTATGAAGTAGTGCATTAAAGAGAAAGCGGAAGCAATAAACATTCTGTTTTTTTTTTGATATTTTAAATCATGCCTTTATCGGAATAATAAATCCATAGTAAATTAGGCCTCAATTTTTTAATCTTTCTGTAAAAGCTGTAATCCTGCACATTTTCCCCATCCCAAGGGCAATCACTGGTCATGTCCTTTATATTATCTCTATCTTCCTACAGTAATTCTGAAATATTATTATTAGTATTATTATTAGTATTATTTTCTTGATTTCAATTTGCAGTTTTATAATTTATCTATTAATTTAAATATATAGGATTTAATCCTACTATATATTTTGTATAAAATCAGTATAAAATAAAAATGCTGGGATAAAAAACTTGGAGTGTATTATTAAACAAAACTTTACAAGGCAAACGAATTGAATGTGAATAATGACAGATATGGGTGGGGCTCACAAAAAATGTACCTCATCCAAATTTTTCGTGAACCGATCTTTGAATAAGGCAAAAAGTCATTTTTTTAATTCCTGGAAATGATTTGCTGTTTTCTGTACACGCTTAATATCACTTGTAATAGTATCAGCCCATACAGCAGTTAAAACATTTGAAACAACAACAAAAATATTTAATAAACAGTAGGAATAATTTTTAGTTCTATACAAAAAACAAATGTCTCAGCCCTTAGTAAAAATAGTTAAATTAATTTTTCATCATGTAGCTTATATTTATAGGGCCATTGTATTTAGTAAACAATGGTACTGGAATTAATCTAGAAATAATGCGTCAAAAAACCGATATTATCTATATATATATAAATGAATCCCTATTTCCTTGGTAATCGCATCACGCGTGAACGGCTGGACCGATTTCGCTAATTCTTTTTTTGTTGTGTTTGTTATTGTCAGGAGAAGGTTCTTAAAAAAGAAAAAATTAAGAAAATTGCGCGAAAAATTAGAAAATTTAAGAAAACTTAACCACCATATTAAATTATTTCTAATGTAACCGCTTTTACAATTCAAACTTTTTGATGTAACCTTATGGCGTTTGACATAACATTGACAGAATGCGTGCTGCCAATTTCGTCAAAGAGTTTCAATATTCATAGTTAAGACAGGACAACGTCTGTCGGGTCCGCTAGTTAGAGATAAAATGATAAAATTGTTGGATTTAAAAAGTGTCCCCATTTTATTTCACGTGTGTTATAGACAGTTTGATACATGGTAGTTTTTTTTTATGAGGAGTAGAAACACTTCACTTATTTTTTTGTGCTGGCAACATTTCATTCGTCAAATAGTAATGTCAGTGATCTGACAGCCATCTTAGTTTGCGTAGAAGAAACTGTACTCGGTGTGTGTTATGATTTCGTCATTGGATTTTCTTGATTTTTTGGAAGTAATTTCTCATGGTAAGTAATGAAATAGTTTGTTTGAAGTCTGGAGACTAAAAGTAAATATTAAATAGGACTGAATAATGTAGTTATTGACTGAATTATATTGCATTTGAAATAGCTACATGACTTTGAGGTTACTTTTTCACGCGTGTTTGTTCACGTGCGTTATGTGTGTTACGAAATTGAGTGACGTGACACACGTGAATAATATAAAGCTTAGTGTTCATTACAAGAATGCTTATTCTAACTATATAAATAAATAAAAGTAATTTTTAATTTGTTCACAACACAACTTCATAAGTTATATAGATTTTCTGTCTTACGAAATACGTTTTAATACGCATTTGCAAGTAAGCTAAGCTCGATAGCGCTCGTCAGTCAGTTGTTTCAATCTCGGCTAATATTGATTTAATATTAATAATATAAATTAATAATAATAGTAATACATTGTTACATGTAGAAGGGGTTGTAACATTGTTTACGCTTTTGCAGATGCCACTAACACCTGCTGAAAGGCAAAAGCTCTATCGGGAAAGGTTAAAAGAGAAAGACCCTGAGAAGTTTTTGTCTCAAAAAAGAAAAAATGTTGACAGAACACGCGAAAAAAGAAAGAAAATAGCAGAATACGCTCCATCTGAGCAGGAAAATATTAGAAAACAATGGAGAGATAGAAAGAAAAAAGTTAAGAAGAACCGTCGTCATCCTTACCTGAAGTTATGTCATCTGAAAAAGACCCTCAAAGACAGAAGAAAAATCAAAATAGAAGAGTGCTTTATAAACTAAAAGAAGAAAACATCGCATTGAAAAAACAGCAAGGACATTTGACAAATTATAAGAAAAGAATAAACCGATGTTTGAAGAAAAATAATAAGCTACTAGATCTGATCAAAGAGAAAAACAATTTGATTCGTGATTTAGAAGAAAAGCTTATTTCGAGAAACATAATAGAAAGAAATGTTGACAAAATGACTCCTGCTTCGAAGACAGATGCTTATATTAAACAAAATTTATCGGATATTCACCCTGAGGAAAAAGAAAGAGTGAAAAAAACATTATTCGAACATCACGTTCTATTAGAAACTATGAAACAAAGTTACCAAACTAAAGACACGAAAGAAAAACATGTATTAAAAGATATTGTGAAAAGAAGTGAAATACTAGTACTAGATAAATATAAAATGAAAACAAAAATGGCTACCTATTTGGGCTTGAAAGGAAAAATTCGACATACACTAAAGAAAAAAAGCGGTAATATAATACAGACTCAGTTGAAAGACTTTTATGAGAGAGACGACGTAAGCAAAATGACGGCAGGTAAAAATGAAATAAAAACGCAAAACAAGCAAAAAAAGCAGAGAAGGTATTTACTTGGAACTCTTCGTAAGCTACATAAGAAATACTGCCAGGAAGGAGGAAAGCTGTCATTCGCTACATTTAAAAGATACAGACCCTTTTATGTACTGCCACCAAAAGCTGAGAAACGTGAAACCTGTGCATGCAAGAAACATGAAAATTTGCAACTGAAAGCTACCCTTCTAAAGTCAATTGGTTTAGTAGCAACAAAAGATCTCGACGATTTATTAGCTATGATTGTTTGCGATACAAAATCTAATGTTTGTGCTTTCGGAGAGTGTGAGTTGTGCAAAAATAAACATATTGATTTCACGACTTGTGGAAAGAACTTGGACGCTGAAATTTCTTGGGATGAATGGAATTTAAAATCTCATCAATACAAAGGAAAAATAAATAGCGAAGAGACAAAAATTACAAAAAAAATGGTAAAGGAAAGAAAAATTGGCCCCTTGAAAACTTTACTCGACGCATTTCAAGAAGAATTGCAGAATTTCAAAACCCATTCATACAATATCGTCCATCAGTACAAAGAATATCGTCGGTGCAAGAAAAGACTAGACGAACGTACCATAGCATTACACGTAGACTTCTCTGAAAATTATTCTTGTAAATTAAGCACAGAAATTCAAGCAATGCATTTTGGAGCTTCGCGACAACAGATTACTCTGCATACGGGAATCGTGCATACTGCAAAAGGTTATAAATGTTTTGCATCTATTTCCCCTAATAACGAACACGGGCCAGATGCCATTTGGGCTCATCTCTTGCCAGTGCTAAAACTAATAAGAGAAACATTTCCAGGCGTAGACGGGATTCATTTTTATTCTGATGGTCCCACAATTCAATATAGGCAGAAGAAAAACTTTTACTATTTTGCCAAAATTACAAAGGAGCTTGGGTTCCCTTTCTCGACGTGGAATTTCTTTGAAGCTAACCATGGTAAAGGGGCGGCTGATGGTGTAGGAGGGGCCATAAAGCGACGTTTAGACTCGTTTGTCGCTTATGGCTTCGACATCACGGACGCAAGTACAGCTTTTAAACTCCTCCAAGAATGTGAAACTGAGATAAAAGTTTTTTATATTCCTTATGAAAACATATTAAAAGAGTTACCAGATCTTATGCCAGTTCCAAATACGATGAAAATACACCAAATTATCAATAACCCTGACTCGGAAAATACTATTTTATACCGCAATCTAAGTTGTTTTTGCGAAAAAACTAGACCAAGTTTCTGTAATTGTTTTAATGTTAAATCTACAAACTTACTGAAACAAACAACTGTGAAGAAAGTTGCATCTGAAAAGAAGGTGACAGTACTATCAGATATAAGAAATACTGAAGAAAATAGGCAATTTTTTGACTTAACTAAATATGAAGGAAGTAGAAAATATTTCACCATCTGCCAAAGACATTAAGACAAATCAAAACACACAGAAGAAAAGAAAACTTGTAAACAAAAGAGTCATATAAAAGCAAAGGTAGCAACATCCAGTTTCATTAAAATGCGAGTAACGGTTTTTTTTAGATCACAATTTATCGCGAATATTATGCTATGTTCTGTATGGTTTATAGTTGAAGAATGATCTTAAAATTATGAAAAGTAGAATAGAAATTCACAATAAAGTAACACATTTCCCAGAAAATACCAATTAATTTTGGATGATGCTGGTTTTGCGACCAATACCTGGATATTGCTGCTTTTGCTTCAATTTGATAAGGATATTGCTGTTTTTGCAGGGTATCTTTTTTGAGTACAAGAAATGTAAATGATCTTGATACTTACGAAATTTTTAGGAATGATAAATAATAAAATGTAATTGTATTTTAATGTTTAATTCTTATACTTATTCTTATACATATTTATTAATTATAAAAAGACATTAAAAATAAAAAATCAGACGTGCATATCCTCAATTTCTTCTTGCGGTTCACATAACTCTTCACTGTCTGGACATTCAACTTGAATTTCAGCATTTAATAAGGTTTTAAAAAATAACAATTCTTTATTTTGCTGCCAATCATTGCCCCAATGACTTTTTAGCAACGTTAGAGTGTCCTTTTTCTTTGCATCAGATAACATACATGATGGATTTATTTTTGAGGGATTAATCATGGAGCCTGATTTTCCTTTTCTGCAGACATTTTTGCAGATCCCATCATCAGTTTTATAGTGAAGATGTTCTCCAATCAAAACATTTCCGTCTCTTTTAGAACGTCTTAAAATAAAACGTTTACATAATTTAAACTTTAAATGCCAGTTACCCACCGGTTTAAATACTTCTTGTGAAGCCGTCTTCCAATCTAAAACTTCGCATTCAACTCCTAATTTCGTCACTGTGCTAAATTTTGATATAATATCTAGGTACTTTTGAGGGCTGTTTATGACTTCATGTTTTCGTGCTTCTTTTTCTATTTGAGCAAAGACTCTGTCGGGAGGTATATACGAGTGACCCACTACCGGAAATACGAACTCAATTTCTTTGACATTTTGTGGTGCTTCGGTTAACCATTTAGATAACATAGCCAGCATAATAGTATTCTTATTTTGACCCGCACATCCATCTGCCATAAGACGTACTTTTGTGATGGTAGAAAAGTCCGTATTTTTCAGCCTGTGATATAAGGCTGAAGCAATTTCATTGGCAGCTTTGGGATAGCTGTCCTCAGTCCAGCAGTACGCGAAAACATTCTCAGGAAGTAATTTACTTCTAGATGAGCCTAATACAATTGTGAAATTGTATAGGTAAACATTTCTTAGATAATATGCAACTTGATCTGGAACTTTAAGTAAATTTAAATTTTTTTCGCAGTCGAAAGAAAGCGTTAAAAGACCTGCGTTTTCCTCTTTAATTTTTTCGAAGAATGACTTTGCTTTTAATTTGTGTAGCCTTTGGGCAGTCATTAAGGTCATCTTTTTCTTCTTCAATTTCTTCACAAAATTTCAAGCAAGTGGCGCGTACGTCTGTTCTTGGGGTGCCAAATGAAAGATTATATTTTGTATTAAAAATACGTCGGAAATAGGACTTTTTTACCTTTAAGTCATCAGCAGCTTCTGAATTGTACAGTCGCGGACAGAAAATGTTTACCACCTTAAGATTCATAATTGCATGCACACATCTGTGTCAGAAGGTCGATGTGATTTGATTAGTCATAGATCATAGACTTTTTAACATGTAGCGGTGCTTAGACAGTCCTTTAGCGACCTTTTCAGTAGGTGACTGCTAAATAGGTTAGATGTAGAAAACCTTTAATGTAACAAAAAAATCCTTACTAATATTATAAAATAATGTGAGTGTTTGTTTGTTGTTGGTTTGTCCTTCCATCACACAGCTATGAAGGAATGGATCCACATGATTTTTTGCATGGATATAGTTGAGGATTTGGATAAAATCAAAATCAAAATTTATTTATTTCATGTAGGCCAACTTGTAGCTCTTATGAAACGTCAAAAATCTACCACCGGTTCGGAATGCAGATTCTGCTGAGAAGAGCCGGCAAGAAACTCAGCAGTTGCTCTTTTCAAAAAAAATTTTTTTTTTACAATTGTTAAAAAGAACTAGGCTATGCACACAATGTTTCCACACAGAAGTTTCAAAAATGTACGCCTACCGCAACCAAAGACATGTTAACATGGGTAGACACAAAGCAGACCCATTCCCGTTGGCGGCACCCGTTCACGAGCATGACGCATGATCCAGCCATTGCCTCGCTCAACCATATTTGAGGGAACGTAACAATATATAGCGACATTTATCCCGGAAAAATAGAGGGTTCCCATGGAAATTTTAGAAACCTAACTTGACGCGGACGAAGTCACGGGCAAAAGCTGTAATTTTAATAAATAGATACTCATGTATGAAAAAGGAAGTAACAATCAAATGAAAACTCAAAGAATCTTTATTTCTTAATTTTATTATTGAGAAACTAAACAATATTAGTAAAAATAATTAGCTTAATTAGCTTCCATTCGCTGCTATGACAACACGTAGACTCTCTCGCATAGACCCGACAAGGCGATAAGTCAGTTCATATCGTCCCATACCCAAGTGCAATGTGATCTAAGAGCTTGAGGATTTCTTTGATTCTGACAGTCCCAGCTTTGAATCATTAAGCCCCATAAATTTTCAATTTCAAATGAGCAGATCAAGCTGGCTATTGAATGAGATGACTGCCAGCCACGGTGCAGATTAAACCAGGCAATAGTAGCTCAGCGCATTATCTTGAACTTGTCGGAATTTTGCTGCAGAAACACCTCGCATCACACCTCCTTTTGACTGTTTTTGTCTGTGGGTGCTAGCAGATTCATTATGATGCAATGCACAATATGAACTTCACCATTAGAATTATGATTAAGCTTGCCATTTATTTTGTATATTTAAATTTCAAATAACAAACCTAATATTTTTGATAATTAATTGTCACTTTTACAAGTGCAATGATGCTAATGTGTCAAACTTGAATTTAGGAAACGAGTTTTATTACTGATATTTGTATAGAAAAGTCATTAATACTTTTTTGTTAAAAACGATGCATGAAATTTTTATAACGTAATAAATGCCTTGATATAGCATTATAGACCTTACTGCATGCAGGATTACGAAGAATCTAATTTGAAAAGTGGTAAACATTTAAAGTCCGCGACCGTACATCTTCCACAACTTGTTGATTGATAATTCGGAAGAAAGGTAATATCTTTTTGTATTTCCCCGACAGTAGTGGGGCTCTTCACATGGAATCTTGTTGATGAAGTTCGTGACTGCTTCTCGTTTTGCTGTATATTTCATGGAAATATGGTCGCCCCCTCTGTTTTCTGTTAAAAGTTTCCCAACGTGGTAATATTCCTTCATAATACTTTGGACTCTGTACTTCGTTATTTGCAAAATTGTCAAAAAAAAAAACGTTGACACACTTGTACTTTCGTCTTTTCAGATTTGCTATAAATGTAAAACTTGGTTTGAAATGTTTGGTTCGCGTATTTTGAGTTATTATTTCGACGGCGACGCTTTACGGTAATAGGCGTGCAATTTTTTAGTATTATAGCATCTTGTTTCTGTTTATCTGGCTGCGCATAAAAAGTTTCGAAGAAATATTTAATATCAGTCATTTTTAGAGACATACACTTAAACGTTTTTTTGTGGGTACACAACAATCTTTTTGGTAGTGTTTTAGCTGAATACCTAGAACAAATAATGCGAATTTACATAGGCAGTTAAATAAAATAAATATTAAAACAAAAAATCCAACTGTAAAATAACATTAACACATAAATACATCCATACCTACATATAGGCGAAAATACATGGTCACGTAAAAAAAACAACAATCAAAGGACATGACCAGTGGAGCAAAGGGCTCTCGCCTAGGTATCAAAAATCAACGTGCAGCAAAGATTGTTTTATTTTTGGAATTCTTATATTCTATAGTTTTCAGATAAAAAACTTTCAGGGGTCTAAAGGCTCGGAAAAATGAGAAAAAAAATAGAAAAGTTTTACGGAATAACTCTGCCTTTCGATACTAGAGGGCGCTAGTTATTGTGGTTATCAAGTCTAAAATGTTAAAATCAACGTGCAATAATAATAGTTTTATTTTTGTAATTGTTATATTCTATAGTTTTCAGATATGAAAGTTTTAGGAGTCTGAAGCCTTGAAAACTGAGAAAAAATAAGAAAACTTTTCAAAAAATACCTCTCCCTTTCGATACAAGATGGCGTTAAGATATGTTTATCGAGTCGTAAGAATAATTTTCTGCTATTAAATGCCATCTATGCGCAAAGTTGCTTAGAAAAAAATTGCTTAATATTTTTGTACAGATCCTAGGACACGGAATAATACAACTTTATTTGCACGAATAATTTAATTTTTCAATAGACAAGCGCTATCTAGTGTCGCGAAGCGGAATTTCTCTTTACTATTTAAGTGCGCGATACACATGCTTGTTACTCGCACAAAAGTATGCCAGTTACAAGCAATAAGCTACTCGCATGTGTATCGAGATTCTGCCAGTAACTCACGTGCCAGAGCAAAGCATACGAATGGCTCCATACTCCTTTGACTTCCTCCCATCAGGCTAGTGAAATTAAAATAAATCAAAACAACGATTTGCACTAATTGTTTGCCGGACGATAAATTTTATTAAAAAAAAAGGGCTAACGTGAACGGTAGTTAGTGACCATCTTGCTTTTATTAATTTTGGTAGTGAGTGTACGTTGCTGCGCGGATCCGTTGCTTAGAAATTGAACTTGCCTAAATCTTTCAATGCCCTACCTGCAATAAAAGGTTTCGGAAATTCTTCTGTATCCCCTTTATATAGAAGTCCTATTTCATTACAACGATGACGTGACAGCCTCTATAGAAAAACTGGTAGTAATGTGTTGAATCAAAATATTAATAGGTACGCTTATCAACAAAATACCTAGCTGAACGTTTCTAAATTGCAAATAAGGTGGATAGGTCAAATTGAGAGTGGTACCTACTAAATACTTTTAAATAATTGATGTGTACCTTTCCGATAAAAAAAAATGAATTATTAAAAGCTGTTCATAACTTTCAGAATAACCATGTAACGAACAATAAACCATACAGTCGAATTGAGAACCTTCTCATAAAAAGCTAAAAGTTGGTCTACATGAAATAAATAATTTTGAATTTTTTTTAAATTTCCTCCGTTTTGAAGTCGGTTGAAAACATGACACTCTTTTAGATGAGTCGAGTTAAAGAGGGGGAAAAAAACCCCTTTAGAGGCAGAGTCCTTTAGTAAAAGTCATTCATTCGTTCCAACATCGCTAGTCAAGCGGGGTCGACTAAATTACGTATTACGATAACGGTTAACAACTTGATAACAACTATCGTTATTTTAAGCTTACTTCCGTGGCAATCATACCGGTGTAAAATTATAATTTTACTAGCTGACATCCGCGACTTTATTTTTTCGGGATAAAAAGTAGCCTATGTTATAATCCAAGATATAGTCTATCTCCATTTAAAGGTTCAGTACTTTTTGAGTCAATTCGTTACAAACATACACACAAAAATACAAATCTTTCCTCTTTATAATAGTAGGGGGAGGGGGGGCACATAGATACACGGGGCACATTTATACAGTACCTATATTTAAAAACCGAAAAACCCTACGTAGTCTGGCACGTCACTAGAACGCTCAAGGACATGCACAAGAATTACAGTTGTGACGCCAGTCGCTGCCAGTTCGTCGTTGGCCTTCAACGGGCATAAACGTGTTTGTGTTGCCGCCAACTAATATTTAAGCCGATAAGTGATCGTGTCTCAGCACCGTCTTATTGGTTGTTTTACTTCTTTTATGTTACCAACGGTAAGTGAATATACTCAAAAGTATTTTTAAATATGTTTTTGAGTACAATATTAATAAATAATTTTATAAATTAGTTGTTTGTGGAATAAGTCCGTTGGGGCACTTTGATTCAGCAAAGTGCGGGGTACAATGATACGTATCAATCTGCCCCGTAAGTGTATTAAAGTGCCCCGTCACAAATAATAATGTTTTTACTTTTTTTTTTTTCAGAAAATGGTCCGCGCCTATAAACCTAAGACTAATAGGAGATATATAAATGAAGAAAATGTAAAAGATGCTATACGTGAAGTTTTGTCTAAGACTTTGTCCATACGCAAAGCAGCTGACAAATACGGAATCAAAGCTGCAACCCTACAACATCGCATTGAGAAGTCCAAAAAATTATGTCCGTCTTCATTACAAGCAGCACCTTTAGCACGAGCAACACCGTCTTTATCACCAATAGCACCATCCATAAAGATGGCACATGCAGCATCATCTACACCACACGCTGAATTATCTACATCACTCGCTGCAACTGCAACTTTATCAAACATCTATAGTTCCAAGTACACCGTTGCACAAGTTTTTTCAACGGAACAAGAAAAGGCCTTGACTCAATATTTGTTAAATTGCAGTAAAATGCACTACGGCCTTACATTGAAACAGCTTTTGACTTTGGCATACGAGTACGCAGAATCCTCTGGGTGTAAATATCCAAAATCCTGGAAAGAAAACAAAACCGCTGGAAAAGATTGGGCAGCTGGCTTTAGGAAAAGGAATCCAGAATTGAGTCTCCGAAAACCAGAAAACACAAGTGCAGCAAGAAGTTTTGCTTTTAATAAAACTGCTGTAGGTCAATTTCATGATAATTATGAACGCATAATGAGACAATACAATTTTACACCCGATCGTATAATAAACTTAGATGAAACAGGCATAAGCACAGTCCTTGCTACTCCTAAAGTTATTGCTGAAAGAAAACAAAGACAAGTGGGACAAATAGTTTCTGCAGAACGCGGGGAGCTAGTAACTTTCTGTGGAATTATTACTGCAACTGGTTCTTCTCTTCCTCCAGTTTATGTCTTTCCAAGAGTTTACTATAGAGATCACTTTTTAAATGGTGCTCCTGATGGAAGCCTAGGATTGGCAAACAGAAGCGGCTGGATGACGTCAGAATTGTTTTTACAAGTTTTGAAACACATTCAACGCCTTACTTCGAGCAATACAGATAACCCAACTTTAATCATTTGTGACAATCACGAATCTCACATATCAATAGAAGCGGTTAACTACTGTCGTGACAATGGTATTGTTTACTTGAGCCTTCCACCACACACGTCACACAAACTGCAACCCCTGGATGTTAGTGTGTTCGGACCATTCAAAGGCAAATTGAAAATTGCTTTTAATGATTGGCATATTCAAAATGTTGGAAAAACTTTGACAATATACAACATTGCTGAACTGTCAAAATTGGCATATTTGGAGTCATTTACACCAAAGAACATCACAGGTGGTTTTTCGAAGACTGGAATATGGCCAATCAATAAACTCGTATTCAACGATGACGACTTTGCACCAATAGACATTTTCAGTACGGGTTATCCAGATTTAACAGAGAACACACACAACGCCGAAAAACAAGATGTACACTTTGTAGATACGGAAACAAGTGAAAATAATGAGATTGTTGATAGAGAACTAAATAAAACTCCTATTTTGGAGGCCGACCCAATGTCAGTGTCTGATGCTGACGATCCTCTTCATGTTTCTTCAGCGAAAGGTATTCTATCTCCTGAAATAGTTAGACCGTATCCAAAAAAGTCCGTCGCTGAAAATGTCTCAAAAAGGAAAGGAAGAGAAAAGGGACGATCAAGAATATACACTGAAACACCAGAAAAAAATAGGCTAGAAAGCTTACGCAAGGAAAAGGACAGGAAGAAAGAATTACAAAAAGCAAAACAACAGGCAAAAGAATTGAAAACGGCGAAGAAGCTGTTGGGATTTACTGAAGTAAAAAAGAAAAAGAGAGTGACATCTTTGCCACCAGAAATAGATTCCGATTCTAGTCATGATGAAGTCGTAATGTCAAGTGATAGTGAAGACATTGAAATACCATCAGAATCGGAAGATGAGGTAAATAATGAAGCTGTTAACCCTGAAGCTATAAATATTGGAGATTTCTTGCTAGTAAAATTCGAGAAAAAGAAAACTGTCATTTATTACGTTGCCAAAGTCGTATTTAAGTATGGTATGACAGACTATCAAGTATCATATCTTAGAAAGAAAGCAGGGTCTTCTAAGTTTGTATTTCCAATTGTGGAAGACAAAGCAAGCGTAGATGTAAGAGATGTAGTTTTGCAATTACCAAAACCAACTTTCTCCAAAGGCACATCTCGAACATCGTCGCTTTATTCATTTTCGGTAAATTTAACTGGATATAATGTCCAATAGGCATTGTTAAAAGATGAGAGAACATTTTTTTTATAAGTGTTTTTATGATTATTTTTGTTCAATATGTGAAAGATTATAAAAGTTTGTGATGTTTCTGATCAAAGATTTTAAGAAAAATGTTTATAATTTTGATAGGTTCTATCACGTTATATGAATATGTTTGCATAAACCATATTCAAGTTTAAAGTCCGATTAATCAATAGGATTACTAATTAGATAATGAAAAAAGTAACAAAGTCTAGTTTTATGATGACAATATTATTTTCTTGTTTATTTTCTTTAAGAAACTTGTGAGACTGATTGTAAGTAATGTTTACACTCTTAATAAAGTGTATTTTGTGATCTCAATCAATAATATGGTTTTATTTGGTAATTTAAAGTAATAAAACAATTTAGGTTGTGGTATATATTGCAGTTTTCATGGATTTTAAATAAGCATCAAACTGCCCCACCCTATGTATCAAAGTACCCCTCGGGTGGGGTAGATTGATGCAAAAACGTTTTTTTATTAAAATCAGTATATCTCTATACCTAATCACTTTTAGCGGCTATTTCGTAACCAAAATGTAAGCTGACATATTAGCCAATGCACAAGTCCAAATAAATATTCAAATATGATCCTTTTTGTCCATTAAAAAGGAGGTTAAATTTTTGTGCATCAATGTGCCCCCCCTCCCCCTAGTGTAGATGTGAAATAATAGTTTAGTCGGTAGTAAATTACTTATATGTGCTAAGTATCTTATATATATAGTAATAAAACTAAAATATTCGTTGGTAACCCTTTGATGTTTATTCTTTTAAAAAAGTATTTAAAATGAAGTTATCGATGAAATCTCCTTTCTGATTGGTCGAATGAAACCGGGTGAACTACATGGTGATGAAATGCAAAGATGCTTATAAATATTATCTTTTAACAGTTCGGGCACCAGCTGGACTTGCTCAAGGAAATCCTCGTTGCGAGGGGCAAGGACCCTCCTGACATCCGGCCCCAATTTGATGAACCCATTTATATGGAGATGGCCGGGTGGTAAGTACATGGTCTGCTTACAAAGAAGTCCAACCTATGGATACCACATTTTAGAATACATAAAGCCCTTTTTTTGTTGAGTCGCAGGGAGCCGCTGGATTCAGGCGGCACAAGACCGAGGCCTGTGAAAGTCCATGCAGAAGACCTATGTCCAACTGTGGTCATCTATCGGTTGATGAAGAAGTTGCTTGACATTATGGCATGACATTGGGCCCACTGGAGTTAATAGGTCAAGCTAGTTGAGATTGAGATTATAGTTTCATGTCACCTTAATATTTGTATAATATAAGGTATAATTTTAGAATGGAATAGTCATAATCTTAATTCTAAGGACTTTGGATTAAAGGTCTATCCTGATCTAAAATGTTTTTCCTTTTCAAGCAGCTCATACTGTCAGGGACAGTCAGTTGTATGTTATAAAATATAAATTTTTTTCTTACAGTCGGGGATCTGCCGCAGCATCTCCTTGCGAGTCCAGCGGTGCTCTTTGAGGAGCAGCTCCAATCGAATCAATGAATCAATGAAATCGAATCAATCGAATCCGCTGGAATCAAGATCTGAAACTGGTCAAGTTCTGGTAGAAATACCTGTACCACAAACTGCTAATTTACAACCTGAACCTGCACCTTCGACTTCTGGGCTTAATCGCAGCAGTTTGGGTCTGGTGTCTCCGCATGCCATAAGTCCAGTGCCAGAGAAACGAAGAAAAGTATCTAGCAGAGGAAGAAAAGCTGCTGTAGCAGCAGTCATAACATCTTCTCCCTACAAAAATGATTTAGAAAATAAAAATATGAAGAGACAAGAAAAAGAAAGTAAACTAGTCAAGAAAAAGAATAAGAATAAAACTGCGAAGAGAAACAAACAAACAAAGAAAAATAAGGATGATAGTGAAGAAGAAGACTCTGAGGAACTAGACGTCATCCAGTTTGATGATGGTAGTGAACATGATGAGTTGATGGACCAATTACCTCCTGACTCTGCTGATGCAGAATGTATATTCTGTTCAAGTCTTTTTTCCATGGATAAAAGTGGAGAAAACTGGATTAAATGCTTGATGTGTGGGCTCTGGGCACATTATGATTGTGCTGGTCCAGAGTTTGATACTTGGATCTGTGACTTTTGCAAGTAATTATGCAACTGCTTTCATTTATCACAATATATTATATTTATTTAATTGATCTCAAAGATATAAATGTCCATTTTTGCTATTGTTATGTTGATTTATGCTTATATTCCATATATGGATACCTATTCCATATTCCATTGGTTACACATTTGTCATTTTGTTTTTTGTGTTAGATTTTAATTTGATAACTAATATATTTGATTAAAGGCTGTTAATTACTACAAATAAATGTATGACTGATTAGTAAAAACATTAAACTGATTTAATTTATATGTAGTTTTTTTTTATATCCCAAAAACAAAATGGTATTCCATATTTGGTGACTTTCCTCTATCTATTTAAATAAATAAAATAAAATAATACATACATACCTATATATATATATATAACATAGACTAAATATATACATATATATACAGGGTCACTGGAAATGTGACGCATTCCTCTTAAGGGCTTATATATGAGGTCAAAACTAATCGATTTTGTCATATAATATTGTATCCGAAACCTAACGGTTAATGAGTTATTTGAAATTTTATAATTATTGGTCAAAATACGATTTAGGCCAACTAAAAATGTAAATTAAAAAAACTATGTATTTGAGTGTGGTTTGTTTGTTACTTTTTGTCAGAAGACATCCCAAGTTTTTATAATAAATACAAAAATTATCAAAAACTACAACCGTTTTTAAAAAAATGAGCCTTTAATTAATAATTAAGATAGAGGAAGGGGTGGTAATTTGGAACCCGCTGTTAATTTGGAACCCCTTAATATCTCAGAAACAGACAGCGACATCTGTTAAAAAACTATGCAATTACGTTGAACTGGTATCATAGAATGTATTCACTGCCACTAGCGCCAGTTTTGCATCGAGTTTGAACCTGTCATTCAAAGTTGAAATTTTATGTCACCGGCAAATGTTTTTTCTTTTATTCGTTTATATTGTCAAAAGTTTTTATTTTAGTCTAAAACTAATACAGTGGGTGTTAAGGGAAGTACTTTACGCATAAGTTCAAATTGTCACAGGTAAGTTTTAAGGTTTGTTTTAACGAGTTTTAGTTTTCTTAATTATTTGATAACATAGTAAGGTTTTGAATTTGGAACCCCATAGGTGCAGGTAATATGGAACCGGGTTCCAAATTACCCGCAGTGCATTAACATCACTTTTTTCCTGATTCCAGTCATGCCTCGAACTCAATTGTCACCAAAGCCGAAGTCGAAAAGAAAAACTTGGGCCAGGAATAATATGATTGAAGCTGTAAAAGCAGTAAGAGAAAAGAAAATGGGTTTGAAAAAAGCGGTCAAGCTTTATAATGTTCCAAAAACTACTCTGCAAAGGTTTGTGCACAGTGACCAGCCTCCCGATGAGGTTGTAAATACTACTATAGGAAGAAGACCTGTCCTGCCATCTTACCTTGAAGAAAGCCTTGTGTCATACCTTCTCGTTATGGAAAGTAAATTCTATGGCTTGACCCGTCAGGATGTTCGTAAAATGGCCTATCAGTTGGCTGTGAAAAATAATGTCGAACATTCGTTTAGAAATAACATAGCCGGTCGAGCTTGGCTTGATCATTTCTTATTACGCCACAAAGATAAGCTTTCTATTCGATCACCAACAGGAACTTCCAATGCTCGGGCTCAAGGTTTCAATAAAGAAGCAGTGGATAAGTTCTTTGACATCCTTGAAGAAGCATTCCAAAAACATAATTATCCACCAGAGAGAATCTTTAATGTCGACGAAACCGGGCTATCTATCGTGCAGAGTAAAATGGTTAAAGTAATTGGTCTGCGAGGAAAAAGACAAGTAGGTAGCATTACTGCGGCTGAACGTGGATCATTGGTGACAGTGGTATCAGCGATGAGCGCAAGTGGCATATTTATTCCACCGCTGCTGATATTCCCACGCAAAAACATGACGCAAACGTTGATGAAAGGAGCTCCGCCAGGTTCTATCGGAAGATGCCATCCATCAGGATGGATTCAGGCCAATCTGTTTACGGACTGGTTCCATCATTTTATTGAAAAGACCCACCCAACAGAAGCATCACCTGTTCTGTTAATTCTTGATGGGCATTATTCACACACACGCAATTTGGATATTTTGATGGCAGCTAGAGCTAATAATGTCACAATTATTAGTTTACCTCCACATTCAACACACAAGATGCAACCTCTTGACCGTTCTTTTATGGGTCCCTTGAAAACTTATTACAGCGAAGAAATTAGACAGTGGTTACTCAATTCTAACCGGATGTTGACTCCATACGAAATAGCTGAATTGCTGGGACGTGCTTATCTCAGATGCCAAACTGGAGCTATTGCTGTGAATGGGTTCAGAGTAACTGGTATTTACCCGATGAACAGAAACGTATTTACTGAAGCCGACTACATAGCAAGCTCAAGTGGGATCACTCCTCAAGCTACTGATGATGACCCTCATCTACCGTCTACCAGTACACCTGTTGCTGTTCAAATGCCACAGGCACAACCTCGACCAGGCACTAGTGGACAGGCAAATCGAGCTTCCCAGCAAGTGATCAGCAACCCTGTTGTTTTCCCTGAAGATATCTTACCGGTACCGACACCAAAGAATAAAAAATCTAACAGAGGCCGCAAGTCATCTGCTGCTACTTTATTGACCGGATCTCCCTATAAACAGCAACTCGAGGAGTCAATCAAGTCTATAGCGCAGAGAGGAAGAGGCCGGGGAAGAGCTCGTGGACGTAGTGGTGGGCAGAGAACAGCAAACTCTTCTAGAACTCCTCCGAGCAGACAGGAATCTACATCATCGGATTCTCAATCATCAGTTTCTTCAGGTGACACTGTAGTGTCAGAAAATGCTACTGCACATGCCCAGCCCACAAACGAAGATGACGCTTCTTGCATTTTTTGCTCTGAAAATTACTCCAATGATCGACGTGGTGAAACTTGGATTCAGTGCCAATCATGTGGGTTGTGGGCACATATTGAATGCTCAGGATGCGACGCAGAATATTATATTTGTGATTTTTGTAAATAAATTTATTCCATACTTGTAATTTGGAACCCGGGTTCCATAATACCAGCACCAGAGCTCCGAACACATTTTTTTCAATTTTTCAATAAAGCAAATTATTTCCCTTAATGAGTGGTTTTATTTCGTTAATTCGTTCCTAATATAAAAGTTAATAAGTTTTTTAGTATATAAAATATTTTTTCGAAATGATTAGTTAAATAGTTTTTCTAAAATACTTAAGAAACAAAGTAGGGTTCCAAATTACCACCCTTTCCTCTATTTTTTATCACATTCATCGAAAGTAAACACAAATTAAAAAAAAAATCTTCTATGTAATTAAATCTGCAAAACATTTTAAAAATATCTCCATCTATCTAGCTTTCAAATGAGGTATTACAATGGCAAATAGCTTTTGTAAAACACTTGTTATTAAGAAGGGAACAAGAAAAGGTTGAACGTGGTCTGCAATTTTTGTGTTCTCAAAGGAATCAAATCCTTTTAGTTTATCGTTTTGTGCATTAAAATTTATGTGGGGATTTATATGCATCTCGTCGAATGTACACAGTCTCTCTTCCTGTGACATTTTATTAACATTTATTTTAATTTTTTGAAATATGGGTTTATTTATTCCCGGTTTAATTTTAATTTTTCCAAGTAAGTTTCTTAACGTTTTTGCTGAAGGTAAAGTAAAGCGCTTAGACATAAGTGAATATGATTTAGGGCTTCTTTTGTATACGGATAATGACAGGATTTTTTCATTCAAATGGAACCTGCGCCCTTTGGGTTTCTTATTTCCTTCGCGAAACTGCATGTTGGTAAATAATTTGGCAGGCAATGACATTCTGCTAGTTACTTTTTGCAAAGCAAGCGAGTTGCTAAGCTTTTCTGCACTTTCTAGTCGAGTTTTAAAATTGTAGCATCTTTTCCTTAGTCATTAGCATTTCATTATTATTTGTTTTCAAATTTATATTATCTCTATCTTCCTACAGTAATTCTGAAATATCATTATTTTCTTTATTTCAATTTGCAGTTTTATAATTTATCTATTAATTTAAATAAATTATTAGTAATGTGACATTTTTTTTTTTGCCAGACATGGCCAATAACTAAGGGCATCATACAAAAAATACAAGTTTCTCAAAGGGCCATGGAAAGGAGCATGCTAGGCCTAAAACTAAAAGATAAGACTAGAAGTAAATTGATAAGAAAAAAGACGAAAATTATTGACGCGGCAAAACTAGCATGTCTCCTTAAATGGCGTTGGGCCGGACATATAGCCCGAACAAATGACGAGCGGTGGACGGAGAAACTGCTGCACTGGTGGCCGCGCGGCGAGCGCAGGCCGAGGGGTCGGCCGCGGCGCCGCTGGCGCGATGACAGCACCGAGGTGGCGGGGACCACTTGGACGAGGCTGGCGAGGGACAGAGCAGAATGGAAACGGATGGAGGAGGCCTATGCCCAAAAATGGGCGCTCCAATGACCCAAATATTGACATAATACATAAATACTCAAAATTGACGAAGAAATGAAAAATTCAATAACTATGACATTTAATATATTTACCTGATTGACATGAATGTAATTATAATCAACAATAATCATTAATTTAATCTTTAAGTATTAGTGTCAAGAATTTAAATATTATAAAATGTGAAATCTTTGTATAAAATATTGTATGACATTGGAAATAAAGGCTTATTATTATTATTATTATTCTATCATTTATTTATGTACACATTTACCCCATTGTTTCTAAAAATGTTTACAAATATAAATATAAAAACATCATTAAAAACAATAAAATAAATGGGTCCCACTTGCTGCGGGATAGGGACCCATGCAGCCAGTGGTCAGGGCTCCAGAGTGAGGAACCTCCTCACAATGCGTGCCGTCTCAAGGAGTACCGCCTTCTCTATCCTGCTCTTGATCCTAGTATTAAGCGAAAGTTTCTTAAGATGTTGATCGAAACTTTTCGCTATGAGACCATTAACCGAAACGACCATCGGCACTACAATCGTTGAATCAACATTCCACATGGCGGTAATCTCGTGGGCAAGGTCTAAATATTTTGATAATTTTTCTTTTTCCGATGTCACCAGATTATCATCATGTGGAATTGTGATATCGACAATTATCGCTCGACGCGCTGATCGGTCAACTAGCAATATATCAGGTCTATTGGCTACAATATATCTATCAGTGATAATTGACCGATCCCAGTAGACCAGGGCCCTACTATTCTCGAGAACTGACACTGGGTCATACCTATAGTATGGCATTTCATCTTCTACAAGACCGTATTGAAGGGCAAGTTGTTGATGGATTATCCTGGCTACTTGGTTATGTCTGTGCAAGTACTCGCCGTTGGCAAGATAAGAACAACCGGAGACGATATGCCTGAGGGACTCCCCAGGACGATGGCACGCTCGACATATGTCTACCACTACCAGATTTGGAAAAGCTTTCAAAAAATTCAATTGACAATTTTTCTATAGATTATAAGAAGAAGAAGAAAGTTCAAGTAGGTGGTAAAATTCAGGAAATTAAAATCCAAAGAGATTTATTTGGACGTATGCTAGGTATCTCAATGTAGACATTTCAAAGATTTTGTCTTATCCAACCCATACCTCAGTGCCATTGTCCAAGATATAAGAAATAGATCTGTTCTGATGAAATGTCTAGAGAAAGAGTTCCAGCATAAGCAACCCCATCATATAGATGTTACTATAATTGACGGTTTCTTCCAATTGCACACAATGAAAAATATTTCAATAACATTTTGAAAAAATGGCTATTTCCACTGCACCCATACGCATCAAAGTTTGGAAACGTTACGTAGACGACGTCTTTGCTATACTGCAGAGCGGTGAGGAACAAGTTGCACAATATCTGGCACACTTAAACAATATCCACCGAAAATTTATTTCACGTACGAATTAGAGAAAGATCGGTCCTTGCTATTCTTAGATGTACTGGTACATAATAAGATCTGATGGTAGTTTTGGTCACTCAGTATACCGAAAGCAGACGCACACGGACAGGCATTTGCATGGCTCGTCACATCACCATCCTTGCCATTTGGCGGCGGTTGCTACCAGTCTCATCAACCGCGCTCATGACCTGTGTGATGACCTTCACGTTCAGGGTGAGCTCGAACATGTACGCAAGGTGCTTTGATGGAATGGTCATAACCTATCACCTGTAAAAAAGGAACAACAGAGACGTGACAGACGGCGTTATAGAAGAAAGTAAGTCGCCGTGGCGAGCACAAGTTTTAATAACAAATACACCAAACCATAGAAAGCGTCTTGTCATAGATTACTCGCGAACAATTAATAAATATACCGATTTAGATGCTTATCCTTTGCCCAACATAGAAGATTTGGTAACTCAAATAGGACGACCTTTGGAAGCTGAAAGGCAGATGGTACCTATCTTATGTGAAAGGAGTGACTGACAAGATAGGTACATTGTTGAGTAAACAATATAACATTAGGACCGTGTTCACTCCTTTCCAGAAGATTCCCCAAACTAAGAGATCCATAGCGACGAGGGTGTCAGAACATATTAAAGCGGTTAAGAACAACGATTCTCAGAAGCCTGCGATCGCGGAGCATCTTGCAAAGCGGAACTTTCAAAGAAGCGGTATTGTGTCTTGAAAGTGTTTTCTTTGTTGACGGAGGCCATGTGGTATTGCACCGTGGCAAGCATCCATTTTCTTCAATAGGGCGACCGTTTGCCAGTTAGGAGTCACCGTGCTGTTTACTTTTAGGCTACTAAGCACTAGGGTAGCCTGAAATTGCTTTTGAACGTCAGCATAACGTATATTTTGCCAGGAGGATTCACGCAGTCTCTGACATTGTATTTCTTGTGTCACTAGTATCTCTTCTGCGCGTCCTATTTTGTTTTCAGATTCTTTAGTTTCTGGAAAAAAGTCGAAAAATTTGTCTTCAAGATCAACTGGGCTTCCTGGGATACAGAATGTTCGGGGTCCCCAAACGCAGGAGCAAACCAGTCATCCCCTTCCTCTTCCTCATGAACATCCGGGCCATCGGAATCCGGACAATTTACAACGTTCTGCGTTAGCAACATTGTGTGTTGCTTGGAAATTTCTAACAGTTGTGATAGTATTTTACTTTGTTGTTCCATATAGTTTTCAACCTTTTTGTAGCAGGCTCCGGACTGTGAGCTCTCTTTCTTATATCCCTCGGCAAAGGCATCCTAGCAGATGAAGCAGATGCAATAGAAACTGGTGATGATGTCATAGAACACTCAGAACCCTCAGCTCGGTTTTTTAATGCTAGTGAAGCTTCTTGAATACTGCTTGGTTGGTTAAATAAAATAGTTTTATACCATGCCAAACCATCATCGTTTTTGCATTCAGGTCCAAACATGGATTGTAAGAGATTTTCTACATCTTTTTTCTTTTCTTTGGTAATTGGATGACTTAAAGGAAGTTCTTTTAAATTGAGCCTGCGCACCTTACTCTGCTTCACACCTCTCTTAGCAAGTGAAACATACTCTTCTCTCTCTCTGGACTCAAAATTAAAATTTTCCATACCTTTAACAAGTACATTAGACTCTGTTTTCTTTATGAATATTCTTTTCAATTCACTACTTTTGTCTAAATCCTTGAACTGCTTGTTTAGTGCTTTGTTATCATATAAATTCCAATCCTTTCCGATAATTTTTAATTTTCCAACTTCTTAGATTTCATGGTACTCCTCTTTAGTTAATATTACTTGATGCTTCCTAAGAATTTTTTCTGCCCTTCCAAACACTCTATCCGCAGGGAGATAACTGTGACCACGCACTGGAAAATAAAGTTGTATTTCTTCTATTTTATTTTTGGTCATGAAATAACAATGTGCGTAGAACTATATTGTTCTTGTTCTGTGAAACACTACCATCACAGAAAAGCCTTAATTTCTTGTACATGAATAACTATAGGTATATGTTATAGTGTATAATAGATGTACATAATTAAATAGTACTTATTAATATTTATTACACTAAAATGTTTGTATTATCTTGTCCTCAGGTATTCTTCACCGTTTTAATAATCCTAAATTCGAGATTTAATACCTGGATTTCAAACATTGGTGGTGAACTTACAAAATTGGAAGCTTTAGATCTCACGCAAGTTGAGTGGTGTACATGGTTGAACAGACTTGACTTCTTAATTAATCAATGTTTTTATAGTGTTAATGACTTTATAAATATTAGTTGTAAGATTTGACATAGCTGTTATACCTACTTGCACTGACTAATTTATTATTGATCTGTGACATTTTTTATTTATGCATATCTTTTTATTCTTATTGTAATTATATTATTAATCATGACATTCTACCATTGCCATTATAATTCTCAGATAATAAGTAAATAATAATTAATAGAAAGCTGCTGACTTTTTTAACGAAATTTTGCACACCATGTAAATGGTAAAATGTGAGAAACTTTAACTATGTACCATACCACCTGTGCACTGAACTCACATTTGGCAAATAAAGACATTTCATTTTCATTTCATTTCATTTGAACATTTAAATAAATTTTATTGAAAAGAAAATTGTGTTATTTACTACTTCCTGCAATTGGTCCAATGTTTTTTTTTAAATAAAATGTGTTTTTTTTTATCAGGCTTCGACTAACAAAAAGGAACAGTTATATTATGATGTAAGTCCAGAAGCAAAAAGTCAAGCAGATTTAGATGTTGATATAAGTGATCTCCAGACTATATTTGACACACCAAGAAAGACTCATCTGAAAAAAATAAATTAATCGACTTCAAATACGCCATCAGCTTGTTTCTAAGAAACTCAAAAATTTACAGAAACAAAATGCAAGATTAAAGAAAAAAAATAAGTCTTTATCAATAATAATAATCAAAGAATTAAGAAAGAAAGAATACTTATCTGAAGAAGTTGCAAAAGCTATCGAAAAAAATGCTGAAATAGCAGAGTTATATAGACTACAATTCTTACAAATTAAAAAACGCAACCGCACCAAGAAGCGAATGTCTTATCCTCCAGCTTTACGGAAGTTTGCTATGACGCTAAACTTTAATTCACCAGCAGCATACAAGTATGTTCGGAGAAAATTTGACTGCTGTCTTCCACATCCAAGAACCTTGGTGAATTGGTATAATTATGTGTAATGGTATAAATTATATCGTATAATAGATGATAGTGATTATCTCGTCGAGCAATTGGAAGAGACAAAGTTTGGAGTTCTCAAATAAGACCTTTACAAAGGGAAGTTTTTACGGGTTTTGATAAAGGAAAACTACAAAATAATAGTACTGGTTTGTGGACTATATTTTGCTCTATTTTAGATGAAAAAATGATACAGTTGATGGTGGAACAAACCAACATTTACGCTGCTCAGTTACAGCTGAATTGTTGCCAAAGTCCTGTATAAAACGTTGGAAGGATATTACTGCCAATGAAATGAGAAAATTCATTGGTAAAAACAGATACTGGTGACAATATGAACTGGCTGTTATTAAAATGGATTCAATATCGAAAAGAAAGTCCTAAAACGATGTTCTTCAAAAACCAATTATCTGAAGAAAATTTTAAATCTTTACCCATACAGCGCAGAGCTCTACGATCTGCTACGACACCATGTTGCGGTTTACAGAAGCTCTATAACAAAAAGCTTAAAATACCTGCCAATAAACTTAAAGAAGTGAAAGATCTCTGCGCAAAAAGTACCATACCTTCGATTTACCATGACTTTTATAACAATCTGGAAGAAGGACCAGTTAGTGACAACTCAGAAAGTGAATAACTTCCTTCAAAATTCCTCATCTCTAATCTAGTGATCAAACCATTAGAAATCTATACGTGGACCAGCAGTTCTCCAGGAGACGCGTAGTGCGGATACCATTAACAAGTGCTCATCGTGCAAACCGATTATCGTTCGCAAGACAGCATCTGGCATGGGAAATGAATGATTGGAGCACAATATTGATTACGGATGAGTGCAAAGTTAAATTTTTTAGTGATGACCGTTAGGGTCTGGAGTCGTGAAGGAGAGCGATTTTCGGATGCTTGTATCCATGAAAGTGACAAATTTGGGGTCCCAATGTTATGGTATGGGGAGGAATCTCTATGTCAGGCAGAACCGAGCTGGTAATTCTAAACGAAGGCACAATAACAGCTCAACGTTACATTGAGGTCATAAGACCCCATGTGGTCTCATATGCACAGAGAATCGACGCAAGATTCCATCTGATGCACGATAATGCTCGCGCTCATACAGCTAGGGCCACCAGAGAAGCCCTAGAGGAGGCTGGTATACAAGTATTGCCCTGGCCTGCAAACAGTCCGGATCTCAATCTCATTGAACACATGTGGGATTTACTGAAACGCAGTGTTCGAAGCACGAACCAACCCGTGCACAATGAAAGACAGCTAATAAACGTTCTGAAATCGAGCTGGGAACAAATTCCTCAAGAAACAGTTGTACACCTGGTAGAAAGTGTACCTTCCAGGCTTCAAGAGTGCATTAGAAAACGAGGAGGGCATACCAGATACTGAGGAAAGTCACAAATCAACCAACACTTTTTTGTCTCACTGATTATTTTTGCAAAAATGTTAATTTTTAGAAAAAATGGAGTAAACAATTTTTTTTATTGTTTGTAGATTTTTCTTATTGCGCTGACGCCGGTGACTCTCGATGTGGGATTTTTGGTTACGAGTATTATAATAATTGTCTGTATTCCATGACTTAAGTTTGTACCGAACATTTCATAAACTTTTAAAAAGTATAATGAATCTTAATTCTGACATTAGTTTGACGACTACAGAACACATCGATATTCATCGTCCATACCACAGATGAAAAATATAGGTAAGTATAGTTATTAGTTTATGTCAAGTGTAGGTATGTCATGTGAAAGTGTGAAAAATAATACAAGTTTTTAATAAGTAAATTAATTATTCTTTTACTTATTAATATATTATAAAACAGTTTCCATCATTATTTCTTGCTTTCTACAATAAAAATCAATTAATTTATCCAATCAAATCATTAATAAACCCTTAAACCTCAAGAATTCATGAGATTACTGTAAAACAGTCTGCACAAGTTCAGGTTCAGTTATTAAAGCCTTTTTTATTTGTAACCAGCAATGGTTATAATAATAGATGTTTTAGGTCATCCTCCTGCTGTGTCATCGGATGCAACGATTATGCAAAATATGATGAATCAAGACGAGCATTTATTGCATTGGCTAATACACAATAGAGATGTCTAGATATTACAATCACACGTGATTGTTTTTTTGAGCTCCGGAGCTATCCGCACTTAGTAGATGTTTAACAGCCAAATGCTAATGGCAAGTTGTGGAAAATCAGGCCTCTTATAGACCACATTCTGAGAAAATGTCAGTTTGCCACGCTCCAAACACATGTCAATTGATGAGCAAATGGTACCATTTTCCGGACGCTGTGAATATCATATTCCGGACCCTGTGAATATCAAATATAATATGTGATTTTAAACTTCCTATTCACACTTATCCTTGTAATCGAATAAGTGGCCAAATCACTTGTAGCTGTGCTATTTTGTCCAAAAAGGCCAATATAAAATATCTTGGCATTACATTGGATGAACATCTTAACTAGACATCTCATATTATTAACACCTCTAATACTTAAAATAAAGAAACTTACTCCCTTGTTTCGGAACCTTAGGGATATTGCCCCTATTGAGACTACATTAATGGTTTATAAATCTCTATGTCTTCCAATCTTGACTTACTGTATAATTGCATGGGGTGGAGCTGGAAAAACATTTCTGCTGCAATTAGAGCGAGCAAATAGAGCAATACTTAAAACTATTTTTAAAAAACCATTCAGATATCCCACTGACAAATTATACGATGAGTGCAATCTACTCAATGTTCGACAACTATACTTATTTTCAATAATCTTACTCTTCCATTCAAAAATTGACCTCAGCACTATAGACAACAACAAGAGGATACTCAGATTCTCTAAACCTTTATCAAACACCAGCTTTGCTAAATCACAGTTTGAATTTAATTCATCATACGCTTATAACAAATTCAGTAGGGCTAACCAAGATGGTATTGGATTTTGAAATCTATGTTGGCAAGGATACATTACCTAAGGATGTAATGAATAATCTAGGACTAGGAGCAGGTATCATGGAAAAACTTTGTTGCACAATTAAAGGTAGCTGTGTTTTATACACTGACAGATTCTTTACGAGTCTGAAGCTGGCAGAACTTTTGCTGGAAAAAGAAGACAGCATTTTCCTAACTGGAACTGCAATGCCAAATAGGATTGGACCAGTAGTGAAGAAACTGAAGAACGACAAGATTATTATTATTGATTAAGAACTTTATTCTCAATTAAAATTTAAAAATATTGGACTTTTTGAAAACTTTTTTGGGGTTTATTTCAAAAAGTCTAATATTTTTAAAAGTATTGTCTTTTGTACTATTTGTTTAACTTATGTATGTATGTGATAAGTAATAAAGTAGAAAAATTGAGTTTGTATTTTAAAATAACAAAATATTGGAATGTAATGAATGAGAAAAGATTAGAATGCAGTGAATGCGACCCCCAAAATCATTCAGTACTTCAAAATAAACAAAAAATCAGTATCACATCGAAGCTCCTTGAGATTGAATCTACTGAAAATGAGACATTTGATACAATTGTTGGGATTATCATGAAACAACTTTGAGAGCATGATCTATCAAAGTATATATAGTCAATCGCTGGCTGAGATCAACAAGCGGCGCAAATATGCATCCTAAGGTGAGGGATACATATTTGTGCCGTTTGGTGTGGAAACGTTGGGGCCGTGGGGACCAGAGGTGCGTCGTTTTTATAAGGAGTTAACGACGCGCCTGTTTGATGCAACTCAAGACCCCAAGGCTGGCTGTTACTTTGGGCAAAAAATAAGCATATCTATCCAAAGAGGAAATGCAGCCAGCCTTCTGGGGACATTACCATCTGGCATCGATATGACCCCTAATATTTAGAGTTTATTTTAATGTTTTATTATACTTGTTTTAATTTAGAATTAGTAGGTAGTAGTTTTAATTTATTTAAGTTTTATAATATTTCGGTTGTTATTCTGAATTAAAAGTACTGATTGTCAATCAATAAGTATATTCCTTTTCTTATATCTGTTGTGGTTTAGCGGCCAAATAAATTATATAGTAACCTCATATAGCATTCTGGCGACAACTGCAACACAAACTTCGACAGATGCAGTAGATCAGGGACAAATAATGTCTTTTATATGCTGAAAGGTAAACTTAATCCAAACATGGTTAGTTGAGAAATTAAATCCTACATAGAAAAGTGGGAAAAACCATTGTCAACCGACTTCAAAAGAGGAGGATGTTCTCAATACATTGGAATCTTTATGTATGTTCTTCAATTACTCAAACGATGCCTGGACTGATTTGGAAAATTATTTTTTGATTGAAAGGGTATAAATCACAAATGGTCTCATGGTCATCAGATCAAGATTTGATGATGGGGCCCTCGAGAAATCGAGGGAACTCTTCAAATCTTAAAGGCAAACTTGATACACTTTATATTTTTGTTTATATTATTTAATTACACCCATAAAGAATAGATTTAATTTAATTTGATTCGGTCTCATCAATCAAAGCATGGCACGGGCATAGAATGCCAGTATAGATACTGAAAACCTGTAACTCTGAGTGGGTAAAACAATAGGGGGATAAAACATCTTCGAAATGGAGCGTGATTTTATGAAAAAAAAAAAACTTAACCACACGAAATCAAATAGAACTTCTTCAAAGATGAATTGTTATATTACCTTATTATGAATTCTTTTGAAAAAAGCATTGAGACGACGGCCGACCACTAAAAAATTTAATCCTAAAAATGCAAAAATAATTACCACAATACCCAATAACCAGAAAAATTACTTAATAACCACGTACGAATCAAAACATCTTTGAAATATGGAGCCAAAGTTGAGCACATCTTTGAAATATGGAGCCAAAGTTGAGCACAGATTAGTGACTTTTTCCATCTAGTTTCCAATTGTTTCGTTTTGGCGCTGCTGTAGCTTTGCAGCCGTAGAGAGAGAAGACATAGAGCCAGTGACGATTTCTTTCTCACTCACACTAAAAAGAGAGCAGAAATAAAGTTATTAATGTGATAAACAGAGACGCAGCTACCCAATTTTTTGTCCCTCATCGTGTAACCAGTTTTTTTCAAGGTCGACACACTTTTGTGCGAAACAAACTGACAGTTAATAAGAAAATTTAGTATCTATGTGTGTTGCCAGCTTTAGGTACCTATACAATGTCCCGATTTTCCCTATCCTACTTATATTATAAATGTGAAAGTTTGAATGTATGTAGGGCCATCCATACATACATCCAAATTTCAGCCATATCGGTTTAGTGTGGCGTGATTGAGTAACAAACATATGGATGTTTGTTACTCAATACGCCACACTAAACCGATATGGCTGAAATTTGGCACGGAGATAGGTTTTTTTTAGTAATGTCCTCTGACATACCGTAACGGCGGGTTACTTTGGCTACTTTTTCAATTTTTTTTTTAATTTTTGTTGAAACAAAATAAAGTCGTGATGGAAGAAATGAATATTATGAGAAAAGAAAAGAAAGATGATGGATACTAGAATATAATATATGTCGGCGATGATTAAAGTGTATTCAGTTAGATAGTGTCGGTTACTGTTCTGAATCATCCTGAAGTTTCTTTCGAATGTCCAACAACCAGTCGAGAACTGTTGGCGATCTTAAGAATTATTTTATTTACAAAGTTCTTAATTTTTAAAGCCATTTTTAAATAGCTAGAGGCAGACTTTTAATGTTTTTTTTAAATAATTATTAACTTAAACTATGAAGAGTTGCAGTTTTATACGACTGCCTGAAAAAAGGAATATACTGTTAATTTCATTCATAATGATTTTGATGACTAAATATATAATTTTTGTTGCTTTTAATTCAATAGCATTACTCGATCGAAGGAAAATTTTAACTGTTCATTACAAATTATTTTGTGTAACATTCTTACTAGTAACGAAAAAAAATTTTCCTTTGTGTTACATACATCTTTTTTCAAAGTGACTCACATATGCTAAATTTCTATTCGGCATTTCAATATTTTTTTTAAGGAGCAAATAATTATCTAGTGAATTGGTCCTATGAAAGTACATTAAAAAACTTTATTATAAAAAAAAATATTTTTAAAAAACCGACTTACGTGTACAAATTAAAATTATTTTATACTTTTAAGTGGTGGTTGAAGTTAATATTGTGTGCAATAAAGAATAATAAATTCTTTATTGCACACAATATTAAGATATATGTAAAAAATAGAAGCTTACCCTAATAGGTATGTCTCTCCCAGACAACCTTATATGTGTAGGTATGTTATTTAAAAAATAAAACAGTTCAGCATCTGTTTTGTCGTTTTATTTAAAAATCCTGGGAAGAATTTTCCATCTAATTTGGGGTACTAGGGGAGTGCAGTTATTGTGGCAACATTAAACTCGAACTTGTCATGTGACGTCATCGTTACGTCATGTTATCTCTATTTCAGTCGCGGTTACACAGTACCTTGGTCTATTGCCTTCTCTGTCTACGTTTGCAGCTGAATTGACAGTATAGGGCTTACCCGAGTCGATAACTCGTTTAGTCATTATCGATACTTTAGTGATGTACTTCTATCGATAACCAAATAATGTAGGAATTTCTTAAATATTTAAAATAAAAAATAAAAAATCAAACAAGATACATTTTACACTTATTTATTTAAAACTTTTTTCCTTAATTTAAAACATTTATACTTCACATATGCTATCTCTTGAATATCAGCCATTTTTGATATATATTTTTCTACTGTCCCCTATTAAGATTTTATCAAAGATATTGCACCAATTGTGCACATGTAAAGCTGCATCCGCACGCTTGGCAAACCTAGGCAAACCTTCACAAACGCAAACGTGCGGATAGAGCGTTTGCCATGGTTTGCCTACGCTTGCGAGCGTTTGTGGCCGATCCATCGAGTGTCGGTCTTTTGATCGCAAACCAAAGGGAATTTGCCACAAGCGCTTGCGTCTCCGTCCACACGTTTGCGCGCACTCAGTCTCGTTTGTGCACTGGCGGCGATTAGACGTGTTATTGTATTACGATTTACGTATCGCACCTTTAGAAATCTTCATTTTGTGAGTGGGTAAAAACGTAAAATGAATGACTGGTCGACTGAAGACTTTTGAAGACGATTTGTTTATATAATTTAATTAATTAATTAGTTTTATATATTAATAATAATAAGTGGCGACTCCGCACCGGAAAATGGTATATAATGGTATGGTAATAGGTAGACCGACACCATCAGGCGACCCTCAGGGAGCCACTGGGTACAGGTGGCGCAAGACCGAAGCCTGAGGAAGTCCATGCAATAAACAGTCCAGCAGTGGACGTCTATCGGTTGATAAAGAAAAAAAACAAAATATCTATTGAGTAGGTACATACTAGAATAGAGTAGAATATTTTTTTATTCAAATAAATAAACTAGGTAGGTACCAAGTCTTTTCGAACATACTACTAGCTACTACTACTAATCTATAATATTATACTAAAACTGTAACTGGACAAATTGTGCACATGAAATATGTTTTGAAAATTTTAATTAGAGGACGCTTTACTATCAACTAGATGACGTCCGCGACTTCGTCCTCGCAGATTAAGGTTTTTTAATTCCCGCGGAAAGTCCTTAATTTTCCGGGCTAAAATGTAGGTATGAGCTATCGCTATTCCACATTTCATTCAAATCGGTTCATTAGTTGTGGCTGAAAGAGTAACAAACATCCATCCATCCATCCATCTATCCATCCATATTCCATTTTAGTAGGATTATTGATCGATACTGAGCTTAAAACATTTGTAAAAATAACTTAAGCCAAATAATAAAGCCGACACAAGTTCGACGTCCGTCATGCTTGCCTGTTCAGAACATACAAACGCCCTCGCAAGCGTGCGGATGATTCCCAAATTCAAGGCAAACGTTTGTAGAGGTTTGGCGTTTGCCGTTTGCCACAAGCATGCGGACGCGGTATAATGTTATTATATGTTTTAAAAATATGTTTTTTAATAATTCTTTATGGGTGGTATTCTTCCCACTCTACTCTTTCCACGCCGCTCTACATAACGCGGAAAATAGGACGAAGTGGAAGAACATCGTGTGGGAGAAGGTGATCCGTGCCAAGGATCGCGACCCTCAGTAATGAGGATGACGATGCGAGGAGGAGGTATGGGTGGAACAACACCCCAACCAGAAAAACCTCAAACGAGTGTTTAAAGCAGCTTTTTTTACGCCTGAAGTTGAGCCAAAGTGATTTACTCATTTCATGGAACTAATAAGTACCACATTCATTTATACGAAGTAGTACTTAATCTGTGTAAATATTTCTTGGTAGGGATGGGTCAAAAATTAATAAGCTGCTAAATTAATAATGCTAATTTTTTTTAGTGTCAACACCTGTTAGAGGGCCTATACACGGTCAAACATTTTTGTCAAACATTACGTTTTTTTACGGGTATTTTACGGTTTTGTTTGAGCCACAAACATATAAGAGTAAGTATATGTTTGTGGTTTGAGCAAGGTCATCAAACACAAGCGTACATGAGCAAAAACACACACATTCTTTGCACCAATTGTAAATACATATTTTTATCATGTATGAACGCAAGGCGTGAAGTACTCTTTCTTTATGAGTTTGGCACTGAATAAGTTCGTCATCGTCAAACAACATTTTTATTTCCGTGCTTATAGTCTCAAGCAATTTTTTTTTTGTGACCATTTTTGTTTAAAAATTTGTTAGTATGGTCAAAAATTTCCCCAAAGTATCTTACAATGGGTTTTGAAGGGTACGTTAATTTTTTATTATAGTTTTTGTATTCTTTTGTTGTAATCCACCTATGCATTTCATTTTCCTTTTCTGTATAGAGGCTTTTTTTGCACATTTTGCAGTGAATCTTTAATTTTACGACTTTCCTGATAACTCACCCTGCAGTATAGGCTCGAGATTGTATCTTTATTTTTTCGCACCCCGCTTCTTGTATTACTGGATAAGTACCTGCGACTTGGATAGAGGTTTCATTTTTCTCACCATCCATCCTTTCATCTGATGCAGAAGGCTGAGTTTCAATAATATCTATTTTTCTAAATACTTAGAAAATCAATTGAAAACTATGTATTATATTATTAAAACTCAAAAAAAACTACAGTTAAATCATAATTAAGTAAGTACTGACCCTTAACGCTGATTAGTCAAAATGGCCGAAAAACTTCGGAAACTCCAGAACGACATTTTTCAACTACGATACTGACGTCATTTTAAAACTTTCCAGATTAGAAAGGTTTCGATTGTGAAAAATATGAATTCCCCTAAATATTTTTTAATCTGAAAATTTAAAAACCACTATCAGAAACTTATATTTTAATCTTTTTTGCTAAAGTGCGAATAAATTGGTGCAGTGCTAGCTATTGGGTTGGTCACCCTAATAATCTGTGGCAGTAAAACGGAGTGATTACATTCTCTTGGATCTGTGGTAATCATTATCTACAAAAGTACTCTGTGGTAATAATGTTCTGTGTCTGTGATACTTAAAAAAATGTTTTTTTTTTTGTAAAATGTAAAATTATTTATTGAGTTCCATTAATTAATTAATTATCACAATGGGAAACATCTCGAAATAAGTAGGTACCAATCTAACGTTCTGATAACTACTAATAAAGTAATAACTACAGTCTGCAGTCTGCGGTCTCTGCGGAGGAGTGGGTGCGTTAATAAAATCTAAGGAGGCTTGGTGAGTAAAAAAAAAATTTTAATAGTTTAAATTGTTTTCAGTACTTATTAGTTATTATAGATACCTATTAAGCGTTTTTATAATCTTCATATTAAACTTAATTTTTTTCATAACGATGGATCCAAATTGGTCTAGAGATGTGCAATAAATGTGGGAGTGAGGATTTTTAGCTAAGTATAAAAACTCAAGGGTAGGCTTTTTATAATTTGTACAATGCCTACTCTTAAGTTTTCTATAACTCGTACTGGAGATTTTTTCCATTTTATATCATCTGCCTACCCTGTGCACGCCACTGCATATACCCATTAATAGTTCTGTTTTAATATAACAATTGTTATTTAAATGGCCAAATATGACATAAGGGTCATTTTTGGACTTTTTGCTAATCTGTCATTGTTTTACAATCTTCTATAATAGGCAAGCGCAAACCATCTTAGGTTACAGCCTACAATCATAAGCCTTAGATACATCTTCACTTACCAGCAGATGAGATCGTAGTGAAGCGCTTAGTCTATATTAAAAAAAATTATGTATGTATGTGACTGTTTATGAATGTTCCACTGTGACACCTAAACTACTAAACTGATGATTTAATGAGGTGTCAATTGATTTGTTTTTATGGTCTGGGTGGCATAGGCTACATTTTACACTAACAAAATAAATACGATGGATGTTCTCAATGTTCCCCGAGAATAAAATGGTAATCACTAGGGCTCGGATAAATATGTATTAAAAAATTCAAAATATGTACATATAATATGGACCAAAAAATGAAAAATATGGAAAAAATATGGAGTAAGTATAAAATAAGAATATCTTTCATATTAAACATTGTTTATTGTGAAAAATTACTACAGTAACAGTTACATTAAAAAAATTATAAAAAGATAGCGAAATGTTTAGGTAATTCAAATAAAAAAACGAAGTTTTATTAATTTTCCACTAAATCTATCTTATTAAATTGATTGCAGTACACAATCACATGCTTTTTTAAATTATCGAAATGAAAACTCTGTTGATTTTGTCTAAATATAAGACAAATATTACGCGAGAGAAATGAAACATGAGCGGCCGTGTGGTGGCAAGAATGCAAACACGTAAAATTATATCAATTTTTGTGAACTAACTCATGTTCTATGATATAAAAATCGAAAATATTGATGAATATGGATGAAAATATCGAGGCTTTGGCCGAGGCTAGTTATCACCCTACCGTCAAAGGCGTCTTGCCAAGCGATTTAGTGTTCCGGCACGATGGCGTGTAGAAACCGATTAGGGGTATGGGTTGAATTTACACTGCTATACCCCTTCCAAGTTCGCCCGCTACCATCTTAGACTGCATCGTCACTTACCATCAGGTGAGATCGCAGTCAAGGGCTATCTTGTCATCGAATAAAAAAAAAAACTGTTGTTTTAATTCTAGCAGACAATCTTTTTCCCATCATGCTCCTGTTCATAGCATTCTGACAAGATTCCAGTTTCCTGCTTTGTGCTTTGGTCAGGGACCATGTTTGACAGCCATAGGTAAGTACTGGTACAATACAGGTATCAAAGAGTTTTCTTTTAATGTCCATATTTATGTTATCTTTGTTTTTGAAAATTTCTTTGAGACTCCAAAATCTCTTCCACGCATTTCCTATATGTCTTTCTATTTCTTTTGTTGCTAGGTCTTTCAGTGATATTGTCTGGCCTAAATAGATATACATTCTTCAACATACTCAATTATATTGTTCTTACCATGTTTCAAATTAAAATGAATATTGAAAAGTTATAAAAAGTTAAATTGACAAAAATTAAAAATTGGCTTAAAAATAAAATTGTAATATTAAATATAAAAATTTAAATCTACTTAATTCAATTATTATATTAAAATAACATACAAAAATCCCTTTCTATGAAAGGGGACACCCTGGAACATAAAAAGAAGAACTACCAAGCCAATTTTTACCTTAAACACTAAAACCACTGACGCTCGCCGCGCCTTCCGCGCGCAACGTCAAAATGGCGCGGTCAAATGGATTGTTTGTCACTCAATCTTGTCCAAATTCGCACGATTTGCTTTTGTCAATTAGTGTAGTAAGGAAATCTTCGAGGCTTTCATCGTCTTTTTGTTTAGTTGTAAAAAAACTTATAGCAGGTTATGTGTCTTTTAGTTTAGGTACAAAATAAGTGACTAATTGGCTGAATGTAATACTCTCTACCGTAAGGTGGGGTTATTTGGTAGGTACACGATTTGACGAAAAAGTGTTATTGTACAGAAGCAGTGTTTCCACAATGAGGGGAACTTCCCCATTTGAGGGGAAATTAGGGTCCATAGGGGGAGAAAAAGGGGAAGACATTAAAAAGGGGAAATTGAGGGAAATCATGGTTAAAACCAGGAGCGACGACCTGTGAAAGGCAGCCGGCAGAGACTGGATGAGGAAAGCTCAAGACCGGGCTCAGTGGCGTACATTGGGAGAGGCCTATGTCCAGCAGTGGACGAATACTGGCTGATGATGATGATGGTTAAAACCTAGCTTAAAGTATTGCGGTAAATTCCGGAAGTATTTTTTATGGAGTCTCCCGTGGGCTAACGTGTTGCCGTATAAAAGCAAGTGACAACACGTGCAGGTGGCGTATACTCACCCTTATTTCCATTCTGTTTAAGGCCTAAAATATTATTCTGTGCTAAAATGTATTTGCTGATTGCGTAAACTGACTTGGAATAAGAGGTGAGTTTACAGCCCCAAGTTTTATAGATTTCTGGTGAGGCTATAAATAAAATACGAATCGTTTAATTATACTTTATTCATACTTAGTCTAATTTTTTTAGATTCGCTTGCAGTTGCATTAGACTGTACAAACTTAAGGTGTGGTATTTCTAGCTGATTTTTCATTAGTTGTACAGATGTTGTTCCCGTTCGTTTCAAGCCAGATTTCACACACAGGATTGATGCAACCGTTTCATTATCCAGCCTATTGCGTTTATCTGTTTTGATATTTTTTAGATCACTAAATAGCCGTTCTACGGCAGCATTGGAAAAGGGCAGTGACATAAAAAAGTTTACCAAAATTGGCAGTTGCAGGAATTTGGGTCTGCCGTCAACATTATTTTTTTCAAACATTTTTTTCCAATAGCCTACAGTATCCATGGAATCGTTACAATCTGCAAGGAGACTTTGATTCCTCCATTCCTTGTCCAGCTCTGTTAAATCTACAGTAATATGTGATGGAATGTGTTTTTTCGCGATTTCGTACAATGATGTAGGTTGCAAATCATTGGCATTTTTCGGATTTAAAAAAGACGAATCCATGTGCACATCTTCAAATACAAATCGTTTCTTAATTTGTACGATCGCTTCAATATAAAACAATCTTGCTGACTGAAAAATTTTCTGAACTTCACAGTCTTCTTTATTTTCCACCTCTGTTAATAAATAGGTTGTATTCACACCTAAATAGATACGTTTCAATTCAAGATATTCTTCTGTCTGATGAGGATTGATTTGGTTAGCAGGGGTTTGTTTGACATAATTTCTATTCATGAAATTTAACGCCAATGTTTTGATTAATTCCTCAGTTTCAGTCTTCAATTCTGAGAATTTAGGATAGTCAGCTTGAAACATGCAATTAAAATCATTAAACAGTCCAAGAGCGTAGTCTACAAAATGCATTTGGCTTTTTATTAAAGGGTTCTCCAAGGTTTGGAGAGTGTGGCGGTTTGCATGTGTTGGATCTTCGAAGCTTAATATTCTCCAGTAACTCTTCAATGGATCCCACTGCTCTAAAATTCTTCGCACGCATGCTTGAAGCGACAACCACCTGGTTTGACAAGCTCTCAATATTTTATGAGGTTTGACTTCATGGAAGGTTTGAAACTCTTTAAAAGCAGCAGAATTTTTAGGGCTCCTCCCAAAGTGATTGTATACATTGCGGCACAAATCTTCTAAAGAGTTGCTTAACTTGGTGCATGCGTTACTCGCCACCAGGTGTATCATATGGCATGAGCATTTTGACACAAATACTTGAGGATAGTTTAGTTTGATTAGTTGAGACACAGAGTTATGCTGCCCCATCATGACTGCAGTGGTATCAGCACAAAAGCCTATCCAGTTTTGCAGAGGCACATTATTTTCTTTTAGCGTGTTAATCATTTGTGTGTACAAACCCATAGCGGTCCCGTCAGGGCAATCTACTACGTCGATCACATCTACTTTTGTTACAAAATTATGGCAGTAGCTGACTAGTATCGCTAGTTGCTTTTTGACGCTAACATCAGTTGTTTCGTCAATATAAACGGAAAACAAATGGTGGTTCAGTTCACTAACAAGTTTTTGGTTAAAATATGGACGCAAACCATTCCTAATGACATTAGTAGCTTTTTGTTTGGCTAAAGAGATTTGCGATGTGATTGCCTTCTCTGGTAAAGATTTAATCAATTCAATTAAAGGTTCAATTGATGAAATAGGAAGATTGTTTTCAACGATATATGAACAAATGGCAGCTTCAGCGTTTTTCAGTTTTGTATTTTCTGAAACAAATGTTGTAATACAAGGTTGATTTGTATTAGACTGTAGCCACGCTTCCATATTTTTTTTGTGAACTTTTCCACCACCATGCTTTTTGAGCTCTGATTTTCCCGCCTTCATAGCCACATTGCACACCTTACAAATTGCATTGTCATCTCTATTCCCATTTAACAACCATGCTTTGAACTCAGGTAGCTTAAGCCAATCATGCTGAAACTTCTTCTTAAATATCTTTTTCATACCTTTTGTCGTAGACTTAGAACTAATCAACTGCTTTTTCTTTTCATTTTCAGTACTGTATCCCTCTTCTTCATCTTCAGTACAGTTATCAACCTACAAAATACAAGATAAGTAATGAGTAAATTTTACAAAACTCCTTTAAATAGGTAACCCAAGCAAACTTAAAACTGATTAGGTATATTAAGTGAAATAATAATGACCAATTTTTCGTCTTCGACTTCCATGACTGACGAAATTTGAGGATCTAATTGTTCTTTCTGATCCTTGACATAATTACTGGACTGAAAACTCGTTCCGGGCTGAGGTTCTGAATAAGAGCACGTACTAGCACCGGGTCTTTTGGATGAGCTAAGAGGAACCTTTTCTTCATTCTGAAAAAAATATTGACTGGTTTAAGTAACCGCAATTCACTCAAATTTAAATTCGTGTAGCAATTTTAAGGCAAAAATTAATTTGAATTTTTTCCCGAACCCAAACCAAAAAGCCAGTTTGCAACATTCTTGACACTTTATTCTTAACAAAGCTTGAGGGGTTAAAAAATTTTATGAAAAAAATAATAATAAAGAAACTCCCCTGTGGGATGCATGGTGGTACAACATCTTTGCGTGCCTAGCTAGCTACCTTAGAATAATAACGCATAGAAGGTGCGTCTCCGTCAAAACCCACTGACATTAACAACGTAATACGAAACGACCATTGCTTGCACTTTTTACATTATCTCTGACAAATGGTGTCAAAATTTAAGAAAATTGTTGTGAATTATTGAAACCATAGGATTTTTTTCCAGAAAACTATGCATTTCTGTAAATGCGATTTTGTGTAAGCTTATATCTAGAGGAGATCTATTTGGAAAAAAGATAATAATATGAACCTCAAACTTGTTGGTGTCTTATATGCAGTGGAGCCATAAACATCATAGACATAACATCATCATCATAGTAAATATAAAACATTTAATTTTCTAAACAATATTAGAAACCAATTATTATAATACTAGAAAAAAATGTGTCCAAATTTTTCCCCAGCACTAGCAACACTATATTCTCATAAGACAGTAATTTATATTATTTATTTTAGGTAGGTAGTTTATTTAGTAAAATGTAAGTAGTTACGTGTCAATGAAAGGCAATATTACTACTTCTTTTTGGTTTTCCCGATGAGTTAATACACTTCTTTACTACGCAAGCGGTCATTTTTAATTGTTTTTCGCGAGCTATGTTTGACACAATGTGACATGGACAGGACATGGAGCACTAACAGGTCAAGGATGAAACGGCGCAACTAGTTTTAGTTTCGAATTGTTCGTGTTTGCAATAGGTTTCTATGCGTTATTATTCTAAGCTAGCTACATTAAAAAATAAAAACATTTTTCATAACCTAAAATTCTAACCTAGATTTCATTGTGCATTAAATTAAGTACTGACCAATATAAAAATGGAAGCACAAACTCACCGATTTTCTAGCAGAATTTTTAATTAGCCACCGATCCATTTTTCATATAAAAGAACTGTCACAATAAATATTTCTAGTTTTGTTTATTTACGGAGCTCGGAAATTGACAGCTAGTGATGTGCAGTTACATCAATCAAAGTAATGATGTGCAAAGTCGACAAATGTCGATGATTTTGTTGACGCATTTAGTGTAAAATAATATTATCATAGTATAGTATCACCAGAGGCGTGGGCAGGCTATAGAATAAACTCGATAAAGACCTTTTTTTAGTTACTACACTAGGGCCAAAAGTAAAAACTACAGCAGAAAAATTTTTGAGGGGAAAAAAGCCCTGAGAAGGGGAAATTCGAAGTGAGGCGTGGGGAAAGGAAATTATTAAAGTGGAAACACTGTACAGAAGTGTGTTCTGATATCAGCATCTTAATAATTGCTTTGCACAGATTCTACCGTTGACAATTTTAACAGGTAATATCCAACTGTTTACTGGCACAAATTTAAAAGATATGCTCTTTCAAAAGTGCTGTTCCAATTATCGCAACTTTGGGGCTATTTGAAAATCGTTACGCATCATTCATTATTTTCAAAGTTTTTTAACATTGTTTCAATATGAGCAAGCTGTGCGATATTTGGATCAATAGAAGGATAAATGACCCTTACATTCATAGTGTTTTTGACCTTATACGTTGAAAAACCTAGGAATATTTTAGCATCGAAAATTTCTCCAATCCATGGAGCTATTGTATTTAGGGCTATTTGGAATTAGTAAGGTCATTCGTTAAAACTCTCAGTGCAGAATGTAGAGTATATTTGGAACATTTAAGGGGAAGTAAACACAATATAATAAATGAAGCATATTTATTTACTTAATTAGGTAACCGAAAATCAGACAACAACAAAACATCAAAATCTAGCAGGTACTAATTAACAGAGGTAGTATAATTTATAAACTATATACCTATACCTAATAAAATTAACAACATCAACAGCCATGAATACGTATAGTATTTTTATTCTCAAAAGCTTTGTATTCTAACTCAACGCCTACACCTGTAATTTTTCTACAGGATGTATAATCAGGTCTTTTGTTTACAAGTACAGTCTTATTCAATAGTTACAGTTAATCCTTATAAGTAATTATTTATGGCACATAGATTCATGTAGAATTCCTAGAAAGAATAGTGATTCTATCCTACAAATACAAACTTAATTAAGCCTTTCCTTCTGGCTTTTGAGGTAGATTGTTTACAAAAACAAAATTATAAATTAATGTCAATTTAAGTCATAATAATTAATTATAACCTGACCAAAAGTAAAATAACTAATAACTATTTATGAAAAAATAATAAAAAGATAAAAAAAAATTAAATAAAAAAATTAATTTACTATTAATAAAAAGATAAAAAATTCAACGAAATAGCGTAAAACCTCAAGTTTTTTACATTTTCATATGGGGTTTTCAGGAAATTTGTTCGTAATCATAGGCTGAATTGAGTTGTCTGAGGATATGCGCTATTTCGTTACCACGTTTCATAAATAACCCCTAAAAACCGTAAGAATATCAAAAATAAATTATCTAACAAGGCTTATGTACCTATGTTATCAGTCCACTAAGTAACATTAAATAACCGGTTATTTGAAATATGTCATATCACCTTCCTCCGCCAAAAATAGCTCATTTCGGTTATTGGGAGATACTTTTAAAAAAATTTGTTTCACAATGGACAAATCATCAATAATATCACGATCAATTAATCTCGTTTTACGAAATGATAGAACAGGTTTTTTGACAGTTTTGAAAAAAATCACGTTGTATTTATGTTGTCCGTTAGTATTACTGTTTATTTCTGTAATAACCCCTACATAGTATGTCCAAGTTTTCTTAATGAGATAACGTACCAAAACAAAATCATTAATAGAATATGAAGGGCCCTGACTTGGAAACACCTCATTGTTATCATTGCTTTCATAATCTTCTGTAGTATTTGTAAATTCACCTATAACTATGTTTTTGACATTCCGGGTTAAGTCAGTCTCTTCTGTTGCATAGCCTAAGGCTGTATTTAGTGCTTGACCGACGGTAAGCGCGTACCGTACGCGATGATCGTACTGTTAAGGGGTCTACGTCGTCAGTCTTTTTAAATAAAAAAAAACCACAAAAAATGTCCACTAATTTTATTGCACTCGGATCGGAATTACAAAATCGCGGAGATTTGGCTGAGACTAACTGGCCGCATGGTTAGCAACAGGTTTTATAAAGATGCTAATGCTGATGCAGCGAATTAGTCCGTATTACAGTAATAAAATATATAACAGTTCCCCCCTTTAAACGAAGCTTTAATTGAAAATAAAGCGTAGTAAAATAAAATAGAAAAAAGAATAAGTACAAAAATTAAAAAATTAGAAATTAAACAAAAAACATAATTTAGTTATTAGACAGATTTCTTTGTGAAGCGCTAAGGTTTTGTAGACATTATACTTAACAGGAGAAATAAGGGGAATCTGTATTACAAATATAATCTTATTATTATAAAAATAGGAAACTAACTTAGATATATCAATAATTGTATGTATATTTTCGATACTTAATGAAACAGGAAAATCTAAACGTTTATTGATTGAATTTCTGTGTTTAGAAAGTTCATCGTAAAGTTTTACAGGACTTAGAACAGAAGGATGTAGAATATTAACCTTTGAAAACAGGATTGAGTTGATTACAGTGTCGAGAAAATTTGAAATTGTTAACAAAGAACTTTCAATTATATTAACTAAGTTATTAAATCTAGTTAAATACATTAATTTTTCCTTATCACTAGTAACCTGAGACAATATGTCACTTAACTTAATAATTTGGGATTTTAACTTTATCTAGTTTTGATTTAACCTAGAAATAGTAGAGTTAAAAGTATTAATAGACGAATTAACGATGTGAATATTATCTTTCATTGAATGAAGTATCTCAGATTCAGATCTCTGGAAAGAACTGATTGCAGCATCATATTTTCGAGCATCTTCAGCATCCAAAGTGCCAAAGAAAAACTTAAGGGTTTCGCCACCAAATTCTAAGGATCTTTTGAATCTCGTAGGGTTTTCGCTTGAGATAATGTGAGATAGAGATTGAGACTTGAGATAATTTGATTCTAGCAGAACTTTAATTGGACTAAAAACATCTTTGCAGAAGTTTAAGTAACAGCAAGTTTGATTAAGTTGGTATGATATTTGATATGTTTTCTATTAATTAATAAAGTGACATTATGGTTGCCATTTATTTTAACAATTTTGTAAGGGCCTTTCCATATTGGAGATAAGGCTTTGCGAAGTCTATGATGGTGTTTTAAATATACCATGTCACCAACTTTGTATTCAATGTTAGGGTTAGAACTTGAATCATAGATTTGTTTTGAAGATTCTTTGCTTGACCTAATGTGTTCTAAAGCTTTTTCGCGGCTTACTTTCATTCTGTACTGAAGAGCACGGATATATTCGTGGTATGTAACATTATTGTCTGTGTCGTAGAGAGAATTAGGAAGGGTTGGTTTGTGTCCAAACAGAAGTTCAAACGGAGTAAATTGGGTAGTAGTGTGAGGAGTCGTATTATACGCGAGAATAGCTGTTGCTAGGTAGCAATGCCAATCATTTTGATTTTCGTTAACAAAGGATTTTAGGTATTCTTTGAGAGTAGCATGGCTGCGTTCCAGCGCACCGTTAGTTTGGGGATGATAAGGGCTAGAAAGTAAGGGTTTGATTTTGAAAATATCGGTTACTTGTTTAAATAATTCTGATGTAAATGTCATGGCTTGATCTGTGAGGATCATTTTAGGAACAGCGAATAAGGACATAAAATGAACCAAATTACGGGCTACTTCATCACTTGTTGAAGAAATCATAGGATAGGCACATGTGAATTTGGTAAGATCATCTTGCAAAGTTAAAATGAACTTGAACTTTTGGGAACCTGCTTCAGGTAAGACACCAACTATGTCCAAAGCTAAACGTTCAAAAGGCTTTGTGCTCGTGGATGTAATGACCATAGGAGCTTTATTGCAGGCTCGTAGAGGTTTGTTGACCTGGCATAGTTTGCAAGACTTTACGTAGCGTTCTATATCAGTTCTCATTCCTTTCCAGTAGTAAGAAGCTTTTATTCGACTAAACATCCTATTCACACCAGGATGTCCTGCTATTGGAGTGTCGTGATTCTCTTTGAGAATTGTAGGGACTTCAGCTGGGGTTGGAAATATTATTTGATTTTTATAAATATGTATTTTGATGTTAGTGTTATGAAATATGTAAGAAATCATATTATAAATTTTGGTATAGGATAATTTCGTAAAAGGTTCAGAAAAGTCGGAAATAGCTAATTCATCAATGTTAGAGTGATGTAATATAAGTTCATCACGAAGCGTGATCAAAGTGTCGTAAATAGAGCGAAAAGTTGTCTCGTCGTAATGATGAACTTTGGTAAAAAGGAAATAATATGTTTTATTATTATTTGTAACTGACCTTACTGTACATTGTTTACGTTCGGCTTCTAACAATGAAGCGGTGTCGGATATCCGAGATAATAATTCCTGACAATGCGGCATTGAATCATCGAAATCTAGAGACACAGGGCATGCGATAATATTGCATTTGGAGAGGTGTAAAGCTTGTAAGTGTTCTTCAATTTTTGTGTTAGAATCTGGTAAAGAGTTAGAAAATTGTTTCTTAAAATATGCATCGTAGGAGAGCTTATTAAGATTATCTGTATTTATAGCATGGATTGGGATGCGAGACAGAGCGTCTGCATTTGAATTTAATTTTCCAGGTTTATAAACAATCTCGTAATCGTATTCCTCAAGTTTTAGGCGCCAACGGACTAGTTTGGAACCAGGATCTTTGACATTGAAAAGCCATACTAAGGGCCGGTGATCTGTTACGATCTTGAATTTAGTGCCGTAGAGATATGGTCGGAAGGTTTTAACGGCGAATAAGATAGAAATTAACTCCTTTTCTGTGGTTGAGTAATTACCTTCTTGTTTGTTTAAGGTTCGAGAAGCATAGGCTATCGGTTTGTCCTTGCCGATAGAGCCTTGAGATAACACCGCGCCTACAGCGTAGTTGCTGGCGTCTGTAGTAACGATAAATGGTTGAGAAAAATCGGGATATTGAAGAAGAGGAGCTGAGGTTAGCTTTTCCTTCAAGAGGATAAAAGCTTGATCTTGTTCTATAGACCAATGAAAAGTGACATCTTTCTTGAGTAAAGACGTTAGAGGTTTTGTGATTTTGGAAAAATTGTCAATAAATCGGCGGTAATAACCAACGAGACCCAGGAATGATTTTACTTCTTTAGGATTTTTAGGGGTTGGGAAGTCGCAGACTGCTTTAACTTTTTCTGGATTAGGAGAGACACCTTTATCGGTGATGATGTGACCTAGATACGTAACTTCTCGTCTAAGGAATTCGCACTTATCGGGTTGTAGTTTGAGGTTGAATTCTCTGAAACGGTCAAATACCATTTTCAGTTTTTCACAATGAGATTTGAGATCGGTGCTATAGATGATACAGTCATCTAAATAGACATAGCAATGTAGACCTTGAAGACCTGATAAGACTGTGTTCATTAGACGTTGAAAAGTACTGGGAGCGTTCTTAAGTCCGAACGGCATCCTAGCGAACTCGTAGTGGCCTGATGAACCGTTTGTGTTGACTACAGTGAAACCAGTCTTGGGTGCATCTGAAGGATTCAGCGGAATTTGATGGAAACCGGAGACTAAGTCCAGTGTGCTAAAATATTTGGAATGACCTAATTGGTCTAGGATATCTGTGATCAAGGGAATAGGATATACTTCGGATACGGTGACGTCATTGAGACGGCGATAGTCGATAACTATTCGCCATTTCTTTTTCCCAGATGCGTCCATTTTTTTGGGAACCACCCAAACGGGAGCATTCCAAGGAGAGATAGATGGTTTTATAATTTTCTGTTGTAGCATTTTTTGGATTTGGGAATCAACTTCGTTTTTATGACATTCGGGAAAACGATAAGCTTTTACATTGATTGGAGGGTTATTACCCGTGTCAATGGAGTGTTGTATAGCGTTACTATATGTTAATGTATCTCCTTCGAGATGAAATATATCACAATATTCAGAACAGCACTCTAAGAGAGCTTTTCTCTCTTCATCGTTAAGATGTGAGTGTCTTATAAGATTTAGAACACGATCGAGTCGATTTGATGAAGAATTAGAAATATGGTTGATAATTTCGGGGGATTGAGACATTTCGTGTAATTCAGAAAAGTCTATAGGTGTTAAATGGACATTGAAGTCTTGGATTTCTATTTGAGATTCAGTGGTATTTAAAACAGATACATTGACTTTATAATTAGGCTTCAAACTTACTATACAGTTTGCTATATATACACCTTCAGATATAGAGTGATCTAATATGAGTGCGTCTTTTAAGTGACGTAACTCGGACTTGTCATTTGAGACAGTACATTCAACAATAGCTTCAGAGCGAGCCGGTATTATATATTTAGGGTTAGAGTAGTGAATTGGTAAAGTGTAATTTAAAATAGTAAGGGATTTAGTATTATAATCGATATTGGTATGGAAAAAATGTAGAAAATCGGTACCTAATATACCGTCTGATTCCAGATTCAGTGTGTCAGTTATGACGTGGAATTTAAAAGAAACGATACGGTCATTTATAATAAGGTTAAGCATAACTGTTCCTAGTGTTTCGCTATAGGAATCTTTATCGTTTATGCCTTTGAGTTTTATGATTTCTTGAGACAGTTTGGGCTCTGCTGACAAGCACGAGCGCTTAATAATGCTGACACTTGCACCTGTGTCAACTAAGAAACAGAGAGGTTTTTTGCTATTTTCTATTTGTAAATATGCATGAGGTAGAGACACCGACTTTTTTAGGGTGCTTGTTTCAAAGATCGGGACGTCTTTAAGAAGCGATGAGCTTTTGCTTGCGTTGCCTTGTGAGTCATTATGAATTACTTTAGACTTTGTAAGACTCAGTTGGTCCTTTAAAGGGAGCTGAGATTTAAAAGATTTAGTAGTATAAGAGCTAGTATAAGAATTAGAATAAGGTATTGTGTTTGATTTTGTAGGAGTCAGTGAGGATTTAGGATAAGATTCAGAGATATTTTGGCAGTCATGTGAAGCTTGCCTGGATATAGAAGATTTAGTAAAAGATTCAGAGTGACTCGGGCAGTCATGTATCGATTGCCGAGATATAAAAGATTTGGGAGAATTGGTATAAAAAGATTTAGTAGTTCGAGTGCCATTTTGGATTGTTGATTTCGGCAGGCACGCATCCGAAATCAATTTTAGTTTTTTGATTCAGGCACGTTACTATTCGTGACTTCATTTAAAGATTGAGAGTATTCATACATGTTAACATTAGCATTATTACTATGAGAAGGACCCGATGAAGAGTGTGGATTTATGCGACGCTGATTATTATTATATTGGCGCTTACGACATTCTGAAATAAGATGTCCTCTGTGCTTACAATAGGCACAGGTTTTGACAAAGTTTGAGTCCTTTGACTGATTTTGATATGTTCCTGCAGGATATTGAGAGTTAGCGGGAGCAATATGGAAAGATGATCTCTGAGTAAGATCACGCTTTCTCTTGTAGCACTCAGAGGAAGTATGATTGGTTTTTTTACATAGGGAACAAAATTTAGTAGGGTTTTTCGGTTGTGTAAATTTTACAAGTTTAAAAATCTTTTCCTCTTCGACAGCTAAGGAAATTGCTTCGTTAAGGGTAGAGGGATTTCTGCAGCGAACAATATTAGAAATATTAGGGTTAAGACCTAACTGGAATGTACTTAAAGCGAGTTCTTCCATTGCGGAGATTTTGCCTAAAAGAAGGTTACGATCTGTACATGAGTTTTGGATGTCAGCTTGAACTCGAGTTAGGCATGCTTCGAGTCTGACAGAGTACTGTGCTACGCTTTCAGATTGACCTTGTTTGCAATTTTGGAGGTCAAGTAGTAGATGAGACGAGTGCTTTTTCTCACCGAAAGTACTTTTTAGATATAATTTTAATTCGTTCCAATTATTGAATATTTTGAGGCTGCAAGCTAATTGCGCTTTGCCCTCGAGTTGGGAGATTATAAATTTACATAAGATATTCTGTTGATCGGGAGCAGCTATACTAAGTGCATTTTCGCAATTCGTGAGGAAAGCAACAAGAGTCTCACGATTTCCGTCATATGGTCTTATGAATTTGGTGAGAACAGAGAGAGGCACTTTAGAATCTGAATTTTCTGATTTCATACTCATTTTTGAATAAAAACTAATACGAAAAAAAAACAAAGTAAATACTGAAACTGAGATAATATGGGAAAAGTTAACAAGACAAAAAAAATACGCTTCGCGCTTATATAAAAAAATAAAAAAAATATACAAAATTACTTACAGAATAATCGAGATAACGTTGAACATCTTAAATTAATTATTGTCACTATGTAATAAAATTGGAACACTTTTCTGATGACTAATGAACTGCACTGCACTAGTTATTAGTTATTAAATAAGGTCGATGCGATTACGAAACGTGCTGAAGACTCTGAACGCGTTGGAATGCGTTTCGCAACTCACATACAGCTACGTCGGCTATGTTTCCGTAATTTTTGTAATTTGTAATTGTTGGAGTAGGTAAGTATTTAAATGTACTTATTTGGTGTTTTTGAGTCCAGCCAAACAGGATATTGTAGCTCCTTCCTTGCGTGAGATGCGGGCTCAGTCCAGTGGGCTGAGACTTATCGTCGATCCCGTAGAACCGGTGCTGGGTGGTGGTTGTGATGCGGGCTCAGTCCAGCGGGCTGAGACTTATCGTCGATCACGACTGCGATGACCTCAGGATTCTTTGGATGCTAGGGGTACTCTTGCATGAACCTCCTTAGCATCCCACTTCTGACACCAGTTGTTAAGGGGTCTACGTCGTCAGTCTTTTTAAATAAAAAAAAACCACAAAAAATGTCCACTAATTTTATTGCACTCGGATCGGAATTACAAAATCGCGGAGATTTGGCTGAGACTAACTGGCCGCATGGTTAGCAACAGGTTTTATAAAGATGCTAATGCTGATGCAGCGAATTAGTCCGTATTACAGTAATAAAATATATAACAGTACGTCCTGATCGTCGGTCGTGACCAAGCATTTAGTGCATAACTGACGGGAAACTTAGTCAAACGTGTACAGTTGCGACGAAAAATGAATCCATTTGCTAACTCTATAATATGTGCTTACTATTTACACAAACGGTTACGACACAAAAAACGGAGAAGATATCATGTGCACCCAATAATTGTAGACCGGCTAATTGAAGGAGAATTTTGTACATTGTATTCGAAATTACGACAATACGAGGAAAAATTTTTTGAGTACTTCAGGATGTCTACCCGAAGTTTTGACGAGTTGCTAGATAAACTTCAGGATAATTTGAAGCACAACAACATGTTCCGTGTTCCAGTGCCACCAGTAGAAAGATTGGCCGTTACTTTAAGGTATGTACCTACTCATTTACAATTTATTTTATTTACCTACTTTAATATTTTTTATGTTTTTTACTTATTATTTTATCTGTTTCTTATTAGGACAAACAATAACTAAAAATGTCATACTTATAATTTTTTATTAAAAATGTTGCAAAAGTACATAATCGTATTAAATTTTCTGGAAAGTAAGATATTCATCTAATATGTAGGTTGGAGTCGATGAATCACCTGGTGCTACAAATTGTCGAGTTGCGGGTTCTTCTATAAAATTTTCGGGAAGGGGTTGAGATGTGGATTGTTCTGTTGAGTATAGAGTAGCTATATCTGAATGTTCCGAAATCGTAGAAAAAGTATGGGATGTCCCAGGCCGGCCTTCACTAGAGCTGTTATCGCTTGAAATTTCGATGGCTTTTTTTAGCACTTCCGAACGGAACAGTAATTTTTGGTGATTAGAAAAAGTTTGCATGATCGGCAGAAGCGAACAAAAAAATGACATATCATCGTTCTGCATCAGTTTTGTGTTCTCTTTAAACATGTTCAACATTTCTCTCTCAAAATTGTCGTCTTCATCAGGAGTTCTCTTACGCTTTCTATGCATCCGCATCCGTCTACTTGCAGCAGTTTGTTGTTGGTTTGTTTGGGAAGTGTTGGGGCCCTCGGACGTTGAAGGTGGAGCATTTTGGTTTGATGAAGGGTTTGACGGAGAACCCTCTCCTGTATCGATAGTTGGTGGCTCGCAATTTGATCGGGATTCATCAATTGTGTTTTGACTTGCTAAAATTGAATCTTCAGTGTCGACTACTTGTTTTTTATCTAAAAATTGCATACAGTCAAAATATATATATTTCTTTTTGTTTCCCCCTCCAGATCCAGATTTTGTATTCTTCAATGTGACTTTGCATCTTACGTAGGCGTCCCGCGCAGTTTTCCATCGCTGTTGTACTTGTTTTTCTGTAAGTAAATACATACAATCATTTAAAAAGTTTAATTTGTTTCAGATACCTTGTGACTGGACAAACATACAGTGATATTTATTTTAGTTACCGTCTTGGTACGGCAACTATTGGCGGAATCATTAAAGAAGTATGTGCAAATATTTGGGGACTACTTCATGAAGAATGTCTTTCGTTACCGAATACACAAGAAGAATGGCTTAAAGTCGCTGCCGGGTTTGAGAAGATAGCAAACTTCCCTAACTGCATCGGCAGTATAGACGGGAAGCACGTAAGAATAATCTGTCCTGAACACAGCGGAAGTTTATTTTCAAATTACAAAAAATATTATTCTGTTGTTCTATTGGCCATGTGTGATTCTGACTATCGCTTCAACTATATAAATGTAGGCGCATGTGGAACAGATTCCGATTCAAATATTTTTAAGGAAAGCAGTTTGTTAACCAAATTAAATAACGGAGAAATAATATTACCTGCACCAAAACCACTACCTAATACTATAGAACCACTTCCATACATGATTCTCGGTGATTCTGCGTTCGGTATATCGAACAAAGTTTTAAGACCTTACGCACGAAGTAATCTGACACATAAAAAAAAAATATTTAACTATAGATTAAGCCGTGCTAGGAGATACATAGAGTCTACATTTGGAATATTGAGTAATAAATTCAAGATATTTCACAGACCAATGAATACATCCTTGCCGAATACAATAGGAATCATAAAGGCGTGTTGTGTTTTACATAACTACATTAGGGAACGGGATGGTTACAGAGTAGAGGACACACTAACCGTCGAAGGGTTCCAAGATTATAACCTCAATGTGAACCGTAATATCAGATCAGGCGATATGATAAGGGATAAATTTGCAAACTATTTCGTTTCTCCTGATGGCATGGTATCATGGCAAGATGCTAGTATCTTCTAATAAACTCATAAAATACAAAAATGCTGTTTTATTTACTTACCTATAAGTTTTTTCTCATTGGCAGAGAGTTCGTCAAAATTTTGAACTACTGCTTGGCAAACTTCGAGCCAAGCTTTAATTTTGGCATCGCGATCTTTGTAGAACTGACAAGAGAGGTCCCACAATGGCGGGCGAAGATGCACCTCGGTTATGACACGCTCGGTATCAACATTCATTTTGTTCGCGATAGTGCGTACGCGCGTATAGTCGGTTGCTCGGTCAGCGCCGCACTAAACGCGCGTGTATAACGACTAGCGCGTCAGTCGACCGACGCACGCCGGACCGACGAGCTCGACCGACGGTTTTCGTCAGCGCGACGTAGCTGTACGCGCGTAGGAATTCATCAGCGCTGCACTGTAGACGTTCTATAGGTTTCCATTGATACAGCTACGCTCGACCGACCTCAGCGCTCACCGTCGGTCGAGCACTAAATACAGCCTAAATCAGTCTTATCAGGAGTAGTCTTATCAGGAGTCTTTGAAATTGAGTTAGAATAAGAATAAATTTCATCGGCCTCAACGGTGGCGTCGCTAGCGCAAATATATATGTCAGAGTCACTGTGTGTACTCATAATATCGGAATCTGAAACGCTTGTAGAAGAATCCTTTGATTTTCTTACTCGTTTTGTCTTCAAAACTTTGGTAGTTCTGGAAACGTCACGTCGTGATTCATCTAAAGGTATTTCTGTTGAATTTTCATTTTGTTTCTTCTTGGTCAAAGCTTCAGGTCTAGTTTTCTTTCCTATCCCCTTACCCTTACCCTTGTATGGTTTTATTTGTCCTAATACAGGCGTAGCAACCGGGGCAATTTGTTCATCAGACATGTCACTGCCATAACTTTGTACACTGTTTATGTTGCATAGTCCAGAAGGGCTTGGAATTGGATCAACAAGTGGGTCTGGTACTCTTCTTGAAGTAGACTTTGATGATCTATTTTGTTATATCTTTTGACGGCTTTGATCTTGCATTTGATTTTGACTGACATTTAACTATGTCTTCTGCAGTTACACTCTTACCAGGTTCAACAATAAATCTCTTTTTTCGTCTCGTTTCAACTGGTGCCACAGGACATCTCATATCCATCAAAATATGGGTTATGACTGAAGATGCATTACTCTCTATTTCTGCCTCGGACAAGGAAATTTGGGAATGGGGTAATCTAGATTTAGGACGATTGGGATCAATGGGGTACAGTCCGGATTTACTGAAACCAGCTTTTAAATTGTTAGATTTGGCATCTTTTTCAACTAATTTGTTTTTAAGTTTACACAATAGTCCAGGAAATGCGTTCTTGACTAATGTTTTGTGCTTTCTTCCTTCAGTCAATTTCCATTTAGTGAGAACATCTCTCCAATAAACCTTTAACGGAGCAAAAAAAGCGACGTCCAAAGGTTGAAGTAAATGGGTAGTTTTAGGTGGCAGACATACAAATGCAATATTCAATTCCTCACAAGTTTTTAATACACTTTCTGAAAAGTGCGACGATAAATTGTCACCGATCAACACCTTTCTACCGGACATATTTTGAACATATGGGACTATAATTGTGTTGAACCAGTCTTCAAAGCAGACAGAATCGAACCACCCACTTTTGGAACGATTGTATCTTGTACCTTCTGGTCCTGACTCCATCCAAGTGTCATATAAATGTTCTGATTTATAGACGACATATATAGGTAAAAGATATCCTGATGCAGTGCCAGAAAACATGAGCGAAATTGCTGTTTTCGAGGTGTTTATAACCCGCTCTGGATACTTACATCCTCTTCTATAAATATAATTTTTGTTACCGGGGTCGTCGGTTAGATTCGTTTCATCATAATTAATGATGCACTCTGCAGGAACTCCCTCAATAGTTTTGGTATAATTTTCAAAAAAAGAATCAATATCCTCGCATGTTATTGTAGCCCGGTCACGGCAAATGTTCGCAGATTTGCGGTTTGAAAGGAGGGTACTATGTCTTAAAAGAAAGTTTCGAGCCCAGTCAACCCCAGGCATATTATCTTTAAGCCCATATACTTGTTTACCTATTTTGTTGAGGTATTTCTGGGCAAAAACACGAAGATCAGTAGAATCGAAAGGAAATCCCCATTTTCCTAATAATAAAATAAATTTAAGGAATATTCTCTCTTCTTCGGGTGAAAATAATGTAGGATGACCAGCCTTTTCTTGTGTGCAGTTGATATTTCTAGTCTTTCTACTCAGGGTACTCTTTGGTATCCCATATGTATTTGCTGCATCAGTTAGACTCATTCTTCCTTCTTTTACATTGTTGATTGCTTCTTGTAACAGTTCTAAGCTATAATTTTGGTATGGCAAATATGAATTTCCATTTCTCGTATTTGTATACTTTCTAGTATATGTTCGCACCATGGTCCTACTACTGAAACAAAAACGTAGAGCTTACCCTTAAAAAGTCCAATTTTATATTTGGGGCTATTTGACAAATCACTTCATAACCTTAGCAAAGATCACCAGGCATTAAGGGGTTATTTAAAATTCTGTTCCAAATAGCCTCAAAACGGTTTCAAAAAGCCCCATTTTAAAAAACAAAACAAATATGGCGATCTAACCTAGTTAGAAAAAGCTGGCAAAAACCATTGAAATCACAGGAAAACGTATGATTCATGACAAATCTTCAATTCAACTTACCGCCAAAGTCCTCGCGTAACCAAGTAAAAGTAGGACACATGTAAATAAGCACAATTTTCCACTTTTTTTTAAAAATCAATTTTGCTGCACACCCGGCATGTACGGTCGGGGACAGAAAATGTTTACCACTTTTCAAATTAGATTCTTCGTAACCCTGCATTCAGTAAGGTCTATAATGCTATATCTAGGCATTTGTTACGTTACAAAAATTTCATGCATCGTTTTATCAAAAAAAAGTATTAATGACTTTTCTATACAAATATTAGTAATAAAACTCATTTCTTAAATTCAAGTTTGACACATTAGCATTATTGCCCTTGTAAAAGTGACAATTAATTATCAAAAATATTATATTTGTTATTTGAAATTTAAATATACAAAATAAATGGCAAGCCAAAGAGAATGTAATCACTCCGTTTTTGGCAAGCTTAATCATAATTCTAATGGTGAAGTTCATATTGTGCATTGAATCATAATGATGCTTTGAACAGTCAAAAGGAGATGGATGAGCTACGGTGATGCGTGGTGTTTCTGCAGCATTTTACATCGATGTTCTGCAGCCAAATTCCGACAACCTAAGTTCAAGTTATGGGGCTTAATGATTCAAAGCTGGGACTGTCAGAATCAAAGAAATCCTCAAACTCTTAGATCACATTGCACTGGGGTATGAGAGAGTCTACGTGTTGTCATAGCAGCGAATGAAAGCTAATTATTTATTTATACTAATATTGTTTAGTTTCTCAATAATAAAATTAAGAAATAAAGATTCTTTGAAGTTTCATTAGATTATTACTCCCGTTTTCATATTTTGGTAACTCGTGTCCTGTGCTCGTGTCTATATGAGATAATTAATATCTATTTATTAAAATTACTAGCTTTTGCCCGTGACTTCGTCCGCGTGAAGTTAGGATTCTAAAATTTCCATGGGAACCTTCTATTTTTTATTTTTCCGGGATAAATGTCGCTATCCAAATCCTCAACTATATCCATGCAAAAAATCATATGGATCTATTGCTCCGTAGCTGTGTGATGGAAGGACAAACCAACAATGAACAAACAAACACTCACATTATTTTATAACATTAGTAAGGATTTTTTGTTCAAAAAAGGTTTTCTACATCTAACCTATTTAGCAGTCACCTATTAAAGAGACCGCTAAAGGAATGTCTAAGCACCACTACATGTTAAAAAGTCTATGATCTATGGCTAATCAAATCACATATCGACCTTCTGACACAGATGTGTGCATGCAATTATGAATCTTAAGGTGGTAAACATTTTTTGTCCGCGACTGTACATAATCCAAATTCTGTCCCGTACTACTACTTTAGTCTAAGTGTTGCCAGACAATTAAAAAAATATAATATTGCCAGTAGAAAATGTATTATAAGCTACCAAATCTTTTATTTTCGTAGTTTTAATTTACCCCACGGATTCCAAATACCCCCACCTTACGGTATGTCCAAATTAAATGAATTGAAGATTTCGAGACTTTCTGCGCCTATAAAATGTAATAAAATTACTACCTGGCGTGCATCCGACTTTTCGTATATGGCACTGGCCTTAAGAAAAATTACCAAGGATTGATACCAATTTTTCCAATTGGTTGCCAGATTTCCTTTTAGACACATCGGTTTGATGTTACTTCCTTTGTTGAGCCTTAACGAAGACATTTCAAGTTTCTGCTCGCCACGCGGTTCGATTTTTTTCTCAGACATTGCAGTTAATAAGATAATAAGACTTTGAAGTTTTGTTTTTGCACTTCTGACACCATGTTTCGTCTTGCGGTTTGTGACCAAGTTTGTTATAAATAAAAGCACTTGTTCGGGACGATGCCCGAACGTGCGCTGATCCCTGTCGGTTCAGGTGGCAGGTGGGGAGAGGCAAAAAGAAAACACGGATTCCGGGGAGTTCCAACCGCCTCGCCTTGAGCCCGTCCGCTGGAGAGTCCTAGTAGCTCTTCTTTCTTCAGGAGCTCTTCTGCTCCTTTTAGTTAGTTGTTTCCTGCTCCGCTGCCGCCGCGAGAATGCCGTGCGTCGGCCAGCGGGCTTGTATTTATTCTTGTTTCTTTTATAGTGCAATTAAGCTCGAGCGGGCGGGCTGCGGGGGACGGGGCACGTTTATTCTCTTTCTTACATATCCTGCCTTGTCTAACAATTTCTACTCGTCCGTAGTCTTTTTACATTTTCAATTTCTTATTTATCTTACATGTTAGGTAACATCTCACACGCCTACAATGTTATGTCTTAACTTTTTAAGGGAAAATAGGGAATCTTTATTAGCCATTTGACTTATTCGTATCTTAATCCTATTGGAATCCTACAGTAAAACGTTTATTTATTCCAACTTAATATCTAATTAGACTAATTTAATTACATTGACGTACGAGCTATTTTTACACAGTTATTAAAGTCTATTCACTCGTCGTGTACAGTACTGGTGGTAGACAAGATATTCATATTAAAGTTCGGCCGTTCAGAGAATGCGTTCCTGACACCTATCAGTTAGTCACGACTAGTGATGGGCACAACATAACACTGAGTTCGTTACCGTTCCTCCAAAATGAACCGGCGCATTATTTTAAGATTATTTTCGTTTTAAATTGGCGGAATCATTTAAAATTTATATTTTAGTTATTTAAGTAGAAACCAAAAAAAGGTAATATTCATATAATAAAATTGTTTTATTTATTCTTTGTTACAAAGTTACAATCTGTATTTCTATGCAATAAAGTAAGTACATTGAATTGAATGTGCGTACAGAATATTAATCAGACTCCGATTCGCTTGAGGAGGTGGTGTCTTCATCATCTTCGCCTACATGTATAATTATATTATTATCAATAACAGAATCAATCCTCATATCTCGGTCAAAATGTTCCCAAATCAGATTTTTAGTCTTCTCAACAACCTTTGCCCAGTCATCTCTTGTGACTTCCCCGCAGGCTTCTTTTAATAGGGTCATCATCTTTTTCGTGCTGAATTATAATCATGTCTTATTTTTATACGAAATTTTGGGCGTCTTATATTTACCCCGACTAACCCTATTTTTTACATAGGAGGAGAACAAACCAAAGAGTTTCGGAATAAGAGCTTAGGTAAGCGTTTGGACAATATTCGGCTCCTGGCCTTTATATATGGCACCAGCTTTCGAAAACAACCTCTCTGCTGAAGCCGAAGAAGCTGGTACCAAAAGGTACTTACCCGCCAACTGTGTCAGTTTGGGATAAGCACCCTCATTGCTTCTCCAGGATTCTAAAACGTCTTCTTTTAATCTTATTAGAGGCGCAGCTGTATATAAGTTTAATTCGGATGTTTGACTGTGATTTTGACTGGTTCTCATAGTGTCCACAAACAATTTGTCGTGGGTTTCCCAAATGTCATCATTACCGACCATCATCAGCGGCCGAGCTTGTTGACGGTGGAAAATGCTCAGTTCTCGATTTTGTTCAATGGATCTTCTAATGTAGTTTATAGTTTTTGCCAAAGATGCTCCGTCATCAAGAGGTACTTTCAGAAACAACAGACTGTCTGCTTTCCTCTGTTCCCTCTCCAAAACCACGTGCTTCTGAGAAGTCCAAGACTGCAGATCCCATTTTGGAAAAGGCTCAAAACATTATACATGAAGCAGGTGAAAAAAGAGGAAATGAATTTGCTGGTTTCGCAGAGCATATAGCAAACAAGTTAAGTAAATATGATGACTATACCCGTGCTCAGGCAGAATTCAACATAATGAAAATTTTATTTGACTGTGACATGGGAAAATACAGAAATCCAGCTTCGTTTACACAGAGTCCTGCTGGCGATAGCGGAGAAAGAACTAGCACTTCTCAATCCCAATATTCAGAGATGTCCCAATACATATCACGACAAAATACTCGGCAGCCTATGACTCAGGAATATACCGCTCCTTATCAGTCTCCACCACAACAATATACTGATCTACACCACACCCAGTTAACTGGAAATATTGCTTATGAAGAACTTGTGACTCTAACTGTCAATACGTCCCCTTAGTAACACAAAAACGTATTTCGATTTTGTTCAATTTGAGAAAACAAATAAAAACTGTACGACATGATACAATAATGAGAATATAATTACATATTTTGAAAATATTACGTTTAATGCTTAAAAATACGTTTCAGATCTTATTTAGGGTGACAAAGCAAGTAACTTATTATTTTTAAATGCTATATTTATATGTTTAAAATTAAATAGTTTGGAATAAGGTATTAGATACGTTTTTGTGTTACTAACTTTTTCGTAAAATATTATATTATTATTAAATTAGATACGTCTGGTTTCATTCTTCAAAGATTTATTTTTTGGGTACACAATATAACAAAAACAAGACAATAATGCAAAACACAGTATTAATCCGAAGATTCTGAATCTGACTTTGTATCTTCGCTACTACCAGTATTCAACTCCTCGTAAAAACGGTGATATTGTGATGGTATTATACCTTGTTCACAAAGGCTTTTTAAATCTTGTAATTTTTCTGACGATATTTTCATAGGCGAGTTATATGCTCTGATCCGTTCGATGGAATCATAGTTTGTAGCACCCCTTGTTACTCGCCGTATTACTTTAAATGTTTTAAAATCTGTGTCACTTTTATTATATTTAAAATAAATATGATCACAATCGCCTTTAATGTATTTTAATAATGTGATCTTGAGCCAATTAATGTTGTTACCATCAGTGTCTGTTCAATTTCCTAATTAAATGAATCATGAAAATGTTACTCATCGTCATACTAGATGGCGCTGTCGTTTTTTGTATCGCGGTAGCGTATAAGAGTGCCTGCATGTATACCTGAAGTACAATTTTTTCAAATAAACGCTCATACGTTCGGGGTTTATGCTTATCATTTTCCCACGGCAATTCGGATCCTGAACAAGGTCCTTCTCAGTCGGAACGTTTTTTTGAACCAAATTTTGGTACACTGGTCTAATTTATCTTATATTAAAATTAAAATTAAAATAGTTAGATTCAGTCAGTGCTCAAGCTAACAAAAAGTGAGTTGTGACTTAGGAAGAAAAGTGACAAGATCCAGAGGCGCCCTCGAGTGGATAAACCTGACAACTTAGCTGAGGCCGAAATTCAAATAAGTGAAGTGGTAAAGTGCAAGATAAACTGTGAGTACATTAATACCTTATAAGCAGTGAGGAAAAAACTTAAGAATTAATGCATGAAAAAAAAGACTTGTAAAATTTCAAAGAGCTAGTCAGGACTTAGAAAAATAAGCGTAAAAACGACAAGACGAGGAATCTATGTCCAAATTTGCCTTGATATTTAACGCTTCAAAGACTTAGAAAAAAGTTGGGACTTAGAAAATATTTTGGACATAGAAAATATTTTGTACTTAGAAAAAAGTCTAAACATAGAAAAATACTTTGATAAAACTTGGAACTTAGAAAATATTTCGGACTTAGAATATTTTCAACAAAAGTCTGCAACACTTTGAAATAGTAAATCAGTTTATTTGAAAAGGAACATACACAAACATGGAAGGCGATTTAAAAATTATGGCTGATTTAAAAAATCAAATAGAAAGAGGACGAAGTAATTTTAAAAAATCCCCTAAAGAGCGAATTACAGAATCTTACATCTTGGCAAGATTAGAAGGATTAGAGGATTTAATCAAACGATTTTGTAACAAGCATGAGAGCATAATTTCCAGCTATGAAAGTGAGGATTTAGAAGAAAGTGATTACATTCAGAATGATACCTTCAATATGGGTTATGAATGCTACTTAGTTTATAAGAGCGAGTTAAAAAGTTCGTTGAGTTCACAAAGTAGAACCAGTATAAATTTAGATGCTTCTTCCTCTAACACTCATACTCATAAGGATTCATTTGTTCGGTTACCTAAAATATGTATACCTGTATTTAGCGGCAATTATGCGGAATGGTCGTCATTTAAAGATCTATTTGTTTCTTTAATACATAATAACTCTGCTTTAGATGACGTCCAACGCTTACATTATTTAAAAACTCAACTCAAAGGGGAAGCCGAACAGTTAATAAAGCATATTCCTATTACTCAAACTAATTATGTGAAATGTTGGGATTTGTTGCAGAGTAGGTACAATAATAAGAGGTTTATGTCAAATTGTATTCTTAAACGGCTATTTAGTCAAAAATCAATGAATAGTGAATCCTCTAGCGGTATCAAAGACCTCCTAGACACCACATCTGACTGTATTCACGAATTATCTAATTTAGGGATCAATGTGGAATCGTGGGACATTCTTATAATCTATATTGTTAGTTTGAAGTTGGACGCTGAGACGCGTAAGCAGTGGGAACTGCATGTTAACAATTCAAGTGAAGAGTTACCTACTTTCACACAATTTAAAGAATTTTTGGAATGTCGTTTCCGAGCTTTAGAATTTGTTGAGCCTGTTAAATTCAAACCGAAAGCATCTGCTACTACATACAATCAGTCAAAATCCTTGCACACCATTTCAGGCGTAACCTGTCCTCACTGCGCCGAAGGTCATAGATTATTTTCATGTAACAAATTTACTAAAGAAAACGTTAGTCGTCGTCAGGAAATAGTAAAGGCATTAGGACTTTGCTTCAATTGTCTTGGTATTAACCACACGGAAAAGACGTGCCGGGTGCCCACCACGTGCCGTATTTGTAAAAAAAAACACCACACACTTTTGCATGGAAATACCAGTTTGTATACTGTCGCCGTTGCCACGGAGGCAATGGGGACTGACGATGAAGATGAGCAAACCCAAGAAAGCAAAGAAGATAATCCGACGGATGTAGCCAATCATATTGCAACCCATTTCGCTATGGGGCAACTGCATAAACAAACATTATTAGCTACCGCTTTAATAAAAGTTGAGGCAAAGAATAATAATTCTCAGGTATTGAGAGCGTTGCTAGATCAAGGATCTCAAGCATCTTTCATTTCTGAAGCAGCTGTTCAACTTTTGCGTTTAAATAAAATTGCTGAAAAAAGTTACGTATCAGGCTTAGGTGGAAGTCAAAGGGATTTAACTTCTAAGTATACAGTTATACTAAACATGCAGTCACTTTATGACCCAACCTTTAAATTGCAGATAAAGGCTCATGTATTAAATAAGGTTACCTCAGCATTGCCTCAAAAGAAATTCATCCTGCCATATTGGGCAGATCTAAGTAAAGTTGTACTTGCTGATCCAGACTATAATGCCCCTAATAAAATAGATATTTTATTAGGTGCCGAGGTATACTGTAGTATTCTGAAACAGGGTTTAATCAAGCATCCTAAGGGATTAATTATTGCGCAGAATACTTCCCTTGGATGGGTACTGTCAGGGCAAGTAAATAATGATGAGGATTCAAATAGCAAATGCCACAACATAATTGTGAATATGCATGTCCTTCACGAATCGAATGAACTTATCAAGCGGTTTTGGGAACTAGAATCCGAGCCCAATTGGACCGGGAAAAAGGTCTTAAGTCTTGAAGAGCAAGCATGTGAAGAACATTTCAATAAGACCACGAGTAGAGATCAGTTTGGTCGGTACATCGTAGAATTACCGTTTCGCCCCAATACCAATTCAGTTGGGAAATTTGGAGATACAAGAGCTATCGCAATCAAAAGACTGTTAAGTCTTGAAAAGAGATTGGTAAAAAGCCCAGAACAGAGAAAAGATTACGAAGAAGTGATAAATGAATATATTTCTCTGGATCATATGGAAGAAGTAGACACCAGCACCGAATTAGTGAAAGAGGGTAATGAAGTTTGGTTACCTCATCACGCTGTAATTAGGATGGATAAAAGCACTACCAAAACCAGAGTTGTATTTAATGCGTCAGATCGTAGTGCCAATGGAGTGTCGCTCAATGATACTCTGATGGTTGGACCAACTTTGCAACCAGAGCTTCGGCACATAATTATACGCTGGCGTCGGCACCCAATATGTCTTACTGCCGATATCATCAAAATGTATAGACAAGTAAAAGTTGCAGCAAAGCACGTGGACTATCAAAGAATAGTTTGGCGAGACTCTTCCGCATCTGAAATTAAGGACTATAGATTGTTGAGAGTAACGTTTGGAACAGCATGTGCACCTTACTTGGCTGTCAAAACTCTGCAGCAGGTCGCAATCGATGAAGGCAGTAATTTTCCTCTAGCTGTTGATAGAGTCAAGACAGACTTCTACATGGATGATCTTATGACTGGTTGTCAATCTGAAACTGAAGCAATAGAAGTTTATAAGCAATTAACTTCGCTATTAGAGAAAGGCGGCTTCATATTGCAAAAGTGGGCAAGTAATAGGACTGAAGTAGTAGAATCATTAAAGGAAAATGAAGGAAAAGACATGGAAATAAAGGAAGATCATATTACCAAAATCTTAGGACTTACTTGGAATCGCCGGTCTGATGAATTCGATTACACAGTAAAGCTCGTCGAATCATCTGCACCTGAAACTAAACGAAAAATTATTGCGGAAATATGTCGATTGTATGATCCTATAGGCTGGATTGCCCCATGTATTACAACTGCAAAGGTTTTCATTCAAAAACTGTGGCTGACTGGACTTGATTGGGATGAAAGGGTACCAGATGATCTTTTGGAAGAATGGAGCCGCTATAGGACCGAACTAAGTAAACTAGTTCACTTCCACTTACCTCGATGGGTTCACCGATTAGATAGTGATAAACAAGTGGAATTACATGGATTTAGCGATGCATCCAACGTGGCCTACGCTGCCGCCGTATACATTAGATGTGTCTCTGCGAGTGGTGTAGTAGAATCTCACCTAGTTACTGCCAAAACTAAGGTTGCTCCCATCAAACAGGTGTCCATTCCTCGACTCGAGTTATGTGGAGCAGTATTAGTCACTAAATTGTTGATGGAAGTCGCTGAAATCTTAAATATAAATCAAACGGATTTACATGCATGGACGGATTCCACAATTGTTTTGGCCTGGCTGAGTGATCATCCAAGCCGATGGAAAACGTTCGTTGCCAATCGGACGTCCGAAATACTTACTCGATTAGATGCATCTCAGTGGGCATATGTAAGCACGAAAGATAACCCTGCGGATTGCGCTTCACGAGGTATAACTCCAACAGAGTTGATGGACAATCAGTTATGGAAGACAGGTCCAAGCTGGCTCAGAAACGATACTCTTGAATATGTTAAACCCAGTTCCATATGTACAAAAACGGATTTAGAAACGAGAACGATAAAGGCTCATTCGACTTCAATAAATAATGAAAATGACTCGAAATTAGATGCAAAGTTCTCCTCATTACGAAAACTTGTTAGAGTTGTAGCATTTTGCCGTCGATTTCTGCGTCTGAAATGTTCCATCACGGCAAGAGAAAAGCCTTTACCATATCTCACAGCAAAGGAAATACAAGATTCACTTACAAGTTGTATCCGACAGCATCAAGCACAATTCTTCGGCGACGAAATTGCAAGTCTATTGAAAGCTAATACTGTCTCTAAAAAGAGCAAACTGGTCACGCTCAACCCGTTTGTAGACCAAAGGGGGATACTGCGAGTTGGAGGTCGTCTAGACAACTCGCAACTAATGCCTGAATTCGGTAAACATCCTATTATTATTTGCGGGGAATCGCATTTGGCCAAATTAATTATTGCTGATGCGCATCAAAAAACTATGCATGGAGGGCTGCAGTTAACCTGCAATCATATTCGATCAAAATATTGGGTAATTAAATTGAAAAATGCAGTTAAAACCCACATTCATGGATGTGTGCCATGTATTCGTAATGCAGCGATCATTAAGTCACAGTTGATGGGTCAATTGCCAGCTTGTCGCGTTACCCCAGGGAAACCCTTTTTAAATTCTGGTGTAGATTACGCGGGCCCTATCAATATTCGCGTTTCTAAAGGGAGAGGCCACAAGTCTTATAAAGGATATATCTGTCTTTTTATATGTATGGCCACGCGAGCCGTCCATATAGAAGCCGTGTCGGATCTCACTTCGGAAGGGTTCCTTTCAGCTTTTAAGCGGTTTGTGGCTAGGAGAGGCCGGTGTAATCACATCTGGAGCGATAATGGCACAAATTTTGTTGGTGCTTCACGAGAGTTAAAGCAGTTGTTCGCAAGCGAACGATCAGTTATCAGCAATATCGCCTCTGCCTTAGCTAACAATGGCACTGAATGGCATTTCATTCCGCCTCATGCCCCTAATTTCGGGGGATTGTGGGAAGCGGGAATAAAGAGCACGAAGCATCATCTACGCAGAGTAATAGGCGACTCGACACTTACCTACGAAGAGCTCTCCACGGTTCTTGCGCAAGTTGAGGCGTGTCTTAATTCTCGGCCATTATCGATTCCAAGTTCGGATCCCAATGACCCGGTACCTCTGACTCCAGGTCATTTTTTAATAGGTGAAGCGTTAATAACTGCACCCGATTATAATTACGAACAAACTCAATTAAGTAGTTTGCGTCGATGGCAACTTACGCAAAGAATGCTTCAAGACTTTTGGAAACGATGGTCTCAAGAGTATTTGACTTATTTCTTCCAAAGGTACAAGTGGAATGTTAAGACTACGGAATTGAAATTAGGCGATGTGGTTTTAGTGCGTGAGGACAATTTACCCCCCACTAAGTGGCTTTATGGCAGGGTAATAGACCTCCATCCCGGTAAAGATAAAATTACGCGTGTAGTCACTCTTCGTTATAAAGACTCCGTTATTCAACGTCCAACTTCAAAGGTTTGTCTCATTCCAGTAGTTTCGCATGAGGAATAATTGTACAACGTTCACTAAGAGATTTTTTTTGTACTTTTATATTTAAGTACTCGTAATTAGTAATAGATATAAGTTTTCTTTTCCTTTTGTTTCGTGCTGGATTGTTTAAATAATTTTTGTTATGGCCTACAGTCCACATATTAAAGTTGATGTAACCTCTAGTGAGTTATTTATCTCTTAATAAGATTACCATAGTTATTGAATTGTAAATTTCATTGTTATTGCTTAATCTTATTGGGGGTAATAGTAAAATAATAGACTTTTGTTTCATACGCTTGAAGGACTATTCGGTCCTTGGCGGGCGGTATGTTCAATTTCCTAATTAAATGAATCATGAAAATGTTACTCATCGTCATACTAGATGGCGCTGTCGTTTTTTGTATCGCGGTAGCGTATAAGAGTGCCTGCATGTATACCTGAAGTACAATTTTTTCAAATAAACGCTCATACGTTCGGGGTTTATGCTTATCATTTTCCCACGGCAATTCGGATCCTGAACAAGTTTTTAAGTATTTTCTTATTTTTAATAATTTGTTCTCTTAACTTCACAGCGTTAAAAAACATCTCTTGGCCCATTTCAATGACATCGTATTTCGATGATTTTGATGTCATTCTGACTGCAGTGTACCATCCTGAAGGATGGTAAATATTTACATTCTTTGATGAAGTCTCAATGTGAGCGTGCACAGAATCTACCTCCATCATGGAATGGCCAGGTTCAAAGTAGCCCTGTTCTATTTCAGGAATATCTAATATTTGTACAGCATAAAGGAGAACCGCAGCTAAATTAACATTCCTATTCTGGCCTCCGCGACAGTCTATGATACTTGCTATCACTCATGATAATGAATTTTTTGCCATTGGCGTGGTCTGCTAAATATTTAAAAAGACAAGAAGACAACTCGTTTGATACTCTGGACGCAATATCTTCATGCCACATAAAATTTGACGCCCGCCTCGACTCAACATCATAGACTGTCGCGTTATATGTCGCAAGTCGGCGTTTGTAAAAAATGGCTTTGGCTGACACTTTAGGACAATATCGCACGGCTTCTAAGTCAATCTCAATAAAAAAAACTTTATTTAGTGCTAGGTTCTTGTTATCATCATGGTACTGACGTGCTTCAGTCTTCCGACGAATATGTTGCATGTGTAATGGAAATAGACCTGGTTTTTCTTCCTCACTACAATTCTTGTATTTTACGCATGAATCACATATATCCTTACTTAAAGCCAAAACTTTTCAGGGACAATATTTTGCTCAGTGCATTGCTTAATGTATAGATTATACATATCTCTCAGTGATAAATCTTCCGGCAAGTATTTATAATTTGTTTTTTTCCGGCAAAAATGGGACGGCACAGTAGGGAATGATAGGATGTGCTTCTCTATTATTTCTTTGTTTTCGATTGGTCTGGTAACACCTGGTTGGTGCTTACCTCGGTTGCTTGGAGCAACAACACGTGCTGCATCCCTTTTCTTTAAAACATTTCTTAAGAATCCTTCTGATATATCTAGCGTCTTGAGAAAAAACTCTTGACACACTTGGACTTTTCCACCGTCTTTGTAAAAGAAAAACTCTCGCGTCATTTTTCGCCTGGAATTTTCACCAGCAGTTTTAAGTTTTGTTTGAACTTCATTCACCAACGTTAAGACGTACTGTTTTTGTTTATTTGAATCTTTTAAGTTCCAGTAGGCGTTATGAATAATTTCCCTTGCACACTCGTCAAATGATTGATTACACTTTCTGCGGCAACTACTGCAATCCTTTGGTCTTACTTTACGAGCACCCACTTTTTTACCTCTTAAAGAAACATATTCTTTTCCAGATTGCCTTAAGCACTTTCGCACATTTTGCTTCCAGGTCTTGGGAGCAGATCTTTTATTGCGAGTTTTTTTATGATTTTCCACTTCCAGTTGGTTTTCAGTTGGTGTAGAGATTGTTTCCGGCTGTTCAAATGAGATGACTTCAGGCATGTTAGGTAACGATTGGTCAAAGATGCTAGGAGAATTATTGTGAGCTGTTCTTTGGCTGAACTGACTGCATGGAATTTCTCCAGAATCGTCATGCGCCGGTAAATCAATAATAGGAGGAGAAATCTCTGAACAATTTGCTGGTGCAACTATTAAGCTATTAGAGGAATCGAGGCTTCCAGAGTATAAATGGTCAAATTTGACAGTTGTGTCCCGTAAATTATGTGCTGATCTATTGCCTGGTGCAGGTGTCCCAGGAATAAAGTGAGAATTATTGTGAGCTCTTTCTTGGCTGAACTGACTGCATGGAATTTCTCCAGAATCGTCATGCGCCGGTAAATTAATAATAGAAGGAGAAATCTCTGAACAATTAGCTGGCGCAACCATTGAGCTATTAGAGGAATCAGGGCCTCCAGTGTATACATGGTCAAACTTGACAGATGTGTCTTGTAAATTATGTGCTGATCTATTGCCTGGTGCAGGTGTCCCAGGAATAAAGTGAGAATTATTATGCAGCTCATAATCATTCTTTGGCTGAGCTGACTGAATGGAATTTCTCCAGAATCGTCATGCGCCGGTAAATCAATAATTGGAAGAGAAATTTCTGAACAATCAGTTGGCGGTATAACCATTGGGCTATTTGGGAAATCAGGGCCTCCAGAGAATAAACGGTCAAAACTAACAGATGTGTCATGTAAATTTTCTGCTAATCTATTGGCTGGTGTCTCAGAAATATTAAAGTTTTCTTTGTCATAATCTGGATCTAGTGAAGCGCTTGTCAAATTACCACTAGTTACAAGACTCGATACGTGACGTGTGCTCAAAAGGGATAAAGACTTTTCTTTTTTTGGTCGATTCCGTTCTTCAGAGCTGTCATCCGAATCTGTATTGCAAATATATGATTCTGATGAATCATCATCCATTTCTTGAAAAGGATCTGGAAGTAAAACATTTCGATTATTTATTACAACGACAAACAATAAGAATTGGCCAAGCGTAGTTCGGCCTTCATTATGGACCCCGAGCCAAATGAAAGAGAACAAAATATTTGGTAACTAATACGGCACCCTTGGTGCGTAAATAAGATTCACACTTGGCCGGTTTTAATAACTTGTACTATGACCCTAAAAGAAAGGTTCATGTTATGAGCAAATGTGTTGAAATATATTTTATTAGGGTATTGGGTGGGTTCTAACGTGTATAAATTATCTTCAAAATTATTTAGTGTATTACGGGACTTAAAAAGCATTTTTTTATATTAACACTAGCTTTAACCCGCGGCTTCGCTCACGTTAGGTTCGATTTTTTAACCCCCTATTTAACCCTCTTGGGGTTGAAATTTTCCAAAATCCTTTCTTAGCGGATGTCTACGTCCTAACAGCTACCTGTGGAGACGGTCCATTTTGGGTCTACTCTTGTACCATATAGGCGTGAAAAGCGAAGAATACAAAGAGAACAATAAAAATAAAATCAATTAGAAAATCATAATAAATAAATTGCTAAAATAAAAATGTAATTTCAACTTTTTCGGTACTGCTCGCAACACTTACAAGATGGCTACCTTTCAGCCATAGACGCGGTTCTACGTCAAATGTCATTTCTGAGTTATCTGACAAGTGACGTGTCACGTGATATTTTTTGGTTATACCGATTTCCGAGCTTTAACGTGGTGTTGTGAACTCGTGAATGCGTTTCTTGTGTTTCTTGTGGATTTTCTCTGGCGATTTGGCGTTTTTATTTATACTTCGATCTTTCGATTCGGCTTTTGTTCGCGGAATTCAAGATTTGCGGATCAATGACCTCATGATAATTTGACAGCTAACGTCAGAAAGATGAATCCGCCCGCCATGATTACGTATGATATGTTGCGTCACGTTGAGAAAATAAATAATATTTGCACTGAAATAAAGATGAGTTCGTGGATTTGATCAGTCAAAAATGGTTTAATATTTTATTTTATTTTATTGTATTACTAGTACAAAGACCAGACCCAGGCTCCATATAATTTTGGACCGTCTCCTTTCAGCTCGATCGGTCCAGTGGTTAGAGCTTTGCGTTGATAGATCAGTCTGTCAGTCAGTCAGTCATTCAGTCAGTCACCTTTGCCTTTTATATATTTAGATAACATAAAGTGAAGAATTGAATGATACGAATGATACAACACCCACTGATTTAGGTCATAATTTAGCTATTTTTCAATACTAACACAAATAATAAAACAAATGGAAATGAAAGATTACTTTATTCAGATTATTTATGGTTCGAAAGGTTTTTTTTTTTTGAATCTTTAATTGGAAGGCTTTTACGTTAAGACGTATGTCAGCCTAGTTCGAAAGGTTATATAGAAGAAAAATGTGATTTAGGTACTTACCAATAGGTTCATCTCGGTTGGCTTCGTTTAACACTCTACTTGCTATAATAGCTTTTATTTTTGTTATCCTTGAGTTTCTTGACATTTCTAAACACTACTTAACTAATTTGAGTTCAACAAAAGCGCCCGACGTGCGACGTGACAAGATGGCAGCGCGCTACTGACGCCCCAAAGTGAAACAACAAACACGTGTATCTATTCATACGATTTGTATGTGTGCAGTCATCGCATAACATTAAGTAACACACAGACGTATCTTTAGATAAGTTTATGTTTTATGGATATTGTTAGTAACATACAATCGTATCTTAAGATAAGTTTCTGTGTTTGTTTCTAATTTGGGCATTTAATAGATACGTGTTTTTACAGAACTGGCTAAAAAACAAAAAATAATTGAACCGGACTTTAGACCGGAAATACACAAGAAGAAACTATCAGTCATTGATGAGCTCCATAAGTTAGAAATGGAAAAAATTAAGAAGAGTATTGAAAGAGATGAAGCTCTTCATGAGCAAAAAATGCGCCACAATGAAGAAAAACATAAATTGGAATTAATCAAAATTCAGTTAGAAATTGAAAAATTAAAAAAAATCTGAAAGTAATCTCTTTTTGAGTAAAATTAGAATTTCTCTGTATATCATGCTTGTTTTTGATAAGTTTGTATTGAGTGTTGTTTGAACGAAAAATAAAAATATGTATAAAGAGTTCTATTTTCTTTTATTTTGTAATTAAACACATTTTATGTTTACAAGAAAATCAATCACAAAATCATCAAAGAAATCATGTTGAGCCACAACACAACAACACATTTCTTTGATGAATGATGCCAGTAGTAGCAAAATTACCTAGTATTTCAATATATATCATTAAATAATTAGATTACATAGCACCAAAATAATTATTTATTAAATTTGTTCTGCTACGGTCATCATTTCTGCCTAGACTACCTGTAAATTCAGAGTCGTCAGGAGGTGAATCACTGTGATTATTGATGTTTATGATTGGTGGCTCTTCCTCTCTCATTTTTTTACACATGTTGTGTAAAACAGCTGTAGCCACTATGGTGGGCTGAGCTCTCCTTATATCCGTACGAATTTTCATACTTAAGGCTGGAAATCTCCTCTTCCAACAGCCAAACATTCTTTCAACTGCATTTCGAGTACGAATATGGCTTTCATTGTATAGTTTTTCTGCCTGTGTTACTGGGTCACGTAAAGGTGTCATCATATATGGTTTTACTGCATAACCCTTATCTCCCAGTAGCCAGTAGTCTTCAAACTCACCAGCAACAAACCGGCTCTTTATTACACTGCAGTTAAAAATGTGGCTGTCATGGCTGCTGCCAGGCCATCGTGCCACTATATTTGTAATGTATAGTTGTGCATCACAAATAGCTTGCACGTTTAGAGAAAATATTAATTTTCTATTTCTGTAATTTTCTGCATTAGGGCCACCTGAGTAAATAGAAGTACACACATTAGTTTAATAAACCAAAATTTGGTGATGAAAATAAGTAACTACTTTTTAAAAAATTTCATATTTTCTCCTTCCAGCATAGCTAGCAGCTGATAAGTTGGGGAGAGGATAAAATGATTTTTATCTACTCTCTGAAATGGGTGCACACACAATTTGGATAAAACAAACCAAACGATTTCACCTTTCCCCCTTTTCAATGCTTTAGACAATGGAGAAAATAATCCCCTGTCAGATAATATAATCAGGGATAAAAATGTATACCCTGCTGATGCTAGGAGTTGCAGGGTTGCAAGCATAAAGGACAGTTGAACTTTAATAACAGAACAAACCAAATTATACTTCTACATCATATAAAAATACATAAAAAATAACAAGCACCTGGTGATTTGATTGGTATATGAGTGCAATCAATAGCACCAATTACTTTTGGAAATGCACTTATTGCATAGAATTGTGTGGCTGCCCTTTCCATCTGTTGGGAATTCCGGGGCATCAACACCCATTCTGGTCGCATCCTTGCGATAGCTTTGCTCACTCGGTATATAATTCGGGACACGCTTGATTTGTTTACGCCAGCAGTATCTGCTATACACCGCTGAAATGTGCCGCATGCATAGTACTCCAAAGCTATCAGTACTTGCTGTATTGGAGTTATAGCCTTGTTCCTGAAATATAATAATATGATATCAATACCGGTAGGCGCAGGCCTTCACTAGATCAATAAATGTATATGGTAGGTACATACACTATTTAATTAAGAATATTTACTTACTTCATTGTTCCCAACACTAACAAGTGCGCCAAATGGAGAGCCAACGCATGTGCTAGATTTTTGGAAACTCTAAATCTTTCCAAGAAAGTATTTTCATCCCATTTCCTTCTATCATTTCCATTTCCTTATATCAATTCTAGGTAGATAAACTTTGTTTCGTCTCCGCAAATGCACATACTCTTCGTCTTCCGTATCGGAATCTGATCCACTACTTTCCCACAAGACTTGTTGGAGCAATGACATTAAAGATCTCTAAAATCCACACAAATTCGAAAATAACTTTATCAGGCAAAAAAATATGAAAAACTAAAACCCAACAACAAAACATTCAATTCAACTGAGAAGTGACAGATCACAGACATAAAAACCTAAATATTTGACAATAACTTTAACGTTTGACCACCCATTTGGCGGTGGTTATTGTTAATGTCAAAAATGACGTCATTTTAACCATAGTCAGATGGTGCAACTCATTTTAAGCTAAATCGTTAATTTGACGAACGATTTGACGTTAACGTTTCATATTTAACGATAACGTGGGATGGTGCAATCCACTTACTGTTTTCCCCAACATATAAAGTGCGTAAGAGAATTGATTTAACTTTGTGCAAATATGACTCAAGTGTTCTTTCCAATTTAGAGTAGAATTAATATTTAGACCTAAAAATTTTGTTACATTGACTTCATTGATAGTTTTTCCTTCATAATTTACATCTAAAGCTAATGACGCATTTTCTCTGAGCTTAAAAGTCATTAAGTTCGTTTTATCTAAATTAATTATGAGTTGGTTGCGATTCAGCCAGTTTATAATTATATCCAGTGTATTCTTAACATTAACAGTAAGGTCATTTATGTTTTTGTTTGCAAATATAACAGTACTATCATCAGCGAATAAAACTACACTGGACAGCAAATAAACCGAGCCACCCGCTACCTTGGCACTCTGATTCGATTTTCTCAAAAAATATAAAACTTACAAATATCAAAGTTATACCTACAGAAAGTGTGTTTCTTGATGATGAAAATGAATGGAAATTCATTAGGATTAATCAATTAATTAAGTGTTTATTGAGGATTTTACAAAGAAGAGTCGTTTTCCAGTCGTGTTAATCGTTCGTAATCATAAAATGAAAATTAAAATAAAGTCAGAAACAAAGAAAAATTAAAGAAAAAGTTTTTGGTCAGTATTCAGTATTCCCTCCCCTTGCTTTGATAACTGCCAGCATCCTCGTATTCATTGACCTCACGAGCCTGACGAGGAATTCTTGAGGCATTGCATTCCACTCCTCTTCAATTGCGATTCGGGGCTCTGGAAGCCTTACTGGATCAGGTACCCGGGCTCGAACCCGACGTTTCAGTTCATCGCATAAGTGTTCTATCGGATTCTAGTCCAGGCTTGGAGCTGGCTAGTCCATTGTACGAATGCCGACGTCGCGTAGATACTGGGCCACCACATGAGCAACATGAGACCGTGCATTATCAAGCATCAACTGTATATTCTGCCCGATATATTCTGCGTAAGGTACCACATGGTCTGCCAGGATTTCAGTAATGTAGCGATAAGAAGTCAATCCATGTGTACGGCCCGTCAGTTCGATGAAAACTAACGCTGTACATGCGGTTAGCGAGATGCCGCCCCAAACCATTACAGATCCTCCTCCATAAGCATCAGTTTGCTCGATGCAACGCTGAGAATAACGTTCTCCAGAGAGACGATATACTCTCTGACGTCGATCACTTCCATGTAGACTCACCCTGGAGGGTGACGCTCACGCTTATGGAGGAAGATCTGTAACGGTTTGAGCCGGCATCTCGCTAACCGCATGTACAGCGTTAGTTTTCATAGAACTGACGGGCCGTACACGTGGATTGACTTCTTATCGCTACATTACTGAAATCCTGGCAGACCATGTGGTACCTTACGCAGAATATATCGGGCAGAATATACAGTTGATGCTTGATAATGCACGGTCTCATGTTGCTCATGTGGTGGCCCAGTATCTACGCGACGTCGGCATTCGTACAATGGACTAGCCAGCTCCAAGCCTGGACTAGAATCCGATAGAACACTTATGCGATGAACTGAAACGTCGGGTTCGAGCCCGGGTACCTGATCCAGTAAGGCTTCCAGAGCCCCGAATCGCAATTGAAGAGGAGTGGAATGCAATGCCTCAAGAATTCCTCGTCAGGCTCGTGAGGTCAATGAATACGAGGATGCTGGCAGTTATCAAAGCAAGGGGAGGGAATACTGAATACTGACCAAAAACTTTTTCTTTAATTTTTCTTTGTTTCTGACTTTATTTTAATTTTCATTTTATGATTACGAACGATTAACACGACTGGAAAACGACTCTTCTTTGTAAAATCCTCAATAAACACTTAATTAATTGATTAATCCTAATGAATTTCCATTCATTTTCATCATCAAGAAACACACTTTCTGTAGGTATAACTTTGATATTTGTAAGTTTTATATTTTTTGAGAAAATCGAATCAGAGTGCCAAGGTAGCGGGTGGCTCGGTTTATTTGCTGTCCAGTGTATATCATGGTGAGTTACATATTTTGGTAGATCATTGATATATACAGGGTGTCCCGGAATGCGACGTCAAGCCGGTACCGGGTGATAGGCCAGGTCATTACAGTTATCATAAAAATCTAAAAAAAAATCTATGTCATGTATTTTAAAAATTATGACCATTTGGAAAAAAAGTGAAAATGCATCACAGGGTGTCTACCCTGTGATGCATTTTCACTTCCCGTTTCTACAAATTTCCACTTTATTTTTATTTAATTTTTATTTTGTAACCCTGAGTAATGCTCCTGTAGCTAGTAGTCTAAAATTTTAACCCAACTGCTCTAATTTTGAAAGAAAATGACACTTTATTCCTATATCCAAAGTGAAATTGAATTTTTCGTTCAATTTCGACTGACTCTACTGAAAAAAAAATGTACTGCACTGGTTGGGCAAGTAGCTTTAAAATTTGGCGCATTTAAGGAGGATTCCAAAATGGTATGACACTTGCTAGATTATTTCTTAGATTATGGTCAAATTTTTATTTTTGTGAACGAATCCGGTTTTCAACTATTTTTTATTACTTAATTTAAAATGATTTAGTGTACCCAATCCTTCCCTCGGAACAACTTTACATAATTTAAGTATGAGAAAGATAGTCATTTTAAGAAGTGTGAGTGAGATAGAGAGTTACGCAACTAATTTAAATTAATGGCATCATTATTTTTTGCTTTGAGCTTAGGATAGTTCAATTAAATAAAAAAAATATTTAAGTAAAATTATTTGATTTTATTTAAATTACAGCAAATGTTCAAACTGCCTTCCTTCAGCAGCAATACACGCCCGACATCTTTTTAGAAAAGATCGGGTTTTCAGACGGGAGAATCTTCCGTTATTTACGAATTCTACTGCTTCTGCTATTCTTGCTCGTAGCTCCGCCAAGTCTTCTATTGGTTTTTGCTACACTTTTTCTTTCACTGCTCCCCAGTAAAAGAAATCGAGTGGATTTAAATCAGGGGAACGGGCTGGCCACGAGATTGTGCCAGACCGCCCTATCCACCTGCCCGGGTATTCCTCATCGAGGTATGCTCTAACTGAGCGGGCATAATGCGCCGGGCAGCCATCTTGCTGGTACCACATATCTCGGTAAATGTTAAGTGGTACGTCTTCCAGTAAATTTGGCAATTGATTTTGTAGGAAATCCAAATAAATTTCGCTATTCAAATTCTCTGGCAACTCACAGGGCCCAATGATTCTACCATTTAAAATCCCAGTCCACATGTTCACTTTAAAGCGGTATTGTGATCTGTCTTGTCTCATCAAATGTGGATTTTCTACATGCCACTCGTGTAGGTTATGTAAATTCATGTAACCATCTTTTTTAAATGTTGATTCATCAGACCATAAAATTTTCTGTAGGAATTGCGGATCTTCTCGGTGTCTCTCTAACATTGTTTGGCAAAATGCAACTCTTGGTAAATAATCGCGCTCTAGTAAAGACTGTACTCGCTGTACATGATACGGGTGGAGGTCATGGTATTTTAAAATTTGGTGTGCTACACTTTTGGGCACTCCTGTAGTTGCTTCGATTTCACGTACCGAAATACTCGGGTTTTCTTCGACTGCTTCCATTACGACGTCCTCGTAATAATAGGAACTTCTTCCTTCACTACGAACTTGGCTTGGGAACCGTCCCTCTGAGAGCAAACGGTGCACATTCGTAAAAACTCGATGATCGGGATGACGAGCAGCATTTGGGTACCTCTCACGATAAAGTCTAGCTGCAGCACTAGCATTACATCTGCATTCCCCATAAATGAGGTGCATGTTGGCATATTCCTGGGTACCTACCATCAACTATAATCGCGACTCAATTAAAGACCTAAACTGAACTGAATCGCTATTTCGTACCATAAACTCTTTTATCCGACCAATAGACGTCATGACGTCATGAGCGAAACAAAAACCTAAATTGATCCGCCACCGAAATCCATTCATTCATTTTCGTACCATGACGGTGGTTTGTAGCCTAAACTGAATTGTAAAGCTGTCAAAGTGAGCCGACCAAAAAAAGTTACTTTTATTATTGCTGTATCTGAATCGCTTTCAGAAACTTTTATTATAAAACTAGCTTTAACCCGCGGCTTCGCTCACATTAGGTTCGATTTTTTAACCCCCTATTTAACCCTCTTGGGGTTGAAATTTTCCAAAACCCTTTCTTAGCGGATGTCTACGTCCTAACAGCTACCTGTATACCAAATTTCAGCTCGATCGGTCCAGTGGTTAGAGCCGTGCGTTGATAGATCAGTCAGTCAGTCAGTCACCTTTGCCTTTTATATATTTAGATATAAGTAAAATAGTAAATTAGTAATTAGTATATTAGTAGGATTAGTAGATAGGATTAGTAGGATATTATTAGGACTAGTAGGATTACTTGAATGAAAATAACCCATGGGAGTAAAAGTAAATTGCTCTAATTTATTGTATTCCTAGTTCAAAATATATTTTGTGAAATAGTGATTAAAAGGAAAAATAAATAAATTAAGCCCGTAAATTAGGCCTATGTGAAAGAATAAATATTTTTCATTTCTTACCTGGAAAGTAATATTTCTTTTATTTCCCTTAGTTCGTCTACTAGTTTTTTAAGGGTTTCTTTATTCTCTTCTTCTATTTGCGCCCTCCTCTCTGAAATCCTAATAAGAGCACGCCGAGCCGCGTCTTGCGTTAGTGGTGTTTCACGGCGGCGTCGGCGGCGACGTGGTGAACGTCGAGGAGTGCTTACAGGGGCTGGGGATGGCACAGGAGCACGAGTTGGAGTTGTGGGGGGTGGTGTTGCAGGAGGTGGAGTTATAGGAGGTGGGGAAACTAATCTTAATGGTCCAGGCAGTACAATTTCTTCAAGCAGCACTGGAGCATTCAATATACTGACAGAAGCTGTTTCTGTTTCTGAATTTGCTGCAACAGTTTGTTGTGAAGTCTGAAAGTTAAAATTAACTTTTGTCATGACCTATTAAACAATACTACTATGATAATTTTTCCGAAGCACTATTCTATATTCTTCCTCACATATCATTCTATTTTGACACCAATATTCATTAAAATCTGTGTAGCTGTTTAAAAATTTATGTTATGGGGATAAGTAAGATTACAAAATAAATTGAAATTACACTTGCTTCTTCAAATGGTTCTACCCTTATTCCAGGCAGACCGGACCAAAAATCTTCTCCTAAAATATGGAGAAATTTATTTTCTAGTTCCTTCAGTACTCGGACCTGTGGCTCCCCTCCTCCAGTTTGCTGGTGCGACGATCAAGCAGCTACAGCCAACTTTTTTAATTTAGACTTATAGTCATTCCAATACTAAAATAAAAAATAATATTAGATACATACGAGTCCATCATTAGTTTGATAACATACTAATGAAGTGCACTTCTACTAGTGTGGGACTCATGATATACTTGGCTTTCATTAATTATTGTAATGCATTCACATTTTCAAAGTTATATTTACAGGGTTAAATAAGTAAAAAATTCCTAAAAAAAAATTTTTGCAAAATGCCTAACATTTTGAAAAGTCGTAGAACAAAAGTTGTTAGTTTTAATGATAACAATGACGTGCCGAGAGCTTTCTGGTATTTTTTACAAGTATGAATTAACTTACTTTACACCATCCCTTCCAATCTTTTATAGCGCCATCTCCGTGAGAATTTAAATTTTGGGCTATATTTTCCCACATCCTTTTAGAAAATTCCCTCGCTTGGGAAGTTTTGTTATAGCCCGTGGCGATGGCTCTATTGCAATTTAAAAATTCCCACAATTGCTCTAGCTGGCCATAGCTAACTCTGCGTCTCGACGTTTCTCTATAAAAAAATGCACTTGAAATTCTTTGCTATTCAAGTGGTACTTAGAATAGTCAAGCTTCATGTGCACATTTCGTACACGTAAAATCAAAAATACTTACGCCATAATAAAAATGCTCACTAGCACTGTACCTTCACTATTCCTAAATAATTCAAATAAAGTAAAAAACTTAACTTTAAAACTACTATGAACTTTAAACGATTACAAAACTCGCGCCTTCCCGATGTAAAACCATGTTATGTTGTCACTTGTCAAGCGTCTGTCATAGCAGTTTACATTAAGGTGCGTTCGTAAATTTCTCAAATTTTATGTGACTAATGCACTTAATAATATTTTTATTAAATACAAAAAACTGCAACAACTGAGTTTTATTATACATTTATAACATTACAATGTCTAACAATGTAGTTACATACATTTAATATTGATTTAACATAAAACTAAAAAACCGGTATTTACCGAAACAGAATTTACTACATTCACGAACGCAGCGTATAGTTTTTTGCAAAAAAGAGACAGACTTATTGGAGGTTTACATAGCGTTGTCTCTTTCAAACGTTTTTCTACTCAACTGCGGACCAGAGACAATTCTCGGTCATTCATTCAACATACACGATTCAAATGCGATATTAATTTTAAGATACTTCATGGTACGAATTCAATGCGATTTATTTTAAGCGCCGATATTGAATAGCATCGGAATTGGATCGGAAATGACAGTTATTAGGAAGGGAAATCTACCCATAGTGTGAAAGATGATGGATGAAAGAAAGAACTAGTATGAATGAGTAGACAACAAAAAATTTTAAGTAGAAACAGTCTCTGACTATGTTAGAGGGTAGATGTTATTTAAAAAAAAAAAACCTTTTTCAGTCCGCGGCGCACTTACAAGTTTAGGAATTTGTCATGGCGCCCTAACCTAGCTAGTCGAAATAGGTAGTACTTGTTAATTCGCTTCACTGACCGTAGGGGGCGAGTACTCCCCTGGATTTGCCACTGTGTCAATCCAGCTGGTAGCGGCGCGATGGTAGGCCAGGAGCTCGATGGGTGTGCTGCAGGCTGCTCGGTGATCACGGCGTCGGCGACGTGCCAGGAGAGGGCACGGCGCCCGGAGAACACGGTGGCACGCAGGAGTGGCGTGACCCGTTACGCACGTGATGCACCCCAAGGCCCGAAACAAGGGACCCAGGACCAAGGTCAGGATCAAGATCCGAATCAAAAAAAACCTGGAACGCACATTCCAGCTTGTTAGCGAAGCGTTTCCCTTCTATCCATCTGGTTGTGACACGGCAGCAAGCAACGAAAAGTACTGCATAAAATGGCGGTGCGTAGGTGTGTCACAATCAGACGGAATTTACAAAGAAGGAAGAGTGAAGTTATTAAATTCTTAATATACTTAACAACAAAAGAAAAATGATATTAAGTGCAGAAGGCAATGACAAGTACTATTTTTATTAAAACAAAAGTTGAGCAAACACTAGTGCAATACAATGAATGTAATTAGGTACCTTCTATGAAATAAACGAACGATATTAAGTTTAATTTAGCAATAGGATAGTAAACAAAAGATCTACTACGAAAATTGTTCAGGGCTTACCCGTTTTACCGGGTTTTTTCCAGTTAAATTATCCTAAATGATGAATTGTAGTTACGCCTAGCAGCCACAAACTTAAGGTTGAAGAAGACGTGAAACGTGTGTGCACTCTTAACTCGATTCCCTGACTGCCGGCCACCGCCACCCGAGGATTCGCGAAGATAGCCGAATCGAAGGAATCGTCAGCGAGCGAAATAATAGCGTAGATTATGATTTGTTTTTATAATTTTTGCCAAAAAACCATGTAACTTACTTCACAATGTTACAACTTCCAGATTATGAAATTAGTTTTTATATTAATTTACTATGTATAATTAATTTTAACATTAGTGTGATGGCTGAGCTTGATGATCAGCACACAATTTTTCAAACCGTGGGACAAGCCTTGATACTGCTACTCTCATTTATTGCTCCACGTTGATTTTTGAGCGATATTTGCTCTTAAGTGCTGTAACGGCTGAAATTCCAGCTTTTTTGTCCTTAGATTCTAAGGATAAATATACTTATAAGTATCTACCTATATAAAAATATTCGTAGTCTTCGTCGATTCTGTCAAATAAACTTGGTTTATTGCTAGGACACAAAGGCTTTTTAAAACCAAAGTTGTTAAACAACTTTTTCATTTTCCTTGAATTAAATATGTCGAAAATGTCATTCACATAAATAAAAGACACTTTACCATTGCTTCACAATTCTCAAACTCTGGGATTTTAAGGTCCTTGTTACAAACATCAATAGCAACACTACTGATCGGCTTAACTTTCATTTTCTGGGTTTTAAAGTCAATATGCCGCGCAGACAATTTGTTTGCAAGATGGAGACCTTCAGTTTGCTGTAAGGTTTGTAACTGTACAATGAATTTAAACTCGATTTTACGCCCGAGATTATCATAAAGTATTTCTTGATCTGCAAAACAGTTTCTAATTAGTTTGACTAGATGAGACGGGCCAAATAATACGTTATAGGGGTAGGTAAATGAAAACCCGCGTAGCTTTTCCGAAAACTGTATTAGCGTGAACACAACAGGTTTACGGACAATTTCTTATACGCAAGCATTGAATTATTATGTACCTAGAACAGGCAACGCTAACAAAATCTGTATGCCGCGAGCCGAGCATTGTTGCAAAAATATTACAATTATTTTCAGCTTCTAAATCGGATTTCAGTAATCGTGATACTTCATATTGATGTTCGTCAAATCTGTTCAAAGTGGATGTACTATTGATTACGTTTTCGGATGTAGAATTTAATATTGAAAAATTATCTAGCGGAATGCAGTTCTCAGTAATAGATGACAGAAGTTCCAGATGATCGAGGGTTTTTTATATTCAGAGGAATTGCAGAATATTCGAATTATTATTATAGCCGCCATGTTTTCTTATTAAACCAAAAAATAATTCAAGGTGATCTTGGCTTATCCGATACATAGATAAATAACTGAGCATCTTCTTTTTTCGATTGTGTTCCTTATTAATTTAATAACATGACATAGGTCGATAAAAAAAACACTTTTTCTCCAGTGGATGGATGTGAAAAGAAAGTTTTCATATTACTGACATCAGATAGATCGCAGCCCAAAAGTTCAGCAGCACCAAAGTTTGCAGAACAGCCATCAAATGTAAGATTTAAAACTATTGCGCCAGTCTCATGGCACCGTTGCAAGCACATTTTAATTAAGTTTGCCTTTGTTTCAGCATTCAAGCCGGCTGTCAAAAAGTATCCCACAGGCAATTTCCAATTTTCATTTAGAGCAACCAACATGAATACTAAAGCTTGTGACGCCACAGTTTCATCTGCTTCACCATAAATTGGACCAGCTCCAAAATTAATTGTACCCAATTTTTTATTGTTGTGAAACAATTTCTGCTTCCTGATGGCAATTTCATCACAAGAGCAGAGCACAGGTTTATTAGTACAGTGGAGCGTCGATTATCTGAACGTCGCTCAACCGAACGGCCGCTTATCCGAACGTAGTAACGCGCGGGTCAATGCAATGCTCAAACGAAAAACTAGGATGGACGTCTAATTTTCAAGCAAGCACAGGCTGGTTAAAACGATTTAAGTCAAGACATGGCATTCATGAGCTTCAATATACAAGGAGAAAAACTATTCATCAGCAGCTGAATCATTCAAATCAAACTAAGGGATATACTGAACCAAGAAAATTACACTCTGGAAAACGTTTACAATGCAGACGAAACCGGGCTTAATTGGAAAACTTTGCCGCGAAAAACTCTTGCTTCACGTCGTGAATTAGCAGCACCTGGTCCTAAAATAAGCAAGGATCGTATCACTGCCTTAGCATGCGCTAATGCTACTGGCAGCCACCGATTGCCCATGCTTGTAATTGGTAAAAGTAAGAAACCACGTTTACGTTCACGTTACAAATTTGTATGGCTGAATCAATATATGTACATTAGTTCGATTATCCGAAAATACCGGTTTTCCGAACACCCATGTCCCCCAATTAGTTCGGATAATCGACGCTCTACTGTATTTGAGTTAGATTGGCTTTTCATTTTTAATGCTGTGAAAGCTTCAGTTGTAAAATCGGGTTCAGCATTAACAGTTAAATACCATCAGCAAATTTTCCTGGGATGTGGGAGAGCTTTATTGTAGCATTCTCTAACGTATTTATATGCTGCTGGTGAGTAATAGTGTAGCGTTAATGCAAATTTTCTTACAGCATAGTTTGGAGTTGACATAAGTTCTTGAAACGGGGATTTAGTTTCCTTTGTTTTACGACTGGCTGCGGAGTATCATCGTCTGAGTCTTCTTCGGAGGTATATACATTGATTCTAGTGTGATTATTTCTATTCAACATCTTCTGTATGCGTCAGGCTCAATATCAGTCTCTGAGTCTGAACTTAGAATAAGAGGACGTTTTGTCACAATATCAGATGTTGATGATCAGATCAGGATCAGAGGTTTTGGCGATGGAGTTGAAGCATTGCAATTTGTATTTTTGCTTTGTGGTACTTTCACAGGAAAGGTTGATGTAGCAATAGCAGTTAAAGCCCTTACGCCAATTTGCTTTTTTGGGGTAACAATGTGTAGTTATACTTTTGCCGGGCATATTTCCTCTCTATCGGGAAAAAAGGGACTTATCAACCTTGGCATAGGGTGATCAGTGATAATAATTTCTACGTTATCTGCGTTGACCCTGATGTTGGGTAAGCGGATCAATCATAGCGTCTGAACACGTTGTGCAGTCGACAACGCGAGCAGAGCTACCATTTTTTTTTGAAAGCTTGTCTAGCTGTAACTTTGGTTCGGGTAGTTACCTTGTAACGAAGCCACGAGCCCAAGGTTTCACTGGCTGGTGACTTCGTACATAAGGGATAAGGTTTCCTCGACAATCAAACACTGATCACACACGGAACTGGCTCTTGGCTTTTATTTTAAGCAAACACTTAACTATATACACATTAGCATCTAGGCTTACGCTATTCCCTAGCTACTTAAACGGTACGGCTCGGCAGGAGCCGTCGGACGGTTTCCCGATCGTATACGATACGATGCCGGGTTACGCGACGCGCGTACGCGGGGGGAAGAGACGCGGATGGGGAACCAGGGGTTACGGTGGTGCTGGGCGTTTCTGGCCGGGACCTGGATTCGACCAACACCTCCGGTGTCCACGAGCTGTCTCTGGCACCTCGTCGAGCCCGGAGTTCCACGAGCCGACGTAGGCGAGAGTGGCAGCAGGCGAACTGTCGGTGGACGCTGGACTACGCGGTTTTATAGACCGCCGGACTGAGGGGAGCGGCAGGGGACCGGTGCACGCGCTGTCCCTGTGTTGAGTCACGTAGGCCCAGGCTCCATAGCTCTTGTGACGTCACGCGTCGTCACAACCTAGAAAGTCCAGGACTATATTAGGATTCCACATTAATTGATACAGAATGAGGTAGATTACACTCTAGCGCAGGAGGATGGACGCGGGGTGGGGCGGTAGGGGAGTGGGACATTGTTTGTCTGTTGAATCTTGACTTTTAAAAATCGATATACATTTTTTTTTTCTCTTTCTGTAACTTTAAACTATTGTGCGGTGTCCAGTACATTGAGAACTGAACTACAAAGTGTATAATAAATAAATCTCGAGGATGTAACGCTGTAATATAATTATCACATCATTATCATTGGCTAGATCTAACAAATCTATTGAATTGGAATGAGAGGCATGACCATCTAAAATCAAAGTATTTTTCCTGTCTTTGTCTTTTTTCTGGGTAAAAAATGTTCCTTGAACCAACGCAAAAATAATTCAGAATTAATGTAGGATGACTTTTTGTTCATATAGACATCGGATCCATTTGGCAAGCCATCAGCAAATTCAGCCTTTTTATTGACTCCTTTCATTATACACTGGAGGTAGAAAACGATCTTCAGCACTGCAACATGCAACCAGAGAAATAGTTTCTCCTTTTTCTCAAGGTGTGATGACATGAACGTTCTTAGTACCTTTGGCTGTTAATACTTTTCTAGGTTTATTTATAAGTTGGATTCCGGTTTCATCAACATTAAAAATATTTTCAGGTCTGTTAGTCAAATCATGCTTCACCATTTGTTCTTCAAGTAGTTTAAAAAATGCACCTATCATCTGTTTTTGATTTGCTCGAGCGTATTTATTAACTGTTCAGAATATTTTGAAAATTATTATGGAACCTCCATCTAAAAAACGTCGAGGGCTTTGGTCGCTTTAGCAATTACGAGATGCAATGGCTACTGTTCATGGAGGACTAATGTCACAACGTGCGGCGGCTGCACGATATTCTATTCCCAGAAGAACTTTGGTTAATCACTTAAAGTCAGGAAAAGTGGAAAAACAAATAGGACGTCGCACAGTTTTAACTAAACAGCAAGAAAATGATTTGGCGGCGAGAATCAAAAGGCTTGCCTCCGTAGGATTCCCTTTAACGCCAAATGTTATTCGTCGGCAAGCTTATGTGTTTTGTGAACAACATAATATTTCAAACAATTTTAGTCCAACAGCAAGGCGCGCTGGTAAAGACTGGTTAAAGTTATTTTTAAAACGACATCCCGAAATATCTTAAATCCAGGAAGGGCACAGAAGCTTAACAAACCTATTGTTATGCAACATTTTACTGAATATAAGAAAATATACGAAGAGCTAGAGATTGGACAACATCCACAGCGTTTATACAATACGGACGAAAAAGGCTGCCGTCTCACCATCTACAATCAACCAATAGTATTGGCACAAAAAGGTGCTAAAAGAGTGCATATGGTTGCTCCCGAGCATGCAGAGAATGTTACTGTGGCTTTTTGTGTAAATGCATTAGGTAGTCCAATTCTACCAATGATAATATTCAATGGGAAAAGATTAAAGCCCGAATTCAAAGATTGCCTGCATGATCCCTCGTGAAAATGGCAAAGAAAGGCAGCATGACTTCGACACTGTTTATAGATTTCATACATCACTTGGGAAAATATAAAACGGCCGGCAGGTGTCTTCTAGTTTTTGATGGCGCTTCATGTCATTTAGATTACAATATTGTTGATGCAGCAGAGCAACACAACATTGTATTGTACTGCTTACCATCAAATACTACGCATGAGCTTCAGCCTCTCGATAAAAGCGTAAACAAGTCGTTTGAACACCACTGGGATGAAGAAGCCTTACGTTATTTATACCAAAACCCCGAAAAAAAACTTGCCAAAGCACGATTCAACTCGATTTTCAGTAATGTCTGGTCAAAATGTATGACCCTGACAAATATAACAAACGGGTTTAGAGCTACAGGCTTATACCCAGATAATCCAGATGCAATACCTGATGCAGCATATGCACCATCTATATTGACTGAAAGACATATAGCACCAGAAAACTTAACGACAGAAAACGATCAATTCTTGCAAGCTAGTCCTAGTTCTTTAAGACGGAATATATACCAAATACCTGCTAGCGATAGTTCAGATTCAGAGAACACATTTTTTGAAAAGCAAGGAAATGATCAATCTTTGCAAAAGTCACCAACTCCTGGTCCTAGTGGTATAAATTTACAGCATGCAGTGCAGAGGCCTGATGATTATATGATAATAGTTTAGATTCCGCCGAGGTCTTCTTTGAAAATCATAATTCATGTTCACCATCTTTGCTACGTCAAAATGACTTATTGTCACCTGTTGCTGATAATTATGGTGACTATACAATTGTACAATCACATATTTTTCGAAAAGCAGATTACACGACGACAGATCCCTCCACCTCTACTCAAAAGGTGACCATAATATCGAATGACATTGTCTCACAGGCTCTTACGCTTTCTAAATTACAAAACGAGAATTGAATGCTAATGAAAGACCTTGATTATTGTATCTATCTTTTTTTTCAATAAACGTGTTTTTGATTATTAATATTGTAGTTTTAATTTACTTAATAATGTACCTACCTTTACAAAAGAACGCAATGCTTCACATAGTGCTTTTCACACTTTATTTTATTTTATTTTATTAGGTTTACTTACAAACACTTACACTAATACATCAATGAACATACTAAAGACTAACTACATACTAGCTGAGTGGAGTGATTACTTAAAAGTAAGCACAACATGGACAAATAACAAAAACATTCATAAAGACAAAAAGAATTAAAAAAAAAAAAGTGTTATTATAGAAACAAAACTAGTACTATTATAGAAACAAAGTGTCATAGGTGAAAAAGTGAAATGAAGTGAAATGAAATTCTTCAATCCTACATACTTCCAGAGGGGTAAGCAAGTAGGACTCAAGACTTCCAAGATTTAAATAACTTTTCACGAAACTTATACAGCGAGTCAGAAAAAATATCAGGGTTACAGATTAAGTCGACCTAGATCCGTCAAGGGCGTGTAGTTTGCATCGTTTCGGACTGATTTGACTATGAAATACCCTACCCCAAACTTAACCGTTTTCGAGATATTGGACTTTTAATTATTTTTATGAAAATCGTCGATTTTTTGCTATTAAATTACATATTTCAAAATTTGTGAGTCTAATTATTGTTATTATTTATTTTTTACAAGTAAAATAAGATGTTTTATGTTACTTGTAAAAAATAAATTTAGTAAAATAAATATTTAGAAAGTTTACTTTTCTTTAAGAGATATCTAAAAAAAATATTATGGCAGATGTTTTGCAGATGTGCTTTAAAATATCTACGTTTCATCAGCTATCCAACAAGGTATAATAGTCTACGGTTTTATTAGAATTCATAGAAAAAAACTTAGTTCGGAGCCCCCAGGTAGCCGTTCTAACGATCCTAGGTTACCAGAGAGGGAAAAAATAAAACAATAGATAAGTACAAGATAGCATTTATTACAAAACATGTAAGGTTAAACCTTATTAAATTAAATGTTCAACATGTCCGCCTCTATTTTGCACACATTTTCGCATTCTTTTGCGCAGACCACTTTTTACTACACCAGTAGTTAAACTTCTTATTTCATTTGCCGCATTAATTATTTTGTCTCTCAGCTCTTCAACAGATGCAATTGGGTTGGGCTCATTGTAGACGAGACTCTTCATGTGGCCCCGAACATAAAAATCCATAGGGGTAAGGTCCGGACTTCTGGCTGGCCAGGGTATAGGCCCACCTCGTCCGATCCATTTGTTTTGATAATTCGTGTCCATCCATTCTCTGACACTTCTCCTGAAATGTGCAGGGCAGCCATCATGTTGGAACCACATGTCTCGAATTAGATGGAGTGGCAAATCATCTAGTAGATCGCTGAAGTCTCCTCTCAGGAAGTTCTCATAATGTTCCCCATTTAAATTGTCAGGGAGAAAATAAGGCTCAACCAAATGATTGGAAATGATGCCCATCCATACATTTAAGCTAAATCTTCGTTGTGACCCTTTTACTCTCTTCTTGTTTGGATTTCCCTGTTCTTTAGGGGCCCAATAATGAGCGTTGTGGTAATTAGTAATTCCGTCTTTATCAAAGGAGACTGTCCACTTTGTATGGAGGATTTGGCTTGGACTGGACAGACACTGAGAATAATAATTTTATATCAAGTTAGTGGCATTAACCAGTAGGAATTAGAATAATAATAAAGTTTTGTGTACAGGTGTTCCTAATTTGATTTTTGTGAAGATTTAAATGAAGGATTTTCAAATAAAATATCATTATTTTTAGTTATTTTTATTTTATTATTCTGTATCATATGTTAATAATATGTTATCTAAGAACTGGGCAGGTGGATTTATTGAAGCTTGATACCTTGCCCAGCTCAAAAACCAAATAATTGTCATTACATGGGCATAGCAACCCACTGTCCGTCGACCCACTATGCAATTACAGCAATACTGTTTTATGGCTTCTCTGCCTGACCTATTATTTTCATATATAATATAAATATAATATAGCTCTACCTCTACCTCTATAATATACCTCTATAAGTTCAAGGCTATGCCTTCTCCTTTGATTCACGTCGGTACCACAATTAATGCCCCAAGTAGCACAGATAGCTGTATAAATACTCACTTTTAGACCTATTTGAACCTCTAAGCGTATTAAGACTCTTTTAAGAGTACACTGGTGATCCTACAGCTGCATAATAGCTGTCAGTGATATTTAAACAGCTTAGGCTGAATAAGGGCTGTTTAGTGGATAAAATTACGCCAAATGCTGTATAAGAAGGTATTTGTGAACTCTTATTACACTGACTTATTAAGGGGGCACGTGTGAACTATTATGAAGCTTGTTGCTGAATATCAGAGTTTTAACTATTCACGTCGCTGTTTAACATGAATCCACCATTTTGTTGTATAACCTCATAACCTATATAAATATACTGATTCATTTTTCAACTTTTATGATGTTTTGTGTATGAATTAGGAATGGATTGCATTAGTTTTTACTTCTCGATATCATAATAGCAACTTTTTATCTTATAATTCTTTTCAAAGCACTAAAAATTGTTTATTCAAGTTTTCATCACGGCTTATTTATATCACGAAACTAATTAAAAACCGAATATTTTCGTGGCGCACTAAAATTTTCTTAGGTAATATATATGTATAATGTCAGTAAAGTTACATTCCCAATCATTTTTCTTTTATAAATATGAAAACAATGCACTTAACTTTGAATTTATAACCACACGTATTCAATCAAATTCAATTCACTCCACGAAGTATATTAATTTGCTAGATTTGTATTATCTATGGTTTGCTACTTCACTTTTACGTCACGTGACATATTTGCTGAATAAAGAGTAACTTGTGATCTTTTACTCAACTTAAGGCTGTATAATTTGTGCCCATTTAAGAGGTATAAGAGCTGTATACGGCCGTATACAGCCCTTATGCAGCTTTTTTATACAGCTTTAAGCGTGACGGGAATTCGTTATTCAGCTGCTAAGCAGCCTTCGTGTGCTACTTGGGGCATCTCAATTCCAATACATCGGAAGTACCTTCCATTGGAATTACATCCACGGCGGGTTCCGTGTTCAGTCCGAGGTCAACATTAGGGCTTCGATCAGTACCAGTAGGAATGCCAAGGTCGTCGTAAAAAGCGTCATCAGTGTCCATTATTATTAGCAAATGTCGATATAGAAAAACGGGAAACAACAAAAATAACAACTATAATGATTAAAACACAACTAATAACAAAGCGAACTACGAACTGCGAATGTAGTTTTCTTTTTACCGCGGAATGGAATAAAAAAAAATGACAAGTGACACTGACAAAACAAAGCCAAAGTCTGTACTATTACGTCAAGGGTTGCCATAAGACACTTTCGAGAAACAATTAAATCGATTAAATCGATAATCGAAGTTATTAGAATATTACAAATAAAAATGGAATAATAACATTATTTCTATGCTATTTATAAAATATTCAATAATAATAGAATAGAATAGAATTCTGAGATTTTTCACCATAGTTAGATGATTTTTGCAGTTAACTTTTCTTTTTTTCATTCGATTTAAAAATATTTATAGATTTAAAAATCGAATCGACTATTTGTTTTTTTTAGACTGGAAATGTGCGTTATAGCGGAAATAAACCGGAACTAAATATTTAATGAATTAAATACTTATTAAATTCAGTTTTTATCAGTTTATATTGATACAACTGAAAATCACAAATAATCATGATTTAATTTATAATAATTTTTGGTATAATTGTTTTTTTGCATGAATTCTGTTCACGCCAAGCCAATAATGGACAATTCCCTTTTGACTCATCTGTCCACAAGATTTTCTTAAGAAAAGACGGGTCTTCTAGATCTGCATTTAGCATAAATCTGCAGAAATCTAATCTTCTTACGGGATCTCCTTCTTCGATAGCGTGTACTGGCGTGTAGTAGTATGGGTATAAGCCCGCAGTGTGTACTGTAAACCACACTTTCCATTGCGAGAGTCCCAGATCACGGGCAACAATATTATATATCCTCGTACTCCAGGATGGCGGGCACGATGTGCCGCTCCAGGTGAAGCTCCTGTGAAAAACACTTCCGGCACGATTAGTGATATAACTTGAAGAGAAATCTTAAATAAGCAATGAAGACTTTTTAAAGAATTTCCAGTCGCTAGAAATCTAAGTACCACAGCAAGGCGTACATTGGCTGGTATTGATTCTCTAAATTCCGTATCTTGTTTTTTATTCTTGGTCCCATCAACTGTAGAAGGTATTCGAAGTCAATTGCAGATAGGGTTGCCACCTTTTTTTTTGCAGTTACAGTACATTGGTTATTATAGGTAAGAAAAAAAAAGGAAATAGTATCAAAATAAAGTACAATTTATTTTTCTTTATTATTATATTTAAAAACATATTTTTTATTGCTTTTTGCAGTTTTTATCAAATTAGTATCGCCACTAAACAATTGCACAGCATCTTTACAGTCTATATTTAAATTAAAGTAAATAAGTAATTAATTTTTTATCAAATTCAGAGACGCTTTGTTTCTTTCGTCTCGCCATCACAGAAAAATTCTTTCTGTGAATGCTGACGTGGCGGGAATAGACAATAAAAATGAAATTACTTTATACAAGTTTAAAATATTATCATCACTATTATTTAATACTTGCTGCCATTTGTAAAAACGCTTAGAGCAATTTCGATGTCGGTATCGGACATCTTCACATTGGCTCTGACAGAACAGGACTGGTATAAACACCAACGTGTGGACGCCTCACGAATTTACCCACCAACGTTGGTGCAAGCGTTGGGGCCAATGTGTGGAGCCGGCCTCGGAGTACATACACTGACGTAATTGAGCTTTGTAAAGTGTGTACAAGTAGGTAAAGTTAGTGTAACAATGGCTTTCGACGTAAAAGTTGCGCTAAAATTATTACCACTCATGACTAATGAACAGCTAATTGATGGAATTGAATATTATAATTCTATATTTGCAACGCCCGCAGCCGCCCATGCAAGAAAATTGGTTAATTTTGTGTTAAAAAATAGATTATCCCAATCTGCGAAATTAGAATTGTCCCCTGATTACTCGAGCGTGGATGAGTTAGTGGGTGACATGAAGAAAATTTTATTACCTCACAAGTCTGTTTCCTGCCACTTATAATTTGAGTACCTTCAAGGCAAGAGTGAATAGGCATTTTCTAGGCAAGCGCGCTCCAACCTAGACCTCATCAGTGCTGTCCAGTATTGATTGTCGTCAAACGCAAGTCTATTTCGGATAAAAAAAAAGTGTTGCACAAGCATATATAAGCTGTGAAGCTTTTTCTGGGCTGTAATTCAACACTCTGTCAAAGCCCAAACTCCTGAATGTGCCTTTCAGGTAGCCGTTTGCACGCTCCACAAAATTCCTAGTTTGGCAATGCGGGTTGCTATATTTTTCGGCAGAACTGTTGGATGCCGCATTCATATTATCATTTCCTTTTATTATTATTTCCTTCTCTAGTTTTTCTTTAACAAACGCTTGTTTAATTTCTAAATGTTTGACTCTCGAATTACCAGTGGCCATCTGTGCCATCCTGATAGTGGACTGGTTGTCTTCATAAACAGTTATGTTCACTTTAAACCCAAATGTCATCATTATATATTTTAGCCAACATGCCTCACTAGTTGCTAAACATAGAGCAATATACTCCGCCTCTGTAGAAGACAATGCTACAGTAGGCTGTTTCTTTGAAAACCAAATTACTGAACAACCAAATACTTTAAACAAACACCCTGCACTGGTAGCATGGCCGGGAGAAATTTTATCCCCGGGGAAAGGATAAAATGTTTATCCCCTTATCCACCCGTCAAGCATGGGCTCAGCGGCGGAAGAATATTGACAGTGGATAAAATCCCCGCAATTATTGCCATTATAAGAAAACATTGGAAGTAGGAGGTACAAATACCACAATACTTCAAAATTTATGTCAATTCGATCTCAAAAAGTCATTATTTTTATCTATGCTGGTGATTTTGACCATTAATAGGCTGTTAATAGGTGATTCGTAGGTTGTTTTTGTGGTTTTTTGTGTCTGGTTTTTGTTTTCGTTTATCGTGTATTATATATCGCTAATTTCTTTTTATATTATTACACAGGTCTACAAAAAATGAAAAACTTTTTTTGCTAGCAATCCTATTATATGATTTGATGAATGACTTGATAATTAGTCGTACAGAAGTTTTTCAAGGTCAAAACTACGTGTAGTTTTTGAACTACCCTCATCGGAAAAAAATACCCATTTTGCTATGTTTAATGTGTTCGTATTCCGCCAATTTGTGTGATTATCCGATAATATCATTATGTCGTCATATAGGAGGAGTTGATTAAATAATTCGAATACATTTTGTAACATTTTTGGTGAACATGTAGCGAAAAAACTCAGAAAACCTATAACGGCCTTCATAAAAAGGGCGTATTTTGACTCTTTTAAGATCGAGATCAAGGGCTTTAACCATCCCTGGGTACAAAATATCATGTGCAAATTGTGTATTGAATATTCGAGTCAGTGGTCGAGTGGTAAACGAGCACAATTGAGGTTCGGTGTACCTATGATTTGATCAGAACCAAAAAACTATTTTGATGATTTTTATTTGTGTTTAATCAAATTGCATGGGGCAAATTGCAAAAAAATGACATATCCAGATCTATCGTCTGCTAGACGGTCTTTACCACTCTCAGATGATACTATGAGGGCAGCACCATCGGATTCGTCGGAGACAGATATGATGGAGGTCTCTTCAAATGAACGAGACAGTGATCTTGAATCATCAGCGGCGCCCGTATTCTTTACTCAGTACTTTACGTATTTACCATTGCAAAGAGAGGTCTGAGACTAGCATCGAGACTTAAAGAAAGGAATTTAATTGCTACAGGCACGAAAGTCTCATTTTGTCGTGAGCATGACAGAGAAAAAATTTTCAAAAATTTCTTAGGTAATGAAAGGCAAAAAATGACGTGGAATTAGTTCAGGACCTTCTAGATAACTTTAAAAAGGTTGGCTGTAGCATGAGCATACAAGTGCACTGCCTGCACAGCCACTTGAACAAGTTTCATGAAAATCTTGGCTCCTACAACAAAGAACGAGGAGAGCGCTTCCATCAGGATCTAAAACTGACGGAAAATAGGTACCAAGATCGTTGGGATGAGCATATGATGGCAGATTATTGTTGGAGTATCACATGGGACAATCATAGCAATGAACATTTAAAAAAATCTGAATAAGAAGCTTCCTAGCTGTAAAATAATGTAATTAAATGTTAAAAATTGGCTTATTTTGTCTTTTTTAGACATACCTCGTATCTCGAAAACTACACGTAGCATTAAAAAAATAAGTATGCAGTTGTAATCCGGGTACCCAATATACTAAAAAACAGTTATAGTTTTGGCTGCAACATTTTCACTGTAGACCTGTGTTATTTATTAATCTTTAAGGAGAAAGCAAATATGAGTGCGTAAAAGTAAGTACCTAAATACTATCCTCACTTAAAATAATATAGGTTTAGTACCTACTTATCTATTGTTTTCTATATGAAAACGAAATTGTTGACAAATGTTTAATTTTACATAATATTGATATACTACACGTATTATTTATAATTTGTTCGTCTATTTTTATCGCCAAATGTATTTAAATTCACCTTTTCATTTAGATCAAGAAGCAACAAAAGCCAAATAAATGTTTTGGTAGACTTTATGTCGACACACAACCACCTTGCCACTGGTGAGTTCACAGGGCTCTTAGGAGCAAAAAGGGCAGACTCCCAGTGGCAAATTTTAAAAGATATCCTCAAGGAGTATGGGCCAGACAGGTCTGTTGAACAGTGGAAACAGGTAAGTCCACAACATATTGTAATTTCTTGCTAAAGTCAGTATGTAAGTACACAAAATGAAATGTTACAGTAATTTTAAGAGAAATGCGAGAAAGTAGTAGATATGTGAATATTCTTTTATTTGCAGACTTGGAAAGATCTAAAAAAAGGTGCGCGGAATGAGAATGCTGCAGCAGCTCGGGCACGCAGTGCCACTGGCAATGTGGTGGCGGTCCCCACTGTTTCAGAAGTTGGGACAAAGGTCCTTAATATAATTGGACACGATTCCTCCACCGGCATTGGGCCTAAGGAATCCATAATAAGCCAGGTAAATGTGTTCCAATATTGTGTCTTGTGTAATATTCTGTTTGAAAGCATGTTAATCTAATGTTTCTAATTTTATAACAGGAATGCATTGAAGTGTCGGTGGTGGAGCATGAGTCTTTCCATCCATGTATATTCCCCCTACCCACCTTCGCAGACGAGCTGGAAAATATTCCACCAGCCTCTTCCATTAATCATCCAGCCCCTTCCTCAAGCCACCCAGCCCCTTCAACCAGTCATCCAGTCCCTTCCACCAGTCATCCAGTCCCTTCTACCAGCCATTAAGTCCAGCCTTAAGGCGCGATTCCGCACAACGCTGCAGACGGCAGACGGCAGCAGCAGACGGCAACTGCATGTGCTGCGACGGCAGACGGCATTACTTGACAGTATGAATTTGTATGAGACCGATTCCGATGTACGACTGCAATTACCGCGCGGCAGGTCGTAACTTGTATTGACGCGTAGCGGCAGACGGCACTGCCGTGCATACACAGTACTGCCGCTGCCGTCGAACGAAGATGGACGTGTTAACTGACGATGAAAGTGAAACTTTTATTAATTTAGTATCTCAACATCCATGTTTGTATGATTCCAAAGATCCAAATCATAAAGATTCACGTATAAAAGAAAATATTTGGAAAGAAATCGCCGATACACTCAATAAAACTAGTAAGTATATTTTTATTAATTTTATTACAACTATTGTGTGCGATTTACAATGTTTTCTTGCCACGATACTTCACCAGCTTGGGAACAAAAATATTCTTTTAATGTATCTCGAATTGCTAAGCCTCCGGCATTCGCAAATCCACCAACATTCGCCATTCTAATCATATTGTCAGATGGTATTTCTTCTTCACGGTGATATCTTGGAATCTGCTGGTTTTCTAGATAACCATCTCGTAGTATGTTGTGCAAACAACAGGCAGACATTATTAAGTCGTCACAAGTTTCAGGTGAAATCGGTATTGGTATGTAAAATACTCTAAAAACCTGAGATAATAAGCCAAAAGCGTTTTCGACTACACGTCGAGCACGACATAGCCTGTAGTTGAAAATATCTTTCTGCTTGTCATGTCTCGCAATTCTTTGAGAATATGGCTTCATCATAAATGTATCGAGAGCAAAAGCCTCATCTCCAATTAAGAAATGTGGCAAAATATCATTTGTTCCAGGCAATTTTTTTGGTTCTGGAAAATTGAATGTATTATTTTGTATTTTTTTTCCCACTTCTGACTTTTTAAATATATTACTGTCTCCTTCTTTCCCATATGACCCCACATCAACTGCAATGAATTTGTAGTTTGAGTCGGCTATTGCTAACAACACTATAGAGAAGTATTCTTTGTAGTTGAAAAAAAGAGATCCACTGTGCTGCGGTGCTCTTATACGAATATGTTTGCCATCGATGCTTCCGACACAATTTGGCATGTTCCATTTTTCCCAAAATTCTCTTTCAATTCTTTGAAAATCGTTTTTAGTAGGGGGAGGCATACAAATTGCAACAAGTTTAAGTCGAAGCAAATGTAATACTCGTTTTACCATTCTTGATATACTGGGTGACTTTTTCCTGCGTCTTGAAAAATTTAGATCATACTATGTAAGTGGAGTATAAGATATACATAGTATTATTAGATTAATATCTCTTGTTTTATTATAGTTCATCATATCCAACATACTACGTAAACGTAAGACATACTACTCAATCAGTCGCGCGAAAAATGAATGAAAATAGGTAGGCGGCGTCGGCGGCGGCGCGTGCGATGGCAATATGCTCGTAGCCTGAGTGAGTGAGACGGAAGAGCGCTGTTTTCGCGCATTGTTTTACGTAACAGGACTTCGTAGGTATCTACTCAAAATTATTATTTTGATGATTTCGATTTTTCCTTCATACTTATACGGGCTAAGGACCTTAGTAAAGAAGGTAAGGGATTCAGCATACCTACAAGTTACACTTTTGTTTTACAAAACTCGTAAATTGCAAAGAAAAAAGTTTTTAGGTATGAATTTTAGGTAGATTTGTTCTGCCAATCATAAACTAGAATCTACAGCATCCTAGGCGTATTTAAAAAATCGAAATCAACTTCTTTACATCCCTACTGATTAATAAAAGTATACTTACATAATAAAAAAATCCTTCCTAATGATATCGTAATAATTGTTCAAAATGTCCGGCGCATGTAAAGCTTACACGCGGGTGAAGTGATATGGATGCATGCTAGACATGTTTAGCAACTTCCATACATGCATGGTCAAGCAACCTTTGATACTCGTATGTTCTCAAGATCAATGCCGTGCTTGGAACTCGCGGATTCGGGATACCATTCCTATGCAATGCCTGTAAATTGTTTGGATCTGCGTACATTCTTCGCGCACCATCTAAACTTTCACCTGACTGAATGTAAAATCTCACCATCACTAAATACCTACTCGGTATTAAAATATTCGTATGCCATATTGTACACTTCTTTTATTTACAAAGTATTTACACTTCAACGCGACGTCACACGTGACACGACCGTAAATAATCGAAATTCGCATCCGACTAGTGTCCTTATTCCTAGGACCTTAAACCAAAACTGATCTGCGCGGGTTGCGGGGAGAGCGCATCGCGCAGAAATAGTGTAGCGCGGGTGCGCGGGGGCGGTAAAAGCAGGCTCGCCGCCTAGAGCAGTGCGACTGTCGGCGGGCGCGCCGCGCCGACAAAGGGCACCGACCGAGGTTGCCGACAGCCTTCCCGCCGACAGCCGGCTACGAAAACCACGCGGAAAATTGTTCGCGTATTTGTTAGGGTGACTATGATTTACGATTTTTGTATTTTAACTCTTTTTTTTTAATTCTTATTTTTTATGTTATAATATGAAAAAAATACTTTACATGATTAGTATTTATTGATAGAATAAAGATCACAATAAGTTAGTAAAACTAAAAAAAAAAAAATGTAACGATGCCATGAGCTTCTATTGCATTTACTTATCAACCCTTAATTTTTTCAAGACGCTGAAAAAAGTCACCCAGTATATGACCTTGATATACGATATTGAAATGATAAGGAAGCATAACTTTCTCCTGTTGCCATGAATCTGAAACAAAATAATTACATGATAACAAAATTTGAGATTTTGTATTTAAATTGCAGGTGATGGTTGTAAAAAACAATGGAAGACAATTCGCGATGGGTACATGCGCTTCAAACGAAAAAATAAACTGCCCACTGGGTCAGCAGCTCCGAAAAGTAATCGAACAAAATGGAAATTATACAGATTAATGTCTTTTCTGGATAATGTCTTACAAGAAAGGTCTAGTATTGGTAGCGTAGGTTCGGAGTCATCACAAAACTGGACCGAAGAGTCAGCACAGGATAATATCCAGCAAGAGATCGATACAATGCATTCTGAAGTAAATATCGAGCAAGAGAATGCTATCATGAACACCGAACGTGATATGGCTGCTCCTTCTACCTCAGCTGACCGGCAAACAAGAATAATTAATAAACGTCCTCGAAGTAATAGAAATGAAATTGTATCATATATGAGAGAGAGAGAGAAATCTCGATATTCGCTGTTGAAAAATATGTCTCGACCTGATGATGAATTCAACTCGTTTGCTAATCATATTGAACATGTTTTAAAAAAATTACCAACACAATTACTTCAAATAAAAGCAAAACAAGAAATCTTTGCCATTCTCACAAAGTATGAGATACTGGGAGCAGAAAACAGTATTATATCGAGTCCTTCAACACCGTCTACTTCGACAGTTAATATCTCCGAACCGAGTACTTCTGATGACAGTCGATACACAATTGTAAATAATTATTCTCCAGTTAGCACTTATTCGGAACCAACTGATTTGACATTTACTGCAAATACGTACACAACAAATGTGTCTGATGGTAATCGGTATACAATTTTAAACAATTATTCTACAATTAGTACTTCCGAACCGGAACCAACGAATCATACATTGCCAGATTTGTTTAATAATTAGTTTCATTAACACCATCATAACAACAACAAAAAAAAAACTTGAGATGTGTCGAGGGACACCCGGATGGAACGTAGTTCCATCCGGGTGTCCCTACACCTGGTAAATAAAAAGTCATTACGTAGTAGTAAATAAAAAGTCACTTACCTCAGCGTTATAAATAATTTTTCTTCTGGCGTTATTGTGTTCTTCAGTGTTTTTGGTTTAAGATCGTCGTAAATTAAAGAAAGTACAAAATTAAACTGATTTTTATTTAGCCGGCAATAACTCCTGAAAAGTTCTTCACTGATATTCAAGTGTCTCTTTATCAAAGTTTCATAAGAGCCTTCTTCTAGCCTATTTCTGTAGAATGGGAGTATAGGTCTACTGCTTGAGTAATACAATAATAACAAGTCATCGTCGTCTTCTTCTTCTTCCATTAAAATTTGCAGCAATTGATTATTCATAGCTCAGATTCACAGAGACACAACCACAACTCAATAATGCCGCGATGTAACTGCTGCCGGTTTCGGAATAGATACGACGGCAATTGAAGTCCGACAGCAAGTGACGTCAGCCATCTGCTGCTGCCGCCTGCCGTCTGCAGCGTTGTGCGGAATCGCACCTTTATCCAATTCATCCCAACATAATAGGAAAGATTTTATAAAATTGCAGCAAGAAAATAATGCTTACTTACAAGTAAAAATTCTTTTTTATACCTTTTTATTTCCTTACTAATTGCATGAATGCTTTAATTTCCTTTCTGATTCTGTTTTGCTACAGTCAATATTAATTTGACCATATCTTTCAGAGTATAGAAGAAACTCTCAAAGAGCGTAACAACCTTTTGCATGCTTTTGCAAAATCTATTACTCCGTGAACAGAATGTTCACCTAGATCAGAAAGATTAAAAGATTAAATCTTCTCAAAAAATTAACGTACAGGAAACGAAGAGTATCGTTAGCAACAAAGAAAGATAAGAATTAGGGGGACCATAATCTCAAACCCGACGTTTCGAATGAAATAATGGAAAAAGTTAAGACCTTTGTTGAAAACTTGAAGAGATCAGATGAAGAAAGACAAAATATTGAAGCTTTACTGCGAAGAAGCTCAAGTGCATGGCTAGAACTGCGACGATCATTGCTCACAGCATCCAATTTTGGACGAATTGTAAAAAGGAGAGGACACACGTTGCTCAAACGTAGTCAAAGAATTATTATACAAAGCTAATAATTTAGATCATGTAAAGTCATGAATACGAGAAATTTTCTCTTGACGAATTGGCAAGACAAGAAAATATAATAATTAAATCCTGCGGACTATTTATTGATCCAGCATTTTTAGGAGCTATTCCGGATGATATTTGTGGTGATGATACGATTGTTGAAGTAAAGAGTCCAATAACACATAAAATCGGAATAGACCAAGCAATTAAAGATAAAAAAGTTCAAAGCAAACAATATTGGTTTATACAAATACAGGCAGCTGCATGAGTTATATCGCTTAGCTCTAATCGGAACGCTGACCCACGACGAGACCGCCGGACACGAGTAGCAGCGTCAGCAGTTGCGACACTGCGACCAAAATTAGAGTTTACCTTAATATTACTTGTTATTTTTAAGATTAGAATTTAACTAGCTCTCTAATAGTTACATCGCGTAGCTTTAGATAAAATTAATTTGTAATTTATTTTAAGTTCAATTAATAAATAAGGTAAAAAATATCAGTTTTTTTGGGACCTCGGGCTGTGTCTTCCTTCATTCATGTCACCAGAAAAAATATTTGCTTGTTTGGCGTGTGGTCGAACCGAAACAATACACAGAGATGATGAGTTCTTTAAAAAGAACATGAAAACAGCTAAGCTTCTTGCATTTTATGAAGATTGTATTTTACTCGAACTTGTAGACCCACGACATACAAGAAATTTATCTATAAGGAAATCAAAGAGCATAAAAGATGCTATTGAAAAACAACAGAAAAAAAAGCTGGCAAAGAGAGCAAAAAACCACATTTGCACAGCGATAAGCAACAAAATGTTCAAAAACTGGAAAATTCTCCCCAAAAAGATGTTCCACATTAAAGTCATATGCATAACAAGTTGGAGTTGAAACATCTTTGAAAACGAAAGATGATCTCTGTCCGTGCCTTGAAACCGGCGTTGGTCGCAGACGTGCTATGTGCTGTCTTAAGGCTAGCGTCTACTAGGTGGATCGGGTCGGGCCGCATCGCAACGCAAAACTACGCCTCCCTATGTTTTGTATGAAATATCGTTTATTAGCGACGGATCGGAGCGCGGCGGGCGGCAACGCATTGGCGGATCGCTTCGCAGGCGTATTTCTGTCGGCGGTGCGCTGCGACCCGACCCGATCCGTCTAGTCGACGCAGGCAGGCGGATGTGAGCGCACGTGCCGTGCTCATAAAAATAAACGAAGAACTGCTTATTTCTTTAGTGCAAAAGTATAGAGAACTGTATGATCTAGGAGACCCTAGATATCACGATGAGCAGCGGCGCATGAATATATGGCAACAAATAGCACAGATTTTGAATGAAACACGTAAGTTCATTTAAATTATAGGTTTTCGACCCGTATGTATGTAATATTCCAGAAATGCCCAGGTTTTGGGATATTATTATGTTAGTCTATATCAGCTTCTATTATAGACCTGTGCCAAATTTCAAAAGTGTATGTATGTTTGTCCACGTCTCCAAAAGTGTAAGTCCGATTTAAATAATTCTTTTTTTGTTGTACTAGGTATTGTTCAACTTAGGGAATGGTGCAAACTTCATCAAAATCGGTTCAAAAGTTTTTGAGATAGGGAATGTTATTGTGTATTATTATTAGACAGGTGCAATATTTGTTCTCACATATCTCCGATACTTACTAGTCCGATTTAAGTAATTCTTTTTTTTTTGTTAAACTAGGTATTATTCAACTGAGTGAAAACTGTAAGATTCATCAAAATCGGTTTATTAATTATCATACAGAGAGTTAAGTGTACTTAAATTAGTCTTTCACATGAAAAAATGGTGAAATAAAAATGTTTAAATAAAAAAACATAAACAGACTTCACTGGAGTCGGAGCACCTCAAAGCACCTCCAAGCGAAGACTTCATTGAAGTCGGTTTATGTTTTTATTCAAACATTTATAAAATATTATAAGTATATCAAACTTTACGCAATAATAAGTAACTTATTATTAATTTATAATTATATTTATTCTTCTTGCGCTTGCATATCTGGGTCTCGGTCTATGTGGCGATATCCTCTGTTCACAACTGTCATTTGCCATGGACATGAGCCTGCACGAGATACGAAATAACTTTTGAATTTGTTGCGAATTGCGAAAGCGACTTGAGATGAATTACCTCCAATAATTCAAATTCAAATTCAAATCATTTATTCATACAAAAATATCATTTCATATACAAATGGATTATGCCAACAGCTAAGCTAAAATCGTTAGTTATTAAATAAAATTATATATACATAAATTAATCTTAGGGTACATATTAAAACATAAATACAAAAAATGAAATTGAAATTTAAACTAATTTAAAACTACTCAATATGCTTATGACATTGAATTGTGTGTGTGTGTGTGTGTGTGTGTGTGTGCGTGCGTGCGTGCGTGCGTGCGTGCGTGCGTGCGTGCGTGTGTGTGTGTGTGTGTAGTATATGTGACTGTAGCGAATGGATAAATTTATTTCATAATTTTTAGCAATTTTTCCGTACTTTCATAATCAAGTGTTTGTGTATTTGCACATACTTGCTTGCTGAATCATATAAATATTTCCCGAGAAAGGATTGGTGCCTTTGAGCAAAACTAGTTCTGCAAGGTGTGACACCACAAATCTTATCTTGCCTTCTTTTTTCCAAATAATTATTTTTAAATTTGTTTTTAGCATGTTGGTTCATTATAGTATTATAAATAAAGTGCTGTCTAACTGTAAGCACCTCACACTGTTGATACAGATCGCGAGTTGGATAGTCGAATGGCCTACAAGTAGCAACTTTTAGGACCAATCTTTGGGCTCTTTCAAGTGGAAGCATATGTGAAGTATATGCTCCTCCCCACGCTGTAATGCAATAGGTTATAATTGATTCACAAATAGCGCTATACACACATTTTAGAGTCTTTGCATCAACTACATGTCTAATATTTCTAAAGATAGCTGAGAGTTTACGAACACGCTGAGTAACTGCATTTATATGTGGCTGAAAGGTCATTTGGCTGTCTATAATAACCCCTAGATATCTTAAACTATTTTTTCGAAGATTTCGAAGAGGAGGGCGCTGCAGTGCGCTGACGTAGAACGGGGTCCGTAAAAATAGTGAAATATAAATTCAAAAAGCACAAATTCGTGGTTATTTGTGCGATATTAGTGTAGTACTACATATAACAAGCAAGTGAAAGTGTTATCCAAGATGTACAACATGAAAATACTGTGAAAAAAGGCATATAAATACATTCTTTATCAACCGGCTAACAAGTTTCAAATATTGTAAACAAGTGTCAAATTACATAGGAAAATACTAAATTTTGGACTAAGGAACTTATATCATAGTGAAAGAATATCAATATCAAAAATATAAAATGAAACAATAGCGAAAATAATAAAAAATCGAGAAAAGTGAATTGAAGGTTGATTAATAATAAAATGAGTGATGTGTTTACTTCGTGAACGATAACGCTTGCGTATTTTGACGCCACACCTTAGCGTTTTGGATTAATGTTATTGACACTGGAGCAGACATCAATAATATCCAAGTTCGATTCCCGAGTTTGAAGTGAGTGAGTCATTAATTACTATTCCGGATTTTTTAAAATTGATATATTACTAAACAAATACCTACTAGAAGTCTAAAAAAGATGGAAGAAATTCTGAAAATGTTAAAAAAGATACAAGAGGACATAATTGAAACAAAAGATAGTGTTAAAAACAGTGAAATGAAATTATTGAATAAAATAAATGAAAAGTTTGATGACGTTCAGAATAAACTACAAACTATAGAGGCAACGGTCAGTTCTCAGGAACAACGTTTAGACTTTCTTGAAAAACAGGTTAGAGAGAGAAATATTATTATTTTTGGTGTAGAAGAAAAAGAGCAAAACTACGAAGATTTGAACACTAAGATCCTAGAAATATTCAATGACTATATGAAGATAGATTGTAATAATTTAGACATTCAATCAGCGAGAAGAATGGGCAAACATGGCGAAAAAGTTAGACCTATTGTTGTAACACTTTCAACGCTAAGAAGAAAAATTGAAATACTACGTAATAAAAATATTCTTAAACAGTTTAACTACTATTTAAAAGAGGATTATCCACTAAAAATATAACAAAAAAGAAAGGAACTTCAAGAAAAAGTAAAGGAAGAGAGAGAAAAGGGAAACAGAGTATTTATTAAATACGATAAACTTATTATTCTGCCACAAAAAGAGACGCATGAAAATAAAAATCGAGGAAACAAACGTTATCTTTCAGAAACCCCTCCCGACAACCATAATATCAGACTTACGAGGAAATCTGAAGATTCAAAACAAACGCAGAAAAAGAATACCCTGACATCTTATTGGAGTAACAACCAGATGAAAAATACCTAATCCCAACCTCCGAAGCGACGCAGGCGCAAATGAATAGTTATTATTTACAAGTAATCATCTAAAGACCCTCTCTCCCCCCCCCCCCCCCTCCTCCAACCCGGCTGGTCACCGTGGAGGAGTAAGACCACAACCCCCCTGTTTCAAAACATAAAATACCACTTCAACTCTAGACACAAAAACATTAACAACTTAAACTTAAATTTCGATTTTGCTTTGCAATTAAAAAAAAAAAAAAATTGAATAAATTTATATTATTTTAAGTCATAAAAAAAAAAAAATATATATAATAATTAATTAATAAAAATTACAAGTAGTATACAGAATCAGTCTAAGCACCTTTGATAGAAACGGGGGGAGGCCGGTACCCTTATGGGATCCTTATCATATTTTTTAAATTTACTGTTCTAACTTTGACTTAACTACTAACACTACTAATATATAATATACTCGTAGGTAGGTAATTAGAAATATTAAAAAAAAAAAAAAAATTATAAGTATATTATATGCACAATATATACGTTAATATATTTATTTAATTACATCACAATTAATAATACTTAGAATTTAAGAACTAAAACTAACATGGATAAGAGAATAAATGTAATAGATTAGTATTAGTCAATAAGGAAATGTAAAGATAAGGAACAATAAAAGGCTTATTTATTATTTATTATCTTAAACTATGTACTCTTTCTAAGAGCTGACAACAACAGTGTTTATCTCGTGCTATCAGACAAGGGGCCGAATGGGCGTAAAGTCTAAAAGCACCTGTGTCAGTATTTAAAGCGTTTTTAATGCTAAAAGTGCTATATTTAGTTTTAAGAACATTAAGAGTTAGTTTATTTTCTGCAAGCCACATACAAACTTTATTTAATCCTACTTGTGCATTTTCAAATGCTTTTTTCCACGAGTTAGCCTTAAAAATGATTACTGTATCGTCTGCAAATGTTATTATTTTTCCATTTTCAAGTTTCATCTCACACAAATCATTGATAAAGGTCAAAAATAGGGTCGGGCCAAGAATGCTGCCCTGGGGTACCCCAAAATCATTATTTGTGTCGTTGCTTATCGTATTACCTATTTTAATACATTGATTTCTATTTGTTAAGTAATCACGTAACAAGTTAAGCTGTAGTATGTAGCTGCAAATAATTGGTAAATTTACTAGTCCCTCGTTCACAGTTTCTCTTAGATCATCTTGTGACCAATACGATGGGCTATTTGTCAAAAAGTTATGTAAACAGCATGTTGCCGCTACAACAATGTTGACATGTTCAGGAGTCATAGATAACCCCCTTTCATAAATTCTAAACCTTCTAGCTAATATACCAAAAGCATTTTCGCTGGTTCGGCGGGCCCTACTTAGTCGGTAGTTGAAAATTTTTTTTTCTTCGTCCGTTAATTGATTTCCAGGATACGGTCTCATTAAATGTTTCTGTAGCGGAAAGGCTGCGTCTCCCACTATAACATGAGGCATAATTTCCTCGGTACCCGGCAGTGCCTTGTCATCAGGTATATTTAATTTGTTTTGTGCCAATGATTTCCCCACGACAGAATTGGCAAATAAACAGCCATCAGAATTCTTTCCAAGGCCACCTATATCGAGTAGTGTAAATCTGTAGTCAGCATCCACTAAGGCGACCCATACACCTACAATAATATTGCGCAATGTTGATGATTGCACAATATTATTGAACATTTATGAGTAGTATTGAAGATTGCGCAATGATTGAGTAAAAGATTGAGGACTCTTAAATTTTATTGCACAATATTTATTTATTGTGTCTTGTGTATGGTATATTGCCCAATATTTTTTAGTCTACAGTTCGGAGCGGTCGCGTACGCACGCGTGTATTTTTGCAGCGAAAATGGCACAAAAAACTTCAGGGAAAGAAAAGGAACGAGAATTCATTATCGAGTGCATTCAATTATATCGTGATTTACCTGCTTTGTGGAATGTTAAAAGTAAATTGTACCATGACCGGGACAAAAAGAGTATGGCTTATGATTTGTTGCTTAGCAAGTACCAAGAGATGTTTCCTAAAGCAAATAAAGACGACTTGAAAAAAAAATTTAATGCTCTGAGAACAAACTATCGGAAAGAATTAAAAAAACACATGGATTCTATGAAATCTGGGGCAAGTGCTGATTCTATATATGAACCAACGTTATGGTACTACAGTGACATGAACTTTTTACATGATCAAGAAATGGCGTGTGACTCTGAATCTTCTATAGATATTACCCAAAATTCTGACACACAAAATTCTGTTGAAGATGATGTGGATTACATAATACTTAAATTTTGCTTATATTGGTTTACTAGCGTGTGATATAATAAATGATATGTTATATTTCAAGTGATTCTTATATTTTAGATATAACACAAAGTGGATGGGACACGCAAAATCTGCAGCTCGAAAATTCATGTGAGTTTAGTGTTGATTATGGATTGCAAAAAAATCTGTATAACGGAGAGAAACTAGAAATGAAACATACTGTGTTACTTAAAACATTTTTGATTTTCCTTAGACCACTATAATATATAATTCCAGTAGACACATATTTACCCAATACTATTATCATTACAAAATACATCTATTTTCTTTCTCCTCACAGCAATAGTCATCAATGCAGAGAGTCCGTCCTTAAATACTGCTACAATATCTGAAGTAGCAAGTGGGCCAGAGAGAGACACAACTCCGTTGCAGTCTCACATTCAGTCAGCTCAGTGTCAGTCAGTTTTACTAAACCGAAACTCCTCAGTACGCCAAAGTCGTTTAGGTAATATTGAATATTTTATATTTGGTTGCCAAGTAATACCTACCTGCTATGAGTTACCTTAAGTGCTTTAGTAAAATTTTCATAATTACAATTTAAGAACGTGTGTAGATATCATTAGTTATATTTTAAGTAAAATAACATAAATACGTAATCTTCTGTACCTATACATTCCTGTTTTAGTATGTAAGTTCTTTTGCGAAAATAAAGGCTTTTATTTATTTATGAGTTACCTACATAGAGAGTACCTAAATCAAAGTCTTATTTCAGGACCAACTGCAAATAATGTCATTTCTGCAAGACAGAAAAATGTTTTGAAAGAAGGCGAACAACAACAAGATCTTTATATATTGCGCCGTTCAATTCTCCTCACTGAAGAAAAACAAGCTTTAGAAAATCTGCGACACGCCAAAGAAATGAACAGAATTAAGGAAACAGATGAATTAGAGAAGTTAGAACACCAGAGGGAACTAAGAAGAATTGAATTGAAGAATTTAAATAAGCTGTAAAATAAGAAATTTTAGGAAACTACTTTCTAATTTTCTACCGGATTCCATACAGGGGTTTGATATGTCAGTCAGTTAGTTTCTTCTTTTATTAAATAATTAATTAAATTTATATTAAATAATTAATTAAATAATAATTAGGTAATTACTATATTTTGCTGTTGTTTTATTTTCTATTATACCTACTTATTATTAATTTAGTGAATGTATTATATCTCAATATAAGGTAAACTCATTTATCCAATGAAGAGAGAAATATGTATATATCTACTCTGATCTGAGCTGTGTGTGTATATGATTGTATATTACAAAATAATAATACATAGCAATAATGAATTCAACAGGTAAATTAAAACAGCCATCAAAGCTTGAGTTCACTATCTGCAATAAGCTCCAACTATCACAGTTAAATATTATGTTATATATATTGAAAAGTAACAAGTATTTACTTTATAATATATCCAGTAATCTTTTGATAGTATTTATTTTAATTAAGTTCATATTATCATGTGTTGAGGAATGTTAAAAAAGACTATAAATAAGAATATGTGTCAGTTATAATATTTATTTAGGTAATTTAGGCAAGGTATGTTAAACAAACATAAAGGTGTTTCATTTTTATTAAATAAGAATTCACAATAAAAATTATTATTTAGCGATGAGAACACACTATGAACTCAAGCATGTAAATTACATGCCTGATGTAATCAAATTAAGAGAAATGTCTTGAGATAACTCCCCGTCTCACTGCAAGTCCCGAAATACCTGATCTGCTTGGAGTTTCATCTGGTTGGGGCATTACTCGTTGAGGGATTGCTGGAGGCTGTGGATCTTTGAATTTTATTGCAAGATTATGTAGTACTGCACAAGCCACTATAATTGGAGGTACATTCTCTATTTTGTTACCCAACCTTTAATTTAAGCAAGGGAATCTTCTTTTCCATATGCCAAACAATCTCTCGACTGAATTTCTTGTTTTTATTTGAGCTTTATTGTACCTTTCCTCAGAAGAATTAGGAGTTGGGTTAATAATGGGAGTTAGTAGATAACTTTCACTCGCATAAGCACTATCCCCTAGCAATTTCCCTTGTATTGAACCTTCTTCAAATCTTATTTTAACTGAGCTGCTATTAAAGATCCTGCTGTCATGTTCCCGTCCAGGCCAGCGAGCAACTATGTCGAAAATTTCTAAATTTGGTCCTCCAACAACCTGAAATAAATGAAATAGGTAAGAAATAGGCTTTATTTTTTAAAAGCTGACTGGTAATTATAAATTAGTAAATTGGTATAACAACCTTATACCAATTATTAGGTACTTGAATAAAATAATGTAAGTAATGAGTTGGGGCCTAAAGATATAAACTTGTTTTACCTGAACATTGACAGAAAAGTAAGATTTTCGATTTCTATAAATTTCTGCATAAGGTCCTCCAGGGTTATTTATAGAAACATGTGTGCCATCAATGCACCCAATTATTTCTGGCATTCCAGAGATATTGTAAAATACTTGGTGGACAGCGTCACTCTCTGGCCCAGGTAAAGGGAATTTCACATACTGATTCAGTAGACTACATAATATTTTTGATATATGTGCTACGATACGACGGCTTGTTCTCTTTAGGACAGATTCGCTTTACGACAGATTCGCTTTACGGCAGATTCGCTTTACGGCAGATTCGCTTTACGGCAAAATTTGTACAGGTCGAGATAAAATATGGTCTCCACTCCAAGGAAAACTTTCCTTTATATAATTATTATTGACTGAGCGAAGTGAGCTCTCCGAGTCTACTTGAGTGAATTTGCACTTGTCCGTCATTTGAATTTTTTCTTTAAACTAAAGTTAGGTTAGGTTAGGGTTATACATGAATATTCAGGTGCCCGGCCGAAGGCCGGGCACTTAGGTTCTGTTGGGATCGTAAACCTACCTAAAGCTTACAAAAAAAAAGTAAGTAAAAAAAAAATTGAATTTTTTTTGATGCTAATATTAGGTACATTTTGATGATAGAACAATATAGGATGTGTTATAAATTATAATTATAATTAAAAGTTAAAACTATCTTTAGGGAATTATAGGATACCGCGAGTTCTCAGTTCGGGGCGAACCACTAGTTATATATTGTAATAATTAACGTTTAACATTAGACGTAATAAAAAATAATAATAGTTGACGCAAAACTGTTTTAACATGACTTGACCGATAGTAAATACAGCGCCATCTATTAGCATTAATGTATTAACTTGTTTAATGCATTATTAATTTTAAACAAAAATCTATCTATATATATTCGAGTTCACTGTACTTCTGCCGTAAAGCGAATCTGCCGTAAAGCGAATCTGCCGTAAAGCGAATCTGTCGTAAAGCGAATCTGTCCTAAAGCGAACAAGCGGATACGACACACAGTAGGTTGAGAGATGAAAACCATATCTCCACACACAGTCTGCAATTAAATATTTTGGTAAGTAAGTATTATTGTCTGTTTAAGCAAATTCGTGGTAGGTACCTAGGTAGGTATTAAAACCATTCATGTAGGAGGTATTATATTTCAACAAACCTGGAAACATCCTGTAGCATAAAATCGTAGTGCTGTCAGAACAGCCATGAGTGGTGGTATAGGTAGGCCTCGATTGGTATTCCGCTTTAATTGTTCACTTAAAAGTGGCATTATATTCCTAGTCAGGGTATCCTTTGTAAATCTGTATCGACGGCGAAATCCCATATCGCTGTAGAATTCCAAAGGGTTCAGGTGATTGCGAATATATCGCTTGGGCACAGATATTACGCGCATTTCACGCTGCAGGGCTTCATCAGTTCTCAGGTTCTCGATAAGAGTTAAGTCACTTTCAATATCCATTTTCACGAATTAAAATACTAGGTACACAAGAAGTCTCAAAATAAAAACTAAAATAGCACGAAACCGGCTAGCGGACTGTTTGGTTCATGAAATTCGGTCAGTCAACATTCAACACCCACATCTGGCCCACACGTGCCTAAATAGGGGATTCTTTTGTTTATGAATTATAAAGAAGTTGAATTCGAGTGTAAATATATAATATTTAATAGTCTTAATATATAATATTAGATAATTTTCAGCTTTCATATTTGCCACCTACTAAAGATGCAACTCGACAACATTCATATCGTATATACTTACAAGTGCAGCGACGGTTGGGAAACTGTCTTTCACCGTGCGAATGGGGTTGGATAAAGCGTGGCCCAACACTTGTTCCAGTCACTACAGAGCTTCCCCTTGCGCCTGATAATTTACTGAATCTCATCAGCTGTGGTTGTAAAAAGGGATATGAACGTTGGTGCGAGAGTAGAAAAGCAGGTTTGATGTGTTCGGCAATGTGTCGCCATTGTGTTGGCCAATCGTGTGATAATTCTTCGGAATTAATACTCGAACACGATGATGATGATGTGATATAAGTGAATAATCGCAAAATTGTAATTTTTCCTTTTTTAATAAATATATACAGATTTATTTTACATTATTTGTAGTATTTGAAGTTCCTTTAAAAATACACTATTGTAAAAAAAAATATAAATTAATTTTATTTTTTTACTAAAGACCCTGTATATCTTATGACAAAAGAGGCGGAAGCTTGGGGACTTTCGACTAGTAGTTAATTGTCAAATACAGCGTCAGTATACCAAATTTCAGCTATGCGTCGTTTCGTTGCACGCCGTGGGAGGCCGTTCGAAATTTACAGCGATAACGGTAGAAATTTCATTGCCACCGCTAAAGAGCTCGCTAGTTAATGAATTATGGGAATATCAAAAAGGACGATTTCAAGAATATTAAATAAATACAAAATGAAAGGGGAAGTGTCCACACCATATCGGTCTACTCCAAAACATAAAATAATTGATAATTTAGATGAATTTATACTTTCCGCTATAAGGAGAAAGGTCCATCAATTTCATTTTAACAATGAATTACCGACAGTGGATAAGGTTATGCGGGCAACTAATGACGTTGAAGACCTGCCATCTTTCAGTCGCTCAACCACATAAAATTTTGAAAAAACTTAATGAGTGGATTTTTGAAGCAAAAAAAAGTGATGGTGATTACCACGGGGAAATGGATGCTCATAATTTTGAAATGTGGTAAGTATTTAAAAAAGCCATTATATAATTTTAACTAACCGGACTATTTTACTGTTTACTGTGATTAAATCTTTCTATTTATTACTTACAACATATATTTTCCGTTACAGGTTCGAGAAAATATTAACAAAAATAGAACCCGGCTCGGTTATTGTTTAAGATAACGCACCGGACCACTCCCGACTTGTAGACCTAACATGAGTTGGCGGAAGGCAGATATACAAGCGTGGCTGCAGAACAAAAATATTCCTTACGAAGACAGTGAAATTTGAGCACAATTGTTAACAAAAGATAAATCTCTGTTTAATAAAAGGGTGGTAGATGAAATGGCAGCACGCAAAAACATAATTATTTTACGCCTTCCGCCTTACCATTGTGAATTAAATCCAATTGAATTAATATGGGCACAATTAAAATCTTATGTCGGGAGGAATAATAAAAGTTTTAAATTAGAAGAGATTAAAGAATTAATTACAAAAGGCTTAAGCCAAATTGGTACGGTGCCTGACGCAAGTTATATGGCAATTGCCAATGGACACTGAATTAGTCTGCTATAGTTATAAGATTACTAACCGACTCTTTTTAACTATTAGCTAGCATACGTCATTCGCGAATTGAAGGTCAGAGAGACCGCTTTGTTGTGACCATAATTATTATGTATGTGTGTACTAGAAGTGAAATAAATTAATTTTTCTTGTGTTAATTCTGTTTTAATTATACTGTTGGATGTTGGATTGGATCTAGGCGTTATCACATGTCAAAAAAAAAGAGGAAAACATGATGCAGCTCGATGGAATTTTAGATGTTGCATCAGAGGCACCTACCCCAAGTTTCGTCACAGACGTCACATCCGAAACCAAAGAAGATGATTCTGATGAATTTGAAGATTAAAAAAATACTAAATACTTTGTTGTTTGTATTACTCATTTCCAAATACCAAATATTATTAACAGAAATAATTGAAATCTTTGATCATGATCAGCGTGTCGATTCTCTAAAAATGATTGCAACAGTCTAACGATCGCAATGGCCTCTGATTTATGGCGTTCTTGCTGCATCAATGCATTTTAACCAATAGTGGGAGGGTACCAGCCAATCAGAGGTCATTGTGATCGTTACACTGATGCAACAATTTTTACACATCGACACAAAAGTATCTGATTACCATTCAAAATATATGAACTAACAATATTTTTATTGAATTAGTTTTACACGTAATGTTATAACGTGACTCCGTTACTACTATTTATTGGTAACATAAAAAATAATGTAATTATAACTTAACAGTAAACAATGGGTGCAATAAAAATAAGACCTGGAGCAAATTATACAATAGTCACGTTTTTGTGCTGAAGGCACCGAGCTTCAAAATTACCTAAAAATGAGTAGCACGTATGCTTATGGGCACGGGGATAAACTTGAAAACACATGGGCGCGTAAGCGGCAGGTGAAGTGCTAATAATATTACTGGTAATATAAACTGTACAACTTTCACTCTCTCTCAAGACGAGTCGTTGCCTAAGTAAAATAATTATTTGTATTGTATTTATTTTTACTTGTATTGTACTCAGGAAAATTCATCGTGGAAGCACTGAATACATAGCATAGTTTCAATAACAATTGTAAAATTTTTATTTTTTTTTGAAAAGAGCAACCGCCGAGTTTCTTGCTGGCTCTTCTCGGCAGGAAAGGCATTCCGAACCAGTGGTAGATTCATTGACGATTCAAAAGTGCTTGTAAAAGTTTATTTGAATAAAAAATATTTCTATTCTATTCTATTCTAATTAAAGCCGTATTTTGGCCTTGGTGCACTAACTACCGTACGCCTCGATGATGTGATAGTAACAAAACACCATCTTTTTCATAATTATATTTTTAAGAGGAATTTACAAGACAAAAGAAAAGATAAATATGCGTAAATTATTTTAATTAGATTTTTGTCCTACTCTAATATAACCTCCATTTATGGGTAACATTGTACTATAAACAGTTTTATTAAAAGTTCTGTAGTATGTGTATTTTTATTTACCTTTTCTTTATTTCTTTATAATAAAAATAATAATGGCGAACTGATAACGAAAGACAGTTAATAGGATTAGTGTTAAAGAAAACGAAAAGGGTTGATTTTGATACCCTTTTATTAATTTAAGCGGAAAATTGTGCACACTAAACGCGTGGTCACGTCCTTCACCTAGCCGCGTTCAAGGTAATAAAAATGTCCTTCAAATGATGACGTCAGGCCGTCACTTCAGACGCAAGCGCCTGCCAGTTTTTAGAGGCAATTTCCTGCTTTGAGGTATACAGGCTTTGGCAGGCTTGAACAAACTCCCCCCCTGGAATACTCTCGAGTATTACTGAAAAGGCTCTTCTTCACGTAGCAGAGGGCAGTCTCGTGAGGGCTCGCCTGATGTTTCCTCTTTGGGTTGTGATCTCCGCAACTCTGGCCACCCCATCGATTTCTGGGAACAGCTCTTTGACGCGCCCTAGACGCCAGTGAAGTGGTGCACAGTTTTCTTGTTGAATGAGAACCAGGTCTCCGACGCGAAGAATCTTCTTGTTTGAACGCCACTTCAAGCGCTGCTGCAGCTCGCTGATATATTCATTTTGCCAGCGCCTCTAAAAATGCTGGCGGGCTTGTTCTACGCGGGCGTAGCGCTGCAGGTTTGTAATCTTCTCAGTTTCCAAGTTTGGGTCAGGCAGCGATGTTAGTGGCCGACCAATCAAAAAGTGTCCTGGGGTAAGGGATTGAAAATCGTTGGAAGAGGATGAGATAGGACATAGAGGACGGCTATTAAGAATAGCCTCCACCTGTGCGAATAAAGTAGATATCTCCTCGTATGTAAAATTGGAGCTCCCCATAACATGTTTTATGTGGTGCTTTGCTGACTTGATACCTGCCTCCCACAATCCCCCAAAGTGAGGCGCGTAAGCAGAAATAAAATGCAATTTAATGTTTTCATTGGTCGCGAAGTCAGATAGAAGTTCTGGCGCATCTCTCAAAATTAATTTGAAACGTTTTTCAAATTACAACACACTGGTAAACACATAAGATCCTAAACACTTTTATAATATAAACCATAAAACTTTGTCTTTTCTCACACTGTGGAAACTTATAAAAAATAGCGTCCTTACGCGAATTATTATAACGGGCACATAACACTTGTACTATATTTCAATAAATTGAAATAACAATTGCTATTCTGGGACAGTGAAGCGAAGCAACGAGACGAATAGACGAAAAACATGATAAGCGCCGTAGCCGCATAGCTGCCAACACCACACAGTGTTGCCAACTGATATTGACTATGGTTGAAAATGAGCGCCAAAGAAAATCTGACAATGAAGTTAAAAACTACAATAAAGTAAAGATCTGTCATCAAGTTATCTCATCTGTGGACAACAGTATGATAAAAAGAATTATTTAAAAAATTGATGATCATATTTGACTGTTTGATACGTTTGTAAAGTTAACCCACCTTCACTGTACCGAGCCGCCGCGTGGTTCAATAATATATTACGTTTCTAAAGTTACCTCCACTGTGCCGAGCCACCACACGGTTAAATAAAGGTGAGACCGCACTACGCGGAACTGCGCTGCAGCGGAGCGACGCAACACTGCACTTTAGAATATTATTTCTAAGTAAATGTATTATACATATCGCACTACGCGGCAGCGGAACCGCGCTGCGCGACAAAGTTGGGCAACTAAGCAAAATTGATGCACAATATCGTGACGCGCAGTTCCGTTGCCGCTAGGTGCGCTACAGTTAGCAGCGCGACTGCGACGCGTCACTACATTCACTATCACTATTCTATGCCGGACGTGCAATTTGTTCTGTAAAATGGATGAAGAAAAATTAATTTTATTAGTTAATAAGTATCCCAAGCTTTATGATTTAGAAAATGAACACTACATGAATAGTACAAGAAAGAACAGCATTTGGCTAGAGATTTCTAAGGAAATTGGAGTAAAGGGTAAGTAAACAATCTTGTAGTGACACTATGATCACGTCCTCACAAATCTCATCCATCGCGTAAGGTTGCCGACCAACTAATGGACAAAACTGTCGCGCCGCTGAAGTTCTGGTGCGTTATACCGAACTTCATCAAATAGTGTCGCGACGCTCCGCTGCAGTGCAGTTTCGCCTAGTGCGGTCTTACCTTTATGTTTTATACCTTTTGAACGTCATTTAGTCATTACTCCTTACGAAAATCCCAAAATCTTTACTTAATATTATTATTCCTTTCAATGTTTAATATAAGTAATATTAATATTAATAGGAATTTAACTTTGATTTCAGGTCGACTGTTAGCGCAAATCCATTTGACTCGGAAAATGAGAGCGGAGCAATAATTAAAAATAAAATAAGCAAAAAATCCAGTAAGATTTCCTCTGACAGGAAGTCTAGCCAGAAGAAAGAGAAGTCAAGCCAGAAGCCGAAGAAGCCGATGATACGGAGTCCGATGACTCCGACTCGGAACCCGAACCATCGAAAAGAGAGCTCGTTCCCACTTGTCGGGTGTCGGATCCGTATATTAATCGGAGGTTCCAGTGGCAGAATATTTTATATGAAGCTATTCATACTTGTCGGAAACCGATTTTGTGTCGGCGCCGACAAAAAATGTCGGGTGTTTTGCCAGCCCTCTACGTCCGGAAAACAATCGTGTCGGATCTCGCTCGCCTATGAGTACGAATGTCGCTATTCACATTTGTCGGATGTCGGTGCCGATAACCCTCTCCCCGCTACCCCTTGTTCTGTTCGTGCCGTGTCTGCGCCTCGCTGCGATTGCGTGCGCACACACATCGCGGCGCGCAAGCAGAGTTGTTGTGTTTTTATTTTATGCATGTTTGGTGATTTGATTCGTAATAATTGAGGGAAAGGGCTGGCTGTCCTTAACACAGATTGACAAAATCTAGCAAGGTCAGCCAGTTCTGAACCTAATAATATAAGTGTTTTTGCATTTGTTGTTAGGTTAAGTCAAAGTTTGTAACCTTGATTATGAAATAAAATATATTATTATAATGGAAACAAAATTTGTTTCCATTTTTGTTTCCATATTTGTTAATAATATAAACCCTGAAGAATTGATAACACTAGTTCAGGAAAGAGGTGTCCTTTGGGACAAAACTTTAAATGAATATAAAGATAAACAATTAAAAATATTTGCTTGGCGGGAAATTTGCTGTCTACTCATAGCCTTTACTCTCATTAGCAGGAATTTTCATGAATTCGTCTCTTAATACATCCCAGATAGTGCAACTAATTTCTTTGCAGATCTTACTAATAGTTGACACACCAACTCTGTAACTATAGTGCAATTCTTTGAAGGAACAACCCGATGCACAATATCTGTAAAATAATAAAGTGGTTAAGATATTAACATTTCTATATTGACTTATTTTAATTGCAGGTAAACTAGTATCTACAAAGTGGTCGAATTTACGAGATGCCTGGATGCGAGCAAATAAAAATGAAGTTAAAAATCCGGAGCAGGGGCGAAGTTTTCAAAGCCATAAATAATAAGCTAAATATTTTATCAGAAATTGGTACAACCGTGAAATCCTCTCCGAAAATGGAGAACCAAAGTGTTTCTGAGGAAGTGAAATCTCGAAAACGTGCGCGTTCTCCATCATCGAGTTCCAGCGGTGACAGTGATTCAGCAGGTGGAAGCCCGAAAAGGAGGAGCGGCGATTCGCGCACCGTGAGTTTTGCTCACTTTGAATTTTTATCACAACAAGTTGCTTTCTTAACGAATCTTTTGACAAAGAGCAGTGATAATACAAATGTTTGTGCAAATAATTTAAATAAAGATTTGACGGTTAATAATTGAATACTAGAAATAAAAAAGGGTCTAAGTGCCAAAAATTTCGTTTCGGTTTTTATTACTTTATTATTTAGTATGTTCCCACGCCAATAACCTAAAATAAGAACTAAACGACTAGCGTTGTAAAGAATTTTATTGTAATAATAACCATGTGAAGTTTAAAATAAAAGAAATATGTTTAAATGATTTATTAATTATTTGAAACACAAAGTCCTGCTCTTTTTTGTTTTGGCACTTAGACCCTTTTTTATTTCTGGTATTCAATTATATATAAAGAACAGATGAGTTTTTTGCAAAAAGTTGCTGAGCCTAATCGCACTCATGATTCTGTCAAGAAGCGTCCAACAGATACAGGTCCAGAGGCACCAGCGGCCAAAGAAATAGATAAACATTCAGATTTATCATTACCAAGTACTTCCAAAAAGCCCAAAATGAACCTTGATGACAAAATGAGCCAGTTTTTAGATTACAGACTACTAACAGACAAAAGTGAAGAACATCCAATGCTCTCTTTCTTCAAAGGTGTTCTGCCGAGTGTTATGTCTTTTGATGATGATGAAAATTTAGAGTTTCAATCAGGCGTGCTGTCACTGATCCAAAGAATTAAAAAGCAGCGTGAAAGTCGTTTTTACTCATCAAATTATGCTTGGCATTCACAATCAAGAGATAACATGCAACAACCTGTATATTCGTCACAAAACCAGAATGTACACCCTCCAAGAAACCAGAATCTCCCCTTCAGGTGGATATGCATATTCGACACGCCAACCCATCGAACCAGCATCACCTACTTGGTCACAAGTGTCACAACAATCAAGTTCTACTCAAGATTCGAAGCTAGATTTTAATAATTTTTAAACATTTTTTTTTTTTCAGAATTATAAAATTTGTAAAGTTATTTCCTTAAATAAATATGTGTAAACTAAAAATAATTGTTTTATCTGTGAGTGACACATACATACCAACACACATACATACATAGTACACATACATACATGCTACACATACATATACATACATACACATTACAAAATCCATACGGCATAATTTATAAATAAAAGCCGTCCGACATACAAGACGCCTCGCGGCCGGTTACAATGCGAACGAGGCGCGGCGGCTGTAAGCGCTCGCGGGGGGTACGAAGAACCCGTTAGGCGCGCGCGCTGCATGTTCGAGTTCGAGACGCGCGCCAGTCACGAACCGACGCTCGAGCGATAGGCCCGTGCCTCTTGTATGCGCAAATCACTAATCACTAGTCTGCCATTGTAGTTCCTTCTGAATATAACTCTTCATACTTCTTCATCTTTCATTGCTCAACTCCATATATCTTTTCCTTCAAACAAATTAATAAGTATAATCTTACCTTAAAAATATCGACAACCTTTCTTCTGTACAAATGCAGTCTCTAAATCTTATATTTTGGTAGTTTATGCTCACTGATATTCGAGCCAGTAGATCGTTGAATGTAGTTATTGACATCTTAAAATAATTGAAAAACTTAATTTCGTCACTTCTCAATTCTGTTATTAAGTTCTGAAATGTTCCCAAACTAAATCTTTCCCTCAGGATTGGGTGCACCCAATATTGTCTTTTCTGGACTCTCTTTCTTTGTTTTCTTCTTAAATAATAATACATCACAACATTCAACTTCATCGACGTCCATTGTACTTAGTTGCTTTGCGTAGAGTGCTAAAAAATTGGTATTAGCTTCAACCGTGGCCGACAACCGATTATTAACCGAAAGTGTGAATAAAGGCGCCGACATCCGATTAATACACGGATCCGACACCCGACAAGTGGAAACGAGCTCTTAAGAAACGAGCATCAGGTTTAGATTCAGAGGTAAGTCTTTTAGTTATTATACACTAAGTACTTGTTCACGTTGGAAAGCGCGGGCGCGGCGGCGGGTGCGGGCCCGGAGAAGTGGCGAGTTCGTGTTCACATTAGCCGCCAGGCGTTTGCGCGAGTGTGACGTGTTGTCAGAGATTGTAAACATGGACGACGATCTTTTATTTTTAACCGAAAATTCATATCTAAAGTGGGAGATGTTAAAAATTAGAATTGGTGTGCACGAAATTAATAAAGAAAGAGAACAGTATGGTGAATTTCATACTTTATATAGTAATTTGAGAGAACATCCTTCAAGATTTTTTGGATATACCAGGATGACAGTCAACTGTTTTGATTACATATTGGATTCAATAAGGAGTGAGATTTCAAAAGTAGACACAAATTTTCATAAAAGCATAAAACCCGAAGAAAGACTATTTGTAACTATAAGGTGAGTTTAAAAAAAAAAGAATTTTCGTAGTTAATTATATTTAAAGTTTAATTTCCATAATTTGATGTGTTATATTCGTAACTATTGTAACTATGGTAAGCCTGGGACGTGAAACTATTCATTTCATTCATAACAACTTCTGTAATTTTGTTTCTCGTACGTAATTTTTGCATAGGAGTAAACTCCTTCATGTACGGCAACAGACTTTTAAAAAATAACAGGTCTTCGCAATCTTGTTCTTGCCTTTCGCTGCTTTGCGACAGTTTAATTTGTAATAATTCCAACTTTTTCTTCTCTAATTCCATGAATTCCTGTCTTACATCTTGTGCACATTTACGTTTGGTGCTCGTATATTGTGTACTTGTAGATGAACCAGCTATTGACTGGGGAGTTGGGGACCGTTCATTATTATCACTACAGTTTCCATCAGCAGTTTCATCTAAATTGCCTTCATTTAATTCTGGGGTAACGTCATCTTTTATAAACTGCATCATTTGAAAATATGGCCACATTGAAGTGTTTTGATCAGTTCCAGCATCTCCAGAACGAGAAACCGGAATTTTTTTAAACTCTTTCATAAATTGGTCCCGAATATTCTTCCATTTTTTTCTTAAAGCCTTTTCTATAAAAATTAAATATTGTTTAGTGTTGATGCCTTATATAATTTTAGTAGGTATATAAAGTAATTAGTATAGATATATTTAAATTTTACGTAATAATTGTATTTTTTTTATATGTTCAGATATCTTTCCACTGGGTTGGCATTTCGATCTTTGGCTTATAGCTTTCGTTTGGGTGTTAGTACAGTGTCTGAGATTGTTTATAGTACCTGTGAAGCTATTTGGAAAAAAAATTTGAATGTCCACATGCCACTGCCATCTGAAGACCAGCTTAAGCATATTTCTTCAGATTTTGAGAAAATGTGGAACTTTCCTAACTGCATTGGCAGCTTAGATGGTAAACATTGTAGAATTAAACGACCTAAACGATCAGGATCGGCATTTTTTAACTACAAGCATTATTTCTCTATTGTTTTGCAAGCTGTGGCTGATGCGAACAAAAGATTTTTAACTATTGAAGTGGGAGGTAGAGGAAAGCAAAGCGACGGCGGTACATTCAACGCCTCGTCCCTGAACCGGTTACTCGAAAGAGGCGCATTCAATATTCCAGAACCAAGAACATTACCCAATTCTAATATTACAGCTCCATATGTTATAGTAGCCGATGAAGCTTATCCTCTTAAAGAGTATCTTATGCGTCCATATCCACAAAGAACATTGAATCAAGAGAGAGAACATTTTAATAATAGATTGTCAAGAGCGAGAAAAACCGTGGAGTGTGCATTTGGAATTTTATGCAATAAATGGCGAGTTTTGTTAAAACCTATTGAAACTGATGTTAAACATGCACGCCTGATTATCAAAACCGCTTGCTTATTGCATAATATTGTAATTGATATAGATGGTTACAATTTCAATGATGAGTTAACAACTGAAACTCAGCACCAAAGGCGACAAACTGGAAGAAACAACAATCCATCAAATCGAGCTAAACAAATTCGGAGTTTATTCACGAAATATTTTTGGGAGAACAATCGTTTAATATATACGTCGCCATCTTTGTAATATATTTTTGTATCTTTTGTAGTCTGTCATAATATTCCTTTAGAAAAATAAAAAGTTAAAAATAGGTACCCACAATATTTCATTTACTCACCCTCCATTTCAGGAAACAATTCCGCAATTTCCTTCCATAGCTTATTGAGAATATTTCTGTTCATATGATGCCTGTGTTTGCTTTGCCAAATCGGAGTTCTAGCCTGAACAGCACTAATAAACTCTTCTGTATTGAAAGACATGATGGAGACGTGCTACCGTTTCTAGCGACAAGTTCATACTGGTTGAACTTACCTGACGTCGCGAGTGAATCGCGCGCTCCGCCGCTAGTTCGACGTAAACACACACAAACATCTCACGCGTTTGATATTGCCGCGAGCGGCGCGCGCGCGCCAGTCGCTAGCTTGCCCGCTACTTAGACCGCACGTGCGTTTCGTATGTGAACACTTGGATATTACGCCATATGTTTGATATTTCGTGACCGCGCCCGCCACCGCGCCCGCGAGTCAACGTGAATGACTACTAATTGTGCAGTGATTTGTAACTTGAAAAGTTAACAAACAAGTTCTGAGTTAAGCTGTTTTTAATTTTTGATTCTGGTAAAACTTTGAAAAATGGGTCTTTGTTTATTGATTGCCGTGGTTTGAATTAAACGATGACTATAATTAACCATTCAAATACTTTTTAGCTGTACAAATCACAGTTTTAATTATTTAAAATTATCTTTAATAAAATCAGTATCGATAAATGTAATAATGGAATGAAACGATATCAAAGTTGTAGTGTCCTGAAACAATTTTAAATATACTTATTATTTCTTTTTCATTTCCGGAAGAAAACGAGCCTATAAGGGCGTCGGCTCTGCTAAGTTTTTTACCATGTTAACATGTGTTAGGTTGTGGTAGGTGTGCATTTTTGAAACTTTTTTGTGGAAACATTGTGTGCATAGCCTAGTTTTGTTAACAATTGTAAAAAAAAAAAAAATTTTTTTTTTGAAAAGAGCAACTGCTGAGTTTCTTGCCGGCTCTTCTCAGCAGAATCTGGATTCCGAACCGGTGGTAGATTTATGACGTGTCATACGAGCTCCAAGTTGGCCTACATGAAATAAATAAATGATTTGATTTGATATCTCGGCGGGCAGGCTCTGGTTACACTCTGCAAAGGGCAGACCCCACGAAGACTGGAGATTATTACGTCGAGTTGCGGGTGTACAACGCTCGCGAAGCTGAGACCCTGGGCTCCGACCGTTGGAAGCGCGCTCTCGTCACCTACAAATCCGCCGTTGACGACAACAGTCAGATCTGGCGAGCTGTAACCAAATTGGTTACAGCAGCTAAGGAGGAGTACTCTTCAGTTCAACCGATATTGTATCCATACAATGTTTTCTGATTAATTAGTCAGTAAGAAGTATTTCATTAAAAACATTTTGAAACTTTATAAGGTTTAATCTCCGATTTTATTTTTAATAAGGATTTTTACTCTCCCATACATTAATAATTATTAAGTAGGCTTATTTTAATAATCATTGCATATTTCCTCACAGCAATTCGAGAAAGAAAAACTAAGTACTGAAATCAGAATTTGAAACTGAAAGCCAAATATCAAAAACAAAAATCTGAAATCAAATACTGAGATCAGAATTTGTTTTTTAATTTACATAAGTAACTAGTTAAATAGAACTTTGAATTGAAATTTTAGTTTATTATATTTTATTGCTTTGATATCGAAACATAATCTAGAGTTTGACTATCATGATTTTTAATTTTTCAGTCTTTCCTTACAGCAAAGAAAAACTAAGTACTGAAATCAGAATTTAAAACTAAAAGCCAAATATTAAAAACAAAAATCTGATATCAAATACTGAGATCAGAATTTGTTTTTTTTTTTAATTTACATAAGTAAGAAGTTTTAATTGAAATTTTAGTTTATTATATTTTAATGCTTTGATATCGAAATATAACGTAGAGAAGTATATTAATAGAGCCATTTTTGTCAGTCACAGTTAGAAATAAAATATAGAATTGAACATGAAATTCTGTCAAGAGTGTAACGTGCATGTATCAAAGTATTCGTCTCATAAAAAAAGTAATATTCATAAAACAAATTGTTTACTTAGAACTGAGTTTGATAATGTGCAATTAATAGCTACTGCTTTCAAAAATAGAATTGCGAGCTATAGAGTAAATCCTAATTCAAGTAGCGTAATTTCACCTGAATTGTTTTTATCTTATATTTCTAGCACTGTTTGCCATATAATTAAAACATTACTTAACGAACATACATCAGTTAAGGTAAATTTTGAATTATTTGTTTTGTACAAACTTCCTAAAAATGACGAAGTATCTTTAAAATCTTTCAATACTAAATATACAGCTGTAGTACAAAGTACTGACTTACAGTCTCTTTTTGAAGAATTCTCGAAAAATCTGTTAAACAAATGCACAGAGTTTGAATTATCGGAGTCTGGTTGGACAATTGAGTCAATTAACCATTTAGAAGTAAATGTGGCTAAATACAATCCCTTGAGAGCTGGTAATTTCATCTCTTTACCAAAAAATATTATCCAAACCAAGTCATGTCTTAATATTCAGAATACAGACAGTCATTGCTTTCTTTGGTGTATCATAGCTCATATGTATCCTGCAAAAGGTAACCCAAATAGAATTTCGTCTTATCCACACTATTCTAAAGTGTTAAATATAACGGACATGTCTTTTCCACCGACATTCGAAGATATAAAATGTTTCGAAAGACATAATTTAAACATAAGTGTCAATGTTTATGGCTTAGAAAAAAATAATACTGTGACAGGACCTTTGTATAAAACGTTGCAAAGAAAACTCATGCATGTTAACTTATTATTAATCAATAAACAAAACAAGAGCCATTTTGTTTTGATAAAAAATTTTGAAAGACTTGTACGCAAACAACTTACGAAACACAAAAGTAAAATTCACTTATGTGATGAATGTTTTCTTTACTTTGATTCTGAAGCTAAATTAGATACTCATGAATGCGCTCGAATGAAAACAGTTCTTCCAGAAGTTAACGCCAAACTTTATTTTTCGAATCCAGAAAGGACTCAAAAAATTCCGATTGTTATTTATGGTGATTTTGAAAGTTTACTCCGAGAATATTCTGACAAAAGTAAAAGTGAACATGTAGAAAATGTTCAAATTCATGAAGCTACTTGTTTCGCGTATTACATATGCTGTGGATCAAATCCTGAATTAAATGATTTTGTTTCTTATCGAGGATCAAATTGCGCAAAAAAATTCGTAGATTCAATTTCTAAAGATGTAGAAAGATTATACAAAATTTTGAATGTGTCAAAAGATATGAATCCTCTTACTTGTGAAGAGCAAAAATCCTTTCATAGTGCTGCAATATGTTATATTTGTAAGAAAAATTTTTCCGACACTGATTATAAAGTTTATGACCATGATCATTTTACAGGTAAATACTAGGGCTTTCGAATACCGGACTTTTTCAATACCGGTATTGATACCGGAAATTTTTTTTTCAATACCGGGATCCCGGGATCCCGGTATTGAGAAAAAAAAATCCTGTACGGAACAAAATCCTATGGTGTTTATTGTGGTATATTTTAGTGCTAAATCCGTAAATGAATACGTATTTATTTTGGAAAAAAATGGCAAAATAACGAGCAGATTTTTCATTAAAATTATTTTTATTTACAGTACAAATATTTCACTGTAAAGTGTAAATTAAATAATCAACACTTTTAATAAATAATTAGTTACTCTACATTCAATAAATCAGTCTCTTTACGATTTCTATAGATCGATACTATAAGTATATAAAGACATCCTTAGAAAATGTCGAGAGGATAAGAACCAATTCATTCAGAACATATGCAGCGAGATCGAACACCACTCTCAAAAATTTGAGATTTCAGATCTTTTCAAGAAGGTCCGCCTCCTGTCTAGACAATTTAAACCAAAAACGTGGGTGATAGAAGATTCCGAAGGCCATCTCATAAATGAACTCGACGCAATAGCCGAAAGGTGGCGCAACTATTGCGAAGAGCTATACAAAAATTGCAATGATTTGGGAACGTCACATGCTAATTGTAGCGGAGTGCAACTGGAGCCAAGTATACTTCGATCAGAAATTCTCACTGCCATGAAATCTCTTAAAACTAGAAAAGCTCCAGGACCAGATCAAATAACATCCGAAATACTGACAGCTCTGGGAGATACTGGCATCGATATGTTACACATGATCTGTGACCTAATCTGGCGTAACGGTGAAGGGCCGAGAGACTGGGCCCTGTCCATCGTGGTCCCTCTACATAAAAAAGGCTCTACTAGAAAGTGCGACAACTATCGCACACTAGCGCTTATCTCATATGCCAGCAAAATACTGCTCTACATCATTAACAACCGCATCCGATACTACCTGGACTGGCAAATCCCGCAAAAGCAGGCGGGTTTCGTTAAAGGCAAAGGCACCCGTGAAAAAATCTTAAATGTACGGCAAATAATAAAAAAATCCTATGAATTCAATACGCCAATTATCATATGTTTTGTTGATTACAGTAAAGCCTTCGACTGCGTTAACTGGAACTGTTTATGGAAAGTCCTCACTGAATTAGGAGTGCCAAAACATCTAGTAGAACTGCTCAAGAATCTATATTACAGCAGTGAAGGAGCTGTAAGGGTAGATGAGGTTAACTCGCGGCCCTTCAAATTTCGCAAGGGAGTTAGACAGGGTTGTGTGCTCTCTCCCATCCTGTTCAATATCTACGGCGAATATACCATGAGGCGGACTCTCGATGAATGGAAAGGCGGCGTCAGCATCGGTGGAGTAAAGCTAACCAACCTACGATACGCTGATGACACAACCCTTTTAGCAGCGTCTGAAGCCGAAATGATAATTCTATTGAACAGGATGGAAAAAATCAGAAGAAATGGGCCTTTCCATAAATAGGTCCAAAACGAAAATAATGGTGATAGATTTTTTTTTTTTTTTTTTATTCTATTCTATGACAAGATAGTCCTTGACTGCGATCTCACCTGATGGTAAGTGACGATGCAGTCTAAGATCGCGCCAAACAGTTGGAACTCACTGGATCACTGAAACTGGAGATCGTGGAGAACTTTATTTACCTGGGTACCAACATAACATTCGAACCGGAAATTAGGAGGCGGATTGGAATGGCGAAAGTGCCATGTCTCAGCTACACAAGATTTGGAGGGATAAGAACATTTCCATCAGTACAAAAATGCGTCTCGTCCGCACACTCATCTTCCCGATATTCATGTATGCAGCTGAGACATGGACAATAAAAGCTGCTGACCGGCATTGACGCTTTCGAGATGTGGTGCTGGAGGAGAATGCTGGGAATTCCGTGGACAGCATGTATGCTGGTTCTGTAGAACCAACGCATCGATAGGTACTGAAACAGCTAAAAATCACGAGTACACCGAGACCACCTGTCTCCAGAAGATACTCGATTACTTCGGCCACATTGCCAGAAGGGAGGGACACAATTTAGAAAAGATCGTGATTACTGGCAAAGTGGACGGAAAGAGACCTCGGGGACGTAGCCCGATGCGTTGGTCAGACCAAATCCGCTAAACTAAAATCACAAGTTGCCGCCCCGAAGCTGATATTCTGAGTTATATTCACGTTCTGCGCGTTAACGAATATAGTCTTTGTACAGTACACATTTTCAATTCCATTACTGGTATTGAAATAAGAAGAAAAAGTCTAGGACCCAGGTATAAGCTAATACCGGGATCCCGGTATTGAAAGGCCTGAATACCGGTATTGAAAAAAGTCCGGGATCCCGGTATTGGCCAATACCGGGATCCCGGTATTGGAAGCCCTAGTAAATACCGAGGTCCTGCTCACAATTCATGTAATTTAAATAATAAAAAATGTAATTTCATACCCATAATATTTCATAATCTTTCTGGATATGATTGTCATTTATTTATAAATGAACTTTCAAGCGTATGCGGGCGCATCAATTTAATTCCAAAAAATAAAGAGAAATTCATTCATCTTTCACTAAGTTTTTCCCAATCAACGCTCAGAATGTTGCTCAGTTAAAGTTCATAGACTCTTTTAATTTTTTGAGCTCAAGTTTAGATCACTTGGTAAAGACTCTAAATCCTGAAGATCTTAAACATTTGCGATCATTCTTTATTGACGAAAATTTATTCCGTTTATGTATTAGAAAAGGTATATATTGTTATGACTATGTAGATTCTTGGGAAAAGTATGAAGAAACTCAGTTACCAGATCAATCGAATTTTTATAATAAACTCGTATCAGAATCTATAACAAGCGATGACTATAATCATGCGCAAACTGTATGGGATAAATTCGGTATTAAAAATTTAGGCGAATATACTGATTTATATTTGAAATGCGATGTCTTATTACTTTGTGATGTTTTTGAGAAATTTAGATCCATGAGCCTAAGTTATTATGGACTTGACCCATGCCATTATGTTTCATCACCTTCGTTAAGTTGGGATGCTATGTTGTTATTGACGAAAATTGAGTTAGATTTAATTTCTGACATAGAAATATATCAAATGTTAGAAAAAGGTATTCGAGGAGGTCTTGCACAATGTTCGCTAAGATATGCAAAAGCAAATAACAAATATTTACCAAGTTACAATAAGGAACAGATCAATTCATTCTTAGTTTATTTGGACTGTGTTAATTTGTATGGTTATGCTATGATGCAGCAACTTCCCTATAAAAACTTTCGATTCTTAAAAAATGATGAAATACAAAATTTTGACGTCAACTCTATTTCATGTGACAGTGATGAAGGATATATACTCGAAGTAGATATTCACTATCCAAATAATATTCATGATGAACATTCTGATTTACCATTTGCGGCCGAAAAATTATCAGTTCCAATGCCATCAAATGGTAACAATACAAAATTGGTTGCAAATCTCTATGATAAATACAAATATGTTATCCATTATCTCCACTTACAAGAATGTTTACGAAATGGGCTTATATTATTGAAGATACATAGGATTTTAGCATTCACTCAAAAAAATTTTTAGAGCCATATATATCTCTTAATACATCATTAAGACAGAAGGCTACATCGGATTTTGAAAGAGACTTTTTTAAAAAACAAAATAATTCAATTTTTGGAAAAACTATTGAAAATAAAAGGAAACAAGTTGATGTTAAGCTAGTAAACTTGTGGAAAGATAATAACAACAACACGAATAAAATGTGTGGTGCTGAAAAGTATGTAAGTGCACCTAATTTTAAAAATCTTGCAATTATTTCTGAGACTCTCGTAGCCATCCAACTCCAGCCAACAAGAGTAATCTTAGATCGTCCAATTTATGTGGGTTTTACTATTCTAGAACTGGCAAAAAGTCATTTATATAATTTTCATTATTCTGTAATGAAAAAAATATATAAAAATAACATCAAACTTTGTTACACTGATACAGACAGTCTTTTGTATTTAATTCACACGGAAGACTTCTATAAAGATATGAAATATCATATTCAGTACTTTGATACTAGTAATTTTCATGAAAATAATATATACCATATTCCAAAAGCGAATAAACAAATACCCGGTTATTTTAAAGATGAATTGGGTGGTGATATTATAACCGAGTTTATTGGCTTAAAAGCAAAATTATATTGTGTTGACACTTTAAATTCCTCTATTAAGAAAGCGAAAGGTGTAAAAAAGCCTGTTACAAAAAACTTACTATTGATAAATACCGAGATATCTTAAATCTTGAGACAAGCCATAGGGACACTATGTATGTAATACGATCTAAAAATCATAAACTGTATACACAAAAAGTTAATAAACTTGTTCTTAGTGGAAATGATGATAAGCGACAGATTCATAAAAATATGTATGATACGTTACCTTGGGGGCATTATAGTACTTTATTTTAAATGATATTATAGCTAGTTATTTATACGTTTACTAATATAAGACTGTATTTGTTTGACTTTAACACCATAATACTATTATCTGTATTTATGTAGTAATAAGGAAATCTAAAATGAAAATTGTAAAGATAATCAAGTTCGCAATAAATTTCAATCATAATTATATCTTTGTCATTTTATTTTTGAACCTAAACGAAATTGACTCCTGTCTTTAATTTTTTCTTACAATATTTTATATTCAATTTGACTGCTGTTGTATTTTCTATATAAAAATGCTTTAAGTAGTTTTTGAAAACATCTATCCCTCGTATCTCTCCTTTACAAGTATCTGATAGTTGTTAAAATAAAACAAATATAAAATGTTAAGTAATTTATTATATAATCATATTAACTTACTTTACTATAAACTAAACAAATAACACAAATTAAATTTATTCCACTCAGTCACAGCGATTCAGGCACGCTTAACTTTTGTATAATTTTATTTATTAATTCTTCGGTTGCATACATCATATTATCATAATTATCTGTCACTAAATATTGTACGCTTATTTGACTATTTACACTGTTTTCCTGATCGTTGTTTATTTCTAGAATTTCAATTTTGATTATATGATGACCCTTCATCTTGTTTTTTCGAATAAAATAAGACGAATCTGACAATGCTTGCTGATCCAGTTTTGGAAGCTTTCTTTTCAAAGACAAATTGCTCTTCTTTTTCAAATTCTGAAGAGATTCTGTTTTCTTTTGATCGTTTAAAAATTTTAACTGATCTTGTTCTTCTTTGTCCAGAATAGCATTCACATCTTGACCACAATTAAAGTAAAATGGATCCATACTTTCGTTTAAGTTTCGATCATTTTCGTCAATGCAATAAAAGTTCGACATTTTTCTGAAAAGAAAAGAAACAACATTCAATATTACTGAGAAAATCTTAAAAATAAATTGAAATACAATTTTATTATAATGCATAATATTTTTTAACTTACCAGAAAGATGGATTAAATTTTTTTGAGAAATCAAAGTGTACAATTATGCTCCTTATGACAGCTGGTGAGAGAATGAATATTTCATTTGTTTTTAATATACGTATAATAAAATATGATCATCAAGTTTTCAAAACAAGCTCGCGTACTTATATGGTATACTTAGAATCTTTATGATATTAATGGCATACGAAATAGTTACTTAAGACTAAGATGACTAGGGTTTTAAATCAATTGAACTAGTTGAATATAAAATAATGCATGTCATTTGCATTCTTATACATGATTAAACAGGTTCAAACATGATTCCAGTATTTAAGAATGAGTCATTCAAAATTGATGTCAAAAATAAAAATGAAGCTGATCAAACAAGCCGAATCTTTCGATATAAATTATATAGATGCTGAAATTCCATCAGTATATTTTAATAGACATAGTAAACTGTTGCCAAATACAATCCGTTCGATAATTTGCGGACCTTCTAATTGTGGCAAAACAAATATTATGATAAATTTATTACTACATGAAAATGGGCTGAGATTCCAGAACGTTTATATTTACTCTAAAACTACTTTTCAATCGAAATATTGCTTTTTATACAATGTTTTTCAACATATTCCAGAAGTAAGTTTAATAATGTTTAAAAATGATGAAGATGTTATCCCACCCAGTGATGTTAAGAAAAACTCTATTTTCATTTTTGACGATGTAATTTGTGAAAATCAAGATAATATTCGAAATTATTTTTCTATGGGCAGGCATAAGCATGTTGACTGCTTTTATCTATCGCAGACATATTCAAAAATTCCTAAGCAATTGATACGTGACAATGTTAACCTTTTAATTATATTCAAGCAAGATGAAACAAACTTAAGACATATATATAATGAACATGTAAACTCTGATATGAGCTGGCATGATTTTAAGCAATTATGTTCAAATATCTGGAAAGATCCATATATGTTTTTGTTAATCAACAAAGATTGCGAATTAAACAAAGGCAGGTATAGAAAAACATTTGATATATTTGTGAAATTTGACTAACAAATTTATTATTATATACCACTTACAATGTACAAATTTACTCAGTCGAATTGTAGCATCTGCAAAGATAGGCATTTTGATTAGCATGGAAGCCAACATAAAGAATCAGTTAATCAAATCTATACAAGCTATTAAGAAAAAGGCAAAACAAATACGAGAAGAAGAGGAAGATAAAGAAATTAAGAGACGAAAACTTTTTAGGTGTATAACTGATCCATTAGAATCATTAGTGTTACATAAAAATGAGGAAAATAATCATAAAACAGAATCATCAAAGATTAAAAACAGACCTCCTTACAGTAAAAACAATTCATTATCTCCTTCAACTTCTGATAATATTCTTAACGAAGAGTATGATGAAAGGAAAGATAAAAATTATTTAACACCCAAATTGAAAATTACTCATGATAACTCTGAAAAAGTTGAAGAAGCTCGCACTCCCTCACCAATGCCAGAAAATGCTTGTAAAAATTTAAATATACCTTTTGGCGTGCGCAATGAAAATAATACTCTTATGATTGGAAATACAAAAGTTACATTTATAGATGGTACTGAAACAAATATGATAGCTAAAATAGGAAGTAGAAGCTATGAAGTAACTCCAGGATTAACAGAATTGTTATTTCAAAGTAAACCAGATTTAGAGCTTGTATCTGAACAAGACAAATTAGTTTATAAAGATATTTTATGTAACACGAGTGCACATAAGAGAGATTATAATCCCTTAAATCAGATAAAAGGTGATAAAGGAGTCAAATATACTAAAATTGTGAAACCGCTCTTTTCTGAAACTGAATTTAACAATAAGGTAATAAAACAAGGCGGTTTCATACCAACTCTGAAAAAATACAGAAAGAATACGGATTTCATATACTGGGATGATCCTAATGAATTAGTAGATAGATTGAAAATTTTAATTGCTTCGAAAGACGCTGGCAACACTAGTCATGATAACGAAATCATATCAATAATCGAAGAACTGAAAGAAGCTGGTATTATAAAATAAAATATAAAGAATTGTAAGGCTTAGTTGTAATAATACTGTTGAACATGAATGTCAACAAATTTGGTCATCATGTGCACAAGAAATTAAAAATGGATAATCCTGCATTAGAAAACATATTTGATGCTCAACATAAAATCATAAAGCATATTGGTGCACCTATAGATCCAAATGATTGTGCTAATAAGCTATATGTAGACCGAATTATAGATACGATCTTTACAAGATTGAAAACTGTCGAGCAAACATTGTTACAGGTACATTCAGAAATAAACAGCCTTAAAAGAAGTACAGATTGTATAACTCGTAAGTTAAAAAAATGAGTAAAGTTAGTGTAGTAAATGAAATCCATAAAAATGTAAGAAAAAATTTCCCTCGACGACGTGTTATACTGAAAGACATTGATGATTTATGGCAGGCCGACTTAGTTGATATGCAATCATTTTCAAAGGAAAATTCGCAATACAAATATATTCTGGCAGTCATTGATGCTTTCTCAAAATATGCCTGGGCGTATCCTCTTAAACATAAAAATCAGGATACTGTGACTGAAGCTTTTTGCAAGATACTAGAAAAAGGTCGTATACCTAAAAATTTACAAACTGATTTAGGAAAAGAATTTTATAATAATCATTTTAAAAATGTGTTACGAAAATATAGTATTAATCATTATTCCACATATTCCACTAAGAAGGCATCAATAGTTGAGAGATTTATTAGAACATTGAAGTCTAAACTTTATAAGCAATTTAGTCTGCAAGGCAATTACAAATGGCGTGATGGAACCCTTGATCGTTTAATGAAAAAATATAACTCAACATTTCACAGAACAATTGGCATTGCTCCAGATAAAGTTAATAAAAGTAATAAAAAAATAATACTTAAAAGATATCGATCACTTTCAACATCAGCGGCGGTACCAAAATATTCAAAATTTAATATAGGAGATTATGTTAGAATAAGCAAATATAAAGGAACTTTTGAAAAGGGATATACACCCAACTGGTCAACTGAGATTTTTAGTATAGCTCGCATACAAAATACGGATCCTGTTACTTATCTTTTAAAAGATGCTAAACATCGACCTATATTAGGAGCATTCTATACTGAAGAATTACAAAAAACACAACATCCTGACATATACCTCATTGAAAAAGTTTTAAAAAGAAAAGGTAATCAGTTATATGTCAAATGGCTAGGTTTACCATCTAATGAAAATAGCTGGATAGATAATCGCAATGTTTTATAAACACATTTTACACCAACACTATTCAGTCTGTATTGGTCTACGACGAAGAACAGAGTTCTCCTCTATTTTAAAATGGAAAAACAAAAATTATCTACACATAAAATGACTTTAAGAAGCAAATCCGATAGTTTGAGGAAAAAGAAATCTGCTACTGGTGTAAAAAAAAGCTTTAGAGATATTGTATCTCGCGCAAAAAATCATATCCATAAATTGAAACCTAAATGCAAAAAAGCTGCAATCGAATTAGCTATTGCTGCTGCTAAGGAATTAGCTGAGAAATCATCTGTAAATGTACCACGAATAATACCCATACCAAAGACAGGTGGTGTTTTGCCATTAGTTCCTATATTTGCAGGATTATCTGCTGCAGGTAGTTTGGCAGGTGGTGCTGCTAGTATTGTAAAAGCAGTCAAGCAAATTAATTTATTGAAAAAGAAATTTCAAGAACTAAAAAGACAATGAAAAAATGGAAACATTACATATTGGAAAAGGATTATTTATAAAACCATATGGTGATGGTTTGGGAATATACACAGCGAAGGCAAAAAACTAATTCAGCGGCTACCTAATCGCGCTCTAACCAACATTGATATTTTAAAGATTTCAAAAGAAATTCCTTATTTTAGAGGTGTATTCATGAGGGATGAATTACCTAAGCATCCATTTAAAAAAGAGTGTGGTATCATTAACTTAGACATATCTCAAAATTCCGGAACTCATTGGGTAGCCTATGCGAAGTTAAATAATTATATTGAATACTTCGATAGTTATGGTAATTTAAAACCACCGAAAGAATTCTTAAAGTATGCTGGATCTAAAATTAATTACAACTATGAAAACTTTCAAGGGTGTAATCCTTATAACTGTGGACACCTTTGTATCAAATTTCTTATAAATTTCTGGAATAAAAGGAGTATATAATAGTATATGCAATGAAATATTAGTTCAGTCAATCACCATGTCTGTAACACTTACTATTGTGGGTAATAAATCTATTTTAGAAACAAACTATACCCCTCCTCTTATTTTAGATGATGAATATGAGTGCGGCTTAGTATATTTTTCTGCTTTTAATTCGATTCCGAATGTAGATTATCATAATAATATTTTTGAATATGGAGAAGAAAAAAAAAGAATCAATATTCCAGTGGGTGCTTACGATTTGCAAGATTTGTATGAATATCTAAAAAGGAGGATTGAAGATTGTGAATTACAAATAACATCTAACATTAACACAATGACATGCTCTTTGTACTGTAGTGAAACAATACACTTTGATTCAGAAAATAGTATTGGACCTATGCTAGGTTTTCCTGCAGAAAAATTGAAAGCCAATAAATGGCATGAATCATCAGTTCCAATAAACATTCTGCCAGTGACCGTCATAAGGATTGAATGTAATCTCGTGCAAGGTTCCTACACGAACGGTTCTCCCACGCATATTATTTATGAGTTTGTCCCAAATGTTCCTCCTAGTCATAGATTTATAGAATCTCCGAGGAACGTTATTTATTTTCCTATAAAGCAAAAGATAATTTCATCAATAACTGTAAAAATTTTGGATTTAGAAGGCAACCATATAAATTTTAGAGGTGAAACTATCGTTTTGTGCCTACATTTGAAAAAAATAAAATGATTGTCTTTACTCAAAGTAACTGTTATAAAGGACCTTACCCATCAGTTAAGAAAGCTATTACAAAGGAAAGTCTAAAACGAGTTAGACGTCTTAGAGTATATAAAAAAATTAGTCAAAATAATAAACATTTTCTTGAGACACTCGGTTTCAAATTATGAGTATTCTTCAGATCAATAATTTACCTGAATTTGATAACTCTATCGAGAGTTATGAGATTCATACATATAATCCATACAATAATAGTTTCAATGAAAATGATGAAATACGCATACCTATTCATCAGCAAGATATTTATGTATTACCATCAGCCAGTTCTATTTACATCGAAGGAAATGTTTCAGTAAGTCATAAAGATCAAGCAGGCAAGGTTCAAAAGAAAAGTGTTGACTTCAGTAATAATGCGTTTGCATTTCTTTTCCAAGATATTCGATATGAGATCAATGGTGTTGAAATTGATCGTATTAGAAATGCTGGAATAACTACAACAATAAAATCTTATATTTCAATGAATGACGGAGAGAGTAAAGCAGCTGCTGTATGGGGCTGGAATATAGAAGGATTTAAAAATCAAAATGGAAATTTTAACGCTTTGATACCCCTGAATAAAGTTTTAGGATTTGCTGAAGATTACAACAAAATAATAATTAACTGTAAACACGAACTTGTACTTAATAGAGGTAGTACCAATATAAACAGCGTTATAATGGGTAACGATGATATTATAGACATCAATATACAGAGAATTCAGTGGCGGGTGCCTCATATTAAAGTATCAGATCAGCAAAGATTGTTACTTCTAAGAAAATTAGAGAAAGATAATCCTATACAAATAGCATTTAGAAACTGGGATTTATATGAATATCCTTTGCTACCAAAAACCACAAAACATTCGTGGGCGGTAAAGACAGCCTCTCAATTAGAAAAACCTCGATATGTTATATTTGGTTTGCAGACTAATAGAAAAAACATTAAAATCAAAGACAGCACAGTATTCGATCATTGTACACTAACCAATGTTACATTATTCTTGAATTCTCATTATTATCCGTATGATGCTCTAAATATCAAGTTTGATGAAAATAAATACAGTATATTATACGACATGTACGCTAAGTTTCGTCAGTCGTATTATAACCTTCCCACCGATCCGTTGCTTGATCTACATACATTTAAAGAAAAGGCGCCATTATTTGTCATAGATTGTTCCAGACAAAATGAAAATTTAAAAACTGGTCCAGTTGATGTTCGCCTAGAAATTGAAACATCTCAGGACATTCCGAGTAATACAAGTGCATATTGTTTAATAATTAACGATCGTCTCGTGGAATATAGACCGCTGAGCAATATTGTTCGAAAATTATCATGAAAATAATTGTGGATGTTCAAGGTTTTAAAAATGATCAGAATTACTTTATACCTAAAGAAATTGCTTTAGTGTACAATGATCGAATTCAAGTATTGTTAATTAAACCCCCATATCCCTATGAATGGCTAACAGACACAGAAAAGAAACAGGTTGATTGGATTGAAAGAAATAGAAAAGTATCATGGAGCGAGGGAGTCGTGCCTTATGAGAATTTTAAATGCCATATAGTACATTTTCTTAAAAATAAAGATATTTATTGTAAAGGCCTTGAAAAGCAGACATGGTTAAAAGATATATTGAAAAATGATAATGTACATAATTTAGAAGATAAAGGCTGTCCTAGTTTGTTAACATTGTATAAGTTATATAATTCGCATTCTGATGTATATAGCTGTATTTATCATCCAACAATCTGCGCATTGAAAAATGTAACTTGCTTAAAAAAATGGTGTATAAACAATAAAGTTATTAATGATTAAATAAGCTTGTTTAATTTATAAAAAACTCCTCTACCCATTTTTTATAATTTTTTACTTTATTGAAAGTAGGTGCATGTCGTAATTGTCTGACGAATGTGTAAAAGTAATAAATTGAAAATAAAATGAGTCTGCTAGATATTAAACGATATTACATGGAATTTGAATTTCAGCGATATCGCAGAAAATTTCAAAAAAAAAACATCTAGGTCTTAACACTAATGGAGTCGACGTTGCATCATGTATAACTTTGAATGGCTGAATGGCTAGCTGAGCGATGATCCAATCAACATGGATTGGATAATTCAATATAAGTACCAACTTAACAGCATAATTCTGTGTGGAATGACGATGAATCCAAAATGATTCAAGTTACTCTTGTTTCAATCTTGAAAATCCAAAATTGGGGATTTTGCATCATCGAGCGAAGCGAGATTGATGCAGAATCCCCAATTTTACCCTACTATCGTGCACTTGGTGTTTAATTTATTAATTAATAACAATTTGATATTTATTACGGACACTGTGATATACTAACGTTGACAAGAGAGACGTTATGGCTAGACCAACACAAAAAGGCGCCAAAGGACATGGCCAAAATTTGCCCCAGGCTGCCCAAACATACAAGTATATTAAATAATTTAATTAAAATAAACAATGAATTTTAAGTAATTATTTATGTTCTATAGCAGTTGCTAAAAAAATATTGAAAAAAGAAGATTTTGAATCGATTTTTTGATCAAAATCATGTGATCTTTGTCATAAGTCGAATTGACGTCAGACGTCAATTAGATAGGTACATTGTCTATAATAAAACCTATGCCTTTAAAGTTGCCAGTCAATTAAATCCATTATCAACGATGGTAGATGAACGGAAGCAAAAATATAATATGTGCGGTTACCACTTATGCTTTTTTTTATACTACATAGTAATTCCACACAAACAAAATAGTAAACATCAGATAGTATTTATTAACTATACTCTGTATATTATCACAATATTGTTTAAAATCATAAAGTAAAAACATACTGATTATTGTAATTTGTATAATGTAAGGTCCAAAGATGTACTCAAGTTGTTGGCTTTCTATTATAATATGGTTATTATTTTTTTAGGTTAGAGCAGCACACTATTTGTGTCATACTTGTTACACAAGAGCTAACAGAGAAGTGGCCCGAAGAAATATTGTCGACGAAGCCAGACTTCAAAATATAAACATCGATCAGCCAGAAGAAGACCAAGCTGTTCAGGAAATTCAAATAACAGCTCCTCCACCTCTCCCGCCTGGCGCAGCTTTAAGAATTGATGTTCAAAATACGTCTTCCATTATTTTACCGAATTATAAGCGATGTGCTTATACATCCAGAAGATGCATATTTGATGGATGTCAGCAGAGTGCAGGTCATTTAGTGCCTACCATAATTAAGTCATCATTGCTGTTGAGCTATAAACTGCAATGTGGAAGGGTATATGAAGAACATTTAAACTCTAACGAATGGGAATCATTACTAGATAATGTAAGTTTAAGCAATACTTTCACGGAAAATCACATTGAAAGTATGTTGGATGATAAAAATGCAGAGAATATTATTAATTTTGAAAACATGGAATCAATGCCTAATCATGTATGTCATTATTGGACAGGGCGCACGAAGGAAGAATTCATAGAATTGTATAATAGCATACCAATACAGTCAGTTGTTTATAAAAATCCAAAAAATGCTTTGGCAATGCTTTTAATGAAATACAGGACTGGTGATAGTGATGCTAGGATATCTAGCTTATTTAAAGTTACTAAATCCACTGTGCAGAATAAAATGAAGCTTGTCAGGCAGTATTTAACAAATCACTTTGTGCCTCTACATCCTGGGGTGTCTCATATAGCAAGAAGTAGCTGAAAGAAATACAACTATACCTGAAAAGTTGTTTGGAAATCCTCAATCTGATTCCTCTGACAGGTGGGCTATAGTACAGTGTGATGGTACCTGTGTGAACCGGTGGTAGATTTATGACGTGTCATAAGAGCTACAAGTTGGCCTACATGAAATAAATAAATTTTGATTTGATTTGAATTGATTTGATTTAATATAGGAACGATCAGCTGCCTGGTGACTCCTTAAATACAAGATACCCGATAAATGTCATATATGCTTAAAATTCAGTAGCACACAATTTTTTTTCCAGGTGTTGCTATGCACAGATTCCCCAGTCAAAAAAAGTTTCCTGAGCGCTTTAAGACCTGGGTTACAATTTGCAGAGGAAATTTGGAAACATCTGCTGACTTTCAAGTTTATAACAACAAGAGTTTGTGATAGGCATTTTGTGGACAATCGCAATTGTAATAAAAGGCTTAATGTATTAGCAGTTCCTTCACTTTATTTGGCAGGTATGAATTATTAACTGTTTTAATTCTCTTATCTAAATGTCGGCGCGCGGCACCGGAGTTAGTTCGCACCTCGCCCAAATATGGGGAATGCGATTGTTTATGTTACAACAGGATCATTGTTTCAAAGCAGAGCGACGGTGACGGGATTAGTTTGCCATCGTACGTGGCCGAGGGTTGGTTTGGATTCCTCTAAGATGAGTAAAGCGTGAGCTTGGGAGTCAAATACTTGCCTAGGGAGCGACTAAGCGCGACCCACGGACTCGTATCCGCTCTCTCAATTAAATCTAGACAAAGACTGCTTGTTCCGAGCATATTTTACGTATAAGATTGCAGTGCGTACATGCAATGAATATTAACAATCATGTTGAAATGATTTGCGCATTTGGAAGCACATATAAATGTGAACAATTCTTTTCCATGATGAAAATGAATAAATCGAAGTATCGATCCAGGCTTACTGACAAAAATTGAGAAAACACTTTGCGTCTTTGTATTCGTGGAATTGATCCCAATATCGATTATTATTAGTGTCGGAGCGAGCGAACTCCGGGTAGTCATCAGGAGGGCAATCTTAGGCTAGTTCATTTATTGTTCTGAGCTTTTGTGGGCAATGGAAACACGAGAGACAAACACAGTCATTATAATGACTTCACTAAAACTTGTTTAACAATATTGTTCGCACTAATCACTCGATTGTCCAATTTATAATCTACGTTTTAAAGTCTTTACATCACACCCTCATACACTCGTCGGAGCCCCCAAGCAGAACCGTAGAAGAAATGGGTAAGTTTAGATGTAATTTGGTGATTTTGTAGGTTATACCATCGAAGGCGGCTTCCGCCAGTGGGTCACCCTTGCTAAACGGCAGGGACTCTTTGGGTCCCTTGGTGGAACTTTTTTGGAGTTTCGTGGTAAAACTACAAGTTACCTTTATAGGTTCGCCAAGTCCGTCCGTCTGTGCGCAGCATAGCGCAGAGACTATTGCCTACTAAAGAACTAATTTGGCAAGGTTATGGATATTAATTACACAAAATAAGTTGAACAATAAAATATTGAAAAAATCTATTATTTTGGGTACCTGCCCCTACACTTAAAGGGGGGATGATATTTTTTAACATTCTATCCCATTGTGTGGAGTAGGGTTCAGAACCGGGAAATCCCGGCTCTTTTGTCATTTAATTGGAATCGGGAATTAAAATTTGATTCCCGGTTCTTGAGTTTTTTTTTATACAAATGAAGTGTTATGCTTCAAAAGTAAACCGAAATCAAATATTTAATTTTTATTGGAACATCTAATGTTAATAACAGAATCAAACAGAACTTAATGACTCAGTCTTGGCATAAACACTTATCATAAGTGCTACATAATTTAATTCAATCATATTTTTTCAGAAATCTGCAAAAAAATCTATGAAGGTACAACCGAAAAGGATGTGAGAGAAATAACAAGTGATTGGCTTAATCAGTCGAAATTCAGAACATCAAGAAGGTAAGATTGCATGAATGTTATTCCCAGGGTCTTATTTTACAACACTATTGTTCGCGCACCTACCTCAAGTTGACATTTGACATTTGAAATTTGTTCGGTTTCCGAGAATGTCACTCGGTTTCGTTGTATTCGGTTTGGTCTTTGTAAAATCCTTGGTGTGGGTTCTTGGCTCTTTTGAAGCGATCACGCAGAGCGATAGAATTTTTGGTTTGGGTTGAATTTATTGTATTTGTGGAACTTTGTACTGTTTAAATTGACAAGTGTCTAGGTTTATGTTGTTATAACATTGGTGCGGTGCGAGTACCCCCATATATTCCCTTATTCCCTTGTGCAACTGGCGAGCGCCACGTGCTGACGCCCCTCGGCGGTTCGTCCCGCGGCTCTGACCCACTATACATCCCCCCAAACACTATACACACACATTTACACACCCGTCGGAGCCCCAAGCAAAACCCTTGGAAGAAAAGGTAAGGCTAGGATTAATTTTATAATTGTAGGTTAGGTGTAATTTGTGCCCTTGAAGACAGCGTCTGCTAGTGCGTCACCCTAAAGATAACCGGCGAGGACTATTTGGGTCCCTCGTTGGAGCAAAGCACTCCAGTTGCCAAGTCTCCCAGCGGCCTTTACATCCGCGCTATGGGCCCCGTGGACCGGGCTTTGAGCGCTGGGAGCTTGGCGCCAACACTATAATTACTTAAGTAATAATTTTGTTTTATCTTATTATTTTATTTCATTTCACTTATTCATTTGAATTCATGCACACAGATTTATAATACCCCGTGAGGGTATAGCAAAATTACATTTTATATACTTAGATTACACTAGCTTTTACCCGCAGCTTCGCTCACGCTAGGTTCGGTTTTTTAAACCCCTATTTTACCACCTCCGGGGTTGAATTTCTTCGGGGTCAGTCAGTCAGTCACCTTTGCCTTTTATATTTTAGATATCCTATGAAAAGATAAAAAAAGCGACAGGGAGCGAAGTAATCAAAAGAGTGAGACTTTGTATTCAACAGAATCGGACACATTTTGAGCATTTGATAAATTAAATTGATGAATTTGGAGTTAGAAGCCATTATCCTCCTACTAATTATAATTTGTAATAAAATAAATGTTAAATTCATGGTCTTCCTTTTATTTCTGATGTTATGTGTTATTTAACAAAAAATAATCCTTATGATGAAGCTTTTCAATCGGTATGATAAAGATACAGGATATTTTTTTTCTCGTATAGCGGGTTAAATTAAAATGAAGTCTTCTTTCAGTAAAATGTTCCATCAAGGCAAGCTAGATACACAAGCTCCGACCAAGGGGCCCACACACGTACACTACTGTCAAAACATGACACCAAAACACTTACACGACGCACAAAAACGTCATTCTACATAACACAAATGATCACTAGGCACGGCTTTCATAAGCAATATCTGAAACGTTTTAAGACTATTTGTAAACGCACTACGCTATTTATTTATCTATGTAATTAATTTACACAATCATTCCATAACATAACTCCATATAAACTCGACATCTGTCACTTGTCTTTACACAATCCAACTCCTACCCCTATTCCTCTCTCTCTATGGTTAAGACTCGACGTTCATCGCATACGCATCACGCAACAATAATTAAAAAAAATTAGTTATTGGACTCCATTATCGGGAAAAACAAGTGTTAAACAGTCTTCTTATTCACCGCCGGCGGCAGTGTCATAGTGATTTGGTGCAACATCGGTGAAATCAAACTATTGTCATTGTGGGAACAAATATCAGCGAGCCTGTGAACCAGCATGTATATAGCTTCATACGTGAGTCGAAATCCCTTTATCCCACACTATTGATAATGACACATGTCCTTGTAATGATACTACAGTCCAATCAGTAAAGCATCTCTTCAGAGTGCCCCCAATTTTCCTTACAAAGGCATAGGCACGAGATGCACTGCTGCGGCGCTCGCCCTATTCGATTACCGACTTTTGCAAGAAACACAGCTGTATGGAGTCATTTGTGTCGCTGGTCGAGCATATTTTTAAGTCGCTGAAAGCGTTAACGGCACCTAACTTCATGCGGCTGTTAGTTGTTTTACTTTTTACTCAAGTTAGTGTCAACGTTTAACTTTGTATGTATTACTTTCTTTTATTTTATTTAATGGAAGCAGGAAGAAATTTCTTTTTTTAGAGATAAGCTTCACCTATGTCTACTTCTTCTAATATAACATAATATATTGTCTTGTAAATCATTATATGTACATAAAAAATAAAATAAATAAAATTATTGTTTATATTTTATTGTGTATTACTGCATTAAAAATCTGTTCAGAAAAAAAATTTTTGTGCGTCATAATTTTAAGAAAGAATTCGTGTTTATAAGTGGGTGGGTAGCCAACGTAACCAATCGCGGAAGCTCCCCAGCCTCCCACCATCCCTTTATGTGATAAATAAATGAAACAATTTGTGGTTAAACTAGATTAAGAAAAAAAACACCTCGTACAAGTCGCACGCCTCAGCGCGCAGAGGTAAGTGTTTCCGCGTCGCTCCGCTCTCTGCCGTATCGGCCCCCCTTGCGGACCTCCCCCACGCTTAGCACTACAGTACCGGTGCTCAGTGCCCACTACCAGCTACGCGTTAATCAAGTCGGCTAAGGGGCTTGTCAGCAGCAGACAGGAGGCGGTGGCCGCGTTTAGACAGGCCATCACCTACAAAAAGTCCACCTACGCACCTATCAGAATCAAGCCGTTATCCAACAACAAACTCGCTTGCATTGCTTTATTTTAGTTGTAGTTCTAGGTTCTAGCAAAGAATCTTAGGATACTCCCATTATACAAGAAACAGAAGCTGCTAAGAAACCTAAGAAACATCAGATGCTTAAAAGGTTTGGCGAACAAAGTCAAAGCTTTTGGAGAGATGATTCAAACCCCAATGCTAAACAACGACAATGAGTTCAGTATTTTTGGGAGAGAGTGTTTAAAGTTCCAAAAGTGCAAAAGGTTTTTCTTAACACATTCCAAAACAAATAACATATAGCCTCAAGGAGAACAGTAATATAAAAATGGCATTAACGTAAAGAAGCCGATAACAAAGAAAAATAAAAGCATCACTAAGTTGACCCCAGTCGTAAACCAGGTAATTCCAAAGAAAGCAAAGGTCACAGACATTACGGAGAGCAGTGGAGAGACATTGAAAATATGGTATTTTTAGTAGTATGAAAGTAAAGTTATTTCTGTTTCAAACATTTTTTTTTTTTCATTTCTGCAAAATGGTATAGAATCATTTTACCGGGATTTGCAACTAGACGACTCAAATATCAGAATAATCTTGTGAAGTAGATTTTGAATTGCTGCAAGTCTCCCTTTCTTAAAGAGATGGTACCAAAAATAACAGAGAATCAAAATGTTCATACTTTTTCTTTTCTATCCTAGAACCTTGACCAGATTTACTCCGTTGCATAGCTTTATGGTCATCCAGGAAGGTCTATAACTATTTACGTCGTGGCGGAGTATGTTAGAGTGGCCTACGCTAGGGCAATGTCACCCATGAACATAATCGCAGCTTTTACAAAATGTGGCATATTTCCTCTGATGAATAAATCCTGGGTACCATCCTAGAACAGAATCTCCGAGACTCGGACTGGACCCATGACAAATTGAAGAAGGAGGCTAGTCTTTAAGCGCAGGGGTCGCCACGCGGACACCACGACAGTTATCATAGAGTGCTCTCCCACCTTGCGCGACACTTTAATCACCATGGAGCGTCTCTACATCGGTTAGCAGGCGGTAGAGGTTCTGGACCACATTTCGGTTACATGCTGCCACAAATGCCAGCAATATGGACACCCCGAGCGATACTGCAAGGCGTCAGAGGCCACCTGTGGGAAATGTGGCCTGAGCGGCCACAGGAAACCTGATTGCAAAGCTGAAAAAGAAAGGTGCGCCACTTGCCATAAATTCGGACGCGCTGATGCCAGCACGCATGTGACCGCCGCTACAAACCGTCCAGCGCGTCGTTATGCCGAGGAGCGGTCAGTCGCCACCACCAACTACAATGGCCTATAAGGAGAAGAATCTTCGTATCGGACAAGTCAACTTGGGTGGCTCTATTGTTGCTACCCAGGAGCTGCCTGCGTTGGCCAAGGAGCTGCGCCTGGACATCGTTCTTGTCCAAGAACAATACTCCCAGGCGCAGTCCGGGCTACCGCTCATCCAGTATGGGGAACACCCTAAGGCGGGAGTCTTCGTAGCATCCAGAAACATCAGCGTGGTAGCCCTGCAACACCTCTGCACGGAGCATTGTCTGATGGCGACTGTTCGGCACGGCATGGAGGAGTATGTGGTGATATCTGCATACTTTCAGTACTGTCAACCGATTGACATCCACCTGCACCAGCTAGAAAGGGTCATAAGCGCATTGAGAGCTGGACGCAGAATCATCATTGGCGCGGACGTTAACGCCCATTCGCCGATATGGCACAGCTTGCCAAGGCCACTGGAAGAGGCCACGAAGCAGAGCATAGACGTAAGTGTATGGAGGAGTTTGTAGTGGCAGCGGATCGTACCATAAATAACCAGGCCGGTCAACCATTTACATTTAGCGGCCCCAATGGAGAATCCAATATCGACATCACATTAAGCACGGCGAACTTAAACGTACAAGAATAGAAGGTGCACAGCTCTGCGTCCAGTAGCGACGTAATAGAAATCTTAACTAAATTTTAAATCGCTCAAAGAAGCAAGTCTCACTATTAATTTACAGAAGTAAAAATTTTGTAGAGACGAATTAAAATGTCTTGGGTACATAGTCAATTCAGACGGTCTAAAAACAGACCCTGACAAATTGAAATGTATAGAAAATTTTTCAGCTTAGAGAATTTATTAGTCATTGTTCATATGAAGACCTTGGAGCACGAAGCACTCAAAGCTCGCAGTGCGGCTGTGAGCGTCGGAACTGGGGGGCCAGCACTCGTGACGTCGGAGTCTGCCCCGCAGACATACATAAGCCGCTTGGCGTTCAAGAGAGGAAGAGGCACCACCACGGTGGTGCTGGAGTGTTCCCCAAAATTGCGCGAGGTGCTATTGGAGAAGGGCCGCGCCGCGCTCTATAAGAAAACATTAAAAGAGTTCTCAGATGTAAATCAAAAGAAAAAACCATAGTTTTTTCTATAAGTAGGAGGAAGTATGTGAAGTAGTTGTTCCTAATTGGAATCAGCTTAGTGCCGAGGACAAAACACAACAAGGTATGTATGGGATGACAGTGCAGTAATATTATTAATAGAAAAATATCACGAACATGAACTATTATGGGATCCAAACCATAAAGATTTAAAAAATCGGAACAAAAGAAATGATGCTATTAGAGATATAGCATCTTATTTAAAAAAGTATATCTTAAACAAACGGTCATGTTCTTAATCGCCTGCTCCGAACTCTATAAACCACGACCACCGTACCGCCGCCGCCGCAACCGCCACCACCACGACCACCAAAGCGACCAACCGCTATCCGCCGCTGGTCGTCGAGGTCCTTACTGGACTGGCCCTCACCCTTCCGAGAGCTGAAAAAGCTCTCGGACATACACCCACCGAGGTCGGATCAAGAGTTTCGCGTCATCCAGCGCTATCCTATGCAGCTGGAGAGTAGCGCTCGGATCTCCTGGTTTTGCTACTCGCTGCCCGCCGACCGGAGCGTGAAGGTGGCAATTCGCGGCCTGCCGGCCAACGCCGAGCCGGCACTTGTGGAGCGAGAGCTGCGCGAGCTCGGTTACGTCCCGGAACACGTGCGAGCGATCCCAACTCGCCCGGGCCGACCGGGCTGCCTCATGTTCGCGCAGTTGCAGCGGACACCGGACCTCATCGGCTTGTCAACAGGATAAGCCATACGTAACAGAACTATTAGAAAATGTACTTAAATCTCCAACTTTTACAGAGTCACAGCCCTGTAGTATAACACATAACCTTCGTCCATGTAACGTAGTATTAGAGCGATGGCCTGTTGATAACCCATCCATTACAGAAATTTTACAAAATAAAATTAATGGAAAAGAAATGCATCAAAACTACAACGTTCACACGGCAGGCCAAAAAAAACCAAATAACTGCAGCTGAAAAAAGTAAGAATTTTAAGGCTGTTCTGAGTCACTAAAAACGTAAGCCAAAATCGAACAGAAAAGCCGTGCATCGGTATACAGCTGCACACCCCGAAGTGAACGAAGACGCCGTCAAACGGTATACCGCTGCACACCCCGAAGTGAGCCAAGACGTCGTCAAACGGCATACCACTACACACCCCGAAGTGAACCAAAACGCCGTCAAAAGGTATACTGCTGCACACCCCGAAGTGAGCCAAGACGCCGTCAAACGGCATACCGCTGCACACCTCGAAGTGAACCAAGACGCCGTCATAAGGTAAACCGCTGCACACCCCGAAGTGAGCCAAGACGCCGTCAAACGGCATACCGCGGCACACCTCGAAGTGAACCAAGACGCCCTCATAAGGTATACCGCTGCACACCCCGAAGTGAGCCAAGACGCCGTCAAACGGCATACCGCTGCACACCTCGAAAAGAACCAAGACGCCGTCATAAGGTATACTGCTGCACACCCTGAAGTGAGCCAAGACGCCGTCAAACGGCATCGCTGCACACCCCGAAGTGAGCCAAGACGCCGTCAAACGGCATACCGCTGCACACCTCGAAGTGAACCAAGACGCCGTCATAAGGTATACCGCTGCACACCCCGAAGTGAACCAAGACACCTCCTTCAGAAATACGCGGGTTGGGTTTAACGGGTGCATTGAAAGGCAACGATTCAGACAAAATTAAACCAATTCGTTTAAAACATTCTCTTGTGTGCGACGAAATGTATAAATGTATTTACTGCGGCGCAAGACTTTTGCATGAAGAAAAGTTTCGCACAATGTGGTGCTGTGCACAGGATAACTATAACGTCGACCCACTTGGACCACTAGATGCCCAATTTTATGCAAACCAATATATTTTTTAAAACTCTAGTGCTTAAAATAATCCATCCAGTTTTTCAGCGCTAGGAAATCTAAGCCTTCAAATACCGCTTGCGGGTTACGGTCTGCATAATCGCCAGTAAGCAACGCAAAATCATCTTGTACAAAGATATTCTCGGGTTGCAAAATCCTTTACTAGACGGCGCTGTAGTACTCACACTCTCGCTATCTAGTACTAAAACTTTGATCCGTCTTCCTGAAAGTTTTACAAATTGTCGCTTAGATCAATTAGCCTTTCAACCGATATTAATAGGAAATAGGATTTCTTTCAGTTTTTGAAAATGACGATAAATCCAATTATTCATTACAAACGAAGACGAAAACCTAACCACAAGTGACCCCACCTCAAACAAAACCAAAACCAGCCGTCGTCTTCTCCAAGTGTTGTGCCACCGCCAATAACAGTTAAACGGTAAGAAATAATGGATGGATTTATTTGTAAAAAATTAGTACAGGGCAGAAAACTCAAAGGAGAATGGGCGGTTTCGTCCCCAGAGTGTATCAAGTTGTGATATATGTCATTTTAAAGGTCATGATAATAGCTTCATTTTATTGTATGACACCAACTTTGAGACACGTGCAGGGAAAGAACTATGATTTTTTTAATTTTTTTATAATAGTACGTATTTATTTTTGTTTTTTTGTTTTTTTTTTTTAATACAGAATGTATGCGTTATTTTAGGGGTTTCATTTATTTAGTATAAACTCAAAAAAAACGCTTAAACCCTACCTAAAGCCGTCTCCAACCGCCCCTATAACGGCCCCTGACCTCACATCTAATCTATTATACGCGCGTCCTTTGTACAGGCCGTAGTTGGTAACTATTAACTACGCGGCGCGCACATATCTTTTGCTCTTTAGGATCGGTACTATTTTGAGTTTTTGACCTGCCTGGTATGCGCTCTACTCGGCAAGTCAGAGGAGCCGCCTACAGGTCCTCCTGAATAAGTACCTCCGTCTGATCGTTGGAGCTCCAAGGTACGTGAGGAACGACGTCATCCATCGCGACCTCAAGATGCCTACCGTGGAAGAGTACGTCCGCTCAGTTGCGCGGCGCAAGTTAGCGCGCTGATTGCGGACCGTACCAGCACCTCAACGGTATCGCACCGCTAACCAGCCGCCCACAACCGGACGTCCCGTACCTCGAGAGCTCCTGCGATCGCCAACACCGAGGAGGCACGCAAGTGACTCCAGCGACGACGAAAACGATGCGAAATCCACTGGACGATTCACTCGCCCATAGCGCGGAGCCACCCACCGGATTTGACATCGCTCCGCACACGGCGGCGGAATACCCGCCCGCGGTGCGGAGCCCCACGGATACGACGGACCACAGGCTCCTAACCAACGCCAGTGAGCCTCGGCCATAACTCAACACCGGCGAAATGCTCTTTCCCGTGCCCCGCCCGGGCCATGAGGCCATGCCTCGAAGCGCGTACCCCCTCAGGCCTCACGGACAGAGGAGACGACCCTGCTGTATGTTGTAACTAGAAAATAGATTAAGCAGGTATTAAGGACCTTAATACAGCCGCTTGCTAGTCAAGGGGTAAAAGATCCCCCCACAAACTACACGTACGAACTAGCCACAATCAAAGCAAAAACAGAAAAATCAAGTCCGTTAAACGTGCAGAGGACAGAGATCAAAAACTCAAAATAGTACCGATCCTAAAGAGCAAAAGATATGTGCGCGCCGCGTAGTTAATAGTTACCAACTACGGCCTGTACAAAGGACGCGCGTATAATAGATTAGATGTGAGGTCAGGGGCCGTTATAGGGGCGGTTGGAGACGGCTTTAGGTAGGGTTTAAGCGTTTTTTTTGAGTTTATACTAAATAAATGAAACCCCTAAAATAACGCATACATTCTGTATTAAAAAAAAAACAAAAGAACAAAAATAAATACGTTCTATTATAAAAAAATTAAAAAAAATCATAGTTCTTTCCCTGCACGTGTCTCATAGTTGGTGTCATACAATAAAATGAAGCTATTATCATGACCTTTAAAATGACATATATCACAACTTGATACAGTCTGGGGACGCAACTCATACAAAAGTGCCCATTGTCCTTTATAGAGAATTTACTAGACCTATGATGGGCCTATGTAAATAGGCTTCATTCCATCCATTTTCATTAGTAGAGGAATGAGTCTTTAAAAAATTCTGAGATGGAGTCCCGGATACAAGTTGCCGATCAGTAAAACCCTATCAGTTTCTTTGCTACAGGAATGCTATGAAAAAGTAGAAAAGACGCATAATGAAGTAGAAACAACATGCTTAACCACTCATCTTTCTTCCTCCAGAGCGACGGAGAGTTATATTGCTGTAACAGGTTACTATATAACTTATGATTTAGAATATAAATTTATTGAGACGCTGCTATTTTTCCGGGAGTGACACAGCATTTTATTTTTCCGGGAGCGACGCAGCATTTAATATCGCTATGTGAATGAAGTGACTGTCATGTAAACGAACGGCTGAGCGAAACAAGCGGCGGAAGTATACATCCTTAGATGAGGGATACATATTTGTGCCGTTTGGTGTGGAAACGTTGGGGCCGTGGGGACAGAGGCGCGTCGGTTTTATAAAGAGTTAACGACGCGCCTGTCTGATGCAACTCAGGACCCCAAGGCTGGCTGGTACTTTGGACAAAAAATAAGTATTTGTATCCAAAGAGGCAATGCAGCCAGCCTTCTGGGGATATTACCATCTGTGTGTCGATGTGGACCCTAGTATTTAGATTTAGCGTTGTGCCACCGCCAGCAACAGTTAAACGGTAAAAAATAATGGATGGATTTATTTGTAAAAAATTAGTATAGAGCAGAAAACTCAAATTGATAGACAATTTACTTGACCTATGCTGGACCTATGTATATAAATGTGTGTAGATACAAATATGGGCAAAATCTTCTATTCCAACAATACTTGTAGAACCAAAACGAATGAAGGTAATGTTACAAACTTATCATTTAAAATGCAAAAACATTCTTTAATCTCACCCAAAAATATCTAAAAACAAGTTAGAGGAGTTTCGACACGGAAATAAAGCTTTGTTTGATATTTTGACTTGCAAGTGTCGAGATTTTCTTAAATGCACTTGCCCTAAAAACAAAAAAATACCTGCAAGAGAGCACAGCTTTATAACAGACCAACAAACTGCTAGGCAAATGGTGATAGGTGGCGTAGACGTTGGCACAACAAAACAAATTACAAGAAAGTTGCTACGAGAAAAATTCGAGAGCAATCGAAAAAACGAGGAACCAACCCAAACTCAGTTGCGTACTTCAAATACTAATTCGGTGATCAATACTACAAGTGCAGTTGATTATATTGAATACATATCTGTGGTAGAACCCACGAATCCTTTATGCGGCAAACGTTTGGGCAGAATAGGGAAGAAAAGTACAAGTCAGAGCTAAGCTAGACAAGGTTACCAGGATGTTCTCCATATTTACACTGATGGAAGTAAAGTAGAAGAAAGAGTAAGAAAAGTGGTCTGTAAAATACATAGAACAAAATGCACATATAATGCATCTAAAGAAAAATATCATCGAGAAGCTAAAAATCTCATGCAATTTCGAATTTATGAATGGATGACAAATGCATAAAGAGAAATATTGACAACATTGTCTGTAGAATACATAGAACAAAATGCACATATAATGCATCTAAAGAAAAATATCATCGAGAAGCTAAAAATTTCATGCAATTTCGAATTTATGAATGGATGTCAAATACATAAAGAAAAAATATTGACAGCATTGTAAATAATAGTACATACAATATACATAATTATTATGTAAATACATACGTGTGCGTGTATTACAATTCCTAGTAAAGGCAAAACCCAAAAGTTTTATTGGAGCAGTCCTATAAACTACAATTACAATGTAACCTTACTGTGGGTAGTAGGAAAATCATCCTACATGGTCCGCCCCTTGAATAACCCACCCATGTTGCAATTTAGTGGGGACACCGTAATAATCCGTTGTAGTCAGTTGCCGACTTTTGTTTTTACCAAAAATCCATCACGAACAACATCACATTGAATGCAAAGAATACTACGATTTAAACAATAACAATTTATTTACGTGTGTGGAGAACTGCGCTTCTTTAGTAAATAATTTTTAGAACAAAATGCCCATATAATACATCTAAAGAAAAATAATATCAATCGGTGGCAGATCTTCAAGTCAAATCAAATTAATCCCGCCGGTCGTTCAGCGGATCGGATTGGGGGCCCTTCCGTCCCACGTGCCAATAACTCACACTACCTGCGTGATCGGGGGCGGCTGTCTCCATATCTTTGACCTGGGGCCCACCATCGCTACACCATTCGTTAACCCAGTCCCCCCTCATAGTATAGCTCATACGATGAATTTTACTCATTCAATTAGTGCTAATTATGAAAAGGATGATTATGAACCACTATAATCAATAACATTTTTATTATCAGAGAAAAATGATGCTTCAGATCTTACTGATTTAGTATTTGATTCTTGAAATTAAATTCAGTAATCCTTTTACTTGAAAAAATTGTAAAAGTTAGAATTCCAAATGCACATTCCACGCATCTCCTAGCCCGACTATGACGCTAATTGTAAATTCGCTCTTCCTTATTTAAACTTTTATAAGAAAAGGCCTCAAGATATGCTTTTGCAATCCAAATGCCTCATCTCCAAGTAACACGAAAGGTTGGGGCAATCCATTTGAATTAGGCAATTTAGTAGAGTTAGGAATGTTCAGAGATCCACGAGCCAATTTTTTGCCATATATTACTGTAAGCATTTCGTCCATATGCACACACATCAATAACTATAAAAGAACAATTTGCATCTGCTACCGCTAACAGAACAATTGAGAAGAACTTCTTATAATTAAAATAGTTAGACCCACTTTTTGGTGGTTTTCGAATACGGATATGCTTGCCGCGGAAGCGGAAGTGGGGCACCAAGAAAACGCAAGACGCCATCTTGGATATGTTACAGTTTTTAAATGTTTCTAGAGCTAGCAACCAGACATCTAGCAACATTAGCGCCGAGACGTCTAGCAACAGTAGCGCTATGTTTGATGAAAATTATTCTACTAACTCAGTAGGAAATCTCAGCACACCAAAAAAGATGACTGATGACTGATGGATAAAAAAAGAGAAACCGATCCAGATATGAACTTTTACTAAATATTTTACCGGAAATGAAGATTGTCTTGTCCCCAACACAGAACTTTGAATTTCGGTTTGAATTAAAAATATAAAATATAATGTACACAATAATTATGACAGTGCTCTGATGCAAACTGGATGGACGAATGCCAATAACTACCCAGATCAGTACGGCTATACGAGTGGAAGCAGTACACCAAATGTACAAAACTATCCTTCAACCTCAAACAACTACAACCCAGTTGGCAGCAGCAGCATTCGAAGTCCTCTAAACAGTTCATCACATAGTTCTACCGGTTCTTCAGTGGAAGTAGAAGACATAGAAGCAATATTGCGAGGCGGTTTAGACCACATTGAGGATGACGAATGATTGATTACCTACTTAATGTTACCATGCTAGTTCCTAATCCAACTTAATAAGACTGTAATTTTCAAACGTGATTGTTAAATTGAAAACTAGAATAATACTAATATTATAAATGCTGTAAACGCACTACGCTATTTATTTGTCTATGTAATTGGTTTACACAATCATTCCATAACATAAACTTGACATCTGTCACTTGTCTTTTACACAATCCGGCTCCCACCTCTATTCCTGTCACTCTATGGTTCGACTCGGCGTTCATACGCAATACGCATCACGCAACAATAATTAAAACTAATTAGTTTGGACTCCATTTATCGGGAAAAACAAGTGTTAGACAGTCTGATTGTTCAACGCCGCGGCGCAGTGTTAGTGAATTGGTGTAACATCAACCCTTTTCATCATTGTGGGAACGAGAAACAAGGAACCAGTGATATTACAGTCTTTTACGTGAGTCGAAATTCCTTTATCCCACAAATGCGAAAGTGACTTTGTATGTTTGTGGGTTTGTTTCTTCTCTTTATCCTCTTTCATTGCCTCTAAGATACCAATTACTTCAAAAATATCCATCGTGACCAAACACAACCACTCCCTTCGTACAACAATAGTAAAGTGAAAATTCAGTCGGTCGACATAAATAAGCGGCTAACTCATAACACTTTGCTTGCGACGCACGAAAATTGATCTGAGTTAGCAGCTAACTCGAATTTCAGTTCGCCGCTTTGCGGCTCACTCAGTCGGCCGCTAACAGTTTGCCTACTGGGGACACAGTCTACATTAGTGCAACGAATAAACTCCATGAGTGGAAATACAATAAAATTAATTCACCAAATACATTCACTTAACATTCCTTGCATTTTCAAGAACACTAAACAAATTAACAGGATTGTTCAAAATCTTGAAAAAAAGTTGGTGAAGTTGTGGAGTCCAGCGGTCTCCACGGAGAGCTTACTGTTGCTGGCTGGTTATGAGCTGGCCACTATCCATCACTTTTATTTTCATATTCGAAGGCATTCAAACTTGGAATGCAATTTGAATGTTGTTTGGAATGTAAGTTTGAACAGGCGTCGTAATGCATTATTCTATTTGCCACCGACCGAGCCGGAGGCCTAGAAAAGTAATATTCTCAACTCTCGTCCACACCGGTCGCTCACAACGCCTGTTCATCCAGTTTAAGTTTATCTTGTTACATTATTTTATTGCTGGATAAATACAAGTGTTCAATAACCAGGTGACACGGTTTTCATTTAGATAGGGCTTCATTTCCCCTATAAAGTTTCGTCATCTTTACTATCACAACAAAGGAAAAACTACGAAATACTATGTTCTGTGAATGCGACGCGAGTGTTTGCGTACAATATGTTGTCGACAACGAAAAGATGATGGATCAAAATTGCCCCACGTCCTATAACAAAGTGACGTATCTCAAAAAAAAAAGATAAAAATGTATAAAAATATATGCCATACCCACTAACTTCATATTTTTACGCCTTCGTATGGAAAAATTGGTTTAAAAATAGTTCAGGCGCTGTTATGAAAATTCGTTCGTATTAGTATTTATTTATGGACCCATTTTAAAAATTCTTTTTTGTTTGAAAGGCTACCCCCAGGGTAGTCCCACTGTCATAAAATCAGATCTCCGGTCTCCAGGATCCTGGAGAAATCTAAGTAAAATCTCAAAAATAAGCTCATTTTGTATTTTACATTACACATTCATTACAATAAAAAGAGTGGATCAATTTAAATACCTTGGGCATGTGATATCCTCTGACCTGTAAGACGATGCAGACATCGAGAGAGAACGCAGGGCGTTGTCTGTTAGGGCGAACATGATTATCCGCAGGATTGCTCGTTGTTCAGTGCCAGTCAAAATCACTCTTTTCAGAGCATACTGCACTTCCTTTTACACGAGCAGCTTGTGGATCAATTATACGCAGAAGCAGTATAGCGCCCTGCGTGTGCAGTATAATAATGCGTTCAGGATGCTGTTGGGGCTGCCCCGATTCTGCAGCGCTTCAGGGATGTTCGCCGACGCGCGCGTGGACTGTTTTTATACGACTATGCGAAAGCGGTGTACATCCTTGTTGCGTAGAGTCCGGGCCAGTTCCAATAGCGTCCTGAGGGCATTTGGTGACAGGTTCGATTGTCAGTATTTGAACCACTGTAATGGGGTTCATATGCTAACAAATCGGGCCCGTCTTATGGTCGGTTCACATTATTCCAGTAGCATTCCAGTCCAGCATTCCAGTCCAGTGCTGGAATGCTACTGGAACAATGTGAACCTGCACTGGAATGTACCCATTCCAGTGATCAATCCAGTCCAGTGACTGGAATGACGGTCTATTTTTCATTCCAGCTCGCCCATTCCAGCGCCACTGGAATAGTGTGAACGGCCAATCCAGTGCTTGATTACACGTTTTAACAGTGAACACGCATTGTTGTTTTTTGTGGAGTTCTATAGCTAATTCCTAACAATGAAATTAACTGAAAACCAAACTCTTCTGTTTGTTTCTTTGTATAGAGAACATGTGTGTCTGTGGGATATCACTTCAGAATTTTATAAACACAAAGGCATGCGCCAATCCGCCCTGCAAAAAATTTGTGAGGGTATGCAAATAGAAGGTTTTACTGTAGAAGATGTAAAAAATAAAATAAAAAGTATGCGATCTACATACTACCTTGAACTGGACAAGATTAAAAAATCCTCCACTTCTGGTGCTAGTGGTGATGTTTACCAGCCGAAGATAAAATGGTTCGCCGAGTTCAATTCATTTATAAGAAATGCAATGGTGAAAAGAAAAGTACAGGTTTGTTTGTTAAGAAATTAAATTATTCAGAATTTATTAATGAAATTATATAATTCTAAGATTATTTAGAATGAATGATAAATTGAAATGAATTTTCGTCTACAACCAGTGACTATAAAATTTACAGTTACCTACTTTTTAAAAAATCATATTATTTTGCCACGGTACTTTCCCTTCGTTCACAAAATAATTAGTATACTGTGTTCTTTTCTCTCTTGCACTTAACGATGAATGGTTACTGCCTTGCTGTGTGATACTGTTTAAACCGCGTACGTCAGTTCTCCACATACCTTCAATCAAACTGTGGGTATCAATATCATCGCGGTCAACAGAACAAGTAGTTAGATAAGCGCTCGACTTTTTTCGTAACCAGTTGTGTAGAGAACAAGCTGCAAATACAATGTGATCCACAGTATCTATCTTTGTCGAAATAGCCTTTTCGAAAACTCGAAATCGGTTTGCTAATATTCCAAAAGCATTTTCGACAATGCGTCTGGCACGTGATAATCTGTAATTAAATATTTTTTCTTCAAAACTTAAATTGGGCCCAGGATATGGTTTCATCATGTATGTTTTTAATGGAAAGGCAGCATCAGCTACAATTACCCCTCCTTCTGGTATAAAGCCGCTAGTTTCCAATTGATTATAGATAGAACAGTTTTTGAAAATACCACCATCAGATGCACTTCCATTTGCTCCTACGTTGATATAGGTAAAACAATAATCGTGGTCTACAAGTGCCATTAAAACAATGCTATTATCTTTTTTATAATTAAAATTCACACTTCCATACTCCTTGGAGCCCGTAATTTTAATATGTTTTCCATCAATCGCTCCGTAGCAAAGGGGAAAGTTCCACTTATTCCGAAATCCTTTCTCGATTTGTCCCCATTCGAGTGGCGTACTTGGTACCTGTAATAAAATAATAATTTTATTTTCAGGAAAATACAGAATCTCAATCTAGAGTGCGGGCTGATGACGATCCCTCCGCTTTTGCACCAGAAACTCCTACACCGGAAACTCCTACACCGGAAACTTCTGCACCGGAACCACGAAAGAAGAAGTCTAGATTAACAGAGTTATCTGCAATTGTCAAAAACATGAAGGAGATCAAAAATGACTTCTCCAACTCAGAAAGAGAGGAAGATGAATTTGATATCTTTGGAAAATACATTGCAACGCAATTAAGAAAACTTTCCACAGAACAGGCTATCCTAGGCCAAGAAGAAATACAAAAAGTGGTAACAAAATGTAGACTGAACGATTTGACATTTAGTAATACGAGTTATTCTCACATACTACAAGCGCCTGGTCCAAGTTCTAATACATTTTCAATGAGTCCAGCATCTACTACAGACACCCAAGCCACTGATGATTCACTTAATTTATTGTGTGAAGATACAGAATACGCCAATATTATTATGAATGCTTTCAATCAAGCTTAAATGTGAAATAGTGTTAAGTATGAGGAAATTATAATAAAGAAAATTAGTTACCTTGATGTGATCTTTTAATGCCCTTTTTATTTCTTGACAAACTTCTGATATGATTTGCGATATAGATGATTTTGGCAACCGAAACAGATGACTGAGGCTTCTGTAACTATTTCCAGTAGATAAAAAGGATAGAGTGACTTCTAGTTTTAATTTTGCAGGTATGGCATCTCTTAATAATGTATCGTTACGTTGAATATTGTTTGAAATTAATGATAACAACTCCTCAAAATTTTCTGCTGTCATTCTCATTGCCAATCTATATTCATAGGCATCTTCTGATTTCAGCTGTTGCAAAAGCATTGTTAAGCCTCCTTTTACATTTCTTTCGCTTATCCAGTTTCTCACCCAAATCCGCTTTTTTCTTTTTAGTTCTTCTTCAACTACATCAGTTACTTCTTCTAACAGTAATAATTGAACAGTTTTAAAACAATTTCTAAACTCCTTTCTTGAAAGCATTGTCACTATAGTGTTACCGATCTAACAGCTTTTGAATGACTGGAATAATGTGGACGATATAATCCAGTCCAGCACTGGACTGGATTAACTCGCTGGATTACTGGACTGGAATAATGTGAACTGACCATTAGGTTAAGTTTTAGGTTTTAGTATTCATATTTACTAACAAATAGGTTTAAGTTTTATATTTTTCCTTTCTCCAAGAACGGTCTTCAACTCCAAAACAAGATTTAGGTGTGTATTTGTGTAAGATCCGAATTGGGGAACCCAACACAAGAATAGGTACTGTGTTTGGATTTTCGAAATCCACCGTGGCTCGTAAAATAAGAAGAGCAAGATCCTGTCTAAAGACAGATTTCGTGCCGCTGCACATGGGATTCAACCATATAACACGAGATGAAGTTGTGAGACGAAATAGGTTACTACCTAAAGCGATCGTTATTCTTGACGGCACTTACCTTTTTGTGGAAAAAAGTAGTAACTTTTTGTTTCAACGCTAGAGTTATAGTCTCCACAAGTACCGTAATTTAATTAAGCCGTTTATGATAGTGTGCGCAGACGGTCATATAATTGACATAGCCGGACCATACGCAGCTACCACTACAGATGCAGACATACTGAGGCAGCTTTTAAGTAACGACAATGTTTGGCAAGATTTTTTTACAGAACAGTCGCGCGAAGCGCATGTTTTTTACTTTTTTTTTTATTAATTATATGACTTGATCGACAAGAGGGTACCGAAGAAAAACTGCATGAGCATTGTCGGACCACCGAACAGCGGGAAGAATTACTTCTTTGATTGTGTTCTACATTCATGTATCAATTACAGTCAAATAGGTCACTTCAATAAATACGACCGATTTCCGCTGCAAGATGCTGTTCAACGACGCATCTTATTATGGAACGAGCCAAACTTTGAACCAGGCACAACAATCACTGCAACTTTGCAAACTAAGCTCAAAATTGCCTGTTTCTTTTCGATTACGATATCTTCCATTTACTTAGTTTTTGTCTTATTTTCTACCCTTACAATTAGTAAGTAGTATTTTACATCATTATGGCAACATATTTTTTATTTTTTTAAATGGTAGCTCCATTATTGCTCCGTCAGTTGTGCGAACAATGTCGGCGCGAGCGTGAGCTTTTTTTAGTCTCCTATAACTTTTGCATTTTTATCCACAAAAAAGGCGTTTTGGTGCAGTGATAACATCCCAGGGTAAGAAAATACTGTTTATTTTCCGTATTGTTTGATATTTTTATGAAAAGGACTCGACTTCGTTAAAATAATTTAGTAGCCAATGTTGCAGTGTTATGGAAACTTGAGTGACACAACTTTGCCTGGGTCTAGGGTTATCACTAGACGGATTTTCATAATTAAAAAAAGGGATAAATAAAGACGTCCCCAAAGTGCTCTCTCTGTCCGTCTGTCTGTCACAAGGTCAATCTTGTGTACCATATAATAATTGAAAAGGAAATATTCACAAAATATGTGTTACTATCATGTCAAATAATAACAAGAAGATAAATTATTATAGCTTTGGTGGTGAAACCCTTAATACGCGAATTTAATGTGAACTTGGTCAGTTTTTCAAAAATTACATAGAGCGTGCATTCTTTTCATTTATTTGCCTTCCAGACATTAAATCAGTTCATAAGCATTTTAATTGCCGACTTTGTAATTTTTTCAGTGTATTTAAGTAATCTTTGTTAGTAATGTAAACCTTATAGACATAGACAATGTTTGTGGTCTATGCCGTATTTGATATATTGTTGGAAACACTGCTCTCTATGGCTCACTTTTGTAAAACCATTACGTTCGCTCATCGCTGTAAGACCGCTCTCTGTTGTAATATAAAATATTGTGTGTGTACGAGCATTCTGGGAATAAATCCGTGTTAATCAGTTGACGTTCTTCGTTTGCTTTTATAAATCCATCTAATTCTCTCTATCTCTAATCTCTAATCTAATTCTATTGCAGCTATATGGAAATATGGGAAACAATAAAAAACGAAGCAGGAGAAAACCAGGAGCTCGTAATTATGCTGATTACTCAGTAGAAATGTTAGAAGTTGCTGTAGATCTCGTGCAAAAGAAAGTTATTTCATCATATGAAGCAGAAAAGCGGTTTGGTATTCCGCGTCGGACAATCTAATTACCCTATTTCCTTTGTCACGGCATCACGCGTGAACGGCTGGACCGATTTCGCTAATTCTTTTTTTATTGTGTTTGTTATTGTTAAGAGAAGGTTCTTATGAAGGAAAAAATTAAGAAAATGGCGCGGAAAATTAGAAAATTTAAGAAAACTTAACCACCATATTAAATTATTTCTAATGTAACCGCTTTTACAATTCAAACTTTAAATATTGGATAGAGTCAGGCGTTACTTTGCGGAAGTTCATGATTAACAAAAAAATGTTAGAGTTATTTTGCTGTAATCCGCCAACAGAAAAAAATCTGTATGGTCAAACATGCAGTTATAAGCTAAGCACCGCTTACCTCCCAAACCAAGCAATCCTCAGGAGATATCGATAAGTCGATATCTCCTGAGGAGATATCGATAAGTCGATATCTCCTGAGGATGCTCCGGTGTCGGGGCGAAACGTGCGTCGAGAGTAGTATTAAAGTCTTGTGTGGTGGTGCATGTGAGTGGTGGTGGCATTGCTTGCTTGGGAACTTTGCTTTATTGCTTGGTTTGGGAGGTAAGCGGTGCTTAGCTTATAACTGCATGTTTGACCATACAGATTTTTTTTTCTGTTGGCGGATTACAGCAAAATAACTCTAACATTTTTTTGTTAATTCAAACTTTTTTGATGTGACCTTATGGCGTTTGACATAACATTGACAGAATGCGTGCTGCCAATATGGTTTAAATCAGATGCTTCGATCGGAGTTATTATTTATATTGATAAAATACATACAAAATAATTAATTTATTATTTACAACAAAAACTGAGTTTCTTAGTGCACATCACCGTTAGTTCAGAGCTATCACGCCTAATTAAAAGTTCAATTTAATATGGAGTTTTAGTAATTTTGGATAGACTAACATACATGTTACTAACATAACTACTTGGTTATAAAGAAGAATACAATAAGAGCGATATTAGGTAAATTTTACCACCTCTTCTGCATAAGCAAACAAAAGTAGTAGTATACTTTGCGTTGGCAGACTCAGTGATTAGCTATGGCTTGAGTATTTATGGCAGAACATTCAGTACTCACCTCAAAGAAATTAAAAAAATACAAATTAGACTTTTAAAACATATTTTAGGAAAAAAAGAGAAAAAAAAGATACAAAGGGAACTATGATAGTATCTTTGAAGTAAAACATGGCCAGTGTCCTGCAGATGCCTTTTCTTACCATGACTTACTATATTTTTACTATAAAATACGACCACCTAAAGCTAAATCGAGAATTCTTCTCCAAAGTAATTTTAGCAGTATGGATCCAAAGCTTACATATTCTCACAATTATTTCTAAAAAAAGAATTTGCTCACTGAAACTCAGCGTGCTCAGTGGAACTTCAACCAAAAGCTTGTGCGCTTCGAAATAAAAACATCAGTAGTTCTACTCAAAAGGTGATCTTTAAAGTTTATAGGCGCTGTCTCGCGGGAAATATTATGTCGGAATTTATATGAATGATGGCCATTATTTGTATAATACGATAGCATCCTCAGAACGAAAAGAAAAGCACATTTGCTTACACGTTTTCACAATAATTTCCAGAAGAACTTGCTCATTGGAACTCAGCGTACTCAGTCGGACTTCAACCAAAAGCTGCGTGCTTCAAAATGGTCATCAGTAGTTACATTTAAGAGGTGATCTTAAAAGTTAATAAGCGCTGTATCGTGGAATATGAAGGTCGTAGCCCACTTAGACGACACCGCTCCTACCCAACCAAAGTATGAGCATTCAAATATGGACTTAATATCGTGCTCTGGAGGTGCACTTTATAGTAACAACACTAAATAGAATACAGCGCGCGGTAAGCGAGCTTGCCGCAACCTTAAAAAATGGTATACCGCACACTTAACAGAGCGGGCCGCGCGCTGTGAGCACGGCGTCTGTTCGCTTGAAGCGTGCTAACGGTCGGCGTACGTGCGCGGGTGGAGAGACGCCGGCCGCCGCCGCCCGCCCGCCCGCCGCACTGAAATAGAGGCCCTCTATTAGAGCCTAGAGGGCTACATTCTCGAATGATTTACCGATCAATTTGCACGCTCGATTTGTTGCACTGTGCTATCGATTATAAGGTACTTACTAAATCGATATTTATCATTATGAATAAAGAAAAGTTAATTGAAGAAGTGCGAAGATACAACTTTCTCTACGATGCCAGTAACGCAAAATGTGCTGACTCTAATAAAAGAGATTAAGCATGGAAGTCTATTGCTTCCAATCGAGACTGATCACAACTGGGTCTGTCGCGGTAAGTGTGAGCTGTAGGGACAGCGAGTAGCCTGCTAGATGTAGGCGCGGACACAGCGCGTAGCCTGCTAGATGTAGGCGCGGACACAGGAGCTGTGTTGCAGCGGTGTCGTATAAGTGGGCTACGACCTTTAAGCGAAATATCGGAACTAGACGATATTTTTCAATCAAAAACCTTTACTTTTTTGCTTTACCAAACCAAAACTTTATGGGACCACGGAGCATCCTCAGAACGAAATTAAATTTCGTTGAATGGAAACCTACTAAAAGCGTATTTTGTAGGGATCGTGAATATTTCATTGTTCCTGTATTTGTTCTATAGCTGTAGGTGCCGCGGTACAACGCGATTGGCCCGTTGTACCATACAGATTTTTTCTAGTATGGCGGATTTATCTACTTGATTTAATTAAACCCCAAAAAAAAAATAAGCTAAGGGCTCGTTATCGATCGATATTTATTGTTAAATAAATTGGTACACTTTAACGACCGTTTTTCATCCAATTAGTTTTTCGTCAAAAAATATCGACATAACTAGTCTGGTGGCGAGAGAGAAAAATGCCGATTAAAGTAATTTTCTTGGTACGTTGTTTTTTTACCTACTATGTTAGTATTATTTTTTTTAATTTTGAAACTTTTATTTAAGTTATCTTAGTTACTGAAACTCAAAACTTTCACTTGTTTCGTTTTTTTTTTCTAATTTGGACGTTTTTATAGTTTTTAGTAACAATTCAGACGTCATTAGGCAGTGGCGATGGTTTATCATCATTTCAACTAGTAAGTATTTTCGGCATGGAGCTTGATAAATAATAATTTCCTTTGTGACTATTTGTTTATTTTTAATATGTAGACTAGCGCATGACTGCAATCTCACCTGATGGTAAGTGAAGAGGCAGCCTAAGATGGTGCGCGCTTGCCTAGATTTCTGCGTAGCGACGTTTGTTTGTATTAATTATAATATGATTAAATGATTTATTGTTACTTGAGGCCGAAGTTTCTATGTTCCTAAGCGCCACCAGCAGACTCTGGTGTCGGTTAGGAACTCTTGAATTTCATTCGCAAATCTTACAAAAGGAAATATTTTATAGTTTAAAGTAACATCAGACCTGTTTTTAATCTCGTCAGCTTAATTTCAGTGAAACCTTAAAATACTTCTGTCTGCCTCTACTATACTTAAATTAATAAGAATTTGTTATTCTTCGCAGCTTGCGCGACTTTCGTTTCCTACAGTTGAAACTGTGAGTATTGCTAGTAATAAATGCATTTCGAAGGAGTTCTTTTTTTTTTTTATTCGATGACAAGATAGCCCTTAACTGCGATCTCACCTGATGGTAAGTGACGATGCAGTCTAAGATGGTAGGGGGCTAACTCAGAAGGAGTATAGCAGTGTAAATTCAACCCATACCCCCAATCGGTTTCTACACGCCATCGTGCCGGAACGCTAAATCGCTTGGCGGCACGTTTTTGACGGTAAGGTGGTAACTAGCCACGGCCAAAGCCTCCCACCAGACCAGACCAGAGACAATTTAGAAATAATAAATTCCTAAATTGCCCCCGCCGGGAATCCACCGAGTTATAAGATCCCAGCGCTCGCCATTGCGCCAGGGAGGTCATCAAAAATTATTAATGATACCATCACTCAATAAATGTTTTTTTTTTTCTTTTTTATTTTATTCTCAGAAACCATACAATATGCCGAGTGCGAAGGAGATAGATCCCAAACGAAGTTATGCAGACGAAAAGTTCGAGAAGCTTATGGAATATACCAGCTACATGAATGCAAGAATAAAGGAACCGCATAATCCTGTACGTTTCAGCGATCTAAACGGCTAAATGATTTGCAATATTTGTTTGGCAATTTTTTTAATACATTAGGGACACGCCTGAAAAAGACATTACAATAAAAGTACGCTATAGAAAATATCTCATAACCCGTTAGAATGTCATCTAATACTAGAACTTTCACCGGGAGTGCACAAGCGTTTCTTAAATGCAGGTAAAATACATATCCTAGTCGCCACTTGTACAATGCACCAAATGCCTCGGCGTTGGACACACCAAAGCGATTTGCAGCGGGGCGGTATGCCTATGCAGCCACTGTGGAGAAAAGTCCCATGCCCACACTTGGGAGAAATGTCCCATCATGCAAACTTAAATGGTGCCAAGATAATACTTTTTTTATTTAGTTTTGTGTGACTTTTGAATATTTTTTTTTTCTCTACATGAATAATATATGCACCCTCAATTTCAATCCTATCATCATATCCACCATGCATCATGGTTGCCTAGAAGAGATCGTTTCTAAGCGATAAGGCCGCCATTTGTCCTCTCATTTTTATAATTTATGATGGGATATCAACGACGGCAAAAATTTGATTTCTATTCAGTTTTTTGAAATAACGTTCTTAAAATTTTCTCTCATTTGCTTCCATACAGACTGAACGAAGTGAAATCTTGGAGACGACGCAAAAGAAGCTGTTCGCGTTCATCGACACTCACATAAAAGATTTGAAGCGGTTGCTTTTCGAAACCGATATGGCGCTAATGTCGATGGTGCTGCTGAAGTTGAATAAGAAAATGGACACCTCAGAGGCGAAGATAAAATCAACGCAGGCGAAAATTCCTTTCGGATTGTACACGAGCCCGGGTCTGTTCACCGTATTCTTACTAAGATTATAAATGTGGAAGTGTGTTTGATTATTGGTATATTCTTCAATCGCGCAGCAACGGAACAAGGGAACAACAAGACAACACTGAAAAACGGGACGTCGCGGTGTAGGCGGCAGTCGGCTGTCAGCTGTCAATGTCACAAAATACGAAAAATTCATTCATCAACATTACATAATAGTCTCAGTAATAAAACATTGTTTTCTGTGGATATTCTTAACAGCAAATTAAAATTTGTAGCTTTAGCACTATAATTCCACAGTTGATAATGATGACGACGATGGCGATAATTTTGTCTTATACTTATTAATGTTTAATTTGCTGTTTTCGGTTCTTCGTTTATTGTCACTTTTCTCGTAGAGTTCAAATGTCTCGGGACATCTTACTACATCGCATCACCACACAATCAAGAGGATGTTCAGATGATTCTGTCCAGTGAGAGGAAACCCCACTGTTACACATTTAGAGGTATAAAACTTGATTCTTTCAATTGATGAATTAGGAGATCCTTAAGAAACCTAGAGGAACCGATATATTATGTAGCTGATGCTGGAGTAGCGACTTTCAATAGGTGGAAGATGACATCCAATGAGTCGCCGGGAGCCGCTAAACATATGTGGCACAGAACCTAAGAGAAAAGCTTTACATGACACCCAAGTAAACCTGCGGACGTCCATTGGTCAAGACGACTCTGAAGTCTGAATGGTGACGCCAACTTTTTGCTACTTGTTTGTCTGACGTAATTGTTCGGCTACATGCTACGAACCTATTATCGTATTCTTGAGTGCCTAGTGTTGGTGCTGGTGTTTATGCGCGATCTTTTTTTTTTTTTTGATTCACTTCCCACCCGGGAGGCCTTAATAAAGTTAATACACAATTTTCCCTCATAAGGCCTTCACCTCTTGGACACCTAAATTCAAAATGACAGTCCACTAGCTCTTGCGGTCGAAGAAAACGAACTTTTTGGAACATTCTCTTACATTTTTTTTCGTATTTTTCCAGGAGCGTTCGCTTTTAGTGGATTTTACCACAGACACTCGGAAACCACGTACGTGGGGCCTCACGCTGAACAATTTCAGGCTAAGGACCCAAGTCAAGGTCTTTATTGCCATTCAGACGATAACTGGAGCGATGCACAGTGCATTTACAAGTATGTTCCATTCACACACATCGCGAGACCTTGCGGACGTGTTTTTGGTGCTAGGATAAATTTTAAATATATAAAAACTTACTAGATGTAATGGGTGTAATGCGAGAATTTATGATACATGGAGTCTGTTAAGGCAAGCTGTAAAAAATCTTAGTGTTTGGCTTTGTCGAAAGAGCAGTACGAGGCGGAGAAGAAAAAGATGTTGCATTTTTGGGATGAACTGGTTAGGTTTAGCGCTGGGCTGAACCGAGAACGTCGAAATGGTATTTCTTATGATGGTAAGCGAGGATGCCTACCTAAAATGGAGCGCTAGAAGATATCTATACTCAATATATATATACTCTTGATTTTGAGGTTCCCTCGGTTATAGTTGGTTGGAAAAACGGGAGCCAGAAGGGTCATTTCAAATTTTGGCAGCTAATAAAAGCCATTTGGTTTTCTGTCAATAAAATCTCAGTAGCATCATGGAGTTTTAACGTTGGCGGTGGTAGATACACCCCTATGCTTCAGAAAATATTTCGACCGTGATCTTCTGAACCCGATAGGAATTCCTAAATCGATGTAATACGAACGAAGACTTCCACACCAGTACTGTACGTACCGGTATTTTAAACGTCCAATTTGGAGTGCAAGAGTTAATCTTTACCTAAATGACAGAATACAACCAAGAGAAGAATTTCTTGAATCGGTGGAGTATGAACCGAAAGTAACAGTGCTGTTTGTAACGATATTTTGTACGTAATGACTGATTTAAGATGCAAGAATAAACCAATTTATCTTCTTTTTTGTTGTCAGAATAAACCCAAGAGAAGAGTTTCCCGAATCGGTGGAGTACGAACCGAAAGTATCATACTGGTGCGGCCCGTACCGATATTTTATACCAGCGACAACCGATATAAGATGCATATTCTCAATTTTCTCGATGAACTTCATTCTACGTTTTGGATACGACGGCGTCACGTACAAAAGCTCGGATTTGTCTTTCGTATGTATTATAATTTTCTATATTTATTTTCGTAAACTTCTCAAATTAGGTGCGAGATTCTGGTCGATAGTATCGACGAGAATTTCACATCTGTTTGGAAAGGCGTATGTTTTTTTTGTAGTACCTCTTTTTTTGTACACCGCTCAGAACAGATGCGAGATTCCGGTCGGTCGATATTTCGACCGGAATTTCGCAAATGCCTGGAACCCTTCCAGATTTTGTTTGCGGTATTTATTTTTATACACCTCTCAAACTAAGTGCGAGATTGGAATGGAGATGGGAATTTCGCATGTGTTTGGAAAGGATTTTTTTATTGTTTTAACTTGACTGAGATGACAGTCGTTTTTGTTTTTTTTTATACATATTGCAATGATTATAACCCAGCAATGTTAGAAGTAAGAAGCAAGACCTTATGAAAATGTCACAACTACTTTACAATGGTCAAGAGAACAAAGCAATGGACATAACAACAAATAAGCTGTCAAAAACCTAACTTATCGAGTCACCCAAGTCGGGTAAAGACAGCAGGGTTCCAGCAGCAGGACAGTTTTCCATATCTCCATTTTTTATATTTTTTTATATTGGAATATAAATTATTATGGCAACACCTAAGCATTGACACTGACGCATATTTAAAAGCATCTCAAATTAAATAGCACGAACCAAAAAACGACTAGACAATTTCACCAAAGTGCAGGGTAAAAAAAGACGGCTAAGCAAATTTCGATACAACTGTTCCCCAGATGTACCAGAACGGGCAGGTGTTCTACACGGACGAGCCCTGGGCGGGCATGTCGTGCTGGAACTGGGCCTGCAAATGGCGACACAACCAGAACCAACGCTCCAACGAGTTCTTTGTCAACTGAATTTATTACTTTTAAGCTATAATAGTAATTTAGTAGTAAATACAATATTTAAGATACAGTCTTTTCAATAGTTTTTTTTTTCTTTAAAGCACAAGGCGGCTTTAACCATTAACGTTTAAAGCACAAGGGGGGATTTAACCGTTAACGCCTAAAGCACAAGGGGGCTTTAACCATAAACGCTTAAAGGACAAGGGGGATTTAACCATTAACGTTTAAAGCATAAGGGGACTTTAACCATTAACGTTTAAAGCACAAGGGGGATTTAACCGTTAACGTCTAAAGCACAAGGGGACTTTAACCATTAACGCTTAAAGGACAAGGGGGATTTAACCATTAACGCCTAAAGCACAAGGGGGCTTTAACCATTAACGCCTAAAACACAATGGGGTAATAACCATTAACGTTTAAAGCACAAGGGGGATTTAACCGTTAACGCCTAAAGCACAAGGGGGATTTAACCGTTAACGCCTAAAGCACAAGGGGGCTTTAACCATTAACGCCTAAAGCACAATGTGGTGTGGCAAATCGGCTTCCACAATGTAGAAGCCGATTTGCCACACCCCTTGCATCATGGTGTGCATGTAGAATCTATATTCATACCATAATGCAACCATACTATGCGTATCGTGACGCAAAACCGCTTAGCGGCACGTCTTTGATGGCAGAGTGACGACAATTAAGTTTTTTTTTTTATTAATTTTTTTTTTAAATAATTATACGTTAAATAACACTTACACTATAATAAAAATATATTTTTGTTTAACAATATTATTTATTTAATTGATTTCGTCTATTACCTTTAAAAACCAACAATCTATTTCTATACCGGTTGAAATTTTAATGGTTGTACTCCCTGAAGGAGGTGAATGTGCTCATGAAACTGAACAACTTTCCCCAGGGAACATAGGTCAAAATATGAAAAAAAAAATTGAACCCTCCATACAAACTTGACGATCAGCTGATTGATTTACTATGGGAGGTCCAATTTTTTTTTTCATATTTCGACCTATGTTCCTTGGGGAAAGTTGTTCAGTTTCATGAGCACATTCACCTCTTTCAGGGAGTACAACCAATGAAATTTCATCGTGTATATGGCTATTATTATTTACATATTATTATCTACATACCTACACAAATAGAGGTGTCAGATTACTAGAGACGATTTTATTGACAACCGGCATTATACTCGTCGCCTCGCGGACTATATGTGCATGACACCTGATATACGTGGATCGAATCTCTAGTAATATGTCATCTCTATGTCACCAAACAAACATACACAAGTTATAAGGTAATATTTTTAAAACTCTCTATAAATGCTATAAGCGTATACAGGATGTTATTTTAAAAACATTCATAATAATAATAATCATAGTATAAATCTCTCTGAACGCTCCTAAAATAGCACCCTGTATAAAAAACAATACAATATTGCACTAGTACATGTAACAACTTATGTTAATTTCATATTATTTAAAACCTCTATATTCACGTGAGCTTTGCCCTAAAGTACCTATGGCATTAGTTATCTGTTATTCTTTACCTAATCTCTCGCGGAACTAAATTAAAACTCACGCCTAGGATAAATATCGAACCGTCTTCTCCAAATCTAGAAATTTTCTAATCGGACGGTTGGCCAATAAATATATTAATTTCTGTATCCACAGGGAGAACACGCCTTAACAATTTTTTTTTGTACAGGATATTTGCAGTAACTTACCTTAAGGACCAATTTCATTATCGTCGAGTTACTTTGAAGCGACGAATAAATTTGACAGGTTTTCAATGCAACTACTGTCAAAACGTAAAATTTATTCCTCGGTTAATCGTTACTCGGCGATTATAAAATTGATTATAAATAGACTAGAATATAATGTTATAGAATTTTATACGTTATTAAAGTTGTTCGAGACAAAGTTTTATTTATATACAAAACAGACACACGCTTGACCACTTTCACTCCAGATGGAAAGTGATGACGTGACTTAAGATGAAACGCGTTATAAAATAATTAATTTATTTACTAATAAATAATAATATAAAAGTCGACGTAAAAGCGTCGCATACCGTATTATTACGATAAAATGTAAAGCACAAACTGTACAACAATAATGTGACGTCATATTGACACGACAAAAAGTCTGACTCCGATCGCACCTAATGGCGACTGTCGGTAATGCACTGGGATAATGTACCAGATAAGTTATAGCATAATCCTTACTAATAATGTAAATGAAAAGTGTTTGTTTGTTGGTTTGTCTTTGAACCACGCTGCAAAGGAGCAAGGGATCAACATGATTTTTTGCATACATATAGTTGAAGACTTAGCAGAGTGCTACTTTTTAAACGGAAAAACTGTAAGATCCCATGGGTTTTTAAAAACCTAACTCCACGAGAAAGTCGCGTGCAAAAGCTAGTGCTGGAACAAATTTAATTTCAGAATGTCCGTGGTGTCATAGTAATTGATTGCGACAAGAATGTCGCTAGTGTGTCCAGAAACTAATTTACGTGTGACCTTGTTTTTTAGGAATTAATTTAACCTAAGTCAGAAATGTGTGAAATACAAGTATAACTTATTCTTAGTAGTGCTATCTGAAACTACGAGTGATCTTGTTGAATAATCATTTTATAAGGAAAATGCGAAGGAAATGTTTAGTGTCACTCGTATGGTATTTAGTGTTACCTGACACTAAATTACATGTGACTTTATGGAATAGGTATTCGTATTTCGTTGCCAAATGCGATAGAAATGTTTAGTGTTACTCTTAAATTATTTAGTGTTACCAGACACTAATTTACGTGTGACCTATTGAAGTTTTTTTTTTACCAAATGCGACAGAATGTTTTAGTCTGATCTCTTTGAAGAGTTTTTTGTACCAAATGCGACAGAATGTTTTAGTGTGACCTAACACAGTCTCGAAGGTCACACGAAATAGTAAAACGGATACAAATAGCGCCACCATCCGCCGTTGTTCTCTTCCTCTACCGGTAACTTTTCACTCTCGTCTTCTCTTTCTTCCTCTGAAGTGTGTTTTGACTCCTACAAAAAAAGGATAGGTTTAAAGGTTATAACTCACTTACCCGACACAGCTCCCGCACGTTAACAGAATGCACGTCCATGTCACTTAACAGTTACGACATAAAACGTCATGTATGCCGTTTGTTTTCTAAGCAAGCTAAACACATTGATATCAAGATGCATTTCATAAAAGATTTGGTTGATAAAAAGATAACTAAGATAAGTCATTATGCAATCCGAAATGGCGCTCATGTTTAACATTAACGTAAATTACTTTAACCTTTAATGTCGTAACTGGTTATTTGTAGTGAAATCCAATTTTATACCTTAACCCCGAATTTGTCAGTTAAGGTACCGATTGCATACAGATGAAAGAGGTGAAATTTATAAAGCTGTACCTTAACGTCGCCATTTGATGTCTTCCCATTGACTGTCCCTGATTTTTCATCGTCCTTTTGCTCCATCTCCTTATCACTTTCCTTCACCTCTTCACTTTCCTTCACCACCTTTTCATCTTCCTTCACAGCCTTTTCACTTTCCTTTACCACCTTTTCACTTTCCCTTAGCTTATCACCCTCACTATTCCCATTACCATTCTGGCTATCATTGCGTTCATCAGAAACTTCTATTTTACTCTCTCCATCTTCATTCTTCTTTTCTAGATTATTTTCTTCATGCTTTGGTTCTTTCGAGTTTCCATTGTCATCTGGGACGACTTTTTTAATCTCAGTCATATAGCTCTGTAGTAGAAACACTTCTGTCTGTACACTCTGGTCGCGGGTTGGTACACCGTTGTCTAATTCAGGCCCTTGTTTCGACGACTGTAAGAAGAAAAATCTAAATATCCTACTAATATTATAAATGCGAAAGTTTGGATGTATAGATGTTTATCCGAAAGTACCTACGTGACGTGTTTATATGAAAGTACCTTCGTGACGTTGGTAAGTAAGAGCCTCTCTCAAGCTTTTCGCTTTTTTGGAGGGGAGAGGAGAATATTAGTCAAGTTCACCTTGGCAAATATTCTTTATTAAAAAAATGTGGTTGTAAGTAGAAAGCCAGTGAGTGACTTGGTCAGACCAGCGGCTAGGGGTTGTCTTTTTAACTCCAGCTTGCCTACAAGTATAAGTTTATCAAGCAACTGTTAATGTAGTGTGAAATAACATTTGTTACCTCCATATCTTGCTCTTGGATCTGCAAAGCCAGTTCATTGTAGACCTGGTCCGGACCGAATGGGACGAAATCTGGTAACTCCTGAAAAAAAGACGGCCGTTTTATAAAACGTTCTATAAAATATATACTTTGCACGAAATAAACATAAACTGCAAGTGTCTAAATCCAGAACTAATACATATGGTGCGCCTCAAGAGATTGTTACTGAAAAGTCGTTTGTAGCTTAAAAAAAACTTAAAATGCATTTTCAAAATTCTTGTGCCTAGGAATTATTAATCTTTTTTATTATTAGGAGCCACCAATTTTGTTTTTCCATATGATTGTATTTTTTATATTAATTTTATAGTCTTAAATTCCAAACAAATTGGTCTTTGAGAATAAATTCTTTAAACCTAAAAGCCTATTTCTAGTTTTGCTGCTGTGTCGCCTAAGCCAACCCTTATAGTCGAAACTATATCATAGGCTGCTGCTGCTGTTGCTGCGTCTGCTGCTGTTGCTGGGGCTGCTGCTGATGATGACGATGTGTTGTACCTGCGCGGTCCTATCCTTGGCCCAGGCGCGGTAGTCGTTGGCGGCGCGGCGCATTTGCTCCAGGTACTGCGGGGCGCCGCGGCTGCTGACCCACGCCGTCACGCCGCCCGGCATGCCGCCCACCGCCGGCTCGTCGTAGTACGTCAGCACGAACTCCATGCCCGGCTGCGGACAAGGAGCAACAGGTTCATGGCTGGCATAAATAACGAACCCCCCCCCCCCCCGACCGAATTCGGCCATACTTGCCCAAAGTGCTACATTGGTCTGTGGCGACCACCTACGTTCCACATATGCCGTACACCAGGTATAGGTACGTGTAAATAAATCTAAATATATAAAAGGCAAAGATGACTGACTGACTGCTCTATCAACGCACAGCTCAAACCACTGGATAGATCAGGCTGCAATTTGGCATGCAGATACCTATTATATCATAGGGAACATAGGGATAAGTTGTAAAGTATTTTTTTACTTCGGGTTTTTACTATCTCCGTTTTGCCTTAGTCGGCAATTGTTTTAGCTTTTCCATTATTTGTAACGCTTGGGTTTATTAGAGTATTATTTCACGCTGCGGAGTGACAAAATTAGTGATTTTGTCAGATTACACTGTAGCGGGCTTGCTGATGCCAGCGGTTTCGCCGAGAGGCTTGTAGGAGCGTTTGTTACTGGCATCAGACAGTTATCCCTCACCCGCCGCTCACACTAATAAACTTGTACGTCTTGAAACTAGTTATAATTGTAAAATTAATTAAATATTTAAAGTCACTGTGTGAGCTCTCATTTAATCCCCAGTAACCTTGATAGGGAACACCGCGCTACACGAAGAGTCGCTCGTGTTTCCACATTGGTGACCCCGACGACGCGTAGTGACCACCGAGCAAAGCTATCAAGATTATACATGTAAGTTGAATTAGCATCGTTGCGTATTTGGAGCGGCTGGTACTAAACAAAAGGGGGCAACTCAAACTCAAGTGGACAGTGTTGAGCTAAATAATTAAATTGTATAAACTAATTTCAGTGTAAATTCGCGAAAAACTTTAAAGATGACTCAACCGGCGACCGTGGTGAAACTTGAAGGTACGGGTTTAGCATCTATGTCACTGGCATCCAAGATCCCGGAGTTCTGGATAGAACAACCTAGGGTCTGGTTCATCCAGCTGGAGGCGATACTGGCACCGCAAAAACTCGGCGATGATACCAAATACAACTTGGTAGTTGCAAAACTAGGCAAGGAAGTTATGCAAGACTGACATCCTGATCAACCCGCCCGAGGAACGAAAGTACGAGGTACTCAAGGACAAATTCCTGGAAATTTATGAGGAATCGGAGTGTAGGATCCTTAATTTAAATTTAACGTACATATAGACATACACACCTACACACCTAAAATATAAACATAAAATACAACATAATTCATAATTCACAAAACGTACCTACTGGTGGAAATGTTGCTTGACCGAGCCGTTGAAAGGCAGATAAGGAACCGGTCCGCGAATATAGCCGAGCGGCCGGCGCGCGCGCTGTATGCCTACCGATAGCACGCCTCGATGCAGTGCCCAGTCCCTAGCGAAACCGCTATCACGACGCACTTACCGTGCCGCGCCGCGCTCGCTCGCTGACATATGCACGTTCCCCTTACTTACATGAATTTTGGTGTTTGTAATCTTTTGAGTTAGAATTACCAAATCAAGTTGTAGAATACGCAAATATAAGGGTGTCCTGAACTTGACGAATATTTTATTTAACCGTTCTACCAAAGTAGACGCCCCATACTAAACGGAGAACAGGCAGATCCAGAAACTGATAGGCGAGATGGAACTAGGAGACCAGAAGCCCAGTCACTTAGTCAGCAACTTGCGAGAATTGTGTCGAAAGTGAAACGAACAATGTAATAACATTACGGGCGAGTGCAGATTAAAGTTTGTTAGGTGAAGCGGATCTGGATCATTAATTAATAGGGTTTTCAAAACTAAAAGAATTGGACTTACACGAAGAGTCGTGGAGGCACAATCAGCTCGTGTTTCCGCAAAGACTGTTGCATTTAATTGACAACTTGTGACATTTGTGCAAGTGTTAATATAGTAATTTTAAAATGACCGGAACTGGTCAGCCCGCCGGCCAACGTTTGACATGGCCGCCAAGGGGGTGACAGAGACATACTTCTTACTACTACAAAATTATTGTATGGAAAGCGGTGCCATCTAGCGTCCAGGGCGTGCTGACATATTTCGCATAGAGCCTTAAAACTGTACTAGAGGTCACTACAGTAGCAGATTTATAAAATACGTCAAATCAACCGTCTTATTTTCTTTGTGGGTGACACATACATACCAACACACATACATACATACTACACATACATACACATTACAAAATCCATACGGCATAATTTATAAATAAAAGCCGTCCGACATACAAGACGCCTCGCAGACGGTTACAATGCGAACGAGGCGCGGCGGCTGTAAGCGGTGGCGGGGGGTATGGAGAACCCGTTAGGTGCGCGCGCTGCATGTTCGAGACAACCAGTCACGATCCGACGCTCGAGCGATAGGTCCGTGCCACTTGTATGCGCAAGTCACTAGTCACTAGTCTGCCATTGTAGTTCTATTTAGTTTGTAGTTCCTTCTGAATACAGTGAACTCTTCATACTTCTTCATCTTTTCATTACCTAACCCCCATAACTTGTTCTTGTCGAAGTGGTGATAAGTTCGTGTGTGCATTTTCTGTTGTGGTTTTTATTATTTTATATTAATAACTTGGCGTTTTCCGGACCCTGATAGTGCTTCTTTGACTGGTTTGGTTATTTCATACGGACACCGATTTATGCTCGTAAACTGACTGACCCTGGCTTCGTTTATTGGACTTGACGTGTTCGTTTTATATGAAGATTTGGCTACGAGTTTACCGAAAAACCCACGCTCCAACTGTTATTTCAGATGTAAAGAAGGAGGTAAATACCTAATACTTTAGACTTCTATTCAGACTTTTTTACCGTCTCTAACCCAACTTGATCAGAGTTCTGTCTTAGGGTTTTAATTTAAACGATTTAATTTCAGATCCACTACATCACTTTCCCAAACCTGATGGGGATGTGGAAAGATTTTATGTGTGGAAAGAAGTTTTAGATGACGAAACGAAAGAGAAAGGAAATGTATACATCTATAATCAACTGAGATTATGTCATAAACATTTTGAAAATAACTTTAAATCCTCAAGAAACCGCTTAACAAAAAATGCAGTTCCAACTTTATATGTTAATAAAGAAGGTAAGAATATGTAATATATACCTAAGTATAACAATATTTTGAATTTTGTATCCAACAACAATTGTATGACCTAGAGTGTGACCCAAACCCTTCTTCTGTGCCAGTATAACGCCCAATTGAAATTTTAATCAAGATACTCTTGAGAATTTATTTTGTTGTATCAGAAGTAATGGAATAAGAAATATTAATTTCACTTGCATGCAATTTACGCATGCTTATAAAACACTTTTGACTAACAATAATTATGACATCAGCTCATTCAATTAATGCTAATTGTGAAAAGGATGATTATCAATCACTACAATCAATGACATTTTTATTAACAGAGAAAAATGGTGCTTCACTTTGTACTGATATTGCATGTGAAGTTGATTCTTTGATTACCACAATGAATGTAATTAAATCCAGCGACAATATTTTACAAGAATCAAAAAAATATGTAGCAGGATATGTAATAAAAAAATTTAAAAGTAAAAATAATAAAAAATTGTACAACTTGTATGAAAGATTTGATGAAATCTGAAATTGATCCTGATTCCTTTAATAACAACGTCAACCTGACGGGGATGCCAACGGCTCCCCAGACATGGCCGCAGATGGCTCAGTTTAACACGACTGACCCCGAGACATGGATGAAGTGCGCCGAGAACTTCCTGCGAATGTCGAAGGTAACGGATCCGACGGAGAAATGTCTGTACATAGTAAATAAAACGGATGCTCACGCACTTAGGGAGGTAGATGACCTTCTAGCTGACCTCTCGGTGCTAACGTCGGTACAATACGAGGAGCTTAAGGAAAATATTATAAAGAAGTTTGGTGAATCGCACAACGATAAAACCCAGCGACTTCTAGTTCTAGAAGGCGAGGAGATCGGCGATCGTACACCATCGCAGTTTCTGCGGCATCTGAGAAACTAGGCGGGTAACGCTATGTCCGACGACATCCTTCGTGTTATTTGGACGAAAAGTTTACCATCCGATATGCAGGGGGCTATTGTGGCGAAGAGGGATACGCCATTGGATACGCTCGCGGAAAATATGAGGCTGCGGTGTGTGAGGCTGAGATGGCCAGACATGGCTCATATTTTTTTTCCCCCATTTCTCTCACATGGTTTTAAAATAAATTCGAAACGCAGTTTTAAAATAAAGAGAATTTCTAGGTAAACACTTGGTCGCTCATAAATATTTCAAAGTGCAAACAGTTTATTTTTAGACAAAGCACAAGGATTTTTGGAAACGCATTAAGATTAGAACAAAAAAGGGTCTTAGAATTGCGTTAGAAGTGCAGGCGTTTAAAAGGAACCATTTAGAACCAGATCATAAATTTAGTTGTTTATTTCGTGAAGCATTTTGCCTTCACGAAAATATTGGAACCAGATGTGTGAATTGACATGGTCCAAACCGAGGCGAAGTGCATAGAAAATAAACAAAAAAGCAAGGCGTGACCATAGTAAAATGACGCTATCGATAATTGGCCGAGACATTTTGGCGGGAATCTTAAGTGACGAATCAAGTTAAGGCAGATTACTTTGGGGTGGTTTCTATTTTACAGTTTGGAGAAGGGGCGATGGACTCGAGACTGGCATTCGGGGTCGAGAATACAGCGAGCGCGGTCGATTCCATCTCCAGTAAATTAATCCTAAGATTGTGTAAATTTTAACCTATTTTAATAGAACTACACATAAAAATTAGAATCAGTGTAAAAGTTTAGAATTAAAGTCTAATTAAGCAAGTGTGTGTGCGCAACGAGGCCTGAATATTTCTGGTAATGTACAAAGATTCAAGTAATTAAATTTTGAGATAAGTAGACTCACAGATAAAGTGTTTCTTTAACGTTTGGGTTTAGGCGTTCATTATTGTAAGAAATTAAAATGCATCCAGATATAGCCCTCGAGACTTTGTATGCAATAGAACAAAGGAATATGAGACGTGGCGAAATATCTCGAGATGAGGGGATCTCTTTTATGATATATATCATATATCTGACAATTATTTTATTTCTGCTCTTTATATTAGTCAGATTAATGTGTTTAATCTGAGGGAGTGAGGCTTAATAAGCAGACATACATACCTCTTGTTTTGGGAAAGGAACATTTGTATAAAATATAGTCAGGAAGTTGTGAAAATGAGATAAAATATAACTTATTTATCTGTGAACCTATTTTGACATAATGTAAATATGTGTCGTAATTTCTGCTAAGACTATAGAGTGTCTTGTCTCCCCAATAACATTAGGAGAAAGTGTACATATTCATTTAGGCATTTAACACCTTTTGCAGCATGTGTGTATATTTTAGTCTAAGATGTCTTAGGTTAGATGCCACAAGGGTTTTTCATTTGGGTATTTCCGTTTTCCCTTGTCTTAGAATGGCGGTTAGGAATGGAATACCCGATTGATTCTCAAATGACCCCATTTGGAATCAATCTAAATAATCAAACAGTTTCTTTTGAGTAGATTTAATAAAATGGAAAATAAATCTATGAAGTCATAATTATCATCTTTTATTGAACAACCCTAATATTTCTCCTAGGGTATTCAATAATGGAATGTTCTCAAAGGTTCTGTCTACATAAATTGATTTAGTGTTTTATTAATATTAAGTTGGACCCGAGACTTAATACCTGTAACGTGTGGCGGGCTGAACCGAACAATCCAATAGTGAAGTACTCCCTTATACCCAAAATTGAGTCACGATCCTTAAGTAGGCAGTCAGTTTAGAAAGTTCAGTTACTAGTGCACTAATTTAGGTCAATAGGCGACATGCATTTATTAGGGTCAATTTATTCTATCACGATAGAGAAGCCTGATTTCTTTCATAAATAAAGCAGATAGGTGAACGAGATGGAATAATATTGCAGTCTAAGGAACTATGACTTATTTTTGTTTTACATAACTGATAGACTAGATTCTAGACTCACTATGAATTAAAAGTTAGGCATAATAGTAAATTATTAGAAATCATCACTATTAATTAAGTCTTCAAATGAACGAGACTTCGAATACCAGAGCGACCTTCGAACTACGGGTGTTGAGCAACGGTACTTTCTGCGAGCAGGTAGGAAAGTAGATCCCTTGTTTATTGTATTTACAAACTTTAGGTTGTAGGGTGACCATGATATTACTTCGAAATAGAGGACAAGATAGGGTAATAGGTAGGGTGACCATGATGAAATACTACAGGGATTGAGACACTGAGGCTGATTGAGTATTGGCTAAATTAATATGTTTGACTCAGATGAGTCAAAGTTATTACTAAGTGGTACACGGTTCGGTGGCGTTACTGGCGGCGAAATCCCGGCACACCTAAACACGCCATGTCTTACAGCACGACTTTTGGCCAAATCTAAGGTCGGGACCTTAGATTTTACAATAAATAAAACCATGGTATCGGGGCGAGCTATAAGCTCAATGAAAAGAATGTACCAACCCTTCGGGGTGTATGGGAACACCTAGCGCTTCGCAGCGAGAGGGAGTCGGCTGTGCCCCTATAACAATGATAAAAGGCCGTGGAGCGGCGTAGGGTTTCCCCCGTGCTAGAGGGAATTCGGTCAGAACGACGGCCTAAAACAGGCAAATTCGTACACTGTATCAGCTAATCATTCATTCTACCCGTATTTTAAACTCAAATAGGTCAATTAACTCTCTAGGATCTTTCTGAAGGTTGGAGAATGTATAACATAATTCATTTAAAGTTTGTTCATAGTCAATCCGCGACAAAGAAAGTAGAATGATTTGGTAGCCTACTTTGTCCACCGGACGAAATGAACGAACCCGTAGGGTGCTTAGTACATAACAGTGCTCATGCCGGAAGCCAATATGTCTCTCGATCCTGAGGAGTTTTATCTATAAATAGAATATTCTTCTTTACTCAATCAAACCACTAGATATCACTAGACGATCCAGCTGCGTACCATCACAAGGCCATCGTCCGCCGTGTCAGCGGTTGCTGCCGCGAACCCCGCGGATGAACGCGTGCGGCGCGTAGAGGATGATATGTCGTCAATAAAGCAGCTCGTGAAGAACATGATATAACTGCAAGCTTCCGTTGGTAACGCAGAACGAAGTACAAGGCCGCGCACACGCACGCACGCTCAGTTATGTACGATTTTAAATACGGATTGAAAGCCAACAAATGCGTACAATCGTGTGCGTTTAAACCACACGCGCAGCAGGTAATGTAAAGGACATTTATTGAAAAAGGGTTTGCAATCAACGCCGTTGGATAGATCTTTTTTCTTTTTTGTTTTTTCATATTTTTCTCTTTTCCTTATGTTGTTCTTATATTTAAATTTTTTTTTTTTAAATTATAGTATAATGTGCATGATTGTTGATGATGTGTATTAATGCGAACTCGCCATCCTCAACATAAACGCAAAGTTTCCTGGAGGATAGCATATATTATATGCCATCCTTTAATGATCTTGGTCTTGGTAAGGAATGCTTACACTTTCCCAATTTAAATAAAATAATCAGCAGTGACAACGAGATTGACGCCGGCCAATACAAAACGTTCATAACGGATCTTAAATCGGAATTTAAAAACAGATTCGCAGATTTTAAGAAAATTGAGAATGTTGTAGAAATCCTCAGCAGCATTTACTCTCTGCATCCTGATGGTGAATGGAGCAACGAAGCTGCAATTGTTTTCGGGAGTGATAAAGCTACTTTGCAGATGGAAATGATCGATTTCCAAGAGAACACAGTTTTAAAACACAAACATGCGGAAGTTTCCAGTGAAGAGTTCTGGATAAAATTTGAGTGGTAATAAATATCCAGAACTACAAAAATTAGCTTTGAAATTTCTCACTTTGTTTGGGTCAACATATATTTGTGAAGCAGCATTTTCGAAGATGAACTTCATTAAGAATAAATTTCGATCTCGACTTACTGATGAACATCTCCAGGATTTAATGTCAATAGCTTGCACAAATTTTACTCTTAAATTCAGACAGATAGTCCGCAACAAAAAATGTCATTTTTCTCATTGATGTGTAATAAACTACCTTTGTTATTTCTGTAATTACATTTGTTTAATAAATATTTTTTCTATAAAATGTTGTGCGGACCGCGATGGTCATTTCATTTCTTAAAACGGACCCCTAGCGAAACTAATTGGTGATCCCTGGCATATAAAGTAATTAAAAATGTATTGTGTATAGATCTTGATCAATAAATTAAAAAAAAACAAGCAGGGAAACGCCGGCGGCGGTTACTAGCGGCGAGTGACGTGACCACTTAATCCAACACGTCGCATCTTTATAACGGACGCTGACAGTAAGGTGACATATTTAATCGACAGTGGTGCAGATCTATGTTTATCCGAAATCATTTGTTCACACGGCTCGCAAAGTGTTTGCCTATGAACTACTGGCCGCCAATGGAACACCGATTGCAGCATACGGTACTGTCGCCTTGACCCTTAATCTCGGACTGCCACGTGACTTTCCATGGGTCTTTGTAATGGCTGATGTATCTACGCCAATCATCGGAATGGATTTTTTAGCACACTATAACCACATGAAATGATGACACTGGCAAGAGCTCACCAAGGAGTTCGATACCTATTACTACATGTACTTATTATTTTAATCACCAGTCAGTCTTATATTCTAAGCATGCCCGGCCCTGAGAGTTGTTAATAATATTCTTGGGAACAAAAAAATGAAAACTATCAGGATAATATCATCCAAAATTTTTTTGATCAGAACTTTAATAAAAATTAAATACAATTGGGCCGAGGATATATTTTGGACAGCCCTAGTACAGGCTACGGTCTAATTGGGCTGCCAATTGCAATCACCAGCCACAAGTTTTAGTCTAATGCTTTGGTCTATAAATTATGGTGTAAATTGTGTTCACTTTTTTTGTCTTTAAATAAATAAATAAAATAAGAGCTTTAAGTTCAATGGCGCTGAACAAAAGAGCGTTAACCGCTTTCATAGAAGTGTGTCATAATTTTCTTGGAAACAAAATAATGAAAACTATCAGGATAATATCATCCAAGAGCCATCCTTCATCGTATGAATCTCTAAAACGCAAGATGTCCCTCATTTAGACCGATTTTCCTCTTTGTCCAGAAAATATACTTGTTGGAGGGAGTAAAACGATGAAATTAGTTTCAAATCTACTTGATAAATCTGTGGCGACTACGTTTTGTGCCACATGCACGGGACAGGAAATCATTTAGTATACAGTTAGGGATAGATCCCGTTAAAGGACGAATCTTTAGATCTTTTGCACAAGTTATTGCCATTGTTATTAGTATACAGTTAAGGATAGATCCAGTTAAAGGACGAATCTTTAGATCCTTTGCGCAAGTAATTTTGCTAACGTAAATTAGTATTGTTTCTATTGTAAATATTGTAGCGTATTATAGTAAGCAGGAACTAGGCACTAAAGCTATCCATTTTATTGTTAGCCAGTAACCTTAGTTTTAAAGTTTTCCCATGTTCCCCTACTCCTCACCGAAGATTTTTCAAGGGATTGTTTCAAGCTCAACTTTCAGTGAAACTTTTGCGTTTGTGATTGAATGTTATATTCTTGCGCTTAAAAAGTTTATTTTGTAAATTATCAATATTGTTTAGGTATAGCTTTTCAGTATTGAACAATCGTTATTTAAATTAGTTAATTGTGTTGATTTTTCTTTTAATTTAACAGTTAACAGTGTAGGTATAATTTAATTTATAGATTTTAGTGTTATTTTTCTAAAGAAAAGAAAACACATAGCAATAATTATGTCTCGTGTAAATAGTAGCGTGTTGTGGGATATTTTTGAGGAACTGGACAATGTAGAAAAAAAAGCCAGATGTAAAGTATGCGGTGATGTTTATAGCTTTAAAGCATCTTCAGGTAATTTAAAAGCACACTTAAAAAAGAAACATCCGGATGCATATCGACGGGTGACTACTCAACAGAGGCAAAACCTTGGATCAACTGCGGAAGCCCCAGCGTGCTCGACATCAGCTTCGACCATCAGTAGCCAAGTTTGCCCACCAACAACTTCGGCAGCAGCACAGGTAATGTTCACAGTTGCTAGTACTAGTACTAACGTACCATCCGTTGGAAGAATCCAGCAGACCATTGAGAGATATGGTTCTGCGAAAAAAAATTCCAAGGAGATGAAACAAAAAATTTACCAAGACCTTCTCAGGCTATTCATTAAGGGATATCAACCTTTTTCACTAGTCGAGGAAGAGGATTTCAGAAGGTTTGCTAGTTGGATTCCAGGTTATACACTGCCTACAAGAAAAACAATTTCTAACATTATGATTCCAGCACTGTATGACAAAGTAAAGGAATCAATTCAAAATGAATTGTCAACAGCTAATGTGGAGAATTTATGTATCACGGGGGATTTGTGGACATCGCGGGCTAACGAATCCTATTTGGCCGTAACGGGGCACTATGTAACGGAAAATTTTCAAATAAAATCCATTCTTCTCGAATGCTGTAACTTCCCCGAGTCCCATACCAGCGAGCATATTCGAGTTATATTAATCGAAATGGCTGATAAATGGGGCTTACGGGATAAAATAAATTTTGTTGTAACGGATAATGCGCCTAACATCACTAAAGCTATTTGTGACATAGGCTGGAAGCACTACGGATGCTACGCCCATACATTGAATTTGATTGTTCAAGATGCCTTAAAAAATTTAGAATTAATCCTGGACAAAGTAAAAAAAATTGTTCGTCACTTTAAAACCAGCTCGACGGCACAAAACAAATTATTAAAAGCTCAGACGAATGAGGACTCTAGCTGTATTCCAAAACGTCTAAAACAGGAGGTTCCTACGCGCTGGAATTCAGCCTACTACATGCTGAAAAGATTCGTGGAATTAGAATCGCACGTTAGAGTCACAGTAGCGACATTGCGACAAGACCTGCCAATCATGACGAACGAAGAGTGGACATTTGTGCTGAACTGTGTTAAATATTAAAACCATTTGACGATGCTACAGCTTCTTTAAGCGGACAAAGTTATATGACAGCAAGCTCCGTCATAATGATGACGCGGTGTCTTGTTTCTGGTTGCGATATACTTTTAGAAGAAAACTTTTGTGAGGCTTCTAAAAACGTAGTCTATCAGCTACGATCTGGTTTAACAAGTAGATTTTCAAATGTTGATAGGAGCGGCACGTTTGCTGTCTGTACATTTTTAGATCCACGATATAAAATAGCAGTTTCTGCAGATAATAATGATGCCAGAAATGCCCGAAAACGAGTGCAAGACATGCTGGTGGATGATATAGGTAAATCCGATAGTAGCAATACACAAGTATCTACGAGTAACAAGCCCACTACCCAAAAATATGATAAATTTTCACCATAGACACTAGAAACAAAGGCATATTGGATATAAAGATGCATTTTGTACCAGTAACTAATTAAACTATGTTCAATACATGGACATATTTTGGCGAACAAGATGTCAACCCACGAAACGTTTGTGAAAATAGATAAATATAACAAAGTTATTAGGACTGCAGTACCACCAACTGTATAAAATTTCAACAGCTCTTTAAAATATTAACAGAAAAATATTCTTTTGACTCAATGTTAACACGTAACATAAACCAAGACCCCACTTGTTTCTTTTGGCAACATTAGGAGCTATGGAGGAATAGAGCGCTTAATTTTTTGTTTCTTTTAAGTATAATCCCATTTACAGCACACACACTGCTTTAAAAGTGAGTGTGGTGCAATCTGCACATCTGCACACCGCGATTTTTCGGAATTTTTAGTACGACACAACTTAGGCGAAACACACACCGACAGGCAGAGTGCAGGCCAAACGCAGAATATTGACGACAACTCAAACTCAGCCTTATTTCCTTATACAACATAGTCACGAAAATTCCGAGCGGGCGACCAGAAAAAAGAACTGCGCCGTATGTCCACTAGTTGAACATTGTACCGTATAAATCGCATTAGGTATTTAAATTTTTTAAAGTACATAGTTACTTCCGAACTGATACTTTATATGTATGTTGAAAGATGTTGATGAAAAAGAATGTGAAATGATGAAATGTTGAAAGACTCAAGAGCAATACGATGTAACATAATTTATCTGGGATTTGTCAGTTTTATGCAATACCTCGGTTTTTCAGAGATGTGGGAAGGTATTTCGACACTAGTTTGACTTATAATAGTTTAGAAAAAAAATTGTTTTGTAATTATGTTTGTGTGAACATTTGTTTATTACTGACCCCGAGCTGTAAACAGACGCATCCTTCTCCGGTAGCAAGCAGCATTGATTTTAACAAATGGAGATAGATCGGCATTTTTGTATCATCTAGTGTAACCAATTGGAGGAACAATGAATCATACAGGGGTATCGCCGCAAAGTGTAACGATGGAAGAAAGTCTTTCGACAATTACTGTATCAACGCGAATACCCGAATTCTGGAAACAGCTGCCCAGACTTTGGTTCGCGCAGTTTGAGGCAACGATGAGTCCCCGGCGGCAAGGACACGACTGCCGATACCAGATGGTGTTACTTCTAATTCTTGTAATAAATACCACATAACTTGACATAAATAAATCCAGTATGCGGATTACGTTTTTACCTTAATAATGTCAATTTATAACTTCTGTAGTAGCAACACCACCTAGTATCTGATTGGTCCATACAAAAACAACCGCGGATGGGCGCGTTATCTTTGACCAATCAGGACTTTTTGCCACGTGGACGACTGTGAACTGGGAATGGAGTTGCTACAAGGAAATAAAAGGTGATTTCGGCCATTAATTCGGGGATTATTATTCCAACAGCAGATGTGAAAAGTAAATTTACTGTGTTCTGTGTGCAATTAAGTAATAAATGTATCACATTTATTAAATTGACGAAGGAGTTTTATTTTAATTTGTTAAAATACTTAGATGTTACTCCTAAATTGTTTCGTACTCTCGCTAGTTGAATCATTGAGCGGCCGTAGAGATTTCTGTGTTAATGAACATTAGATGTAAGTTAAAAGTTGATTATTATTATGCATGAGGGGCATTTTGAGTTAATAAATTAATTTGGAATTAATAATTTATTTATTTATTTTATTTTATTTAGCAAATAAATGAACTATTATTGTTATGACGTGATCCCAAAGTTTTTTTTTATTTGGAATATTATTTATTAACTGTGATGAAGCAATGCTGTGTTCCTGGGTGTAAAAACACCTCTTAGTTAGGTACGTTCTGTACCTTTTAACAATGCAACTAGACGGAAGGCATGGTGAGTTCGTTGTCTATTCCTTCGGAAATATTCCGGTAGGACATTAGAAAATATTAAGATTTGCAAAGTTCATTTCTTACCCCACCACGTTAAAAATCATAGATTAACTTTAGATGCAATACCTCCATTTCATTTGCTAAACCAATCTGGACAAAGTATTGCTTCAGGTCATAGAAATTGTCGATATTTAGAAGTATTTCTGCTAAAATCTGGTTAAGACCTCCTAGAAAAAATTCTCCCTACAGTATCCTCACAGACCGTCTTTGATAGCAATAAACAGTGTTATTTCGTCCACAACTGAGCAAGTCCCATGCCTATCTTCCCAAATACATATAGACACCACTGAACCCGATTTGTCCTCATAGTCTGTCTGTAATAGTAGTAATAATAAATAAACAGACTGTTTTTTCATCTACAAATGAGCAAGTCCTATGCCTATCTTCCCAAATACATATAGACACCACTGAACCCGATTTGTCCTCATAGTCTGTCTGTAATAGTAGTAATAATAAATAAACAGACTGTTTTTTCATCTACAAATGAGCAAGTCCTATGCCTATCTTCCCAAATACATATAGACACCACTGAACCCGATTTGTCCTCAGTCTGTCTGTAATAGTAGTAATAATAAACAGACTGTTTTTTCATCTACAAATGAGCAAGTCCCATGTATATCTTGATCAATGGCTATCTTGGCTAAGTATAGCTATCGTTAATTACAGTCCACATGCAGAAGGCCAATATATTGATTCAGAAGAGAAGATCAAAGGCATTTGTCACGATGTAGAGAATGTCGAGCTAAAAGACGAATTATTTACTAGAATTTTAAAGCTTCGAAGACTAGTCAGAGCTGTTGTTTACATGAGAAAGGTTATGAAATTGATCCCATTGTAGTTAAGTAGCGTTCAGTCTTTGCACCGTTATATCGTTGGTTTTTTGCATAAAATTGTAAATGGAGGTATTGACAGCCCGAACTTATTAAACAGAATAAGATTAGCGGTTCCAAGACAAAATGCACGGTCACATATTAAAAATAAAATCACTTTCAGGCCTAGAATCACAAAAAGTAACCTCGGTAACCGCTCCTATTAACAGAATTGTAATGTCCTATAATAATATATTTAAAATAGCTGATTTGGACATATCTTCCCAAACACATATAGACACCACTGAACCCGATTTGTCCTCATAGTCTGTCTGTAATAGTAGTAATAATAAATAAACAGACTGTTTTTTCATCTACAAATGAGCAAGTTCCATGTGTATCTTCTCAAATACATAAAGTCACCACTGAACCTGATTTATCGTCACAGTCTGTGATAGTAATAACAATAAACACAGTGCTTTTTGTCTAAAAATGAGCAAGTCGCATGTGTATGTTCCACAATACATATAGACACCACTGAACCTGATTTTGTATGTGATAGACAGCCTCCCCCAAACTAATAAAGAAATCACCACAGAACTGAGTCCTATTCCTTCCAATCCCATGTCTCCAGAATTTGTATCTGCTTTACAGACAACTCCAGTACATGTAAAATCACATATTAGAAGCCATAAATCCCACACAATGTCAGATTTAATTCCTAGAGTTCCATTAGGTATAAATGAAACCCCTCGTAAGCAAAAGCTACGTGAGGGTGATAAAATTTTAAAAATGAAGTTGCGAAATATAAATTTGAAATATAATAAATTAAAATCAGTCATTATCAAATTCTACAAGAATAAAACTTTTCGTAAAAAAGTATTCCCTTTTAAGTAATTTTGTAAAAATATTAATGGACTCACAATTAAGATTATCTGGAGTAAAAATAAAAGGTTGGAGATATACGAATGATGAAAAAATTTTTGCTGTCTCCTTATATAAAATGAGTCCTAAAACTTATAAATTTTTAAAGAAAAATATAAGACTACCAGCTAAATCTACTATAGCCTCTACTTTAAGTAACATTCCATTAAGACCAGGTATTAATGAATTTAAAGGAGATGATTGTGGTCCATACAAGCTTGGGCCCAACACTGAACAAGGATGAAACATGCTTTATTTTGAAGATTTAGATGCTTGCTATTTACTCAAAAACTCGTACTTCTGCAGACCTTGGGAGTTTTGTTTTATTTATCGTTTTAGATTTGTAAGTTATGTGAAAAAAACGTTCAATATTTAAAATTCTTTTAAGAAGAATTGTTTAAATACTTTAAATAAATGGAAAAAGTATTACGGGAAGATGTTTGGATGCATGTTTCTTTTACTTTTGTAGGTAATATTAAATAATATGAAATAATCCACGAAAACTGTTCAAACAGTAAAATAATATTCACTAAGCGCAAGACACAGAGAATGACAAGACAAACCGTCTGTCAAGACGTCTTTTTTTCAGCTCTGGGTTCTTGCTTTTTTGTGATAAAAAAAATATTCATGATGCACAATTTTTTTATTATAAATATTTAAAGAATTTTCCCTTGTAAATGAGGATATTATTTAATACAAAATGTTTTACAACTATGTAGTTTGGGTCTATTTCTAGATTACTGATTTTATAAAGATAAACTATTTGGGTAGGTACCAAAAGGCCAGAGCCCACACCAGAACCCACAGTTGCATTAGTACTATATTAGTCTGTGGTTAATTAAACTGACATTCATGAAAACGTTCCGTTTCTACTAAAGAAAAAGCATTAGGTTTCGTACTTAGTTAAAAAAAATTGTTTTGTATGATTTTCCTGAGCTGTACATAAATAAAAACCATTCAATTATGTAAGTAATTTATCGACTTATTTTCTTCATATTTTTATATAACTGTGCGAAACCCCGAGTTGGGCCCAATTTAACACATCTCCTTTCAACATCGATCCTCCTTGTGCAAAAAATTTAATTGATGGTAAAAGTTTGCAAATGGGGTTTTCGCGTTTTTAGCAAAAATAGTTGACAAAAATTTTAGTACAACACAAAAAAAGTACTTTACTCTATGATGTCATTCATAGAGTAAAGTACTCATAATGTCATTCGACTTTCAGCCTGAATGTTTGAATGTGCTCCTGTTGTTTTCCATTGCAGTTTAGTTGTTGTTTTGTGAAGTTTATTGTTATTTTCCTTGTAGTTATTGTTGAAGGTTATTGTTGTGTTACGTTTCTTGTTATTTTTGTTAATTAATTCTGTTTTGTTATAATAACCCTTATTACAAGATGGACCCTCAACCTGGCCCGTCACAGGAAACTGAATTTGGCCCTGCACCGCCACTGGAAACGGACTTCCATTCTCCAAAAAAGAAACGCCCTCGTTCTTCCAACGAGAAAGTGATCATTATAAATGTTTACAAGTACATTATAAAAACGTGGCCTGGTTCTACGGAATGGAGTGCCACTAAATGTGCAAAACAAACTGCTGAGATGACAGGAGTGGCCTTATCCAGTGTTTATAATATTTTGAAGGAGTATAAGAAAAACATACATTTAAAGAAACCTGAAAAAACTGGTCCGAAGCATACATTTAAAGACAACTCCAGTACATGTAAAATCACATATTAGACGCCATAAATCCCACATAAAGTCAGATGGAGTTCATAGATAGGCATAAATGAGACCCCTCGTAAGCAAAAGCTACGTGAGGTGAAAAATCCTGAAAGAGCTGATCACAACAATACAAGTTTTATTTTGTCACCACAAAATGTCATATTTTAAAAATATTTTTTTAGAATTGTAAGCTTTTATGTAATATCTTTTCATATTTTCATTAGTTAATCTTATTGTGCGCTCTAAGATGTTATTTTTGTGTAAGCAACTTAGCCTGTAAGTTTCATTTAAGTGAATATGTAATTCTTTATGAAACAATAAATATCTTAAACTCGATTTTGCGATGTACTGTCTCAGATCAAGGCTCAGCCAATGTTGCAGAAATAAATTCGTAAATAGCTGACACACACGAAGAAATACTTCGCAGTGGTAATAACGACCCAAATATCTTTCATTATACATATGATTAATGGAAATAAGTTATATAGTTCTTTCAATTTACGAGGATACGCGGCTCATGGTTGTATGTGTGTCGTATCTGTATAAGTGTGAGCGAGAGCTTGCTCGCGCCTGACCGCTCCTACATAGGCTCCTGACAGGCACGCACACCACGTAACCACAAGTAAAGCGCCTTGCGCGCATGTATGAAGTTCCACATTTATAAAAATGTTCTCGTAACAATTTCCAGAAAAAGGACTTGCTGATTGGGACACAACGTTCTCAATGGGACTTCATCTTAAAGCTGTATGCTGCAGATGGTACAAGAGATCGCGCGAGAGCCACAAAACTAATAGACAAATATGTCAATCCAAACACGACAAAATGAAGGAAAGTGAATATTTGTTTATACTTCTATAGATAAAAAACATATTATATAAGTCAATTTGCAAGTTGCAGACAGGAGAGGATATAAACACTTCGTTAACAATAATTATCATAGACACGTCGAGGCTGCTGTCATTTAGTTTATAATTACTTTATGATGTCATTAATAGACTAAAGTACTCATAATGTCATGAATGTTAAATAAAAGCTTGTTTTTAAAAATATTTTTTTATAAATATTTTTTTTAGCCTAGTAGTGAATTGTTTGTACAGCCATATTATTAGTTAATTTTATTTTTAGGAGTTATACAACTATCTTAATAGTACAAATGAAGGCCGAGCTCTATTACTGCAATTTGGAGAAAGTGGTCTTTTGGACAACACTGCAAGGAGACGACTGTGCAATATAATAATTGGACGGGAATCGAAAGACGACCCTGACTGTAAAATAGACAGTGCAAGATTTTATCAGCTGGCTTATGAAATTACTCAAGTATTCAAAAAAGAATTGTCAACTGTATACTTTATTCCCTGTGTTCGATTCAGTCCTGGCTTGAAAACAGCAGCAAAGGGAAAACTTTTAGACTGTTATCGACATCGTCGTAGAGAGTTTTCAAAGTCTGGATTAATAAAATCAAGAAAAAGGAGTGCTTCTGAAAGTTCTTCATGCTCAAGTTCCACATCATCATATAAATTAAAGTTAAGGGTTGAAGAAGCTGCTGACAAGTTGGAAGATCCATCGTGTTCAAGTGGAGTAAATATAGAAGAATGCATGTTGTGGCTTCAAAATTCATGCGATCCATGGGATACTGTGGAAAAGTATTGGGATTTGACAGCGAAGGCCAGGTTTAAAAACCATCAATGAATACTATAATAGATTTAGAGCATTGGGTCAAGCCAGCGGTATATATTTAGTGAGTATCTATTTGAATTTTAATTACTGTTTGAGACTATGCCTGACACTAACCATTCTCCACCTTTTTAACCAATAAATAAAACACAATAAATACAATAAAAAATATTTGATTACATCTTTTAATATTTTAAAAATTTATTTATTTTGCAGCTGCTGAAGGATTTTACAACGTTATACCCTGGATGTGACGATTTATTATACAATCACTGGCCGTTATATCGGGGGAAAATACTCGACTTAGCCAGGAATCGCATACGCATTGATCCTCATGTCAAGGAGATCTTGTTATGCTGTACGAATAATGGTAACTTTCATATTTTTTTTTTTCAAACTTTTTTATGACTTTTTTTTTCGTTTTCTTATTTTACATTTTTTTTAGCTGACGAGGATACCCTCAACACTGCAGCATTTATGGTCCTGCCTTTCCTAATGAGCACGGCGACGATACGCAGAGCAAAAACGAAAAAGCAATGGAGGCCTAGCCGCCTAGAGGCTCAAGAAGGATTTATAACACACGTAAGAAGCTCTGACCAGTTGGAGGACACTATAACTCGGAGAAAGAAGAAACTAACGGAATTGGGCTTCACTCTACAACCATACATAGTAATAGTAGGTGCTAGTATAAGTGAAATTCACGAGATATATATTGTCATTAACGATGTAAAATACTGTGCCTCACAATGTGTTAGATATAGGTCAACTTCGATAACACATGCGGTAGACTCATGCTTTAAAATTTTATTTGTGCTTAATGCTGAATACCCGGCTGAAAGTTCAAATGTGTGGGTTTTCATTCAGAAGGGTTTTTATAAACTATCTACTAAATTTGACAAGATTTATACAACAGTAAATTCTCTTATTAATGAACTAGGCTTAGACGCTTCTTCCTCCGTGTAATGCCACTGCCGGATATAGGCCTCTCCCAATTTACTTAACTTCTATAACAATGCGGTAGACTCATGATTTAAAATTTTATTTGTGCTTAATGCTGAATACCCGGCTGAAAGTTCAAATGTGTGGATTTTCATTCAGAAGGGTTTTTATAAACTATCTACTAAATTTGACAAGATTTATACAACGGTAAATTCTTTTATGAATGAACTCGGCTTAGACGCTTCTTTTTCCTCTGTGTAATTCCACTGCTGGATATAGGCCTCTAATTTCTCTCAATTTACGCCACCCCCACGCGATCCTCCGTCCTCTGCATTCAGCTATTCTGCGATATCATTCAATCTAGATAACACATGCATTAGAATCAGTATAAAAAGGTAAAAAAAATTGCTTTTGGGATTATACATATAGTGAAATCATCATTTTCAAAAATGCCTACTTGTTTTCTTTGTAATAAATCTACTGAAGATGTGAAAACATTATTTAAACATTTTAATAGTCTCCATTTTGCACATAATTTTACAATTTATCATTGCATGGATGATGGGTGTGGAAGATCATTTCATTTAAGAAATACATTTAGGAAACATCTTAAAAAGCAGCATGTGTTTCTAGAATCGAATGTAAATTCAAGTGTTTGTACTAATTCTAATGTATATGATGATATTGATGTCGCACATAGTCCAAGTCCGGAGCCAGTGGTACAATCAGTTTCCCCTGAGAATACTACATTAGAAAAAGAGTCTTATTCATTACCTATTTTTTGTCATCATTATATGCAAACCCTTTGCTACCGAGAAACGCAGTTCAATCTGTTGTCGAAGGAATGAGTAATTATATGCGCAAGGGATTATCTCAAAGTATTGAACATATTTTTGACGACATGTTGCCAGCATTATATATAAGAAAAACATACATTTAAAGAAACCTGAAAAAACTGGTCCGAAGCATACATTTAAAGACAAAATAGATGAATTTACATTTGCAGCCATCCGGAGGAAAGTTCATCAATTTTTACATCAATTCAAAAGGCTCAGATAGTACGGACACGTAATGCAACCGACGATTAAGTGGTGAAAAAGTGCCTTTCCATGGCTGTAAGAATCAGGAGTAGACCTCAAACTACCTGGATGACAAATGACCAAAGGGACATGAAACGCCTTGGCCTCAATGACGAAGACGTGAACACGAAATCTACATGGCGCCGCATGATAAGTGTCTTTTTTTAATTCGATAGATGAAAGTATGATTAGATTCAAGCGCCGTAGTCATATGAAACAATATATGCCCAAAAAGCCAATTAAGCGTGGGTGCAAATGTTGGGCAGGGGCTGATTCTCATACAGGGCATTTGTATAGATTTCAAATTTATACTGGGAAAGTTCCAGGAGGGCAATAAAAAATAGACCCAATAGGTACCAAATGTATTCTATGTAGAGTATAATGATATTTTTCTTTAGCGATGACGAATATGAAATGGACTATTTTTATATTGACGTTTATTGCAATTGGCAATTTTTATTTATTTTAGTTTTTATGTACTTATAATTATTGTATTTTATTGGGTTTTTACCTTTTAATAAAGATATTATTATTATTATTAATAATGGACCTTAGTGAATCTTTGCCAAGTCATACATTATATAATTATCATGATAATAATTATTATCAAAGGCTACCACTTAGTGGTACCGCCGTGTGTCCGATGTACAACGATGTCTGAATGGAACGTGCCAAAGAAGCATAAAAATGACAGTTGACACAATTTGAGCTGCTTTTTGGCATCAAAATAAAGATAAAGATGATGAACTTCAGAAATTAATAGAAGAAGAAAATATACAGAATTTTAACGAGAAAAGAGAGGAGCTCAGGAAGAAATCTTAAAAAATCAATACAGACAGTACAAGAAGAGAACATAAGAAACTATAATAAGAAGCAAAGAGTAGCAACAACCTATAATATTGGAGATTTGGTAGCCATAAGAAAGACAGAAAGAGGCAGTAAATTGTATCCTAAATACTTGGGACCCTATGAAATTGTTAAATGCAATGCAAAAGATCGTTATGTTGTGAAGAAGATTGGGCAGATAAATGATCAGGACAGCCGTTGGGATGAAGTACTGAAAAACAAGTAGTTTATTTTGGTAGTTTTTGTTTTTTTTTTTTTTGTTGGTATTATTGTATGATTTATGATTTATTTTTTGATAATGCCTTATAGTTTAATCTGTGTTGGTTGTCAAAATTAAGATGGATGATTTCTTATAGATAAAGCCTACTATAAAATAAATGACTTCCTTAATGAGTGACTTGGCGCCCGTCTCTCTAGTAAGCCAATATTTTGCTGTGCCCCAACGGGGTTCCAATGTAAAAAATGACATCTAGTTTTAAGAATAATTGTAATAACTAGAGACCGGATTATATGCATTTGCATATTCGCATATGCATTTGCATATTTTAGCCATTTTCAGCGGTAATAGCATATTTTACCTAAGATCTAGTTATGATGCATATTATCGGTACATTTACAATATTTTTCACTCACTCTGCGTTCCGCCGCCGCCGCATTACCCCATAAACTTAAAGAAAAGTTTGAAAACATATTGAGCAATAACCCAGGTTTTCAAAGCTTGTGCCAAATTGATAGTTTCATTAATGGGACGGCAGAAATTTTGCCGGAAACTATAAGCGCCATAGCACCCAAGTTCAAATTCTGCCCAGTTACTTCAATGGATATGGAGCGAACCTTTTCTACTTACAAAAATATTCTAAATGACCGTAGATACAATCTTACCACTGAAAATTTAGAAAAATATTTGATTGTTTACGTTTACACAAATTCTAAATCATTTTAATATCATATAATGTTACTTACTGTACCTATTATCGCCTATCAAAAAATAATTTACTAATTGTATGCTGATTTTGAAATAAAAAAAATGAATACTTACTTTTTAGGGATTCCTAAAATTTATCATTTAATTTTGCATATTCTGCCAGTTTTCGTGCATATTTCAAGCATTTTTCATGCATATTTGCATGCATATAACAAGCTTTTTATGTTGCATATAATCCGGTCTCTAGTAATAACATTGGAATGCAATAAATAAAGTGAAAATTAAAAAGAGTGAGTAAAAACAAGAGTTTCGCCTCAAATTTTTAAAAATATCCCACATAATATATATAAAAGATTATATGGGTACTACCCGTATATGTATCCTTCTCTTTTTGTTGGAGCTATGGTTGGATTAGATAAACTGGAACTAAGGCGCAAGTTGCTTTCTATGGTGCACTACTATGAGTTTTAACAGGTTCCCTGTCCAAGTTTTAGAGTGGAAGTCCCTCACACGTCCAGTTGTGTTTTTGTAAAAAAACAGTGTTTTAGGGGTTTAGGTATATACCTATTTGTTTCAAAATATTATAGACATATCAGAAAAGTATTTTTTTCAAGCATACCACATATGGTCTGTGGACTCTCTAGAACGAAATTGACTAAAAATTTTCTGATGAGTCCACAGACCATATGCGGTCTGTGCATATTGTCAGTGTCAAATTAGAAGTGACAGTGACAAATCATCATTTGATATAATTATTTGATTATATTATGTGAAGTTAGCTACCTAAGTGACCAATGAGAGTATTGTTTATACTGTTTCCTGCCGGTTGTTGAAGAAAACAAAAAAAAAAACTAAAGTTTTTGTTATTTTGTGTTTACTGCTTTTGAATTTCGAGTTTTTGCGGGAAAATGAGTAAAAAACAAGGGTATACGGACGAAGAATTGAGAAGAATATTAGAAGAAAGTGACTACGAACAAAATGATCAGTCAAATTCATCGGATGAACAAGAAAATGAAGCCGAAGAGAATAGTGATGTACCTGATTTTGACAATGACGATAGTGTGGCAGATCCCGATTTTTTCCCTAGTGATTTATCATCAGAGCGTCTAGATATAAGTCAGCTTGCTAATTCACACATTCTCCATCCCAATCAAACACATTCTCCATCCCAATCAATGCCGACTGAACAACTTTTTGATAGCGATATTTTTGAAGGTACGGCGACATCGCATCCATCCACGTCTCGCAATTTTTTTGACGACAACTCTAATGACCCTTCTCATCAATTTCAAACCACCGTACCACCTAGTTCCGATTCTGACGACGACAGTGACACTGAAAGAAATACAGGCCCAAGAACTGGCATAAGACCAACTACAGAGCGTGGCATGAAAGAACATGATGAGCAAGAAGGATGGAGTTATGAGATTCACCCATTAGATCGGCAAATTTTTAGTAGCGCAGGAGACTTGATACATATTGAAAACATTCCAGAAACTGCAGATGTGTTTACAATATTTTCTATTCTAGTTGATGACAATGTTTTTGACTTGATGATAGAACAGACCAATATATACGCTGAACAACTTATCACTACTAATTCTGGTGGTCGTTTGCGTCGTTGGAAACCAGTAAACAGGGAAGAAATGAAAAAGTTTTTGGGTATTTACTTGCTGACTGGTATAATCAAATTCCCTACATTAGAATGCTACTGGAAAAAGGACCCTATTTTTTATCATCCGCTAATGCACAATATAAAAATGTCCTACAATCGTTTTACTGCAATATTGCGTTGCTGGCACTTTGTTGACAATACAGCTGAAAGAGATGTCAATGATCGTTTGTATAAAGTCAAACCAGTTATAGACATTGTGATGAGAAACTGTAGAAAACTTCTTTCGCCAAAAGACTGCATTGTTGTGGATGAGTCAATGGTTCCCTTCCAAGGCCGACTCCTTATTCGTCAGTATAATCCAAATAAAACTCACAAGTACGGACTCAAGATTTACAAGGCTACAACTGATGATGGATATGTTTGGAAATATAAAGTTTATACCGGCCAGGATCCTCAAATTGCGAATCTCGATAAACCTGGAAGCGTTGTTGTTGAGCTTTGCGAAGAGCTTTTAGACCAGGGGAGAATGATTATAGCAGATAATTGGTACACCAGTTTACCATTAGCTCAATACTTGCTACAACGCAAAACTGACCTTTGTGGGACTTTGAGAAAAAATCGCAAAAACCTACCTTTATTGGTGAAAAACAAGAAACTGAAGAGGGGAGAGCTAATTGCTGCACAAAAAAATAATGTAACGATTCTAAAATGGAAGGACAAGAGGGATGTCCTTATGATATCTACTTGTCACGCAGACGAACAAACGATGTGTACAGGCCGAAACCAGCGTCTGAAGCCCAATATGATACTGGAATACAATGATCGAAAGAAAGGTATCGATCTTTCTGACGAGTTGGCAAGCTACTATTCGCCAATTCGCAAGACCCTGACTTGGTATAAAAAGGTTGCTGTTGATGTCTTATTTGGAGTAGGTGTCATAAATACGGTTTATTTGTTCAATAAATTGAACCAGCAGAATAAATGTACACTTTTACAGGCACAAATGAGTATCGTGAAAAATTTACTGGGTATAAACGTTGTCCAGCCACCGGCTATACCTACGCCATCCACATCACAGACGCAGCATTTCCTCAAAGAGCTGGATAGAAAAGATGGAAAAATAACTAGACGTAGGTGTGCCGGATGCTATAGTGATTTTCGTCAAAGAGGTGAAACAGCATCAGCTGCCACTAATAAAGCTAAAAGAGTTTCGCAAATATGCAACATTTGTACCAAACCGTATTGTCTACAGTGTTTCCAAAAAATACATGTGAATATGTAACTTTATTTTTTTCAATAATTGTTTTCTTTTTCAATAAATATTTTCATATTCAATATTTTGTTTATTTTTTCTACCTATCCATTGTTAATTTAGCTAAAAGTAAATGAAAAACAATAACATTTAGTAAAGTTAGATTCCGTTTTCTTATATTTAGGTTATTTTTTTCAGATCCCGATATCCCGAAAATTTGACGTCCGTCCTCTATGTCCCAACCCTTTTTGGTTTCTATATGATATGTCCTGTCACGTCCACATCAAATAAACGCAGTTCTCTCCACGTCCACGGCTCTAAAAACCTTCAAAATTGTATCGACGCACAGACCACATATGGTCTGTGAACTTGTAGTGCTTTCCGTTTACAGACCACATATGGTCTGTGGACAGGGAACCTGTTAAAATGGCAAAGTAGACAACCCAAATACTTTGGCAAGCATTGGCGTTGCGTTCCGCGGCGAACAGTTTTGACAATGTTTCCTATGTAATTATTAAAGTAATTGTATTGAAAATATCTAGGCCATTGTTGGTCTTCAACATTTCGACTTCTCTGCGCCGTGTCGTCATTACTGAGAGTCGTGACCCCTTCCACCGAGGACTCTTTTTCAGTTCGACTCAGTTCGAAAGTAAATGCACGAGTGACTATAAAAAAATACCCAAATTGCTTCAAGCATGCCTTTTTTTATTTTTTTAAAAAAGAATATTAGCCAAGCTGAACTTGACTTATTTATATTATCCTCTCCCGTCCAAATAAGCGAAAAGCTTGTGCTAAGAGTGGGTACGACAATAGTGCAAGGGGTGAGGCACGAACCTACGACCTTTTAGTTTTTCAGCCCACACCTTTAACCGTTGAGCTATTGAGGCCTATAAATTTGAAGTGTTACCTCGATTTCTCCAGGATCCCATTATCGTATCCTAATGGTGCGATTAAACGGCGCGCTATAACACGAGCCGCGCCGCGCCGCACCATCCGTGTAGGCGCGGCTTGGCTTAATGCGGACGCAAGCCTGCTCGTTTAAACGACGCGGGGTAGCACGATCCTACGCGAGCCGAGCCGTCCGTGGAGATGCGGCATCAGCGGCATTCGTTCGTCGCGCGCTCTGTGCCATCTGTTTAGACGGCGCGTATTAACACGAGCCGAGCCTAGATAGCGCGCGCGCCTTTGATCCGTGTCGAAAAAACCGACAAGTGATGGATCGGGCAAAGTTTGCCGAGCCGCGCCGAGCGTAGTTGTTTACACGGCGCGTGGCGCGCCGAGTCACGCGCCGAGCTAGGCTCGGCTCGTGTTATAGCGCGCCGTTTAACCGCGTCTTAACCTAATGACTATTGTACCACCTGGGAGGTATACCCTTTCAAACAAAAAAAGGATTTTCCAAATGGGTCCATCTTTGAATAATTTGGAACCATACATAAAAATGCCGACAAATTGAGAATCTCCTCCTTTTTTGAAGACGGTTAAAAAGAAAAAAAACTAACCTCAATTCCATCTACAGTTTTGACAACCGTATGGCACCAGTACTCCCTTATTTGTATTTAATTGTATTTATATTGTATTGGACTTAGGAAACTTTCGTGGAAGCACTGTATACATGGCATAGTTTCATTAACTATTGTAAAATTTTTTTTGCAAAGAGCCCGAGTTTCTTGCTGGCTCTTCTTGGCAGGAAAGGCATTCCGAACCAGTGGTAGATTCATTGACGATTCAAAAGTGCTTGTAAAGGTTTATTTGAATAAAAAATATTTCTATTTCTATTTCCCAACACGTCTATAGCATTCCACGTCCGAGGTACGTCGGGATGTACACAAGATTTGTTCACAATAACGTACACATTGTTACTGTCTGTCTCCCTCACGCGCATCATTTCTATTCAAACTTAGAACACAAATGGATCTGGGGTTCGATCTCTGACTTTGCGGCGTTATGTGCATTTTATTCTATTTATTTATTTAATTTTATAAATGCGAAAGTTTGGATGTACGTTTGTTACTCAATCACGCCGCAACGAATGAACCGATTTGGCTGAAATTTGGCACAGAGATAGATTATATTCTGGAATAACACATAGGCTACTTTTTAACCAGGGAAATAAAAACCTTAATCCACGCGAACGAAGTCGCGAGAATCAATTAGTAAGCTAATAAATATAATTTTAAGAATGAAGGATCGTGAGGAAACCTTAATATTCTCAAGTGTCTTAAGTCTGCTAATCCACACTTGTTCGGCGAGGTGGACTATTTCCTAAACCTGTTTCATTGGATAGACCTGAACCCAGTTATAGTTTGCTGGCCTTGAGTTGAAATGAATGTATTAAAAGAAAAAAAAAATACAAAAACCAACCTTCTCAGTTCCATGCACAGTTTTGACGACCATATGACTCCAGTACTCTGACACACGTATAGCGTTCCGGGTCTCAGGCACGTCGGGGTGTACACACGATTTGTTCACAATAATGTACACTTTGTTACTGATCTGTCTGTCTCCCTCCCGCGCGTAGCTCTCGATTGATTTCCGTTTCGCCTTTGAATGTACGTTCTCCTTTGTCTCGTATGTAGGTTTTTCTTGAATCACTGGTGCGGGCACTGTGGTCTTTATTTCGTATTCTTTATGCCGCCTTATGTACACGTAGTCACGGTTTGCGAATAGCCTCTGTAACAAAATTATATCATTATAAAAAATTGACATAACATTATGTTATTTCTTATGCCAATTTGTATTAAGCTCACATAGCAAAAATAAAATTAATTAAACTCTCCTATTAACGCCATCTCTAATTTCTTATTAACATCATTTATTGAAAGATAATTTTGATTGAAGATTGAATGACAGATTGATTGAAGATTTGTGTTGATTGTGAATATTAATTATTTTAATTTGTATAAAATTTTGGCAACAATAAATTACTTTTTACAACTTGTTTTAAAAGTCAATTTTGATTGAAGATTGTGTTGATTGTGAAAATAAATTTTAGGCAACAATAAATTACATTTTACAGCTTGTTTTAAAAGATAGTTTTGATTGAAGATTGAACGACAGATTGATTGAACATTGTGTTGAATGTATAATGCGATTCAAATGAGAATAGGACTGTCAATCAGCCATTTTATACTTATGTCATCATCTTATCTTTATGTCATATGTGGTTTACACAGGGTGAGATAGGAACAGAAAATAGCGCTTCTCATTCCTATTTTTATTTGAATTGCAATAATTTAGGGTTGCCAGATTTTTTTTCAGCCTATAATGGACAAATGGTTTAATGGGCAAAAAAATACGGGATTTCAGTTTTTTACCCGGGACAAATAAAAAACAAAATTATTTAGTGTCATTTTTTTTTGATATTTTTCCGAGGACCGAGTCAGTTTCAACATATTCTTATTCGTTTTAACATTATATCTGTAAAAATCAATACAATTATAATCGTAATTAAAAACGGCCATCAACTTGCTTTTTTACGAACGTTGCTTTTGTGAATACTTGGATCGATTTCATAATGAAAAACGATACGTACGGTTCAAATACGGGACAGAGTCAGTCCCGCCGGGACATTTTAAACTATGCCAAAAATACGCAACGTTCCGGGAAATACGGGACGTCTGGCAACACTATGCAATATGTTGTATGACATTAACAGAGCCACTCACCGGCCACAGCACCTCCCAGTGCAGCACCGCCTGGCCGGGAACTCCGCGCACGTTGGTCTGCACGACCGCCAGCGCCGCCACCGCCGCGTCCCACGCTTTGCGGTACGCGCCGTCTATCTGCACCGCTGCGAAGTCTTTTGCTTGCACTTCGGGGTAACGCCCGTACACTGAAACAAGATTTTTTATGTAAACTAGCTTTTGCCCCCGCGACTTCGTCCGCGTGGAATTAGGTATTGGGGTGGAATTTTCAAAAACTGTGACACACGTACTTCTTTATTTTTAACTGAAAGCTCAAATACCAACTTTCATGGAAACAGCTTGAAAAATGACGGAGTTTCATATAAACTTCCATCCCCTATTTAAACCCCTTAGGGGTGGAATTTCCAATAATCCTTTCTTAGTGTGCGCCTACATCATAAAAGGAACCAACTGTAAAAATTTCAAGTTTCTCACTTCAGTAGTTTAGGCTGTGCGTTGATATCTGAGTCAGTCAGTCAGTCAGTCAGTCAGTCAGTCAGTCAGTCAGTCAGTCAGTCAGTCAGTCAGTCAGTCAGTCAGTCAGTCGGTCAGTCAGTCAGGACTTTGAATTTTATATATATAGATAAAAGTAAAAAACCTTGTGATCGTCCAACATTCACTGTCTTCTCTTATATTTGACTGAATCAGTATTCATTAATAGACTCTTTAATTTTCCTCAGCTGTCTTAAAAGGTAAACAAGTGGTTTCTCACAAAAACGCCTAAGCGACGCGATAAGCACAGCGTATATGCTGTGTGTATGGAACTGTGATGTAAGTGAAAACCCCACTTACGTACCTAGAATGTCATAAACACCGTCTCCACCACATTTTAAGTTCTTGTACCATAAGTAAATAAGAATACCGACTTTTAACCTACACCTAATACTCAGTTTACTACAATATATAAAAGGCAAAGGTGACTGACTGATCTATAACGCACAACTCTAACCGCTGGACATATCGGGCTGAAATTTGGCTGTTATGACATAGGCAACTGTTAAAAAAGGAATTTTTGAAAATTAAAGTCCAAAGGGAAAAAATAAGAATTGGAAAAATCATGAGCAAAGTCACAGGCAACAGCTAGTTTTATTTATATCACTGATAACATAACAAAATGATGTATTACACAACCAGTTATGTAATATTGGGTAACATTTCATTGTCACCTAATTATTATTGTTAGGCTGTTAAATTTACATCCAAGGTCACCCATGTTACATAAATGATGGAAGACTACTGCCAGTGATGTACTAGGTTAGTTAGATATAAACAAACTGTTTTGGTGTTTTCTTGTAGTCTTTTTTCTTTTTAACGAGATTGACTTGCACTTGATGACAATCAATGCTAGAAAGCGCTGATGAGGTCTATGTTTGAGCGCACTTGCCTAGAAAATGCCTATTCACTCTGGCTTTGAGATACTCAAAATATTATACATCAGAAAAATCGACAGATCTTATACAATTGTGCCTGGAGAGTAACATAGGCTACTTTTTATACCAGAAAAACAGCATTCCCATTGCATTATTAAAACCTAACTCTATACCAGTCTTCAATAATACCAACACAAAATAATATGTACTATGTTTCCTACCACATACCGTTTGAGTACTTACAACTTACAAGCTTGCTCCAACTAAGGCGTCATCAGTGTTTGTCGTAAAATACAAGCCTATCTCATAATAAAAAATGCACTAAGGCCCAAAAAAGATGGACGGGCAATATTAACAGTAAGTCAATGAGGTATGCCCAAGATATGGAATCCATTAAAAAAATTTAAATTTGTTGTTGGCTGGGGGGACAGCCTGGCTATACTAAAAAATGTATGTATATATAACTAAAAAATGGATTTAAATAAAGGTTATTATTATAAGGCTAATTAAGCTATATGTAAAAATATTTCAACCTTTTTATACCTTTGTAAGCATAGAGACCCTTTCCAGGTTTGTACTCTTTTCGCCATATTATAACATCTTCAGTCTCCATGTACGGCACCCAGCCTTCTGAATCACCCATGGGCTTTGGATCCTTGCATCTGGTGAAGGAATAGAATAGTTTATTATTCAAATAAACTTAAGTGTTAATAAAGGGAATCTACCACTTGTTCGGAATGCTATTCCAATGATATAAAAAATCATAATTTTTAAAAACCTTGTACGTATCAACCAAATTCAGTGACGGCAGCCAACCTCAGAGATAAGCCATGTGCGAGTGAGACATTATAGTGCACAAATAAGCAAACACTTCACAGTTAGATGGGACAGAAAGCCAACATGACCAGAGAAAGATCAGGTGCAGAGCCAATGGCTTTATGAGTTCCAACCAACTTCCTAAGTCTGGGCAAGTACTGAGAATTTCATTTTTTTTTAAGGCCCAAGACACGGAGCTGCCCACGAAATTCAAATTTAATTAGGTTTTTCGCCATTTATAAACGAATACGACAAAGTAGACTTATAGTATTCAAATTGCACCAATGGCAGTATCATCTTAATGACAATCATAATAATGACTAATTTGTGAGTAGCTCACGTCAAACTCATTATTTTGACTAATTTCTTAAACTGGATACTTTCACGTTAAGATTAGTATATAAACCTGTGAATACTGCCATTGGCGCAATTTGAATACCATAAGCCTACTTTGTTGTATTAGTTTATAAATTGCGAAAAACCAAATTAAATTTGAATTTCGCGGACAGACCCGTCTCTTAGGCCTTAATAAAAGAAATATTAGCCAAGCTGAACTTGCCTTATAATTCACCTATCCCCTCCAAATAAGCGAAAAGCCTTGTGCTAAGAGTGGGTACAACATTTTGCAATGGATGGGGTTCGAACCTGCGACCTTCAGTTCAATCAAGGACTATGAAGATACTCACACACAATACCGCACACCAGCCTGCTTCTTGTCTATGACCAGCCGTTTGCCACAGCTGGTGCAGTATAACGTCATCTTCGCCAAGTTCTGTACATTTTCCAACTCCGATACCAGTGCCTGCAAAATTAACTTAAATTTTAGGGCGCCTTCAAATTAGAGGCGTAGAGCTGCAGTGGCGCCACTGTGATGCGGTAGCTGCGCCACTACTAATTTTCAGATTTCATAATGAATGAATTTTTAAGAATTAAGGCCAAAATCTGCTTTGACTTAGCTAGGACTTGATTGGATTCTTCTGCTTCAAGACAAAGTTAAGATACAATACTTTGCAACACAGGCAGCTGCAGCCCGCAAGTTGTTTCACGAAAAAATACCATGCGCGAGTTAGGTACTAACTCGTCCTGTGATTTGGCACAAGTTTTTTTTAAGTAGATACATAATGAATGTTTAATTACAGTAAAAGTTACCTGCATTTCACTATCGCTGATCCCGTGTTCGCAGCTTGGAGGCTGATCGGAGTTGTTTTTGTACGCCGCTGACGCCGCGATCATCAATGTCTTGCGTTGACGTAAAATGGTATGCTTGAAACGCAATATCACTTCTCGGAACCCGCGATCGCGAATACATCGCTTGACTACCGTACTAACAATGTACCTTCGAGTCCAGACACTCCATAATTTCATAACACCCAAGTCCTTGAGTATGAATTTTATAGTTGACATGCTTTAAGCGGGGGTGCCGACAAGGACGTTTCTTTAAACTACTTACTTAAGTTTGGATTACGTTATATAGGTAATACATTTTTTAATATTAACGTTTTACATTTCACTGTCTATAAATATAATAGATGTGCTTTCCAAAAGATAACCGATTGCGAAATCTAACCTCACGCGTAGGTACGAAAAGTGACAAAAAGAGGGAGGCCATTTTTATTTTTATTGAATAATTGACATTAGAATTTTAGAATGATTTTGGTGCTAATTCTGCTGTATTAGTAATAAAAAGTATATAGATAGGTACTGTACTTTACAATATGTATTATAATTTCCGTGGTCAAAAATACAAAAGCAATCAACTTATAACGTATTAATAACAAGTATTATTTTGTTCTTCAACTCACCATCAGTTTTTGTAGCTCTTAATCGATATGGTAATAAAAAGAAACTGTCATTTTATAAAAAATATTTATTTTTATGTGGTCTTTTGGTTAAGATTGTGAAAGTCGAATTAGCACCAACACCATAGAATAGGAATGTAATAGATGCCAGATGGAGAATAATCTTTGTTTATGGTTCTTGCATCCTAAAAACATTGAAGAGCCAATGTAACTTCATTGATGCAGAAAGTAGAAACAATGCGATAAATTCAGCTGTAGCAAAGATTGATGCAGAAATGACAGAATCGGTCTGCAATAAAAGTTTTAAAAAGAAATTGAATGAAAGAAATTGAAAAATGATCTCTATTAATAGGTAGGGTGACCAACCCAATAGCTAGCACTGCACCAGTTTATTCGCACTTTGGCAAAAAAGATTAAAATATAAGTTTCTGATTGTGGTTTTTAATTTTCAGATTAAAAAATATTTAGGGGAATTCATATTTTTCACAATCGAAACCTTTCTAATCTGGAAAGTTTTAAAATGACGTCAGTATCGTAGTTGAAAGATATCGTTCTGGAGTTCCCGAAGTTTTTCGGCCATTTTGACTCATCGACGTTAAGGGTCAGTACTTACTTAATAATGATTTAACTGTGGTTTTATTTGAGTTTTAATAATATAATTGTTTTCAATTGATTTTCTAAGTATTATTAGTTACTTATTCAAAAAGTAAATGAAACTTTCCCGTTATTTCATTGCAAAACAAGGGGTGTCAGTATCTGGTTACAAAATTTGGAGATTTTCCTGTTTATTAACACTCCGAAGCGATTCTATTCCCTAGCAGACTGGGAGTCTGTAGACGATCTTAACAAGTGTGTGTAAACTGTCCATACTCTGGAGTCTAAATTTTTTAAGACCCATCACACGAAAAGGACCAAGAAGTTCTCTGACCTTACTCTCAAACTGATGGAAGATAGACAAGAGATGAGACTTCAGTCGTCAGCAGACGCGGATGCCTACTGGTAGGTTAATAGACAGATCTCTAAGAAAAGAACTCGTGACCTGCGGGCCTTGAATACCAAGTGTATTAAAGATACCATCTAGTGGAACAGAAGTTCAATTCCAAAGTGTCCGTGAGAGATCTATCTATCGGACAGAGCCAGCTGATGCGGCTGAAAACTGACGAAGGCTGTCACGTTTTTTCTCCACCTGAGGTATGGAGAGAGGTTGAGAAGTTCTATGGGCAGTTATTTATCACGAAACAATAATCATTCAGCGGACGATGGAGAGAGCTATGCTCGGAGTATCCCTGTGAGATCATATCAGAAATGAGGATAAGAGAATCAAAGTCACGGACATAGCTAAGCGAAACTGAAGTGGAAATGGCGGGCATATAGTTCGAAGAGCTGATGGTCGATGGGATCCCATGGTGTTGGAGTAGCGATCCCGTACCGGGAAGCTAGGTGGACCGACGACATCAAACGAGTCGCAGAGAGTCGCTGGATTCAGGTAGCGTAAGACCGTGGCCTGTGGAAGTCCATATAAGAGACCTCTGTCCAGCTGTGGACGTCTGTCGTTTGATAAAGACTATGTTTACGTTTTCTTATTAAATATGTAAGGGTGTTTCTTTTAAATACAATAAATATAAAAAATCAAGTCACCTACAGTTACTATAAGAATTTCCGTATATTATTTCGTAATAAAATCTATATTCTAAAAGACTTCCTTAGGTAGCCTAGCGTTAAATTTCCCTTAAACTCTATTAAAATCTGAGTGTTGATAATTGGATAATTTTGTGCCCATAACTGGTAACAAATGTGCGAATAATTGGGGACTGGGTCATTTTTCAATCTTATTTAAATTTCTAGTTGATTTAAACAAAAAAATTTCAATATCTTCTTTAATTATATATTTTATTAAACATGTAACCTTATGAACACAGTGATTTATAGAATTTGGTTAAATTTATACTTAAAAAACATATTTGAAATAAGATAAACTCTTAAAGTGCCCATAAATTGGGTCTGCCACCCTATATGCTTTTGATTACGTACTTATATATTTTGATACTTTCCCATTCCATGACAGTATCAGACCGAACAAAATATATGCTAAAAGTTGGCTAAAAAGGACAAAACATAATACTCCAATATTATGGCATAGTTGCATCTCTTTTACTCTTAAGCTGAGTAGGTAGATTCCTACCATGAAATTAAGAAGTACCTACCTTATTCTACATGTCTAGACTCTATGGAAAATAAAAAAGGTACCTATTTTGACAGATTTTGACCCTTCGGCAAGTGTTGCCCTGTAATAAATAAATATTCAATGGTAGAAAAATCTTGGAATAAAAAGGAATGAAAATTATTCCTCAACCCAGGAATATCTGTGTAAAAGATATTGAGTATTAATATTTTTGTCTTATGTCCTAAGATCAATATAAAAATATTTTTCTTTTAATTCTCAGACAGGCAATAATATGTCCATCTTTGGCAATTATTTAGAAAATCTTCAGATGTATTATGCGTAGCTAGAAAAATAATATTTGTTTTATATCATCATGTATCATAAACTGCAAATCCTACTTCCTGCTATGCTACTTATATTATAAAAATATACTAGCTGATGCTCGCGACTTCGTTCGCGTGGAATTAGTTTTCAAGATCCCGCGGGAACTATAACTTTTTCGGGATAAAAAGTAGCCTATGTTTTAATCCAAGGTACAATCTATCTTCATTTTAAATTTCAGTCAAATCGGTCCAGTTTTTTTTGAGTTTATTCATTACAAACATACACACAAAAATACAAATCTTTTCTCTTTATAATAGTAGTGTAGATGTGAATCTTTGTAAGGATGGATGGATATATGGATGGAATTATTAGTTAACTTTTCACGCTACAGCGAATGAACTGCTTTGGCTGTTAGGATTTCTTAGTAATTTATTAACTTTATACGACATATTATTATTTAATGAAACTCACGGTTGACCTTGCATTATGTGTGGCTGAGCACTGCGCGCTCTTCACGCTCTACCTCAAAAACAGTTATCTGTATAAAAAAATGTATTGAAAAAATTTGTAGAGAATTTTATGTTCTACAATTTTCATAATGGATACAAATAACATTGACGCCATAGAAAGCGAGATATTCGTGAAAAAGTGATTTTTGTGACGACTGACCTTGAATACCTCAAGACGCAGACGCGAGTTTTATAAACATTTTAAGACATTTAGAACGTCAAAATAAACATTTTGCATCCGCACTTTGAGAGAGAAATAAGGTTCTTGGTTCTTTTAAATCCAGTGTGACTCCAATAGTAGATATTATAGATTTTGATATGGAAGCCCTTTTACATTTTTGAAGGTGGCAATACACGGTTTTTTCTTTCATTTCACGGCCAGTTCAGTCCCATACAAATTTCCATAGCCTTACAAAATCTTTTCCACTATGATGCATGACAATTTTTACAGACATCTCTATATCTACATTAGGTACCTATATGTAGTATGAAGTATTTATAGATCTACAGTAATCTATGATTCTCCTGATGGCTGACACCCAATCGACGCCATTATTATTGTATTTGGTTTTTTTAGTTTAATTTTCATATATTTCTGTCCCAGAATAGCAATTGTTATTTCAATTTATTGAAATATAGTGCAAGTGTTATGTGCCTGTTATAATAATTCGCGTAAGGACGCTTTTTTTTTTATAAGTTTCCACAGTGTGAGAAAAGACAAAGTTTTATGGTTTATATTATAAAAGTGTTTAGGATCTTATGTGTTTACCAGTGTGTTGTAATTTGAAAAACGTTTCGTGAAACAAATTATTAAAAATATGACGTCTTAATTGGTGTAGGGTGTATCTAATAAACAAAATTAGGACATATAAGTATATATTAGACAAGATCATAAAGACTTACCTGAAATTCCAAAAATGTGTATAACAAAAGCGATAGGTATTATGTTATTTCAAAGTGAATTAAACAAATATTTTTAAAAAATTTGTTTCTTTATTTCCTATTTTTTGTAAATTATAACCTATAATTATTATTATGGGCAAGGATGGCAATAGGTAGATACCTACGGTACATACCTGTGGTAGATACCTATGGTACATACCTATGGTAGATACCTTCATAACAAAAATAAAAATCCATAGACAAAAATAGAAAAAAAAATTGTTATTACGCCATTGGTTACAGCAGTTTTCCAAAATGATACATTAGCCAATCATGGGCCTTGATTTCGAGGGTTTAAAATTTGTAGGGCACTGAGCCATCTGATACGTAGTATCATAGTAATCTGTGTTTCATTTCCTCGATCGACGACGAGCGGCTGGCCGCTAGCGTTTGTTCGATCGTTAGGTCACACGTTCACGTCATCTTTTTCAGCTTCAAATGTCTGAATTTTGCATCCCACATGCTTAGGGGTAACCGAAATAAGAAGAAATCCAAGAATCCCCGCACGAGAAGAAAAGTACGAGTTAGAGTTCGGTGTTAAATGTGAACTAGAAAGTGTAAAAAGTCGTGAGGTGTCTTGTCCAACTCCGGTTCGATCTGGATTTGAGCAGTTTGAACTGAGTGTCGGGCTCCCTTCCCTTCGATTTTAAAAGTTCAGTGTTGTGCTTTAGTTTAATTAACGTTTTATTTACCGTTCGGGAACTTTTTGTTGGTGAACTTATTGTGTGAATTCGATCCAAAATGTCCGAGGAATCGTCTGCAGATCGCAACGTCGAAATATGGAAGATCAAAAAACTAATCAAGAGCCTGGAAATGGCTAGAGGGTGAGTTGTTATTGCGGAATTCTTGAGCAAATAGTCACGTAAAATTGTCGACGGCGCGAAGTCATTTGGCGACACGATTGGGTGAAATTGCCAACTGGGCTGCGTCATAATCCACGCTGGACCCATGCGCAATTCGCAAATTGCATGCGCGGAATATAACCTCGATATAACGCAGTGATTTGAGGAATGCGCATTGTTCGAAATTTCCATTGTTTTTTTCCGTCTTTGATTTTCGAGCAATGCCCTGTGAATCATCAAGTCACAGGAGAGTTTGCGAGCCATTTTCGACCCTATGACAATTTTGCAATATTTCTTCTTTTGAAGATGAATTAGAATTTATAAAATACTAGCTTTTGACCGTGACTTTGCCCGCGTGGTGCGCGTGGCTTTATTTTTTAAAATCTCGCGGGAACAACCCTCTGTCTTATTATAGCCTACATCACACACTCAAATCCTCAGCCATACAAAAAATCGTGTTGATTAATTGTTGCTTCATTGCTGTTAGATTAAAGAACAAATCAACAAACTAACACACTTTCGCACACTCACAAGATAGTAAGTTCATAAGCACAATCAGACTTTCCAAATGGTAAGAAGAAACACAAACACACAAGGGCTATCTTCTATCTATGTTGCAGTCATTGTTTTGTTTATTAATTATAATGACCTTTATCAACGGATAGATATTCACTGCTGTATATAGGTTTCTATGCATAGATTTCATAGATTTTCACATACCTTGGTCTTGCAGCACCTTGCAATTCATCTGACGTTGTTGGTCCTCCTAATGGGGAGTCTATCAATACTGCACTAAGGCTGAAATCTATAGACCGCATTCTCACTCAGCTCAGACTCAAGACAGAGTTAAAATGAGACAGATTTATGTCAGAGCATGTTTGTGTCTCGTTTTAACCTCTATCTTGAGTCTGAGCCAAGTCAGAGCACACTCTATAGATCTCAGCTAGGGAATGCAAATCTCGCGAGATTGGGACTTAAGCGAGATCTCGCCAATTTCGAGATCTCGCGAGATTGGCAGTTTTGTGTGTTTTTTTTTTGCAAATAATCACAATATTTGAATAAATTAGAAAAAAATTAATAAAAATTATTAGTATTATAAGATAACATTTATTTTCACGAATTTTTTGCATCAAATTGTATATAATTTTTTAATAAACTTCTAAGTAAACTTTGACGTACTTATCTATCAAATCACTGTGGAAGCACTGTATCTACCTATACATAGCACAGTTTGGTAACCTATTATAAATTTTTTTATTTTTTGAAAAGCAACTGCTGAGTTTCTTGCCGGTTCTTCTCAGCAGAATCTGCATTCCGAACCGGTGGTAGATTTATGACGTGTCATAAGAGCTTCAAGTTGGCCTACATGAAATAAATAAATTTTGAATTTGAAATAACAAATGAAAAATCAACCAGTCTTTTTAACCGACTTCAAAAAAAAGAGGAGGTTCTCAATTCGACGCGTATGTTTTTTTTTTTTTTATTTTTTTTTTTATTTTTTTTTTTTTGGCGATGTTACTCCATAACTCCGTCAAATCTGAACCGATTTTAATATTTTTTTTTTTATTTGAAAGGGCATATTGTCAGGTTGGTCCCATTTAAGTTTGGTGAAGATCTGATGAATATCTTCGGAGATGGAGGACGGAACTCCTCAATAAATAAGAGCAAATCGCTCGTGATCAGAGTATGTGTAGGATTTTAACCATGCATTCTTCATAGCATACATACATAATGCTTTTCTATTCGGCATTTCAATATAATTTTTTTTAACCGAATTTTTGACGATGTTACTCTATAACTCTATCAAATCTGAACCGATTTCAATAATTTTTTTTAATTTAAAAGGGCATATCGTCAGGTTGGTTCCATTTAAGTTTGGTGAAGATCTGATGAATATCTTCGGAGATATAGGATGGAACTCCTCATTGAATAAGAGCAAATCGCTCGTGATCAGAGTGTGTGTACGATTTTAACCATGCAAACTTCATAGCATACATACATATGCTAAATTTCTATTTGGAATAATATATTTCAATACTTTTTTTTAAGGAGCAAAACAAATGGTCTAGTGAATTGGTCCCATGAAGCTACACTAAAAAGCTTAAAATAATAATATAAAAAAATATTTTGAAAAAACCGACTTCAAACGCCACTTAAAAGTATAAAATAATTTTAGTTTGTACACGTATGTTGAAGTCGGGCCAGCGTTGCGCAATGGTATCATCGTTTCTATATTTTAAGCCCGTCCGACTTCAATATAAGTAACTAAAATTATTAAATCGTAAATACTATTAGGCCGGTATACTTGTTGAATTAGCCCGTGAGACGGACGGGCCTAAATAGAAACGATGAAACCGATGCGCGACGCTGGCCCAACTTCAACATACGTGTACAAACTAAAATTATTTTATACTTTTAAGTGGCGTTTGAAGTCGGTTTTTTCAAAATATTTTTTTATATTATTATCTTCTAATATCAAACACAAATCTTTTAGTAATTTAAAAATTAATTCGCGCACGACAGGTTGCAACTACGTCAGTGTCAGTCCGCGCTTCGAATAAGACTTTTTTATGCTCGAGTGCAATCTCGTTAATCTCGCGAGATCTCGCCCTTTTTTCGGCCGAGATCAATCTCGCTAAAAAAGGCCGAGATCGAGATTGCATTCCCTAATCTCAGCGTTACTGGTATGAGCTTGTTCCTCCAGCACCTTGCAACCCCAATGCCCGTCAATTTTATAGCCTCAATAGCCCAACAGTTAAAGGTGCGGACTGAAAACTGTTAGGTTGCGGGTTCGAATCCCATTGCACTATTGTCGTACCCACTCGTAACACAAGCTTTTCGCTTATTTGTAGGAGATAGGAGAATAATAGTCAACTTCAGGTAACTTAATATTCTTTAAAAAAAAAAAAGACGTGTGGCACTCGGGGACTGCCGCGGTAAAGCTATTGCATAGCATTTTTTATCAACGCCATCTAGCGGTGAGAGGAGTCCTGTGTCAAGTTATTTTCGTTACGGCATTTCTGGATTCGGTCTCCACGCTGAAGGCCCGCGATAGAAGCTAAGCAATAGCTTAAAAATTTCGAATTAGTCACTAAAGTTAATTTTTTACAGGAATGGCACATCAATGATATCCCTCATCATACCACCTAAGGACCAAATCTCCAGAGTGTCCAAAATGTTGGCCGATGAATTTGGCACAGCGTCCAACATCAAGTCCAGAGTCAACCGTCTCTCTGTGCTGGGAGCTATCACATCTGTACAACATCGGCTTAAGTTGTACACTAAAGGTGAGTTATAGTCTCAAACCTTCCTTCGACACTAGCTTCGGCCATCTTCGACATTGGCTTCGGCCACCTTCAGCCAAAAATACCCCCTTTGGCCAAACTAAAGACATTATTTCTGTTATTATTTTTGGCAAGCTGTAAGTTATTTTAATCTTCTATTAAGTGAATAATTTTTTTTTATATACATTATAGGCACTCTTTACCGCTATCACACCTGATGGAAAGTGATGATGTGGTCTTAGGTGTAACACGTTTGCCTAGAAGATGCCTATTGACTCTTATTAATAAAGGCGACAGTTTATACGTGTATGTGTTTGTGTGTATGTTTGTTACTCATTCACACCAGAATGAATGAACTGATTTGGCTGAATTTCGGAATGGAGATAGCTTATTCCCGGGATTAACAAGTAGGCTACATTTTATTCTGAAAAATTAAAAGAGTCCCCGTGGGAATCAAAAACCCTTAATCCACGCAGACGAAGTCGCGGGCATCATCTAGTTTATAATATTAGTGTTCGCGCTCCTACCTCACGCCCCTACCTCGGGTTTTAGTCTATGTCATTTGACGATTGATATAAGGATATAATTTAGGTAAAAAAAAACTTCTCTTCCTTTTGCAGTGCCCCCAAACGGCTTAGTAATCTACTGCGGTACAATAGTGACAGAAGAGGGCAAAGAAAAGAAGGTCAACATAGACTTTGAGCCGTTCAAGCCAATCAACACATCCCTCTACCTGTGCGACAACAAATTCCACACCGAAGCCCTGACCGCATTGCTGGCAGATGACAACAAGTTTGGCTTCATCGTGATGGATGGTAACGGAGCCCTGTTTGGTACTCTGCAGGGAAATACGCGTGAGGTGAGCTGCTGGTTTTAGTTTTTTATTGGTTTCAAGTTAGTCAGGAAACAATTTGTGCCCAGTTACCTTTTCAATCCAATCCCGCTTTTGTGGAATCCCGCAGTTTAATTACATATTAAAGATCTTTATATAGTTCTTTCAATTCACTAGGGGGTGTAGCTGATGATTGTTTGTGTGTTGTATCTGTATAAATGTGAGCGAGAGCTTGCTAGCGCCTAACCGCTCCCACCTGGGCTCCTGACAGGCACACACAGTTATGCAATGTGTACACAACATAACCACAAGTAAAGCACCCCTAACTTCATGAGATAAACGTACTATAACTACACGGTGAAATTTCATTGGTTGTACTCCCTGAAAGAGGTGAATGTGCTCATGAAACTGAACAACTTTCCCCAAGGAACATAGGTCGAAATATGAAAAAAAAATTTGGACCTCCCATAGTAAATCAATCAGCTGATCGTCAAGTTTGTATGGAGGGTCCAATTTTTTTTTTTTCATATTTTGACCTATGTTCCCTGGGGAAAGTTCTTCAGTTTCATGAGCACATTCACCTCTTTCAGGGAGTACAACCATTAAAATTTCAACCGGTATAACAATAAAAATAATATATTGTTTATTACAAAAATTAACCGCAAGCGCAAACGATAGTATCGTTTGTGGTCCCGCAAGTTCCGTCGACCAGCGGGGTAAATGATCTCAGTCCCGCGGTTCAGTGGGGTTGAGGTTTTAATGTGAGATTGGATTGGATTCCTTAGTTGGCATCCCTAAAACCCACCCACCAAGAAAAAAACGAGTTGGTCAGATTCGTTTTGATCATACTCTTGCTAACCGATCTCACCCTGGCCCCACCCTGTGCATAGACATTAGATGTTGATTTTTTTGACTGGGATCAAGTTAAGTCAGACCCAACTTGGTCATAAAATCTCGAATCAAGATTCAAATTCAAAATTAATTTATTTCATGTAGGTTAACTTGTAGCTCTTATGACACGTCATAAATCTACCACCGGTTCGGAATGCAGATTCTGCTAAGAGCCGGTAAGAAACTCAGCAGTTGCTCTTTTCAAAAAAATTTTTTTTTTTACAAAGCTATGCTATGTATACAGTGCTTCCACAATAGAGCTTCAAAAATGCATACGTAGGTACACCAATCCAATGCATGTCAAGATGGGCACTCAAAGCAGACCCATTCCCGTTGGTGGCACCCGTTCACGATTATTTCCCTAACATAGAATAAAAAGACGAAGAATACAACAAACACCTATTCAATCAATATTTAAGTTCATTATTTGATGCTATTTTTAAAACTTAATTCAAACTTGTACCCCTATTTCCAGGTCCTCCACAAATTCACAGTCGACCTGCCCAAGAAGCACGGGCGCGGAGGTCAGTCCGCTCTGCGTTTCGCGCGTCTACGTATGGAGAAGCGTCACAACTACGTGCGCAAAGTGGCCGAGGTGGCGACGCAGCTGTTCATCAGCGCTGACCGACCCAACGTTGCGGGCCTCATCCTCGCCGGTTCCGCTGACTTCAAGACTGAACTCTCGCAGTCTGATATGTTTGATCCAGTAAGTGTATTGATTAAAGACAAACCAACGTTTCGCTTATCCACATATGGAGAAACGTCACAACTACGTGCACAAGGTGGCCCAAGTGGCAACACAGCTGTTCATCACAATGCATTGCTCTATTGTTGCTTGATTGAACAATTTACCAGCATATTGTAAGTTTATGTACGGAGAAGCGTCACAACTACGTGCGCAAAGTGGCCGAAGTGGCGACGCAGCTGTTCATCAGCGCTGACCGACCCAACGTGGCGGGCCTCATCCTCGCCGGTTCCGCTGACTTCAAGACTGAACTGTCGCAGTCTGATATGTTTGATCCAGTAAGTGTATTGATTAAAGACAAACCAACGTTTCGCTTGTCTACATATGGAGAAACGTCACGACTCAACATCGCCTGAGTTTATGTTTTCCGAGATAAAAGGTAGTCTATGTCACTCTCTAAGTCCTCAACAATACCAATGCAGTTGCTGCGGGATTGAAGGATTTACGAGTGCATTGCACGTTTATGTATGGAGAAACGTCACATTTATGTGCGCAAAGTGGCCGAGGTAGTAAAGTACCTGTTCATCAGCGCTGACCGACTGAACGTGGCTGGCCTCATCCTCGCCGGTTCCGCTGACTTCAAGACTGAACTCTCGCAGTCTGATATGTTTGATCCAGTAAGTGTAGCATGAATATTATTTACTCTTGCGACTTCTTCCGCATGGAGTATAAAAGGTAGCCTATGTCACTCAAGTTCTAAACGATATTCACCCAAAAAATTTGTTGCTCTGTTGCTACGTGATTGAAGGAGAAACCAATGTATCGCCCATCACTTAGATGGGCGATACTCAGACCCTCTTAGCTTTAGGTATCCTATGTGAAGATAACCATTTTGATGCAGCTCCCATACAACAAGCTGCATTGAAATGAGAAGCAAAACCGATAGATGGTTCATTTCGTTTCAGCTGTCAAGTTCGAAATTGGAACTTTTCGATGCTGGAGTAGATAACTATTGTTTTAGTACGTGTACATTACCAAGTTAGGGTCAGCATCGTCTTGGTGCATGTACAAAGTGTCGGCCACTAACGTGGTGCCTCGTTTCTAGCTGGTGCACTTCACAATCGAGATGTCTCTGTGCGAAATGTTCGACCCAGATCAGGTATATCTTCCACCCCAGGTATATACATGACATAGAATAGTCTAACCTAACCCAATAAACATAAATAAGAATATACGGTACCAGAGCGCCGTGGCTTCGCACGGGTTCCGTGTGCATTTTATTTTTAACTAGCTTTTGCCCGCGACTTCGCTCACGTTAAGTTCGATTTTACAAATCCTTATTTTACCTTAGAGATTAATTTTTTTTTAATTCTTTCCTCTTCTTCTTTCTTTAAAGTCCTGGTAGTGCAATCGATCTAGAAGAAGAAAATTATTAGAGTAAAAAAAATGGCAAAGGATTTTTTTTGACATTTTGGGTCTCTTCTTGTACCATATACCATGAAAAGGGAAAAATACAAAGAGATCATTAACAATAAAATCAATTAGAAAATCATAATAAATAAATTGCAAAAATAAAAATGTAATTTCAAGTTTTTCGGTACTGTTCACAACACTTGTATTTTTTGTTTATACTTATAGCTTTGTCGTGGTGTTGTGAACTCGTGTGCGTTTTTTATGTTTCTTGTGGATTTTCTCTGGCGATGATCGTATCATAAAATAATAGGTAGGTATCCAATACGTAATTCACAAAGAACAGGTAATTATCTTCTTCAAATGCAGATCAATGACCTCATGATATTTTGACAGCTAACGTCAGAAACATGAATCCGCCCGCCATGATTACGTATGTTATGTTGCCTTACGTGTAGAAAATAAATAATATTTCCATTGAAATTAAGATGAGTTCGTGGATTTGATCGATCAAAAATGCTTTAATATTTTATTTTATTACTGGTACAAGACCAGGTCCACGCTCCATACAATTCTGGACCGTCTCCTTTATAAAGTTGAAACTTCCCCTGTAAACTTGGACTACTGATGATCCGCGGTTTTTACCTATGGTACATTCGCGGTTTTGCACTATCCCCGGCGATGTGTGCTATTCCAGACTATCTATCTCTGTGACAAATTTCAGCCAAATCGGTTCAGTCAGTGTGGATCTTGTCATCGAATAAAAAAAACAAATTATTCAATGTACCTTTTGTCCCCAGCGTCTGCAATCGAAGATCATAAAGCTAGTGGACGTATCGTACGGGGGCGAGAACGGCTTCAACCAGGCCATCGAGCTGGCTGCGGAGTCGTTGCAGAACGTCAAGTTCATCCAGGAGAAGAAGCTCATAGGACGGTACTTCGACGAGATCTCACAGGTACGTGTTATATTTAACTATTGGAACGAAGTTCCTTATCGCGCATTGTGAAAGGGGGCTAGACGGAAAAAATTCTTACAAAAAATTTTCACGACACTTTTTGCTATGTTCGTCGCATGTTTCTCTGTCTGTCTCTCTCTCTCTTATAGAAAGCAAGCCAGATATTTTCATTTCTATTTTGCATTGAACTTCGTTCCATCCGGGTGTCCCTTGACACCTCTCAAGTTTTATTTTTATTTTATTTTATTAATGTTAAAATCAAAATCAAAATTTATTTATTTCATGTAGGCCAACTTGTAGCTCTTATGACACGTCATAAATTTACCACCGGTTCGGAATGCAGATTCTGCTGAGAAGAGCCGGCAAGAAACTCAGCAGTTGCTCTTTTCAAAAAAATTTTTTTTTACAATTGTTAACAAAAGTAGGCTATGCACACAGTGTTTCCACAAAGAAGTTTCAAAAATGCACACCTACCACAAAAACAACAAACAACACGAAAAACAACAGCAAATTAGAACAATATTAAACTTAAGAGATAGTGACCATTGTATGGCCAATTATAGATTTTCTCATAATTAACTACATCTTGGATTTGAAATTTATCACAATGTGTAGTATTCTACTACTCAAGCCCTTATATTTGATACCCACATTGAGGGAGTTGTGAAAATCCGCCAAAAAATAAGTAATCCGCCATTTTGTGGCGGCGGCCATCTTGGACCGATTTTCATCAAACATAGCTAAGCACATCCCCGACTAATTCACACTTCAAACAAAAAAATTAAATCAAAATCGGTTCATCCGTTCGGGAGCTACGATGCCACAGACAGACACACAGCTAGACATGTCAACCCCATCTCGCCGTTGTTCTCAGGACACGGGCAAATATTGCTTCGGTGTCGACGACACGCTCCGCGCCCTCGAGCTCGGCGCGGTCGAGACCCTCATCTGCTGGGAGAACCTCGACATTCAGAGGTAAGTTCATTTAAAAAATGAATTATTATGGTTTAACTAATTGATGCCGGCGCTTCTTTCACATGTATTAAGGTTTATTCATCGCCGCTGGAACTGTTATTTAAATAAAAGTAGCCTGTGTGTTATTCCAGATTATAATCTATCTCTAAGCCAAATTTCAGCCAAAACGGTACAGTCTAATCACTAGACCAACGCGGTAGACGAAAATACTGATACGATTTTGATGAATCAGATGTGAATCAATTCGCTGTTATGGTCTGGGTAAAAACAATTAACAAAACTCAAGACATCTTACGTTTGAAGGACTTCACACACGGCGGCTACAATGTAAAGATGTATATTATAGCACGATACATCTCATTACATCTTTCCATATAAATCGTCAGGAGACCACACACGACAGCTATAATGTATATTTTTACATCTTCGTATCTTAAGATACAGAGCGGTACGAAAATATACATTTATATTTCGATACATATCATTTTCATCACCAATGAAATAAGGGAAAGATATATTACATTACCTGCTCTGTGTGTAATAGGTTAAGATAATGTAAAGCTATACATCCCAGGATGTAATGTACATTAATATACATTATAGCTGCCGTGTGTGAAGTCCTTTAATAGGCTGTATGGCCATGGATCTTTGCCTTTCCCGAAGAGGGACGAATTAAGAACAACAAAACAATCAATGTCATCGACCTTCTAGATAATAAACAGTGTTAGAATATTGTTTATTAAAATCCACATGTAAACGTCTCTACCGTTTCAGATACGTGCTCAAATCCCATGCGACCAACCAGGAGACCATCCTACACCTCACGCCCGAACAAGAGAAGGACAAGTCACATTTCACCGACAAAGAAGTAAGTCACTGATGATATCATCATCATCATCAACAGAAATCCATCAATGTCTTGATACTGAGCAAAATAATGAATAGGATAGAATAATTTTTTATTGAAATAAACTTTTACAAAGTGCTTTTGAATCGTTAAATGAATCTATGGTTCAAAATGTAGACCCAACGTTCGGCGAATATAATTATATACTAGCTTTTGCCCCCGCGACTTCGTCCGCGTGGAATTAGGTTTTGGGGTGGAATTTTCAAAAACTGTGACGCACGTACTTCTTTATTTTTAACTGAAGGCTCAAATACCAACTTTGATGGAAACAGCTTGAAAAATGACGGAGTTTCATATAAACTTCCATCCCCTATTTAAACCCCTTAGGGGTGGAATTTCCAATAATCCTTTCTTAGTGTGCGCCTACGTCATAAAAGGAACCAACTGTAAAAATTTCAAGTTTCTAACTTCAGTAGTTTAGGCTGTGTGTTGATATCTCAGTCAGTCAGTCAGGACTTTGAATTTTATATATATATAGATTGTTAGACGACAGTAGAATTATAAATTTTTAGTTGTGCATTGTTACTCGTTGATTCTATAAAATCCAACGAATATCGGCACTAGTGGCCAATCGTCACGCCATTCATGTACTTACTTGTGTTTGTTTTTAAATATTTAATTATTGAGTAATTGAGTGATGGCCATCTGCTTAATTATTTGGACGCACATAACGTTTCAACCCACAAACCTTTGTCAAATTAAATACATACATAATGTAAAGGAATAAAGTTTACTTTTCAATTGATAACTTGTGTGGGTTGACTCTTTATTGCATACTAGTTGATTCCCGCGCACTCCGTACGCGCGTAAAAACCCATATCGGTTTTTAATTCGCGCGGGAACCAGGATAAAAAGTAGCCTATGTGTTATTCCAGACTATAATCTATTTCTGTGGCAAAATTTCAGCCAAATCGGTACAGTGTTTGAGGCGTGATTGAGTCATTTGTGTAATCAATGTCTTATTTTTTAAGTAAAAATATTAAGTGTCAGCTCATAATATTATATGATTACTAGCTTTAACCCGCGGCTTCGCTCGCGTTAGGTTCGATTTTTTAACCCCCTATTTAACCCTCTTGGGGTTGAAATTTTCCAAAATCCTTTCTTAGCGGATGTCTACATCCTAACAGCTAGCTGAATACCAAATTTCAGCTCGATCGGTCCAGTGGTTAGAGCTGTGCGTTGATAGATCAGTCAGTCACCTTTGCCTTTTATATATTTAGACTTAATAATGAGTTAATCATTCACTGTTTCGACAGACAGGGGTAGAACTCGAGCTAGTGGAATGCCAGCCACTCCTCGAGTGGCTCGCCAACAACTACAAGTCGTTCGGAGCCACTCTCGAGATCATCACAGACAAGAGTCAGGAGGGCAGCCAGTTCGTGAGGGGATTCGGAGGGATTGGCGGTGAGTTTGTGTTGCTCTTACTGACATTTTCCAAGCCTGAAACACATCTAACGCGTGACGTCATCGCGTTTCCAATATGGCCGCTATGATCTATTTTTTCTTCGCCGTCTTAAAAAATAGACAAATTGTTGTTGAAAACTGCCAGGTATTTACAATGTATATCGACTGACCTGCTGACTTATCATAAGCGACATTTTTTAGCTAAATTGAGTTTTTTATTACAAACTTGTACTCGTATGAAACTGTCATCACACCCTAGATATTATCATCTATGACCAGAGACCTATCAAAGAGGCACTGTGGTCTTAAAACTGGGAGGTCTCGGGTTCGATTCCCGGCGGGTGCAATTTAGAAATTTATTATTTCTAAATTGTCTCTGGTCCGGTCTGGTGGGAGGCTTTGGCCGTGGCTAGTTACCACCCTACCGTCAAAAACGTGCCGCCAAGCGATTTAGCGTTCCGGCACGATGGCGTGAAGAAACCGATTAGGGGTATGGGTTGAATTTATACTGCTATACCCCTTTTAAGTTAGCCCGCTACCATCTTAGACTGCATCGTCACTTACCATCAGGTGAGATCGCAGTTAAGGGCTATCTTGTCATCGAATTAAAAAAAAAACTCAATTTAGGTAAAAATGTCGCTTACGATAAGTCGGCGGTCATGACAAGTTTCTGCGAGAAGCCCCCGTTTTTGAGACGGTTAAGGAAAAATAGATACTTAATTATAATTATACACTTATGTTGCTTCAAGGAACTGTATGAAGAAAAGTACACTACGTCTGAGTAAAACCCGTATGAATAAAAAAAACTTGAGAGGTGTCAAGAGATACCCGGATGGAACGAAGTTCAATGCGAAATAGAAATGAAAATATCTGGCTTGCTTTCTATAAGAGAGAGAGAGACAGACAGAGAAACATGCGACGCCGATAGCAAAAAGTGTCGTGACAACTTTTCGTAAGAATTTTTTCCGTCTAGCCCCCTTTCACAACGCGCGATAAGGAACTTCGTTCCAAAAGTAAAAAAAAAATTGCCGCCCTGTACTTGTTATAATATACTCGTAATATAGGATGACAGGATGCTCTGAAATAAATTAAAAATATAAAAAAAAGACATTAATTATACAATATTGTAAGCGTGTCTACAAAATTTGGGTTATCGTTGTTGCAAATTTAAAACTTCTTATATGTCTTTTGGTTGAAAAGAAATTCTTTGTAAATAGTTGAAAAGCATTTTCAAAGATTTACTGACTGCAATAATAACTCCTTGTATATCTTTATATGTCATCTTATTTGAATATCTTAATATTGCAGTGACTTGTAATTTTTTTTGAAAAGATACTTACATGATTTTTCCAGAAAGATTTTTTTTGTTTTTCGTATGATAATTAATGATAGATGCTTTTATCACATAGGAGATATTAAATTTTCTACGACGTATATATTATTTGCATGCAGTACGCAAGTGTGCGAGTGAGAGGGAATGATAGTGCGGCCATTTTTTATTAGTTTTTCGTACTGTAAAGTATACTCATACAGTTCTTTGTAACCGTTCAACCGCCATTTCATTGTTGTATTTCAGGCTTCAAAAATAAACTCGCCTAAGTGTACGCTAGCCTTTATTAATTATGCTACAGGTGTGCTGGGAATAAAAAATTACCCTTACGGTGGCCGTGTTCGCCCTTAAATGCCCGTTTATAAGCTAATTCAACCCCTCTGTTCACCCTAACCCCTATTTGTCCCTGACCCCTACTTGTACCCGGACCCCTACTTGTACCCTGACCCCTATTTGTACCCTGACCCCTATTTGTACCCTGACCCCTAATCGCATCCTGATCCCTATTTGGACCAATCATTTCTTTACTTAGTGAAACGCTAGGCTAATTTAACCCCTTAAGAGACCCCCTTATTTTGCTAAAATGTACTATAGAAAAAAGGACCATACAATGCAAATAAAGAATTAATATTAATAATAAATTTTAAATATTATACTTTTTGATTAAAAAATACTCAAGCGGAAAAAAATCATATAAATAATCTATTTTGAAAATTTTATTTCTTGAAAAGAGCTTATCTCTGTATTATACTTTAAAAAAATGTTTAACAAATACTTTTGAATCCATGTCAAGTATAGAAACGACTGTTTTTTTCTTCTAAGAGTGACCCCAGGAGGTTTAAAATAGGAATGTTAAGCCACCATTTTCTGTTTCTGCCTAAGTGTCTAAAAATATAACAACAACAACACCAAAAGAAATAGAGATATGTTAGTTAAACCATCTCCCGTAATAGAAAATATTGGTTTAACATTCCCCTATTTATGTCTTGCTCACATGTATCTGCACACAAGCAAGACAGAAATAAATAAATAAACATTTATTCAGCTCACACAAAAAAATTCAAATTAGGTACAGAGTTTGAGTAATACTAAGTGAGATCTATAGACTGCACCCCCACTCCGCCCAGACAGAGCCAAAACGAGATAGATTTATGTCAGAGCACATTTCTGTGGCTCGTTTCAACTCCAACCCAAGTCCGAGCCGAGACAGAGTACACTCTATAGATCTCAGCATTAATCTATGTCCTTAGATATGTTTTTATACCTAGAGAAATTAAAAAAAAACAAAACACGCATGTTAGAGCTGAAAAAGCTACTGCCTCAGCATAATGCTGCAGTATTAAATAGAGAAGTGTTTTATCGTCGAAAGGTCGAAATAGAATATGGCGGCTTAACATTTCTCTGTTTCTGTCTTGCTCACTGCACACAAGTAAGACAGAAATAGAGGAATTTTATAACGTCATTTTCTATTTCTGTCTTAAGAATAAGTACAAAAATTTTATAAGCTGGCAGCGTGGTACAAATATCTTTTTATCTCTCATTTTCTTCTTCTTCGTCCGCGTGAAGTTAGGTTTAATTATATAGTATGTAATAGTTTAAATACTTACTCAAAAATTGTTTTTATTCGGTCAAAGTATTCTCGAATACTTAAGTTTTGGACGCGTAACGATAAAATGTGCCTGTATTTTTTTATTTAACAACTCGACTGTCTCACAGTTTTATAAATAAATGTTTGATCGACTTTAAAAAAATCTAAATTATTTATTTTACTTCGGCCAACCTATGGCTCATATGAAAATTCAAGACTTTACTACCGGTCCGGAAAGCGAATTCTGCTGAGAAAAGCCGACAAAAAACTCAAAAAATACTAAAGTCCTTTCTTTGAAGTTTTCTTTACATTATAATTTAAAAGGGTCTAAAATCCCTCATAACATTTCCAAACCCTATTTCGAAATAACATAATTCTTGGACGGAAAAACGTGCGTATTATTTGTCATTTAACATCTTGATTGTTCAACATTATACCAAATAAATATTTAACAATAAATGCCTGTAATTTTTTTTTTAATTTTCTTACGACAAGGAGTTTCATGAAAACGAAGAAAACACAAAAATTATTTCATATTACGACTTCTCATTTTCTTTTCAAAGTCTCGCTTTAAGTATTTTCAGAGTTATATTTCGAAAAAAATCCCTTCCCATCCCGAATCGGCTGTTTTTAAGACTGCGAAATTACCAAAAAAAAAGTGCAAATTGGCAAACACTGCCGTGTACATTTTCGAAATTGTTCCCAGCACACCAAAAAAACAACTTACTAATTCGTACTATTTTTCCTTTTTGTTTCCTGCTGCTTCGGACGGCGTTGGACTATCTAACCGACTTGTAAATATAGGTATATTGCGTTACAAGGTGGATTTCCAATCGCTACAGTTAGACGAACCGTTGGACGACGTCGACCTCGACGACTATTGAGAGAATTACTAAATAACCCCCTAGAACCGAACTTGTGATTGTGACATTGCGATCGTCGCAATTGTTTTTATTGACCGATTTCGTTAAATTTTTTCTAAAACTGGCGACATAATAGCTGCGATCGCTAGGCGTATGAAAGTTAGGTATTACCATTTTCAAATGCCAGTAATAATATTCTGTGTATTACCATCTTGAAATGCTATTAATAATCGAGTATTTTGCCATATTCAAATACTAGTACCTAATATAGAATGAAGAATCGCAAGCGAGTATTACCATATTCAAATGCCAATAATAATAGAGTATTACCATCTTGAAATGATAGTAATAATCGATTATTTTGCCATATTCAAATACTAGTAGTATAGGATGAAGGATCGCAAGCGAGTATTACCATATTCAAATGTCAGTAATACTAGAGTATTACCACCTTCAAATGCCAGTAATAATAGAGTATTACCATCTTGAAATGCTAGTAATAATCGAGTATTTTGTCTTATTCAAATACTAGTTATATAGGATGAACGATCGCAAGCGAGTATTACGTCTTGGAATGCCACTAATAACCAAGAATACTATCATCCAGTAATAATCGAATATCTTCACATTAAATATTATTGAAATATACTAGGAAACGCATTGTGAACCGACCTATTTTCAGCTTTTTAATTAAAAAATCATAATTTTATCATAATACATTTTTTTAAACTTATTCGCCAATCGGTCTCGGAAGTGATTGCGACTGTCACAATACAGCTGTCGAAAGTTCGGTGCCTAGGGCTGCCGACAGATTTTCGTAGACCATACAAAATAACAATCAGTAATAGATTTAAGACATTGCTTGCATGATTTCTTCATTTAGTCTGACGATGACACGGTCGGGTCGAGATGGTACTAAAAGAAGCTGCAAGAATTTTGCTATAAAATAATACGAGTACGAACCACGCTAATTATTTTAGTTGGGATTGTCGATATTTCGATCCAATTGCATGGACCGTGGTCTGTATCATATTCTGTACATCATAACTTTAAAAACTAAACTTAAATATAAAAAGGACGCGTACAAGGACATCCTATCGCTACAAAATCTATGATATAGATATATATAAAAAGAGGTGGATTCATGTTTAAAGCGTGCGGTAAATGAAGCGCGTAATGGCAGATATTTGTCGTAATTTGTTATGTCATTTAACAATGAAGTGTTCTATTATACTCTTCGTCGTTCGGAACAATTTTTTCGCTTGTTTTGTGAGTATTAACTCATCCCTAGTAGAATATCATACAAAATGTGGTTTTCTTTCAGATGCCTTAGGCCTATTACATAAATTTATGATTTAAAACTGAAATTAAATCCCCATTTCGAACCGACTGTGCCACTTGAATCTTGTCGATGAAACAAACATCTTTTGTCTATTCTTTCTTTATCTGTATCTATTGCTTCCTTTACCATGAAAACTTAAATCATTTCAACACCTAGCACCTTCCACTTAGATCCTGTAGTACGAACTGAAGTAGCTCTTGATTCTAGCTTATTGTGCAATCAAGTTAAGGAAAGAACCGCCATTTTGTATTTCTGTCTCGCATGTGTCTTACACAGCGTGAGATAGAAATAGAGAGTGGCGATTTAACATTTCTACTATAATCTTGATTGTATTATGAGTAGACGGGCTGCCACTCTAATTTACTAAGCAATCAAGCTAAGAATAAGAATCGCCATTCTGTATTTCTGTCCCGCTCCGTGAAAGACACATGAGCGAGACAGAAATAGAAATGGCTGCTTAACATCCCTATTATTATCTTGATTGGATTATAGGTACACAGGCTTCAAATTCACTTTTTGAACTCTGAAAAATGCATTGCCTTTAGCATATGCGGCTTGTTCGGAATATGAAATCGACATAGGCTTAAGGCACATTAAGGCAGAGAAACATAGGTCTTTTCTAACATATTCCATAGCAGAGACAAACTTCACTCTCACCACCTGGGTGCCTGGAGCACTTCGACCATCCGATGTGCCAGATCTTTTTTTCCACGTACTTTCAAACTGTGGAACCAACTTCCTGCTTCCTGTTGTCTCAAGAAAAGTTCAACACTTTTGCTCACTGGTTTTAGATAACAAAGGCGCCCTTTTTGAACTAGTGAGGTGAAAATTTGTATGTATCACACGATACCAAACTTTTTGTTTCTTGTGCCTTTGAATCCCTCACTACACTCAGGATTCTAACTTAGAATCCTTCGCCCGCTCGGGGTTCAAACTAGGCACTCGCAACAAAAATGAACTTTGCTATCTTGTTGAACAAATAACTATTTACGACTGCCGCAATGTGCTTTGAGCCATAGCCGTTCAAAATCCTTCATTTTTGTTCACTCTTCGACCCAAGAACACCATTTATACCAATAATGCCTTTAGCAAAGTAATGTAGCCTATATCAGTAACATATAAAGGAATATGGGATCTTGTGTCTCACTATGGGGTCTGTGCTTAGCTAACGGTAAAGCCTCAATGGCCCAACGGTTAAAGGTGGGGACTGAAAACTGACAGGTCCCAGATTCGAGCCTCGACCGTTGCACTATTGTCGTACCCACTCCTAGCGCAAGCTTTCCGCTTATTTGAGGGGAGAGGATAAGTCAAGTTCAGCTTTGCTAATATTCTTTTATTAAAAAAAAAATAACGATGCTGACGACCAGTCTGTCGACCACCTTATGGTAAGTCGAGATTCTACCACCAGTTTCCGAATCAAAATCAAATCAAAATCCATTTATTTGTTGAAATAAGTTTCTGCTGAGAAGAGCTGGCAAAAAACACAGCAGTTGCTCTTTTTCTAAACAAAATTTTATTACAACACTGTTATATAACTAAGTATTACAATGTTATAAGTTATATAACACTATCTTTGCTGTCAAGGCAACTTTGTCATTAAGTTTAATAATAACCCCCACTTTATAAATGTGCTTTTACACATTGTTCTAATTTGTTTCTAATGGCAAATGTAATAATTATTTCAGAATTATAAATACATAAGCGTAGGTTACGTATCACCTCTTTGTTTATAAAGAATATCTTGTCTCGCAAAGACTTCATTTCATCCCAGTCCGGTGACACTGTAGCGGCTATTAGCTCCATCCGAAAAAAAAATAAAAAATAGTAGATTCCTTTTATGACGTAGGCACCTACTAAGAAAGGATTTTTGTAGTTATCTATACTAATATTATAAAGCTGAAGTTTTTTTTTGTCTGAACGCGCTAATCTCGGGAACTACTGGTTCGAATTGAAAAATTCTTTCTGTATTCGATAGTCCATTTATCGAGAAAGGCTTTAGGCTATATAACATCACGCTGCGACCAATAGAAGCGAAGCATCAGTGAAAAATGTTGCAAAAACGGGGAAAATTATCCACATTTAAAATATATTCTTTTAAAAACTTCTTAATCGCGATCGTAATAACAGAAATTGACGCGGACGAAATCGCAGGCAACAGCTAGTTATAAAATATAATTCGAAGCACAGACCTCATAGAAGACTCCCCCCGTTCTTTGTGAACACGAATATAATTCCGATTCAGTCGTCTGCTAGCTTATACATGTAAAAATGGTGATAGTTCCGCAGTATATATACGATATTATGTCTTATGAATACAATTGTACACCTGCCTGGAAATATTGGACCGAAGCAGGCGTTGCTTTGCGGAATTCCATCATAATATAGTTCTTGCAACTCACGAGGGTACGTGGCTCATGGTTGTGTGTGTGTCGTATCTGTATAAGTGTGAGCGAGAGCTTGTTCGCGCCTGAACTCTCCCACCTTGATTCCGACAAACACGCAGACTTACGCAATGTGCATGTACACGACGTAACCACAAGTAGAGCTCACGCGCCTTCGTGAATTGAAAGAACTATTTTAAAAGAAAAAGTAGCCTAATAGGTTTATAAATAGATATCAAAAATTCCGAGGCCGGCGGGATTCGAACCCACATCTCTCTGGGAATCGCGCCCGAGTGTGTTAATCGTTACACCACGGCCGAACCACACGTCAGCCACGAAATTAGTGATATGTATCTACTCTTTCAATCAGTTTTATAGCAACTGTTAGCGACATCTAGTGGCGACATATTACAGTTGTCGATCTACTTTTTTTTTAAGACACCATATTACAATGGAGCTCTTAAGAAATTATAGATACCACATTGCTTGTAGATCTTGATTGAGAAAATCTGTATGGCTACACGCGCCGCACACTGTCGTTTCTCCAGAAGAGAAGAAGCACAGGCCTATTCGCTCTGTTCATACAAATAATTCTAAAGGCCTATTCGCACATAACAGTACAGATATCGTTCTTATAGTACTTCATTCAATCGATTCGGAACTGTGTTTTTTTTAAACACTAATACGGGGCCTTAGAGAAGTAATTATTTGAAAAGCAATAACCCATAAGATGCCTTAAGACATACTTTGCTACTTGTTATATAACATACTAGACATATGTTTGAAAATTGTTATAGAGGTGTGTAAGCAAGTATAACATCTCAGAAACAAAATATAACAATGAGTTAGAAAATTCGTGTTATATAACTTTTTATAACTGAGATATATTCTATCGTAACATTCACCATAAAGCTGCGTTACATATTTCTACATCTTGCTTAACGTTTTCAAACGACCTAGAAGAAATTTCAAATACAATTATCGAAAAATTAACCATGACTTTGGTCTTCAAAACCGAATAGTTTATTAAGGTTTTAAAATATTAAAAAAAAATCCCAATAAAAATGGGACTCACCATTTACATATCATTATTAGGTCAAATTTACACATACATAGTAATAATATTAATATTTTATTGTTAATCACTCGTGATTAATTTGAAAATTATACCTATAGATCTATATTTAATTGTATTTTATTTATAATATTCATTCAATGTAGTCAATGTTGGATCAATATTACAAAAGGAATAAAAATGAACGTAATGAATTTTCTTAACTTAATGAATGAATGAATAAAAAAATGATATAGTTTACAAGCAATGGAAAAAAAGAGAAATAAAATGCTCATAGAAAATTATTCTACTTCATCTATAATAACGTCAGATGTAATAGCTTGATAATTCAGATAGTGTAGTTCTTATAAATCGTAATGCGAAAAAAAAGGGACCGCGTTTATCCAAAACTAATAAGTTAAGACATTATTTTATTATTACAAAATTCACGCATAAAAAACAAAATCCAAGCAAAAATAGCTCGGCGTACAGAAATGAGTTGCATTATCTGTAATAACAAGTAACTTAAGTTTACTAACTTAACGTATGTCAATATTTCCAGGCAGAGTTAAATTAAAACGGGTCTATTAACCGCATTAAAAAGAAAGAGAAGCATACATCCCAGTGCGAAGTGTTGCCAGGAGAGAAAATATGTATTAAATTATTTATTTATTATTGTAATTATTTATGTTAGAATTGTAAAATAACGTTCCTTAGCGTGATAACCCATTAGTTCAGTGATAAGAATTATCAAGATTAATAAAATTAGTGTTTATCATGTCATTTTTTGCTATACTCGTATAATATGTAATTCATTATTTATACTAACCGGATTTATTTATTTTATTTGCTTTTAATTTTAATCCGATAAAAAATGATTTGTATTGTTTATTTGATTGATCTGATTCTCTGCGTGAATTTAGTTTGATTTGATAAAAGTAGTTTTTTTTTATCTTGATAATTTTCATTTGCTACACAAAAATTAATTAACTGTAGTAATTAGAAGTGTATCGTTTGTATTTTGAGTGCAATTATAATAATTAATGGATTTAAAATAAATGAAAAGTAATCTTAGATGATATTTTTAATTTTTTTTTTTTTCGAATTGTTAGTCGTATAAGTTCGATACGACATAGATGGGGAAAAAACGTTAATTATAAGGGAATATTTGGAATGTAATAATGGATCGAAAATGTATGCTTTTCTGATATATAAAAAAAACGTTTGCAATGGTTTTTTGGAGTTACCTTATTTTTCCTTCTCTTAGACACAGTACTGATTTTGGTTTCACACAAAAGTTCTACTGAAATAAAAATAAGCTTGAATGAATACAATAATATGACCAAAATTTTGTGTTTAACCTATTAAGTACCATTGCTACTAATTGTGTGGTACATAATCTCAAAATTATGTTGTCTTAAAATAATGCTATACTTTTCCCCGCGCAACTCGTTGGCCGCGCCTTAGGTAGGTGCGTGGGAAGACGGGGAAGTTAACTTCAGACATAGTGTAAAAGAGATACAGTATGTCGACGTCTTCCTTTCGGTCTAACCTGGAAGAACTTGGTTGTTAATGATCCAACTAATAATTTTAATTGGGTTATTTCACAAAAACAAATTATATACTTAAAATAAAGTTTTTTTAATATTAAAACATTATGTGATTTTTGTTTTTTTAATATCTTAACTAGTCTCGGTAATATAGAGGTTTAAAGTATCCTGTTAGACAGAGAGAGCGTTACTGACATGTGGCGTCACAAATTCAGTAGCTCCATACACTGCCCGTACAAAATATCATTTTAGAAAGAGACGGATACAGTCGCAGTAAAACAGCCTATAACTTATTTGTTTTTTGACCGATTTATTTTTACTTTTTTATTTAATAAATAATTAGTATTCATTAAAAGAATATTATATATATACAGAATATAAATAAATAGATATGGTTTCTTTGTGATAACCCTAGCCGTCATACTCTGTGGCGACGCTGTCTAGACATCGGGACCACGAGATCAAAGGCGTATCTCCTTATATTGTGAATATCGATTGCATTACTTTCCCCCTCTCGCCACTGCCCAAATCTAAGGCGCGGTCAACGAGATACGCGCAGACTGTCTATTTAGAACTGTCAATGTAGTCTAGTTTAGAGATTGTGTCCACTGAATTAGCACCATCGTCTTTAAACTATGACATATCTTAACACCCCATATAAAATATCTTTCTCTCAACTGTACCCTGGATATAAAGGTAAATAATACTGGTGTTTCTGCTTTTGCATGGTCCTTTTTTTTTGTTTTTTTTCCTGGGCAAAGGTCGATAGCTTATTATGCTTACACTTTTATATATTGCCACAATGTTTGTTTTAGTTTTTTTTTACAAACCGATATAGATGGTTTTTGAAATGGTTTTTTTTATTGATTTTTTGCTCACAGTTTGCATGATCAAATTGATGGGTTTTTGTTTTTTAGTGCAATAGTTTTTTTTTGCTCTTTTTTTGTTTTCTAGTGTAGTTGATTATCTTATATAGATTATAAACTAGATGTGTTCTCACAAAAAGTATTTCTTACATCACATATTTATATGATAAAACACAAATATATAAACATTAATTTCTATATCACATTTTTTACAAAACATTCATGTTATCATCGTTTCTTATTGATTGGTTTTATTTCTTACCTTTTTTTTGTATTGAACAAAAACATTACAAAATTAATTTATGAAAAACATGCCTGCCACCTTCTAGAAACTTTCGTGTATAGAGGAGGATGTCTATGACAAGTTATATAACATTAAATAACTTTTTATGGTGCTTTTTAACAATGTTATATAACGCGTTATGGTCTTCACATAAATAGTTATTCTCGTCCCTGTCTTAAAACGTTTATATTTTGTTAAATAATGCTTTATAACTGTTACGTAAAATTATTGTTATATTTTATTTTAAAGATGATATATCCTGCTCGATGTGGGCAATGTAATAGATGTATATGTTCTTTACAATGAAAAAAAATTTTCTTCATTGGTTGCTTGGAAGAGATCGCTTCTTAGCGATAAGGCCGCCTATTGTACTCTATTTTGTTTACTTTTTATTATTTTCTTTACTTGATGGTCAGTAAAGAATATTTCATTTCATTCACTCATACATTAATTTCAATCAAAAATTAAAATTACTTTACTTTCACAGGTCTTCTACGCTACAAGGTGGACTTCCAGTCGATGCAGCTAGATGATGAAGAGATCGACAATCTGTACGATATCGACGACTACTAAGACAACGGCGAACCCATCGAGCCGTCACTTACGGATCGGACGAGAAGTTTTCCGCGACCTTCCATTTCTATTGCCTACCCGAATTTTTGAAAAAATTGTGATTCATTAAAATTTAAAACAAAAAGCGCACAGAGCTTTCCGGGTAGAGATGCGCCTAATGACAGGCATTCTCACATGTTGTTGATTCAAAAATGAAACCTAAATTTAACGGTAGTTACTAGAAACTCGGCTTTAAGGCTCAAAAGTCGACTACCAGAGTGGCATCGTCAACTTTACACGTAAAACAATTATTACGCATATATCGAGTAAAAATAAGGCTTAACGCTCACAAGTCACCTTCAGCTTTATTTAATTTCATTAACAGTTGAAATCAGTATGATGGGAAAGCGAAAAAGAACGCGCGGCTTCAGTCCGCCGCGGCTATGCCAAAATAAATATAAGCTGAGTTTGAGTACTTGTCAAAATTAAAACACTGCGCATCAGCTACTTTCCAATCCATTTGTGAGCGTGCGCCTTAGTTTTGGTTCGGAACTGGTAAAAATAAACTTAAGATTTAAGTAAATACAATTTATTTAACTCTTTGGATGTTGTGTTACAAAATTTTCACGAATACAGCTTGGGATTAAAGATTGTACATATTAAATCTAGAGTTGCCCACACAAAAACCCCCAAAAAGCATTTCCTGAGCGAGATTTCCAGTGAACTGCATTTTAAATTGCATAGTTTGTTGTAATTGTCGTATGTATGTAACTCTGTACGCGTGTTTTATAAACGGATGTTTTAAGAAAGTACGAACGCAGTAAATGACAACATTAAATATCTATTGGTGCTCACTACAGTATTTATATAACAAAATAACATTTTATAACAATGAATGTTAAATGTTTTAATATTACTTTTTCCGTAGCGGTATATTACGTCTTATAACATTGTGAAAATTTGTTATATAACAGTTTTGATGGATGATATTCTGCTACAAAATGTTATTTAACATTTCATAATATCGGCGTGTGAGCATTGAAATAGCATTGAAATTGAAAATTACATTAATATTTTTGTAGATTCCCCTTACCTATTAAAAAAAAACTCGTGCCCCTTCCGTCCACTTAACGACCAAGTGAGATTGTTACGTTCATAAAGAAGCGTTACTTAAGGTGCATGCATATTGAGATACGAAATTTTTTTTTTTTTTTGCAATTGATCTAGACCTTACAAGAGTTTTAATAAAGTTACAAAATGTCTGTGCCTTGTAATACATTAATGCTGATTCGAAATAATAATATTAGTACCAATAAAATAATGTGTGTAATAAATAAAAATGATCGTGTAGGTAGCATTGGAATTTTGCGTATCAATATAATTAGTTAATTTAACCCGCACCCTCGCATTGTAGTCCAAGAACCGGTGGCATAAACTGAGGTATTTGATTAAGTATTATTTTCCCGGTTAGGAGAATATTATTTGGTAAACTTTAATATTATCTGACGGTACACATAGCAATTTGGTCAACTTTCTGAGCAACTTATTTATTTAGTTAATTAAATAAACTAAATACATACTTTATCAAGTGCCTCCTTAAAGTTTGCCACAAATTCTGCTGCTAAAAGTGCCTTAAAAGCTGAAAACAGCTTTAATCGCGAGGGTAAGGGTTTAAAATGTTATTTATAACATCATTATTATTATTTTTTAAATAAAATAGTAATATTTCCGTAGTATGGTTACGAAATTTTAATTTTGTTAGGAGCTAGTGAACTATTTGATTAAAGCGTTTATACAATTCCGAATGCACATTTATTTTATAGAAATCATAAACGACCAAAAGTTCTATGGAATTTTTGTTAGGATTTATTTTAGCGATTTGGAAAGCTTTCTTTTTATTCGTCTTTGCAGTTTTAATATAGTATTTTAAAAGCATAGATTGACTTCTCTAAGTCTAAACATCTCATTGTGTTGACAAAAACTCAACCTCTGGAATAAGATTTGGACTTAAAATTGATTAAAAAGTTTAAACGCTTTCACAAAATCGTGCATCGGCTCTTACACGAAAATCATGTGGTTTTAATAGTTGTAATGTCCAAGAGTGTGGGAGATGACAAACTGAAAATTATAAATCCGAAATAAGATCGATATCGCGATTTATCGGACTCAATAAAAATCGCTTTTTATTTATTTAACATGTGTACTATATTGTATAAAAATACCAATTATATATTAATAAACGATAATGTCAGGAATTAAAGGGTCGGACAAACAACGCGTGACGAACAACAGTACTGTTATATAACTCGTTCGTCGCGCAAGTTATATAACTTGCGTGGCTGCGCGATTTTCCTAAGGTTCCAGTTAATTCATAAAAGATTTCCAAATGGGAACTTTGGGTACTGAGATTTCGATACTCGATATCGATTAACGTTATCGAGATGAGCTACTGTCGTGCAATTTCCGTCGCGTTATGAGTGTTTCCTACCCATAAGGCGTTAACATACTTATTACTTACCCTGCGATCAAATCATAATATTCTCTGTAACCACACACCACATTGTATCCATTCCAATCGGTTTTGCGTATTATAAGTATGTTTTCGCCCTTATAATTTCATAGTACTTATGCTGGGACCACGTCATATTACAGGGTTCAAGTTATGTAACATGTTATAAAACTCGAGTCTACCCCACTGAAACATGTTATATTAACTTTCAATAACAGTTAATATTGTTATATATTGGGAGGCAAGATACGTTTTCACATGTTAATTTGTACTGCACATTAATCGGTGCATTTTGCAAATCTCTAAATGTTATTATGATATAAAGTTAATATTTAACTTGTTATACAACATGTTGATTTAATCTGTTTATGTAATAGTCATTTGGGCTTTGTTATATAACATGTTATAAACACATCACATTGTTGTTGTCCACATTTTGAACCGAAAGAAAGTACGGTAGTTGTGCACGTATTACATAAAATTGTTATATCACACTGTTGTCTAATTGTGGACATACCTGTTATAATATGTAAAAAGGATAATGGATAATTTTGTATGGACCCCGTACACAAGACTAGCATTACGAACTATGTCGACTTTTGTCCTAATGGAGTAGTTTAAATTAATCCTAAGACATCAAGTTGAATTCACTTGGAGAAAAAAGATATGTTCGTTAGAAGAACTGATTTTTCCTATTAGTTAATTCATTAATTAGTGTAAACTATTAATCTAAGGGTCGAATATCTTTTTTTCTCCCAAGACATGCTGTCTTATGATTAATTAAACTACTCTATGAGAGCAAGAAATACCGACATAGTTCAATAATAATAGAATTAACTTTGTGTCTGATGCTGTTATCTATAGAGAGTGCTTTGACTCAGCTCGGACTTAAGATAGAGTTGAAACGAGACACAAATATGCTCTGACATAAATCTGTCTCGTTTTAACTCTGACTTGAGTCTGAGCTGAGTGAGAGTGCGATCTGTACCTTTCAGCCTGAGTCCATTCTTACCCATCAACCTTCTTTGCAAGAGAGTTTTATAACATGTAAGTTATATAATCTGAACTCATTTTTAAACTTAAAAATTGTTAAAAAAAATGCTAGGTTCCATATATTGTATGTTTCTTTTAAATATAAATAAAAAAAATATTATTATTACTATAAATTCATTAAAATATGTATTTAGTTAATGACCCGAGTTTTAAACTTTTTTTTAAAATCTGTATTATATTGTCGGTTGAAGGCTGTTTGAAGTGTTTCATTTATTTTTTATCCTATCCACACACTGCATCGTATTCCTCATTGTAGTGTCGTCATCCCTTTCCATTATGGTAGCGGTTTTCCTGGGTTAATAATACGATGGACTCCCAGATACTTCCACATTCGACTCGACCTTTCAACTCGTAAATGTTACTATCAGATGTTAATGAATAGTGATTTTAACTATCCACACTACAATGTTATGAATAAGCGAGTTTTTACCTTATCTACCTGTCTCTTTAAATAATTAAAACGCTGCGCCGATTTTGATGGGAATTGGGGCAAAGAGATAGCTTGTATGATGGAGACGACCACGACGCGTTAATGCAGCTGCCGACTGCCTTTTCTTCTAGGGGCTGGCTTGGTATATACTACCTACTACTGCAGTAAGTAGCAAAGGTAATCTACTAACTAATATATTACTACCTACTAGTAGTAAGATTGGAAGTAACATTAGTCAGGCTGTCAGGTAATTCCGGTAATATACGAATTTGTATACCAGAAACCTAAAAAACTGCAGTCTGATTATAAATTACGAGTTAGAAATTAAAATTCATTTATAATTAATCAAAATGATACTTACTTAATTTAGTTTTTCTACAAAATTAAATTAATTCAATTTTTCATAGTAGGTATAGGTAGGTATGCTTTGGATGCTTAAAGCAGGTATGTTTTTTTAGTAGGTAAGTATAATAAGTTAATTTCTATAATTTGGAATCTCATGGTGCTGATTAGAATAAACTATATGTTCAAAGATTTTAAAATTAGAACAGTAAGTACTTATTAGATTTTGTTCTTAGATAAAAATGTCACTGGTACTACACTAGTATCATAAATACGACTATCAAAACCGGCTCAGTAGTTTTAGGAACTACGGACGCTATGGTAGATACATAGGCACTTTAATATTAGAAACATACATACCTACACATTCTGATGGTTTTGGCTTTTCTCTTCCTGTTGGTAATCGACAGCAGAACTTGGGAATAAGATTTTGTAGGTTCTGCTTATTATTAACTAGCGGACGCCCGCGACTTCGTCCGCGTTCTTAAATTGTTGAAATTTTTCCTGAATTTTCTTTGCTATAAACCTCACGGAGCTCGAGACCTTTCCAACGAATGCAAAACCGTGGAAATCGGTTCGTGCGTTCTGGAGTTATAGCGTCAGGAAGGAAAACCCGACTTATTTTTTTATAGTAGATTGTATAGGTAGGTATTTATTATTATAGTGTTATAGTAAAATATGTGATAATGTTTAGTTTTGTGCACAACAGAATTAGTACAATTGTGAAATTTTTAGTGCGACATCAATAAAAGCGGGTTTTTTAAGTTTTTTAAAACTAATTTCTAATCAAAAATACCTATATATCTGTAGAAAATCAAAAACATATTAATATCCCGTTTATGGATATCAGTCCAACAACCTCTTGCTAAGGTTTAGTACAAGTTTGCGAAATTCGAAATCGTTGACAGTTTTCGAAACCCCAAAACGAGTAAGGACGCCTTGCAAATTAAATGCATATAGAAGTGCTTCAGTGACGCCACTGATGCGCTAGCCCACAGAACATTATTAGAGAGGCCATATTCGATCAAGTTTGTATGATGCTTAGGGATTCCAAAAAAGTATAGGTACCTGAGTAGTATCGATACTTTTGGTTCGATACCTAGGAAAGCTCCCAAAAGCATTCCGCATTCTGTTCTACGGTGTCTCCACTTTATTTGTGTCTCAGTCATGTCTTAAAGTGAATAGTTAAATATTAGTATTCAGTTCGATGCCTTAACATGGGTAGCCTAAGTATGTCATGCTCGCTTTAAACATTTCTGTGGTGGTGTCGTGTTGTGCGGGTTGTTACGTTCCCTCAAATATGGTTGAGCGAAGCAACGGCTGGATCATGCGTCATGCTCGTGAACGGGTGTCACCAACGGGAATGGGTCTGCTTTGTGTCTACCCATCTTAACATGTGTTAGGTTGTGGTAGGTGTGCATTTTTGAAACTTCTTTGTGGAATCACTGTGTGCATAGCATAGTTTTGTTAACCATTGTAAAAAAATTTTTTTTGAAAAGAGCAACTGCTGAGTTTCTTGCCGGCTCTTCTCAGCAGAATCTGCATTCCTAACCGGTGGTAGATTTATGACGTGTCATAAGAGCTACAAGTTGGCCTACATGAAATAAATAAATTTTGAATTTGATTTTGATTTTTGGTACCTGAGTAGTATCGATACTTTTGGTTCGATACCTAGGAAAGCTCCCGCAAGCTGTGCCCACTCCATCAAAAGAGATAACGCTATAGGTACATCAGAAAGAGTATAGACTATAGTCTGTTGTCTGACGTGTGAAATCTAGTGATAAGATAAAATTACCTATCAAGTAAGTAATTGGGAAAGTACCATAAGTAAGTACTTATAGTGATCCCAAAGTGGCTCCACCCAGGATGTGTGTGTGTGTGTTTGTTACTCCTTCACGCCACAACTAATGAACCGATTTGACTGTTTGGAATGAAGTTAGCTCACACCTAGAATTAACACATACATTATATCCCGAAAAATCATAGAGTTCCCGCGGGAATCAAAACCCTGAACAAGTCGTGGGTAACAGATAAGTATTAACAGTAAGTTTTCAATTTGTTGTCGAGCGGTGGCAACTCATACTAAGGTAACAGACTTAAATCCAGTTTAAATCCAGTTCTAATCTAAATCTAACGATTAATTTATTTGGAAACACATTAAGGAAATTCAGTTTATTTATGAAATTTATTAAAACTGCTAATTTATCCATCGCCTAGATACATCTGCAACTCGAAACGACTGCTAAAGCTCAGCGCACATTAACTTGGTAGGTACCTAAGTACCTACTGCACTTGCCTGCCTCAGTTGGTCTATCAGTTGTTTTTTTTTTTTGTATGTCCTCTATTTGTCCTCCGACATGATGATCGGAGACTTTTCACAGTTGACATGGCTTGCTATTTTTCTTCTTTTTTTTTTTGCCTTGCTCTGTTGGACGAGACGGTCTAGTGGTTAGCAAGTTTGACGAGTTCCCGGGTTCGATTCCCGGGTCAGGCCGAAAAACGTATTGGGTTTTTCTGTCAAGAAATTTTCAGTACTGGCTCGGAGTTAGGAAGTTGGCGGTGAGTCACCCCCGTGCCTCGGAGAGCACGTAAAGCCGTCGGTCCTGCGCCTCGTCTCTCACCGGTCATGTCGGATTTCCGGACTATGAGAGTGAGGGAATATAGGTTGCACCTGCCAGATTCGGTCGAGAGGACATTATTTATTAGTAAGCCGTTGATAAATTATTATAATTTAACTACAGTTAAAAAATGTAACATGTAAGAATAACATTATTTTGTAAAAATAATAAATAAATCGGTCAAAAAACAAATCAGTTTTTTTTTATTCGATGACAAGATAGCCCTTGTCTGCGATCTCACCTGATGGTAAGTGGCGATGCAATCTAAGATGGTAGCGGGCTAACTTGGAAGGGGTATAGCAGTGTAAATTCAACCCGTACCCCTAATCGGTTTCTACACGCCATCGTGCCGGAACGCTAAATCGCTTGGCGACACGTCTTTGACGGTAGGGTGGTAACTAGCCACGGCCAAAGCCTCCCACCAGACCAGCTGTTATGAGCTGTTTTACTGCGACTGTATCCGTCTCTTTCTAAAACGATATTTTGTATGGAGTTATTGAATCGTGACGTCATGAGTTATGACTCAATATCGCTCACTTTTTCTAACAGGAAAGTTAAAAGCTCTATATTTCCGAGATTAGTTAAGATATTAAAAAAAGAAAAATGACATTGTTTTTTTTTTAACTTATATTAAAAAGACGTGTGGCACTCGGGGACTGCCGCGGTAAAGCTATTGCATAGCATTTTTCACGGCTCACCGCTAGATGGCGTTGATAAAAAATGCGCCATCTAGCGGCTCACCGTAGAGGAGTCCCGTGTCAGGTTATTTTCGTTACGGAATTTCTGGATTCGGTCTCCACGCTGGCCCGCGATAGAAGCTATGCAATAGCTTAAAACCTTTATTTTAAGTAGGTAGGTAGGTACCTATATAAAAAAATTGTCAAAATCCTGATGACGAATAAAATATAATTTAGCTAGGTAAGTAGGCTCTTATATTTAGTCAGATCTTTTCAGATCTTAAGTAGGTACCAAGCATGATTAAACTACTAGTTTTTGAGTACTTGGTCAAAGCAAACAATATAAATTCGGACACAAAAAGGTACGGCCCTGAATCGAAAAAAAAAATCCCAAAGCCACTTTCAAATCTAAACAATTGCGTCATACATTTTTTGTATGACCTTTTGGGTTTTTTGCCACTTCATGATAGATACGGAAAAATTTTGACACCTCATTGTTGTTTGGACCAGAGTTTGGTTCGGCATATTGATTTGAAGCATAGGTTCTCAACGTGGGCAATACGCCCACAGGTGGGTGTTTGAGACACGTATTTATAAGGTATGCCACTTTCAGGGGGTCAGTGGAAGACTCAGATATTAACAACAGCCTGTTATTCTAAATATATAAAAGGAAAAGGTGACTGACTGATTGACTGACTTACTGATCTATCAACGCAGAATCACTGGACGGATCGGGCTGAAAGGCATACAGATAGCATAAAGTAGGTAACCGTTAAGGGTTTTTGAAAATTCAACCCGTAAGGGTGTAAAATAGGGGTTTGAAAAATCGAACTTGACGAAAATATTATGAAAAGCTAGTTATAATATAAACGTAAAAAATCTACAAAACTGACTTCAAACGCCACTACTACATCAATTGTGCCTATAAAATGTGAAGATTTCTCTCGATTTCTCCGGGATCCCATCATCAGATCCTGACCTGATGACCATGAGACCACCTGCGACCACCCTTTTCAAGCAAAAAAATTTCCAAATCGGCTCAAGCGTTTTCGAGTAATCTCAGTATTATTCCGCGCATAAATTAAAAAAAAATATTCTAATGAATTGAGAACCTCCTCCTTTTTGCTCGTCGGTTAAAAATTGCAAAAAATATGTTTCAGATTCACGACAGATGGTAGGTAATTAAAAAAATTATTGAGAGACTAGACAGATTCACGGACAGATGGTAAGTAAAAAAACTTATTGAGGGGCTCTAGAAAAAAAAATATTTAAAAAGTGGGCGGTGGGCAAAATAAGGTTGAGAACCTATGATTTAAATGGTATTTCGAGTACACAATTTTGCTTCCTGGTACCTACCCAGTTAGGTAACGATTCTGTAATCATTATGCATACCAATATCTTAGGTTTAAATTCAAATTGTTTGTGCATCTACTGCCTACTTGTTAGATTGTGCTCGTTTTCACCAACGTTCCCTAATTTTCGGGCTAATCTATACATCTATACAAATAAATAAAATTGAATTGAACAAAAAACAGTTTTGTATAACAGCCTCTTATACAACGCCCGTCAATCAAGTAATTTCGCGAGCCAACCTACAGCCAGCGCCATCTATTTTTCTGTCTGTCTGTCTGTCTGTCTGTTGCCGCTAATCTCGGGAACGGCTGGACCGATTTTGACGGGACTTTCACTGTTACTATAAATGGCTTAGCAGCGCGACTATTTGTTTATAGTCGCGGATTAGCCAAACTGAAGTTGACTAATATCCTCCTATCCCCTCCAAATAAGCGGAAAGCTTGTGCTAAGAATGGGTACGACAGTGCAACGGGTGGGGTTGGAACCTGCGACCTTACACCGTTAGACTATCGCTTCTAAACGTTATAATGCGATGAAAGCATTCATTGAACTATTGAGGTCTAATTGTTAAATAAACGACGTCTGACGACCTCCCTGGCGCAGTGGTGAGCGCTGTGGTCTTAAAACTGGGAGGTCTCGGGTTCGATTCCCGGCGGGGGCAATTTGGGGAATTTATAATTTCTAAATTGTCTCTGGTCTGGTCTGGTGGGAGGCTTTGGCCGTGGCTACTTACCACCCTACCGTCAAAGACGTGCCGCCAAGCGATTTAGCGTGCCGGCACGATGGCGTGTAGAAACCGATTAAGGGTATGGGTTGAATTTACACTGCTATACCCCTTCCGAGTTAGCCCGCTACCATCTTAGACTGCATCGTCACTTACCATCAGGTGAGATCGCAGTCAAGGTCTATCTTGTCATCGAATAAAAAAAATAATAATAACTATTTTTTTATTTTCATCCTTGAATTAGTTATAAGAATTAAAGTAGGTACAGAAGCAAAAATGTACACCAAAAAATAATTTACTTAATTCAAAAATGTAAATCGATTTAGCTTTATATAGAGTTAAAAACCTTCGACAGTCGACACTTACTTCTTATAGGTAGTATTTTCGAAAATAAGGACGTTCCCACGGTTTTATAAAAAGCTAGTTGTTACTCGCGGTTTCGCTCCCGAAACAATCCGAAGTGGTCTAAATCAAAATTGGTAGTTTTGTTTGGGTGATTCCTAAAGAAAACTACCAATTTTGATATATTCGATGTTTCAACCTACGATTCAGCTGTTCAAAAGAAAAGGTAAAGATAGTCGATGCATCATGGTTGCCTGGAAGAGATTGCTTTTTAGCGATAAGGCCGCCATTTGTGCTCTCATTTATATAATTTATTTTTCATCATACCTATTCGAAAAACGAATATTGGCTTCAGAGGATAGCGGGAGCAAAATTTAATTTTTAGTCCCATGGGAGTTTTCATTTCTCTCTTCTGATTGGTCCGCGTTCGTGCTTTAGTATCATGTGTTTATTACTACTGCGATCGTTGCAGAAATTAAAAAAACTCGAAATTCAAAAATGTTTGAGCAGCTGTTGTCTTCGATAAGTCACGTGATCATAGAAGGTTGATACTCCTAGCTTTTTCTCATAGGTAATGATGAAAAATAGTGTGTGTCACTCGGGGCCAAATTTTTTGTTCTCGGGCGGCGTATATTGAATTCCTCGCTACTTTCAGGATTCTATAGTAGAATCCCTCGCTGGGCTCGGGATTCTACTATAGAATCCTTCACTTCGCTCTGAATTCAAAATAGCGCCCTCGGGGAACAAAAATTTTCTTTAGCCCCATATAACACAAATAACTATTAAGTTTATGTTACTTTTTATTTTTCTATCTAATGTGGTGTACAATAAAGTGTATTTATTTCATTTTCATTTCATTTCAAGATCATCCTTGATCTCACCTGATGGTAAGTGATGATGCAGTCTAAGATGGTAGCGGTTTAACTTGGAAGGGGTATGGCAGTGTACTCATACCCGTAATCGGTTTCTACACGCCATCGTGCCGGAACGCTAAATCGTTTGGCGGCACGTCGTTGACGCCAGGGTACTAACTAGCCATGGCATGGCTTAAGCCTCCCACCAGACCAAACCATAGACAAGAAAATTTCTTGTCTATGGTTTGGTCTGGTGGTGAGGAAGGATATAATCTTCTATAATTTAATTATAGAAGATTATATCCTTTTTTCGAATTAACTGCCCCACCAGTTGCCACTTCATTAACTTAAAGGATTCAATAAATAATAAATATTTTGGCCAGTTTACAAAAATAGCATTGAAATTCGGCTTTCTATATTTGGCTGAACGTTACGTCAGAAACAAAATAGCCGAAAAACAATTTTAAATCCGCGTAAAAAATGTACCTATTGAAGCAAGAGATGGTGGCAATTATTGAGAAAATCTCGCTAAAATCTGTCTGTTTATACACGGTGGAACTTTGGTGATTGTATTCCCGAAAGGAAATGATTTGAAAGTAGATTATGACCAATGATTAAATTATTATTACATTATATCGCTCATTTGCGACAAGGGTGACATAATTCGAAATCGACGATGAGAGAATTCTCTCGTTAGAGAGTAATGTTTTGTGGATGCTGCGGTCTCGAAACAACACAGCGGCCAACAAAGCGACAGAGCATTAAGTCACAATCTCTCTCGCTCTTATTTTTTTGTGCTTAGCGTAATGTTGTTTTTATAGCAAAAAGTATAAATTTTCGACACTAAAATTGGTGAATTTTGAATTATGTCACCCTTGTCGCAAATGAGCGATATTACATATATTTCCTCAAAATAAGATTTTGAGAGCTACATACTTAAAGTGAAATCCACCGGCTCTTTGGCTATATTTAAGCCGCTTTACCCTGGCCTGTATGTTCACCTTGGTGGCTATTCAAAATTTTTGGGCGCTTTCAAAACTTGTTTTTTTTTCTATCATAGCGTGAAAAAAAGAAAAACTTGACTTGTATATAGACTTCGATTTCACTTGATGGTAAGTGACGATGCAGTCTAAAATGGTAGCGGGCTAACCTGGGGCCCAAGTCTGCTATTGCAATTGTAGTTCAATTGTCTATCAATGACATCTCAATTGCTACTTTTAGCAATTTTGGTAGTCTACTAATTCAATGGCGTCACAATTGTTTTCCGATGGTTTGCCACTGACACATCTAGCTTTGAATCTAGCTTAAATAAACGTTTTTAAAATGTAGTTTTTTTTAAACTCATTTCGGCAAACCCTTTTTAAGCTAATGACAATACCGAGGTATCATTGAATTACAATCCAATTATAAGAAATCGAACGACCATAGTAGACTACGAAATTTTGGACCAATGATAATTGAATTGTAATTGTATTGCGGTTCAATGACAATGACATGTAAAATAGCAGACTTGGGGCCCTGGAAGGCGTATGGCAGTGTATTCAACCTAAACCCGTAATCGATCTCTACACGCCATCGTGCCGGAACGCTAAATCGCTTGGCGGCACGTATTTTTGGTAACTAGCCACGGCCAAAGCCAATTCAGAAATTATAAATTCCCACATTGCCCCCGCCGGGAATCGAACCCGAGACCTCCCAGTTAGACCACAGCGCTCACCACTGCGCCAGGGAGGTCGTTACTTCGGTTATGTTTTTCATAAAACCGATACTTTTCAAATTTCCTTGGCATGCCGGCGACGGGCACAGGGGGGGGGGGGTTGATATGAGGCGGTGAGGGAGGGGGGGGGAGAGCAATGGTTATAAAAAAATTTATATCTCCGCGGCTGCGTGGAAAGAAGAAAAATTTTTTGAAATCGATAACACTTCGGAGTTTTTTGATGCATGTACTATTTAGTAGGTAGGTACTAGCTGATTCCCGCGACTTCGTCCGCGTGGTAAAAGTTTAGAGTGACTCGCTTTTATCCGCGAGAGGTTATATGTTCTTTATTTCCAATAATATTTAGTAGATCTTCACCAAAATTGGACAAAATATTTCTAATTGTACACAATTTATAATAAAAAAAGAATTATGAAATTCGGTTTAGATTTGACGAAGTTATGGAGCAAAATCAACAAAAACTTTCATCCCCTATCTCGGATAAACCTTATTGTTTGTAAGGATAAAAAAAGGATAAAAAGTATCCTATATTAGCAATATAATTAGTGCCAGAGACACTTGTATGTCAAATGTGGCGCTTCAAATTGATCCATAATTAAAATGTCATTAATTGTATAGGGATATAAAATTCAAAGTCCTGACTGACTGACTGAGATATCAACGCACAGCCTAAACTACTGAAGTTAGAAACATGAAATTTTTACTATTGGTTCCTTTTATGACGTAGGCGCACACTAAGGAAGGATTATTGGAAATTCCACCCCTAAGGGGTTTAAATAGGGGATGGCAGTTTATATGAAACTCCGTCATTTTTCAAGCTGTTTCCATCAAAGTTTGTATTTGAGCTTTCAGTTGAAAATAAAGAAGTACGTGTGTCACAGTTTTTGAAAATTCCACCCCAAAATCTAATTCCACGCGGACGAAGTCGCGGGGGCAAAAGCTAGTTAATTGTATAGGGATTAGGGTCAGCAAATCCAGTATTAATCATAGACTTATTATAGAGGTCAATGGCTCGAGCCTAATTTTTGAACGAACGGAAGGGCGCCGACGTCTGTTCTATTTTTAATTTTTAAATAGTTAAATATTTACTATACGTAAAAGTTACTTACCGATTTCAAGAAATGTGAATACTTCGATACTTCTTTTTAGCAGGAAACTTCATCGTGGAAGCACTGTATACATAGCATAGTTTCATTAACAATTGTAAATTTTTATTTTTTTTGAAAAGAGCAACCGCCAAGCTTCTTGCTGGCTCTTCTCGGCAGGAAAGGCATTCCGAACCAGTGGTAGATTCATTGACAGTTCAAAAGTGCTTGTAAAAGTTTATTTGAATAAAAAATATTTCTATTTCTATTTTAAACTGCCTCATTGGTCTAATGGTTAGCAAGTTCGACTGCAGATGACGAGGTCCCGGGTTGAATTCCCGGGTCGGGCATAAAATGTAAATATTGGGTTTTTCTATTAAGAAATTCTCAGTAGGTACTAGTCCGGAGTTAGGAAGTTGGCGGTGAGTCACCCCCGTGCCTCGTAGAGCACGTAAAGCCATCGGTCGTGTCTGATTTCCGTCCCGTCGGACTATGAGAGTGAGGGAATAGAGAGTGCACCTGTTTGTGCTCACAGACTTGTGCACTATAATATCTCCCGCGCAGATGGCTAATTTCTGTGGAGATTGGCCGCCGTGGCCGGATTCGGTCGGGAGGACATATTATTTTTATTTTTAGTTCTATTATGCATATTTTTTTTTTTTTTTTGAATTTATGTACCTAATTACAAAAATATTTGATTCAAAGAGTATCAGCTGCCTTGTCGCCAAAGAATTAGTTTGGCCGTTAAAATTAAAACTATTTAATTATGTAATGCATATCAAAGTTTCATTAAAATCGATTCAGCCGTTCCGGAGATTAGTCCAGATTGATAACCATACAAATAGTCAGACAGATAAAAATAATTATGCTACCATTCAAATAATCATAAAAATAATTGAGAGCTGAAGAAGATACAGTTATATCGAAATCTCATTCAACTAAGTAATAATAAAAAACTCGTCTTTTAGGGTTCCGTACACAAAAGGTGCAAACGATACCCTATTACTAACCCTACGCTGTCTGTCCGCCCGTCTGTCTGTCAGCGGGCTGTACCAATGTCAGGGACAGTAATAGCTATGTTAATTGGATACCTACTTGAAATTTTCACAGAATACATACGTATAACAATAAATAGTAATAGGTAATATACGATGAGTATAAAAGAAAGTCGTGTTAGTAACACTATTTATAACTCAAGAACGGCTGAACCGATTTGACTGAAAATAGGTGGGGAGGTAGTTTAGTACCAGGAGACGGACATAGGATACTTTTTATCCCGGTCCCGTGGGATGGCATAAAAATGACCGGAAATGTCCGTATCGGTCTGTTAGGCATAAAAATAGCTATTTTGACGAAGGCATGTGCTAAGATTTTTGAAAATTCAACTTCTGAGGGGGTAAAATAGGGGGGTTGTAAAATCGAATTTCACGTGAGCGAAGCCGCGGGCAAAAGCTAGTAGGTAATAAAAAACTAAAGTTAAAAATTAACTAGGGTCTCCATACAAAGAAACTTTTGCTTTTTCCAGGCCTGGCGCACTCCGTAGTAAACTGCGGAGCTACAAGTACAAGTTGTACCTCTTCGAAGGGCCTTCAGAGAGTGCGAAGGGATAAGAATTCCGTGATGGTACGGAACCCTTTGTGTGCGGGCCCGACTCGCACTTGACCGTTTTTTTATTATGTATTTAATAGTATTATCTTTATTAGGAAAGAAATGGAAATATATCAATCAATAAAATATGTCCATAGTCTATTCCTACTCTATATTTTTATGGACATTTTATCATTTTCTCCGTTTTCTCCGCACTGTTATACAACAAAAAACCACAAAAAATATGCAACCTTATTTTGAAAGAAATAAAATTCAAAATTGGCAAGGATAACATTTCTTTTGATTTTAGAACGCTCACACAAACATAAAACTAAATTAAAAAGTAACCGAAATCCAACCTTACAGAATTGGCATAAAGTTTAAAATGGACTGCAATCACGGTAATGTTTATGGACATCAAAATGCAACGTTCATACGAAAATATACTTTAAGACAAAGTCTTAAGGTTAGAAATGAAATTGGTTTTTAATATTATTATGATTTTATAGATAGAAGTTCGAAATTCAAAACCATCCACACACGCGCCGCGTAATCGATTTTTGAAATGGCGTTGGAGGAAGTGATGTTGAAGTATCTTATAGGAAAATGTCGATTAAATATCGATATTTTATTAAGCCTTAGAGTATTAATGCCGGAAGTCAGAATTCCGAATTTTGCATATCGTTGGGGATAGTGCAAACTGCAAAACCGCATATGTACCATTGGTAAAAACCGCGGATCTACACTAGTCACAGTTTTACAGGGGAATATTTAAAACTTTATGAATTTCTCATTTCTACGGCTATTGGGCTAATTTTTACACAGAGAGTATTAATTCTTGAGTGTTCTATGTATTGATAAAAATAAATATCTTTTAAAGTGATTAATTTAATCGCTACGACACTTACGCGGTTTTGATTTGACCACAAACGTATGAAAATGGATTTTAATGTCCTAATGCTAGTTACGCGGATTTGCACTATCCCCGACGATATGACATATTAGGTGATGCCCGCGAATTCAATAGCATGGATTTCGTTTTTAATTTTCAAATGAACTCTGATTTTCCGGCATAAAGCGTACTCTAAGTATGTTCCTATTCACATAATTAAATCATTTATTTATTTATTTTTTTATTTATTTTCATTTATTTTGCATTCATGTATCTACTTACATGTCTAATACTACATGTTTAATTGTGAGCAAGATTACATGAAGCCCCGTCAGGGCGTTGCAAGTTATATCAAATAATTATAATTAATCATATAAAATTATCAATAAATTAAATTAAAAAATACAATAAATTAAATTATACAATAAATTATCATGTCTGGCCGTAGCACCTTAGCTCCGTTGGGGAGTGATTGAAGGACAAACCACCAAGCAAACACACTCTCGCATTTTTAATTTACTAGCCGATTCCTGCTACTTTGTTCGGGTGGAAAAAGTTTAGTGTGACTTGCTACTATCCGCGAGAAGTCCTCTATCTCCGATGAAACTTAGTGGATCTTCACCAAAATTGGACAAATCTTTTTTAATAGTACACAATTTATAATGAAAAAAGAATTATCAAATTCGATTAATATTTGACGAAGTTATGGAGCAAAATCAACAAAAACTTTCATCCCTTACCCCGGATGAACCTTATTGTTTATCAGGATAAAAAGTATTCTATATAAACTGGCCCGAAGTATCAGCTACCACTATATCAAATTTCATTCAAATCCGTTGAGTTGTTTTCGCATTATGCACGGACAGACAGACAGACAGACAGACAAAAAATTCAAAAAAAATTGTTTTGGGCTCAGTATCGATAATAAAGCATCCTCCGATTAAAATTTTCAAAATATATTGTAATTTAATGTTCAGAATTCGTGCAGTTACAGTTTTATTATAAGTATAGATTAGTAGGGATTGAATTGCTATAAGTAGATAGGTACCTAATTGTGCGAAAAAACACTGCTGTTTCTGAAGGCTCTTTTTTAGATTACCTACAAGTTACGATTTATAGGTGTTAGATCAATAACCAGGTCGAACGCATAGTTCTCCGAAGCAAAAAGACATTGCATGGGATAGGTATGTATCGACGTTCAAATTTGGTCACCCATCCAGTTAATGGCTTAGTTAACGTTGTTCAACCTGCACAATCGATCATAGCAGTATTTGTGCACAAAATCATAGTAAAATTTTCAAAATCACATATCGATAGACCGCATCACTAAATGGAAGTATGTACCTCTCCTCTCTACCCGCCCCGGCCTTAACCTTTTTTATTTTTTTATAGAATGCTCAGACCACGCTCAGACGAGCGTCTTGGGTACTTTTTTATTTTATCTATGGAAGGCCAGTAGGTACCTACCTACTTTTTCAGCTTGGGTTTTACTTTAAAATTTCGAAATAGGAATTTTGTCAAAGCGTTGCATTTATTAACTTTTTGCATGCTTTTATGCTTGAGAATACTAATTTTATGATTTAGCTGTAAACTTATTTTTAAACTGAACAAACAACGTAGTAGGCTGTATGTTTCTCGACCTTTGCATTTCCCGTGAAATAGAACAATTATAAAATGAAACAACGGTACTTAGGTCGAGTATAGTTCTTGCAATTGACGAGGGCGCGTGCCGCGTGGCTCATGGTTGTGTGTGTGTCGTATCTGTGGTGGTGGTGGTGGAATGAAAGATATATTTCAGTAATATCGGAAGAGCAACTGACGTCTTGCAACTTGTTGCCACGCTCGAGGCGCCCAAGAGACTGACAGATATGCTACATTCCTTCTTTATTTCAATTTTAAATGAATGTAACAATGTAATTCATAGAAAATATACTTCTGCTCAATAATTAATTCAATATAACATTATTCATTTTACAGAGGCCAACTTGTGGCTATTATGACAAATCATGATGCTACCACCGGTTCGGAATGCAGATTCTACTGAGAAGAGCCGGCAAGAAACTCAGTAGTTGCTCTTTTTAACAACAAAATGTTACAAATATTATGTAGCTTTAATGTAACAAATTCTTGTAGACAGCTGAATACAAAGCTGATTGCTTCTATGCAACTTTGTCAACAACTGTATGTCAATTATCTTGATTCAGTAATCAAAATTACATAAACAATATTGTATAAACAACTTAAGTGTAACATCTTAATATGTAATTTTATCACAGGAAACAATTTTAGTGAACTAAACATATCAGAGCAGATGTTATTACATCTTCAATTCCAGTAACGATTAAACTGTAACTAATCAATAAGCCAATCAGAGACGGACACTTCTTATTCTCGTTATCGTTCGATTATGTAAGATCAGCTATGTAAGATGGAACATTTCTATTGGAAAATTGTATGAACATCTTTTTACAAAATGTTTAACTTCCTCCATCCTCCTTCCTTCTTTTCCACTGAGCTGACTGATTTCAAGTTTTATGAAGTAGGTATACAAATCATAATATTGTTGTTAGCGATTACCATTTTTACGGGTATGATTGCCGGATAGGTGAACCCAGAAAATATCTGTAAGTGTCCGTTTCTGGAATATTCTTCATAAAAGTTAGAATTACAGTAAAAGTAGAACAGTTTTGGCTAGGTAGTTGACCGCAAAACAATCACCATTTCTACCTTTAAAAGATGTGACTACCTATGACCTCATTTGATGCGGTCAGATAAGACCTAAGGTGCTACTTAGTAGCATTAGAATTCAACTTTAAGATGCAATACTATATTGACGAGGGAACGTGGCAGATCACCAATGAGATGGACGGACCACGTGTGGCTATGGTGGATGTTCCGAAAACTCGATACATTTATTGGCCCGACTCGGGAATCGAACCCGAGACCTCGTCATCCGCAGTTTGAACATACTAATCACTAGACCAACGAGGCAGTTATTTTCCGCTCAGCTAAACGATAGTTGAAATAACTTAATCTTTTAATATCATGCAGATATTAGGCACCCGCTCTCAACTCAGCTGTATATTTATGGGCTGTCTCAAAATTACCTGACGGAGATTTAATTTGTATTACTTCCATAATTTTGAAAGGTTATTCTGTACTTAGAACAATTAGGTGATTTTTCTAAGTTATTAGACCCAATTACTGACTGCTTGGTGTCAATTATCCATAAAAATATTTCTAATCTAAAATTATTCCTTAAAATTATTTATTTTATTCAGAACCTATATCGCAAAGTTTTTTATTCTTAACCAACTTCAAAACGGAGGAGGTTCTGAATTTGACCCAAATTCAAATACATTTATTTGCAATAATGGGCAGGTAAGGCTATGTACACTGTTCTGTGCTCCAACCTGCCATCAATTTTTTTTTTAAGCGTAAGTAATATACATACATACAACATAAATGTATTTAAATAATTACAAATTAGGTATGTTACTAATACAATTATTACATTATTTTATTTTTTGTTATTTAAATAACATAAATACTTAATATAATACAATACTAAATTCTAAATTAAAACTATTAAGTTAATTCCTTACGTTATTGTTTTATTGTAGCTACTTAACCAATTCATTTTTATTCATAACTGGTAAGACCCTACAGACCCATAAGCAACTCTCATGTGGACTATTTCCACTTATCTAGACCATTACAAGAAAATATGCTTTAGGAGTTGGCACTACGGATCTTTTTTAATTTTTTATACATATAAGTGGTTGAATAAAATCTATGTGATATTATGCATTGTGATCTATAATCATTGGTAAAGTGAGTTTGATCTCCTACCAGCATCTCAATTAAAATAGTTTGAAACGTGCACTTTTGAGTAGGCACACGGAATTCCAAAATTTATCTTTTCTATAAAGTAGTAATGTATTTTATCTAATCTGGAAAAACTTAGTGTGAAAAATATAACTTGACCATAGCTCGTTTATAATACGGAGCGAACGGTTTTCGCTAATTATTGCCTAATTGTCTCTTGTCATGGTGAAATATATGAAACCAAATCTCTCCGCCAAATATGATTGTACAATCACAAGATCGTACTTCATTTGGCAAGTTCGTTCGATCATACAAATATGATTCATTAACGTGGGTACCTTTTTCCTCTCCGAAGAAAAGTACTCTACTACTCTGAAGAAAATAAAAGTATTCCTAGGAATAGCTAAGATGCGCTAATTCTTTGCTCGACAGGCCCTTATAGTAAATAGTTAACCCACAACCATGTTTTATACTGCCATTTCTATGAAATATCCCTATTTTAAAATAAATACCAATTTGTTAAATCCACCCAACAGTGGGTAGGTCAAAATTCACAAAATAAACTTTCCATGCCATTAAGAAAGTTGGTTAATGTTTGGATTTACATAATGTACGTACATTATTCGGTACTTGTTGTTTCTTTCCTTTTTTTTTTTGACTGCCATTTTAACTTGACAGATTGGATTATTAAAACATCGCCCATCTCTCTGTTGTGGTAAACACAACGTACATATACCTAAGTAGTTTACAATTTTATTAATATCAGGATTTACCTACTTATTTATCATAATTAAGATTCTCTACATGTAACAGCAATCTAACATATCGATTGTCATTTTAAATTACGAAGTAAGGTATTAACATATTTTTAAATTTTATTTTATCTAATTGTATATATCGCATATTTTCATATGTAATATGGGTAGTTTGATAATATATAATTTTTCATTTATTTTGAAGTTAATCGTGTCATATAAATTATTTCTCCGTCCACATCCATTGTAAAGGCTATTTCAATTTATTGAAAATAAGTTATTCTCAATTTATGATTAAAAGGAGTTATTCAAAATTTCCCTTTTCCATATTAAATATGAAAGAAACGAATACAATACATTGTTATTAATAATTATTAACATATCCTTTTTGTTCTTTAAATTGAAAAATATATACCCAATGATTCTAATTATGTTAATTATAACTACGTTTTTAAATACTATTACATTTGTTTCTTCGAATTCGGGTAAAATACAACAATTTTCCATTTCTTTTAGTGATACTACAATAATACCTATGAAGAAAATATAATATGGCTTGCCTTTTCCAATTATGATGTTTCAAAACAATATATAAACTCTTCCATTGCGAAACGACAGCTAAGTCACCAATTGCAATAATTATAAAAGTCTAAATAACAATCTGTGGTGTGGCTTTTCCCACAACAATATCTACTTATGGATATTTTGATTATTTTGTTTGCGTGGCTTTTTGCTTATATTTTAAGCAACAGTATTTTAAGTTCTTAACCGCATAGCCCTGAGATACGATTATTTTATGCGTGGCTCTTTGCTTACATTTTAAGCAACAGTATTTAGCCCTGAGATATGATTATTTTGTGCGTGGCTCCACATTTAAGTACTAGTATTGTACTATTGTAACTGCATAGCCTTTTCGTATCAAGCATGACCCTCTCATTTACTATTATCATTAGCGTGATCATTATAGCGTGAGCATTAGCTCATTCATAGGTTGATGTGCTAACCTATTAATATATTTGCAAATGTTCTATTTGTATTTCTATTATATTTAATACTTAATATTAATATGTTATTAGAAGCTAGCTGAATAACAAAATGCAAAATCAAATACATTTTGTCGGAATAGACACTAAAACTTACAATTAATAACATATATCATTTTGTAGGAATATACAGTAAAATTTACAATTAATAACATATAAAATGGTAACAACTGGTTGATTGCGGAAAAATTTAAGCAATCATTGTTTTTTATTGCATCTCATTTGTAGTGATAGATTTCAGAGTATAGATCCAACAAATCATTTTGACCGATGTCACAGCTGGTATTCATTATATAAGTGCTTGAAATATTTTTAAAATCTATGCATAGCAACTTTGCGAAAATATTGGAAAACTTTCAAACGCCCTAACAGCGCCATCTAGCGGGAATTTGCGACCATGAGAAGAGAACCATGAGAAGATATAAACTTTTGAATTAGATATTTACTTGTGTTATAGATTCATACATAAATCAAATTAACAGTGGGTATTTGAAGTGAACAGTATTTGTACTTCCTCACTTTTTACTCACTTTGGTGAGATTCGTTAATACAAATTATCGGGTAAAATGAATGAAATCAATAAAAATAAAACCTAGAACTTACAAAGTTGTTAAAATAAATTTAAATCTCTACGATTGTATCCACTTTTGTATTTTTTGTTTTTGTTTGTTAATGCGTCAATAATTCCGCATGGTTTTTTAATTTGTTTCAAAACTTTCTTGGACTTAATTAATTAAGCTCATTGAGATTTCCGCTATATGCATTAAATACGTATTATTTTTTTTTTTTAAATATCAGGGAATTAAATTTTTTGTTTTAAGTAATTATTATTAAGTTTATTCCCTTACTATGTAGGTAGGTACTCATATTCAACAAACTGACTTCATTAGATTTTTTTTTTTTGGATACCTCCCGTTTTATTACTAATATTTATTGAGTTATTTTAACTTGGTTATCCGAACAGTACTTTACCCTATTATTGTTTACGCCTAAAACTTATAAAATGGGCGATAAACTATGCACACAAAATATTTGTGTCGGTAGGCACACAACAATTGTTATGCCAATCAGTACTATAAGGTGGGTAGGCATTTAAATTACTTGCGCAAGATGTTATGCTAAAACGTATGAAATTATGATTTATAATTACTTTAATTGATTCCATCATTGAAACAACTAGTTAATTATTGTATGGGAAATGGGAATACAACTGTTCGAATAACAAGTAAATGTAAACAAGCAGTTTTTCTTTGAAAAACTGATCGGTATTTACTTTCTTAATTTTTTTTTTTTGCAAGCAAAAGAATAATATTTTATTCTACTCACGATCCCGTGCTCGTCGCCACTTTGTGGTGGTGGTGGTGGAATGAAAGATATATTTCAGTAATATCGGAAGAGCAACTGACGTCTTGCAACTTGTTGCCACGCTCGAGGCGCCCAAGAGACTGACAGATATGCTACAGTATCTATATAAGTGGGAGCGAGAGCTTGCTCGCGCCTGACCGCTCCCACCTAGGCTCCTCACAGGACACACTTACGCAATGTGCATATACACGACGTAACAACAAGTAAAGCTCACGCGCCCTCCTGAATTGAAAGAACTAGACTAGGTCTGAACTTTCGATTATTCCTTCGGGATTATATTATATAATCTATTTTTAGGTGTGTTTAAAAGTTCGTGATTAAACGAAATTTATAGAAAGCGGCACCTAACTTAGCTTATTTAGTCCGTAAAACGATTTTCATTAGCATAATATATCTATATACAGTAGAATCCCGATTATCCGAACATCGATTATCCGAACATCCGATTATCCGAACTCATTCGTGATCACTCAAAAGATGTGATTGATTACGTCAAAGATCAATAACAAGTTATTTCCAACCAAAATTTTAAATTACATAGGTACTTTGTAATTCATTTGCTTTGAAATCGATTATCCGGATTTTCGATTATACGGAATACCCCTGGTTTTATTTGATCCGGATAATCGGGATTCTACTGTATTATATAAAATTCAAAGTCCTGACTGACTGATTGACTGACTGAGATATTAACGCACAGCCTAAACTACTGAAGTTAGAAACTCAAAATTTTTACAGTTGGTTCCTTTTATGACGTAGGCGCACACTAAGAAAGGGTTATTGGAAATTCCACCCCTAAGAGGTTTAAATAGGGGATGGAAGTTTATATGAAACTCCGTCATTTTTCAAGCTGTTTCCATCAAAGTTGGTATTTGAGCTATCAGTTAAAAATAAAGATGTACGTGTGTCACAGTTTTTGAAAATTCCACCCCAATACCTAATTCCACGCGGACGAAGTCGCGGGGGCAAAAGCTAGTCCCTTATATTTTGACTAGAGACCTTTCATTATGGAATAATATTTTTTGGAATGTAAATGGCAAGGTATTTGTCCTCAAAGCGTCCGAATAGATGTAATCACCGACGAATATAAATAAAAATCCCAAAATAGATTCAGAGCCGAATCTAAAATAGTCAAAAAACTTTTAGAAGGTCAAAACTCAAAAGTGGATTTGTATTTTGAGACTGTTAGGGTGACCAACTTTTCGGCAGTTTTTTTTTATTTTATTTTATTTTATTCTATGACAAGATAGCCCTTGACTGCGATCTCACCTGATGGTAAGTGACGATGCAGTCTAAGATGGTAGCGGGCTAACTTGGTAGGGGTGTAGAAGTGTAAATTCAACCCATACCCTTAATCGGTTTCTACACGCCATCGTGCCGGAACGCTAAATCGCTTGACGGTAGGGTGGTAACTAGCCACGGCCAAAGCCTCCCACCAGACCAGACCAGAGACAATTTAGAAATAATAAATTCCTAAATTGCCCCCGCCGGGAATCGAACCCGAGACCTCCCAGTTATAAAAGACCACAGCGCTCACCACTGCGCCAGGGAGGTCGTCAAAGTTGGATTATCCTTTTTAATATTATAAATGCGAAAGTGTGTTTGTTTGATGGTTTGTTGGTTTGTCTTTCAATCACGCTTCAACAGAGCTACGGATCGACGTGATTTATTGCATGGGTACAGTTTAGGACCGGGAGAGTGACATAGACTACTTTTTATCCCGAAAAATCAAAGAGATCCCGCGGGATTTTAAAAACAAAATCCACATACTAATATTATAAATGCGAAAGTGTGTTTTTTTTTCTAGGTTTTTCCTTCAATAACGCCGCAACGGATCGACGTGATTTTTTGCTACTTTTTATCCCGGAAAATCACAGAGATCCCGCGGGACTAAAAACTAGATCCACGCGAGAAAAATGTGACATGTTTATTTATTTATTTATTTTAAGTGACCAAAGAGCTGGCGCTTATTTAGCCCAACGCTATCCAACGAGGGAATAGCGCCAGTGTTTTGGGCACCATGCCCATAAACGACCACTTGGACGGCGTGTATTTTTTGTAAATATAAGTAGTGGTAGTTTTAATTTATTTAAGTTTTAGTTCTGTATTTATATATCTATACTTATAAAGCATGAGAAAAAAAATTTTGGTTTATTGATGTATAAATGAAAGTATTCTATAAATAAATAAAATAGAATAATTTTTGCAAGTGTAAAAATGGGCACCCCAAAACGAATTTATAATCGTCAATAAAAACTTGTCATTTGAATAACAACTTTTCAAAGTTACACTTAAGTATTTGCATCTAGTATTTTTGTTGTTTGACAAATCAAATCTATTAATAGAAATAGAATAGCAATCACAAACGAGTAGGTAGGTCATAATCAAAATTATTTTAATTAAGTAGATATCTATTTTATTTTAGGATATAAGTATTAAAAAAAATCTGTACAGTTGTCTACAATTTTATTTGTAAAACAATACTATAAAAAGTTATTGCTAACCCAATCTAATTACTATACTTGACAACCTCCCTGGCGCAGTGGTGAGCGCTGTGGTCTTATAACTGGGAGGTCTCGGGTTCGATTCCCGGCGGGGGCAATTTAGGAATTTATAATTTCTAAATTGTCTCTGGTCTGGTCTGGTGGGAGGCTTTGGCCGTGGCTAGTTACCACCCTACCGTCAAAGACGTGCCGCCAAGCGATTTAGCGTTCCGGCACGATGGCGTGTAGAAACCGATTAGGGGTATGGGTTGACTTTACACTGCTATACCCCTTCCAAGTTAGGCTGCTTCCATCTTAGACTGCATCGTCACTTACCATCAGGTGAGATCGCAGTCAAGGGCTATCTTGTCATCGAATTTAAAAAAAAAACTTACAAATCGTGTACGCATATTGGCTGCATTTTCACTGAACAGCCAGACTGATTCTTTGCGCAAAAAATGAGCCAGCCCATCAGTTATGGTTCTTTCATTTCACGAAGGCTCGCGGCTCATGGTTGTGTGTGTGTGTCGTATCTGTATAAGTGTGAGCGAGAGCTTGCTCGCGCCTGCCCGCTCCCACCTAGGCTTCTGACAGGCACGCACACTCACGCAATGTGCATGTACACGACGTAACCACAAGTAAAGCTTATAATAAACTAGCTGATATTCGCGACTTCGCGTGGAATTAGTTTTCAAGATCCCGCGGGAGCTATAATTTTTTTCGGGATGAAAAGTAAATGTTTTAATCCAAGGTATAATCTATCTTCATTTTAAATTTCAGCCAAATCGGTCCAGTAGTTTTTGAGTTTATTCATTACAAACATACACACAAAAATACAAATCTTTCCTCTTTATAATAGTAGAAATAAATCCGACTGTATCTACGTTGAATCTCGTTTTTGATTTTTAAAAAACTAGTTTCAAGAGCTTTTTAGAAATTCTGAATATTAAAAAGGCAAAGTGGTATCCACAAACAGATAAAGATTAGGAAAAATTTGAATAAATTAGCCGTTTCCATTTTTTATTGAATTTTTGATTTTTGTACTATCGAAAAAATCTTAATTAAAACACTATTGAGGTACCTACTTATTCGATAATTATTCGATTATTTCGAAATAAAAACTTTTCGTGGTCGTAAAAATAGGTAATATAATAGATTAAATTAATTAAGTTTAAGCTATAAATTATTTTTATCTTATCGAACTTATCTGTTATTGTTATTGATCTGACATTTCGAAAATTAAACCTTAAAATAGATCATCGAATTATACAGGTTAGAAGCGCAATACTAGCCGCGGCGATAAGTTATTTTTAATAAGCCTGTATAGGCCGACTACGCTGTATCGTCGCGATAGTAAGACAACCTCGAATACCTATAATGTAACTATAGCCTCAATAGCCCAACGGTTAAAGGTGCGGACTGAAAACTGTAAGGTCGCAGGCAGTGTTGCCAAGTTAGCTCTTTTAGAACTAAATTTAGCTCTATTTCTAAGTTACTAGCTCTAAAAAATTGTGTTTAGCTCTTCAGCTCTTTTTTACTCGTTTTTAGCTCTATTTTAATTACACATCTGAAATTTAATTTTTATTTACGCGATAAGAATATCCGAACATAGAAGTCAACTCAGGTTTATATTGGCGTTTTCGCGGGAATCCCCTTAATTTCTCATAGCAGCTATTTGTTGTCTCACTTGCTTCGACAATTCAGCCCGGACGTGCCTTTACGCAGATTTAGTATCGAACATATTCTGCCACTTTCTGCGGTGAGGTGGGGTAATCACGTACAGCACTTATTTACTCACTTCCGCACACTCTTGTAAATACTTAATGTCTCTATGAACGCACACTAACTCAAAAGCTGTCACACTTAAAAGCTAACACGTACGTTTGTACATGTACTTCGTGCGCTTGCCACGTCTCAGCTGAATTGTCGAAGCTCACTTGTCAGTTGTCTCTCATTGTGAGGGGGTCCATACACAGTCAAACATGTTTGTCAAACAAACGGAAACGGAGGTGTTTGATTGGGTGCGCTGTTTGATCAAGGTCATCAAACATCAGCGTCCTCCCTACCGTCAAAGACGAGCCGCCAAGCGAATTAGCGTTCCAGCACGATGGCGCGTAGAAACCGATTATGGGTATCAGTACACTGCCATACGGCATAAGTTAGCCCGCTACCATTTTAGACAGCATCGTCATTTACCATCAAGTGAGATTGAAGTCATGGACTATTTTGTCAACGAATAAAATTTAATTTTAATCAAATAAAATAAAATTTATTTTTATTATTTGTTGTTATAGTGGTAACAGAAATACACATTCTCTGAGAACTTCAACTGTCTACCTATTGCGGGTCATGAGATGCAGCCCACTGACAGACAGACGGACGGACGGACAGCGGAGGCTCAGTATAGGGTTCCGTTCGTTACGTTTGGGGTACAGAACCCTAAAATGATGTACTGCACTGTGAAAGGGTGACATAATTCATCAAAATAACATTTTTTTTTTAATTTATTGATACATTTAGGTACACAAATAAACTTAAAAATACTGTGTCGCCAAACTGAACAGCCAGTTTGATGGCGAGCTGGCGGTCTTATACATAAAAGTTAAAAACCTAATGCACCTAATTACAATTTTGACAACAACTTAACTAAACTAATCATTAACAATAATCAATAAATAACTAACACTTAACAATAGTCAACAGTGAAGGAGTCCTTAATAAAAACCTCTTTTAGTTTATTTTTAAGGGCTCCGTTTATTCAAAAACGTAATTATCAGTACCAGTACAAAAAATAATTATGGCACTCACGCATACATTTATTGGTTGTTTTAAAGGCAGTACGTTTGAAGCGGAACTTTGTTAGCAACTTCTGTTCTAAGCGACATTGTTCGATGGTTCCATGGTTATTAACAATTAATTTTCCATAGACAGAGATCTCCTTTTCTAGTTTTTTTTTTTTTTTCATTTCAAAGTTTACAACATTGACTTATAAGTTATCTGAACTTGACATGACAGCCCTTGACTGCGATCTCACCTGATGGTAAGTGACGATGCAGTCTAAGATGGTAGCGGGCTAACTTGGAAGGGGTATAGCAGTGTAAATTCAACCCATACCGCTAATCGGTTTCTACACGCCATCGTGCCGGAACGCTAAATCGCTTGGCGGCACGTCTTTGACGGTAGGGTGGTAACTAGCCACGGCCGAAGCCTCCCACCAGGCCAGACCAGAGATAATTTAGAAATTATAAATTCCTAAATTGTCCCCGCCGGGAATCGAACCCGAGACCTCCCAGTTATAAGACCACAGCGCTCACCACTGCGCCAGGGAGGTCGTCAAAAACTTTTCTTCCCTAGTACTAGTACTAGTACACTTTTTATTTTCTCCTCCTTTTTTGAAATCGGTCAGAAAAATCAATACTTGTAAGTAGCGAACACGGTCAGAAAAGTTCATTTAGTTACAAACTAAAATACAAGAGATTATGAACTTTAAGATCTAATTAATATAGGGTTCATTTTCGAAAGCTTTCACCTTTTAATAGAGAAAGGTGGGAAAATACTAGAACAGTGCGAGACGCCTAGTTCTCAAGATCGGTTTTGAAATCGGCCTCGGAAAAAAGCAAGTAAAAACTCAACGTTGTAGGTACTTAGGCTTAGACACTACTTAGTAATAAACTTTTATACTTATTGTCACTACATTATTTATACGCACGGTCTCATATATCTAAATATATAAAAGGCAAAGGTGACTGACTGACAGACTGACTGACTGACTGACTGATCTATCAACGCACAGCTCTAACCACTGGACCGATCGAGCTGAAATTTGGTATTCAGGTAGCTGTTAGGACGTAGACATCCGCTAAGAAAGGATTTTGGAAAATTTCAACCCCAAGAGGGTTAAATAGGGGGTTAAAAAATCGAACCTAACGTGAGCGAAGCCGCGGGTTAAAGCTAGTACTAATATATAAAGCTGAAGAGTTTGTTTGTTTGAACGCGCTAATCTCAGGAACTACTGGTTCGAATTGAAAAATCCTTTTTGTGTTGGATAGTCCATTTATCGAGGAAGGCTTTAGGCTATATAACATCACGCTGCGACCAATAGGAGCGAAGCATCAGTGAAAAATGTTGCGAAAACGGGGAAAATTAACCATATTCAAAATATATTCTTTTAAAAACTTCGCAATCGCGATCATAATGACAAAAATTGACGCGGACGAAGTCGCGCGCAACAGCTAGTATATTATACAGGTTATCCGAATCATTTTTAACCGACTTTCAAAAAAGGAGGAGGTTCTCAATTCGCAGAATCTTTTTTATTTTTTACTAGATAATATCCGCGACTTCGTTCGCGTCGATTGAGGTTTCTTAATTCCCGCGGGAACTCTCTTATTTTCCGGGATAAAAACTAGCCTATGTTGTTATTCCTATAATCTTATCTACCTCTGGGCCAAATTTCAGCCAAATCGGTTCAGTCGTTGTGGCGTGATTGAGTAACAAACATACATCCAAACTTTCGCATTTATAGGAAATAGGATAATGGGATGTATGTTCCCCGATTACTCGAAGACGCCTGGACCGATTTGGAAAATTCTTTTTTTGTTTGAAATGGGTATACTTCCCAGGTGGTCCCATGGTCATCAGGTCAGGATCTGATGATGGGATCCTGGAGAAATCGAGAGAAATCTTCTAATTTTATAGGTACAATTGATATACTTACCTACTTTGTAGTGGCGTTTGAAGTCGGTTTTGTAAAAAAAATTTTTACGTTTATATTATTGCTGTAACAACAACTGTGACGGAAGTTTTCTTCTCTGGCATTGCTTTTCATGGCAATGACGTGTCGAAGGTCGTTATTTTTGATTTCTTGTTTTTCCCCTCTTCAAAGAAAGTCATTAATCTATAATTATATAAAAAGGCTTGTCCTGACTGACTGACTGACTGACTGACTGACTGACTGACTGACTGACGATCAACGCACAGCCTAAACCACTGAAGTTAGAAACTTGAAATTTTGACAGTAGGCGAGCACTAAGAAAGGATTTTTCGAAATTCGCCCCCCAAGGGGGTAAAAAGGGGGGTTAAAGTTTGTATGAAACTCCGTCATTTTTCGAGTTATACTCATGAAATTCGGTATTTAGGCTTTAAATTGAAAACAAAAAAGTACGTGTTTCACAGTTTTTAAAAATTCTACCCCCTAAGGGGTTAAATAGGGGTTGAATGTTTGTATAATAGTCCTTCGTTCTTCAAGTTATTTTTCAAGTTACGTTTATGAAACTTGATATTTTGGCTCTTGATTAAAAATAAAGAATTACGTATTTTACATTTTTTTTAAATTCTCCCCCCAAGGGGGTAAAAAGGGGGGTTAAAGTTTGTATGAAACTCCGTCATTTTTCAAGCTATACCCATAAAATTCGGTATTTAGGCTTTAAATTGAAAACAAAAAAGTAAGTGTTTCACACTTTTAAAAAATTCTACCCCCTAAGGGGTTAAATAGGGGTTGAATGTTTGTATGATAGTCCTTCGTTCTTCAAGTTATTTTTCAAGTTATGTTTATGAAACTTGATATTTTGGCTCTTGATCAAAAATAAAGAATTACGTATTTTACATTTTTTGAAAATTCTCTCCCCAAGGGGGTAAAAAGGGGAGTTTCAATATTCATAGTTAAGACAGGACAACGTCTGTCGGGTCCGCTAGTTAAAGCAATAAATACTCTGCACTTTTTTTTTATTGGACGACAAGATAGTCCTCGACTGCGATCTCACCTGATGGTAAGTGAGGATGGAGTCTAAGATGGTAGCGTAGGATCCAAAAGATGCCAACGGAACCCTATTGCCTACCAAGTCTCCGTTGTCCAATCTGTCGGTCTGTCAACGGGCTATAATCTCATAAATCGTAATAGGTGGCCACACAGATTAGAGTATAATCTGTGGATGGCCATAGTCCAACGCTGGTCCAATGCGAGTTGGTAGACTCCACACACCTTTGATAAAATTATGGACAACTCTCATGCGTGTGGATTTCCTTGCGATTTAAGTACTTAATAATTACCTACTTATTAATTTATTTTTGTTTGGTTACTATTGTTCGCGTGCTGTTTTCTACTATGCGTTAAAAAAGGAAAAGTTTTACATAGCTAGCGCAGACTATTTATTACTTTAATTATTAAAGACTTTCTTTGAAGAGGAGGAAAAATAAGAAATCAAAAATCACGCCCTTCGACATTCGACGCGTTGCCGTGAAAAGCATTGCTAGAAAAAAAAACTTCCGCACACAGTCGTGGTTACAGCAGAAAATACAATAAGGCAGCAGTATGACGTCATTGTGTAACGGTTGGCGACGGCCAACTCGAAATGAACGAGAAGTAAGTAGGTATTTAGATATGTTAGCTATTCACACAAGCAATACTTATTTAGAAAACGTGTACATTATAAAAGCGGCCATTAAGCAAAAACACAAATTGTAATTGCATTTGAATATTTTATTAGACACACTTCAATAGACATAATACATTTTAATTCAAACCACCGCCCGGCAGTTCTCATTCAAAACACGGTTATTTTAACTGTACATAGATATTCAAGTTACGAAGCGATTTCGAAACTCGTTTACCTACCTAGTAGTTATTAAGTACAGGCGTGACTTGCTCAAAAAATTATTAAATGAAATTTTTAGAATATTGATTCCATGAGGCAAGTCACTGGCTATACAATTTTTATGTAATACTTGAAACACCCACAAGTGTAATATCCAAAACGATAACTATTCGTACGGGAAGTCACACACACTAGCGCAAAATTACATAGAAAAACAGCCCAGCCGTTCTCTCTTCTAGATATAATAATATGTAATATAGAAAAAAAACTTCGAAATAGTACAGTACGGCTTCACTAGATTTCTTTACATTAAAGATAGGAAATTTAAACGGTCGAGTATGAACTACTAGGGGGTTTAAAGTTCAGTTTTCCATATCATAGACTCGCAACTATCCCTTTCGCGCAACCGAACGGTTTCGAGTTTTCCCGTTCACGATCCAACTCAAAATACGCCAAAAATGACGTCGTACGGCATACCAAATGGTTTCGAAAACAGTTTCACGCGTTTGTCCACGGGTGCTGCGTGCCCGCTCGCCTTATTATCAGGAATTTTCCAATCCGCTGTAAATTGTAATACTTCGTAAGTTCTAACAAGAACAAAATTGTTGTCGGTTCGCATTTTTTTTGCGACCTAACTCCAAATATGAAAGTCGATATGGTCGTTTGTCGCTCAGCAAACGGTGCCTAACCGGCAGATTTTAGATGTCCCTCTTCCGCGTCGATCGTGTTGTGGAACGAAGCCGTTTTTAAAATAGGTCGGTTGGCGCATAGAAAATTCTGACAGGTCGGGCCCGTCACGAGAAATAATGTCGTTTTTATTACATTTTTTGATAAATTATTATTCTAGTTTCGATCCGGCGGCGGCGGCCTTATCGATTTTCCTATTAAACGCGCCACTGTATTTTGTACATTTTCGAAAGACCAACGTCTCAGTGTATAAGCGCTTTCGAAAAACGTTTTATAATAATTTTGTCGAAGCGAGCGGACGTCGGGCACTCGTTAAATTAGTGATAATTCCGTTTATTACAGTGTAATTTAATGTTGGAATATGGGTAAGCACCCCCTAAGGCCTGCTACGTGTGGTTGTTGACAAGGTGTTATGATTAAATGTGTTTGAACAGTGTAACTGGTGAGAGATATCAATATTTTGTTTTTCTGTTAGTTGTGTACAGTGCATTCCTTTTGTGAAAGTGTACGGAGAATTTTCTTTTTTCCTATACTGGATGCTGTATGATCCGATACATCGGAATATACATGTTTGAATGTGGATTTCCATACGTTCCTATGATTCCTGTAAGTACTACTTTTCAATATTATAATTAACATGAAACTATGATAAAAACTTGAGTATCTCCATAAAAAAACTACCATACTCCTATACAATCAACTAAAAAACATAGGTTTTTATATTTAAACCTATTTATCCAGCCTAAGTCGCTGTCAAATGGGATTTTAACAGATAATGCACAAACTTTTTTCTAATATGAATCATTACTTTTAACTAGTATGACCTTTAAACTCACTTTACACACACTTTATTTATACCTACAGGTTCCATAAGAAATTGCTTTGATATTTTATTAATTTTCAAAACTATTTGCCTTGGTTGATATAACACTAACTATATTGGTATAACCAAATAAAAAGAAATCCTGCAAGTATTATAAGTAGGCACCTACAACAATTTAACTGAAGTAGATAATGGTAGTAACTTGCTTTTTGCTTTCATGTAAGAAATATTAATTACTTATCTAAGTACATATTAAAGCAAGTCTATTAGGAAGTATTAGGTTACTTTATTTGTGCTTCCTAATTGTTAATATGTCAATGAAATCTGAATTAAATATATATAACCCACAAATGTTATAATTAAATTAACATTTGCTAATTGGTTCTACCATAAACAATTCATTTTTTTTTGGGGCAAAGGGAAATTCTTGTACAGCTTAACTTTAGGTATATATACAAAGGTTTTATAGCCTATTTATTAGTATTTCAACCTCCTTTGATGCCTGCACCTCTGCTATTTGGAGACATGTGGTTTAAGCAAGTAAATATCACATGCTTTTACAATAAGGAAAACAAAACTGCACACCTGAGAGTCTTCCATAATTTTCTCAAGGCTGTAGGAAGTCTACCAATCCATACTTGCCTAGCATAGTGGACTATAGCCTAATACCTTCTCAATTAAGAGGAGACCTATTCCCAATAGTGGGCAGGTGGGTTGAAATGTTTTTTTTTATGATAGTCCTTGACTGCGATCTCACCTGAGTAAGTGACGATGCAGTCTAAGATGGTAGCGGGCTAACTTGGAAGGGGTATGACAGTGTTCATTCAACCCATCTGTTTCTGTTCTCTCTATTCTTTTATCCCAAGAGATTTTAAACCTATCTCCATATGAACAATATCACTAGAAAAATCTAGTCAAATTTACAAATCAATAATGAAACACATATTTTAATTAAATACTTTCACTGATTCTTTCACTATTCATTTGTGGACTGAATCCTATAACTTATCTATATATATAAAATTCAAAGTCCTGACTGACTGACTGACTGACTGAGATATCAACGCACAGCCTAAACTACTGAAGTTAGAAACTTGAAATTTTTACAGTTGGTTCCTTTTATGACGTAGGCGCACACTAAGAAAGGATTATTGGAAATTCCACCCCTAAGGGGTTTAAATAGGGGATGGAAGTTTATATGAAAGTCTGTCATTTTTCAAGCTGTTTCCATCAAAGTTGGTATTTGAGCTATCAGTTAAAAATAAAGAAGTACGTGTGTCACAGTTTTTGAAAATTCCACCCCAAAATCTAATTCCACGCGGACAAAGTCGCGGGGGCAAAAGCTAGTCTTATCCAAAATCAAAAAATTTTAAGTCAGGTGTCTACCAATTAATAAAACAGAATGCAAACTTAATATGTGGATTGATTATTATTCAACTTTCAATTCTTAGATTTTAGATAGATAAGAGATTAGAGAGTTTAAAGAAACTGGCTTTTAATCTACATAGAAGGTGAAATTTTGAATTAATCCCTCCATAAAAGGCGTCATTGCTAATTTTGTTGTGTCATCACCATGATTAGCAAACCAACCAGCCAAACAGCTCACTCAGAGAAGTTAATTTTTTTTTATTCTATGACAAGATAGCCCTTGACTGCGATCTCACTTGATTGTAAGTGACGATGCAGTCTAAGATGGTAGCGGGCTAACTTGGAAGGGGTATGGCGGTGTACATTCAACCCATACCTCTAGTCGGTTTCTACAAACTGTGAAGGAACGCTAAATCGCTTGGTGGCACGTCTTTGACGATAGAGTGGTAACTAGCCACAACCAAAGCCTCTCACCAGACCAGATCAGTGACAGTTTAGAAATTCTAAATTCCCAAATTTCCTCCTGCTGAGAATCGAATCCGAGACCTCCCAGTTATAAGACCACAGTGCTTCATCACTATGCCGGGTAGGTCGTCAAATTACAATGAGAATGAGGGAATAGAGTATGCACTTGTGTTTGCACACATGTTGCACACACATCTGTACACTGCAAGAGTCACTATTTATTTAATTTCCGGGACGTACGCACACGCACACACACACACACAAACACACACACACACAAACACAAACTTTTGCCGTTATAAAATTAGTTGGAATATAACAGAAATATTTTGTTTTAAAATTGAGGAACTAATAACCTAAATAGTTTATGGATACAAGATAACTAGAATACATTCTAATGAGACTTATATAGGCATAAAAGAAACTAAACTATTCTAGCCAATGTAACATTTTAAAAACTTGTCGTGTTATGTACATAAATAAATAAATAATCAAGGCTTATCTATTCTGTATTTTAATAACGTCTAAGTGAGCTGATTTCTAGGCCAGTCTTATTGTTAGGGTTCTTACTAAAAATTAAAAAAAAAAGACGTGTGGCACTCGGGGACTGCCGCGGTAAAGCTATTGCATATCATTTTTTATCAACGCCATCTAGCGGCGAGAGGAGTCCCGTGTCAGGTTATTTTCGTTACGGAATTTCTGGATTCGGTCTTCACGCTCAAGGCCCGCGATAGAAGCTATGCAATAGCTTAAAAACTAGTCAAATATGAGTCTGATTTGTATATGCAGGGTTCTGTATTATTTGTTAGAATAGAATAGAATAATTTTTTATTCAAATAAACTTTTACGAAGTGTTTTTGATTTGTCAAATGAATCTACCACTGGTTCGGAATGCCGTTCCACCCGAGAAGAACCAGCAAGAATCTCGGCAGTTGCTCTTTTAAAAACAATGAAAATTGATTTTCTGAAAAAGAATAATCTAAATCCTACTAATATTAGTTGTGTGTTTGTTATTCTTTCAAGCAAAAACTACTGGACTGATTTTGATGTAACTTCCTAGTGTACAATGTAAGGTTTACAATTTAAAGCCTCAATAGCCCAACGGTTAAAGGTGCGGACTGAAAACTGAATGGTCGCAGGTTCAATCCCCACCCGTTGCACAATTGTCGTACCCACTCCCAGCACAAGTTTTCCGCTTATTTGGAGGGGATAGGAGGATATTAGTCAACTTCAGCTTGGCTAATATGCTTTATAAAAAAAAAACATCAAATTCGACCATGCGTTTGGTCTCCAGAGTGAACTGGTGCCACCAACGGGAATGGGTCTGCTTTGTGCCTACCCTTCTTAACATGTGTTAGGTTGTGGTAGGTGTGCATTTTTAAAACTTCTTTGTGGAAACACTGTGTGCATAGCATAGTTTTGTTAACCATTGTAAAAAAATTTTTTTTTTAAAAGAGCAACTGCTGAGTTTCTTGCCGGCTCTTCTCAGCAGAATCTGCATTCCGAACCGGTGGTAGATTTATGACGTGTCATAAGAGCTACAAGTTGGCCTACATGAAATAAATAAATTTTGATTTTGATTTTGAGAGCGCCACATACATTGATACATACATACACACAGACTGATAAACACATTACCCTCCTTTGCGCGCCGCAGTCGGGTAAGAAGACAACGACTGTATTCTAAAAATAAGCGTAGCTATTTTTGTCTCTCATTGAATTAATTAGTTCACCTAATGAATTATGTATATGTGTATAAATTCATATAACTGGTTCAAATCTAGTTTTTTGTTGATCTGCTGAATTCGGATGCAGTCAGATTTTGGCTGTTCTTTTTTTTTTGAACACAAAAATAAATGTCTAATAATAATCTATCTCTGTGCCAAATTTCAGCCAAATCGGTTCAGCGGTTGCGGTGTGATTGAGTAACAAACATCCATTCATCTAAACTTTCGCATTTATAATATTACTAGCTTTAACCTGCGGCTTCGCTCACGTTAGGTTCGATTTTTTAACCCCCTATTTAACCCTCTTGGGGTTGAAATTTTCCAAAATCCTTTCTTAGCGGATGTCTTCGTCCTAACAGCTACCTGTATACCAAATTTCAGCTCGATCGGTCCAGTGGTTAGAGCTGTGCGTTGATAGATCAGTCAGTCAGTCAGTCAGTCAGTCACCTTTGCCTTTTATATATTTAGACTAGATGATGCCCACGACTTCGTCCGCGTGGATAAAGGTTTTTTGATTCCCGCGGGAACTCTTTAATTTTCCGGGATAAAAAGTAGCCTATGTTTTAATCCTGGGAATGGGCTATCTCCATTCCGAATTTCAGCCAAATCGGTGAATGCGTTCTGGCGTAAGAGTAACAAACACACACACAAACACACATACACATACAAACTTTCGCCTTTATAATATAAGTGTGGCTATAGCTTTTGCCGCGACTTCGTCCGCGGGACTTGGGTTACTGTTTTTCCGGGGTAAAAGGTCACTTTTCTTGCCATCAAAAAACCCGTTCAATACGAAATGTATGAGAAAATGAAATTTTTTCATAACTTTTTTTTTTCGTGAATTTCTCCGATACTTTAATTATTTAATAGCTGTTATTCTGCTATTCGGGACGGAGACGAATACAACAAATCAAAATCCACGAAAATCGGTCCAGCCGTGCTAGAGTTATAAGTGTTCGAACAAACCCGACTTTGTTTTACATAGGTATTAAGATTAGGACTTGAGAACCCATCAGGTACTTTTTAAATAATAATATCCTCCCGACCGAATCCGGCCACAGCGGCCAATCTCCACAGAGATTAGCCATCTGCGCGGGAGATATTATAGTGCACAAGTGTATACGCAAACACAGGTGCATTCTCTATTCCCTCACTCTCATATCCCGGAACCGAATGGGACGGAAAATCCGACACGACCGGAAAGAGATACTTACCGGCTTTACGTGCTCTCCGAGGCATGGGGGTGACTCACCACCGACTTCCTAACTCCGGGTTAGTACTGAAATTTTTTTAACAGAAAACCCAATACGTTTTTGGCCCGACCCGGGAACCGAACCCGGGACCTCGTCATCTGTAGTCGAACTTGCTAACCACTAGACCAACGAGGCAATTTTTGTTTTACGTATTAAGTTTTGTTTGACGACCTCCCTGGCGCAGTGGTGAGCGCTGTGGTCTTATAACTGGGAGGTCTCGGGTTCGATTCCCGGGGGGGGGCAATTTAGTAATTTATTATTTCTAAATTGTCTCTGGTCTGGTCTGGTGGGAGGCTTTGGCCGTGGCTAGTTACCACCCTACCGTCAAAAAACGTGCCGCCAAGCGATTTAGCGTTCCGGCACGATGGCGTGTAGAAACCGATTAGGGGTATGGGTTGAATTTACACTGCTATACCCCTTCCAAGTTAGCCCGCTACCATCTTAGACTGCATCGTCACTTACCATCAGGTGAGATCGCAGTCAAGGGCTATCTTGTCATAGAATAAAAAAAAAAAGTTTAGGACTTGAGAACCATTCGGGTACCTTTCAAATATTAACTTAGTCAATACGCAAGTTAAAATAATAATAATTGTAGGAATTGTATAGTTATAAGCCTTTCTAACGAAGTAACGCTTGGCGTGAACTCTTTCTAGGGCGCGATAGGTTCTTGACCCTACGTCCTTGTCTACGTTTTTAATTAGAAACCTTTTTCAAATTCAAAATTAATTTATTTCATGTAGGCCAACTTGTAGCTCTTATGACACGTCATAAATCTACCACCGGTTCGGAATGCGGGCTCTGCTGAGAAGAGCCGGCAAGAAACTCGGCAATTGCTCTTTTCAAAAAAATTTTTTTTTTTTTTTTTACAAAGCTATGCTATGTATACAGTGCTTCCACAATAAAGCTTCAAAAATGCAAAAATTCATACGTAGGTACACCAATCCAACGCGTGTCAAGATGGGCAGTCAAAGCAGACCCATTCCCGTTGGTGGCACCCGTTCACGAGCATGACGCATGATCCAGCCGTTGCTTCGCTCAACCATATTTGAGAGAACTTAACAACCCGCACCACACGACACCACCACAGAATAATTACTATAAATAAATAAAAAGTATATTTAAAACCAGGTACGGTAGAGGGCGACCTCGGAATGCGATTTTTGAAGTGTATTTTTCGGCCGAATTTCCGAAAATGAACCTAGATAGGGTTGGCAACATATTTACCTACCGCAGATCATAATTGGTACAAATACCAATTAAGCCTCAATAGCTCAACGGTTAAAGGTGCGGACTGAAAACTGAAAGGTCGCAGGTTCGAATCCCACCCGTTGCACTATTGTCGTACCCACTCCTAGCACAAGTTTTCCGCTTATTTGGAGGGGTTAGGAGAATATTAGTCAACTTCAGCGTGGCTAATATTCTTTAAAAAAAAAAAGACGTGTGGCACTCGGGGACTGCCGCGGTAAAGCTATTGCATAGCATTTTTTATCAACGCCATCTAGCGGTGAGAGGAGTCCCGTGTCAGGTTATTTTCGTTACGGAATTTCTGGATTCGGTCTCCACGCTCAAGGCCCGCGATAGAAGCTATGCAATAGCTTAATAATAAAATAAAAGTATAAACCATAAAAGTAATTCGGTAATTAGGAAGAACAATACGCCAAAATTTTCTTAACCGGTTACCTGCTGCGGTACGACAGCGGGCGACCACGGAATACGAATTTTTAAGTGTATTTTTCGAAAATGAACGCACCTAGCTAGGGTTGTCAGCATATTTACCAGTGGCGTAACTATAACGTTTGAGGCCCGTGGCAAATTCTTCGGATGGGGCCCTCCCTCCCAAAGAATTTCATTTACTTATATCAATTTTAATTTTGAAAATGTTCACTCGGCACTAGCCGGCGTAGTCACAGGAATGGCTATAAATGTTAGAATCCTCTTGTGCTTTCGGCCCTCTCTGAATGGGGGCCCCTTCCTGCTGGAGGCCCGTGGCATTTTGCCGTCTTGCCCCCCTATTGTTACGCCACTGATATTTACCGCAGATCAATGTACAAATTAAAATACGCCGAAATTTTCTAAGCTTATTATACAAAGCGTATTGAAACTCCGAAATAATACTGAAGGAGGTGAATGTGCTCATGAAACTGAACAACTTTCCCCAAGGAACATAGGTCGAAATATGAAAAAAAAATTTTTACCTCCCATAGTAAATCAATCAGCTGATCGTCAATTTTGTATGGGAGGTCCACATTATTTTTCACATTTCGAGCTATGTTCCTTGGGGAAAGTTGTTCAGTTCATGAGCACATTCACCTCCTTCAGTATTATTTCGGAGTTTCAATACACGTTGTATAAGCCTTGTGTGGTGGTGCATGTGAGTGGTGGTGGCATTGCTTGTTTGGGAATTTGGCTTTCTTGCTTGGTTGGGGAGGTAAGCGGTGCTTAGCTTGTAACTGCATGTTTCCTAAGTATGTCATGCTCTCTTTAAAGTTTCTGTGGTGGTGTCGTGTGGTGCGGGTTGTTACGTTCCCTCAAATATGGTTGAGCGAAGCAATGGCTGGATCATGCGTCATGCTCGTGAACGGGTGCCACCAACGGGAATGGGTCTGCTTTTGCCTGCCTGTGTTAACATGTATTGAATCGTATTTATTTGTATTTGTATTGTATTTATTTTTACTTGTATTGTACTCAGGAAAATTCATCGTGGAAGCACTGAATACATAGCATAGTTTCAATAACAATTGTAAAATTTTTATTTTTTTGAAAAGAGCAACCGCCGAGTTTCTTGCTGGCTCTTCTCGGCAGGAAAGGCATTCCGAACCAGTGGTAGATTTATTGACGCCTCAAAAGTGCTTGTAAAAGTTTATTTGAATAAAAAATATTTCTATTCTAGTCTATTCTTTCACCATACAGATTTTTTCTGTTGGCGGATTATAGCAAAATAATTTTAACCTTTTCTTTCTTATCATGAACTTCCGCAAAGTAACGCCTGATTCTATCCAATATTCTGTCCAATACAAAAAATAATCTATACTTAATATTATAAAGCTGAAGAGTTTGTTTGTTTGAACGCGCTAATCTCAGGAACTGCTGGTTCGAATTGAAAAATTATTTTTGTGTTGGATATTCCATTTATCGAGGAAGGCTTTAGGCTATATAACATCACGCTGCGACCAATAGGAACGAAGCATCAGTGAAAAATGTTGCAAAAACGGGGAAAATTATACATATATTTAAAATATATTCTTTTAAAAACTTCTTAATCGCGATCATAATAACAGAAATTGACGCGGACTAAGTCGCGGGCAACAGCTAGTGTTTATTATAAGTACGATTGACAACCCTGCATTTCGTGTAACCGATGTTGTTGCAGGACGCTTTGAAAGTAAAAGTGATAGCATCCGGATGTTTCAGTGCGAAATCGCGATCGCTCAATGATAAGTAGCAGTCTAAACATCGAACTGTAATGCTCAGAACAGAAGGTTCTATAGGAGGCCATATACCATCAAGTTTGCCGTCAAGTTTGCATGATGCTTCAGGGATTGGCAAAAATAGTATTTTACTAAGTATCGATACTTTCCTCGGAATTTAAATTTGTGGAAGGTACTTTAGACTTCGATCACAGAAAAATAAGTGCTAAGTTTTGAAACTTTGCACATCGAATTATGGGTACCTAGGGAAAATACCAAATGAATATACCAAAAGTCCTCATGCGTACGAGGCGAGCTCTAGCGGTAATTAGCGGAAACAGGACCCTTTTTTTGGTTTTTTGTTAATATCTCGAGAACCTTTGGTCAAAGGTAAAAAAAAGTTTACTACTACATAATTGAAGCTTATTAAATTTACAACAGTAATGATCATATACATTTTTCTTGAATTTCTAATAATTACCAAGTTTTAGGCCACTAAAAGATAGCGTTTTCGAAAAATCACGCTAGCGGCGCCCGGTACAATATGGCAATTTGTAATAATATTTGACAATCATGGTTTATCATTTTTTTTGGGTACCAAGGGTGATTTAGAAAATAAACTTCACAGTTATGTACAAAAAAAAGACATATTGTTTATTAAACAACTAGCTTTTGTCCACAGCTTCGCTCACGTTAAGGACGGGTTTTCGCAAAGAGTAGGTATAAAAACGCACTTCTACACATGCACCGTTCACACGCACACACAGGCGCGGGCAAGCTGCGTTAAAAATGAGTGAATTAACTCGTTTTGATACTTCGATATAAATTTTTTATGTTTTATTTTTTTATTTTTTATTTTCGTCCGGACTTGCTGTACACTAAGTTAGACTTAGATATAGTCTTAGTCTTAGACTTAGATTTAGACTTTTTTTAAGCCACTGGGAAATGCATTAGACTAAGACTTAGTCTTAGTCTAAGTTTTACACTAAGACTAACACTAAGTCTGAGTCAAAGACTAAGCCTAAGTCTAACACTAAGATTAAGACTAAGACTTAGACTTATACTAAGACTAAGTCTCTTTAAGTCTAAGCCTAAGTCTAACACTAAGACTAAGACTAAGACTTAGACTTAGTCTTAGACTTAGACTAAGACTAAGTCTCTTTAAGTCTGAGTCTAAGTCTAAGCTAAGTCTAAGTCTAACACTAAGACTAAGATATAGACTTAGAGTTAGTATTAGTCTAAGACTAAGTCTTAGTCTTAGTGTTAGACTTAGGCTTAGATTTGAACTCAGACTTAGTCTAAGTCTAAGTCTAAGTTTAATTCTAAATCTAAGTCTAAGTTGAGCAAACCAAATTGATAGTTTATAAGTATATGTATTTTGAAAAGAAGTAACTAAGTAGGTACTAGGTACCTATGGTACCTTCAATATAATAGCATTATTTTATTATTTGATAGAATTTCGAAATTTCATGCAAAGTTATATTCCCCGAATGTAGTACTGACCTGCATGTATACCTCGAAGACTTCTATTGGAACTCCTAGATCTTTAGAGTTAATTGTATCGAGTTTGGGCTCGTTTTGTAAGTTATGATGAGATCTTACCACTGGACTTGTTGGAGTGACCTGATGGTATACTTCGAAGATTACTACTGGATCTTCTAGACGGCTACAGCTAGTTATATCGAGTTTGGGCTCGTTTTGTAAGTAATGATGAGATCTTACCACTGGACTTGTTGGAGTGACCTGATGGTATACCTCAAAGACTTCTATTGGAACTCCTAGATCTTCAGAGTTAGTTGTATCGAGTTTGGGCTCGTTTTGTAAGTTACGATGAGATCTTACCACTGGTCTTGTTGGAGTGACCTGATGGTATACTTCGAAGACTACTACTGGATCTTCTAGACGGCTACAGCTAGTTATAGCGAGTTTGGGCTCGTTTTGTAAGTAATGATGAGATCTTACCACTGGACTTGTTGGAGTGACCTGATGGTATACCTCGAAGACTTCTATTGGAACTCCTAGATCTTCAGAGTTAGTTGTATTGAGTTTGGGCTCGTTTTGTAAGTTATGATGAGATCTTACCACTGGACTTGTCGGAGTGACCTGATGGTATACTTCGAAGACTTCTATTGGAACTCCTAGATCTGTACAGCTAGTTATATCGAGTTTGGGCTCGTTTTGTAAGTTATGACGAGATCTTACCACTGGACTTATTGAAGTGACCTGATGGTATACTTCGAAGACTACTACTGGATCTTCTAGACGGCTACAGCCAGTTATATCGAGTTTGGGCTCGTTTTGTAAGTAATGATGAGATCTTACCACTGGACTTGTTGGAGTGACCTGATGGTATACTTCGAAGACTACTACTGGATCTTCTAGACGGCTACAGCTAGTTATATCGAGTTTGGGCTCGTTTTGTAAGTAATGATGAGATCTTACCACTGGAATTGTTGGAGCGACTTGGTGGTATACCTCGAAGACTTCTATTGGAACTCCTAGATCTTTACAGCTAGTTATATCGAGTTTGGGCTCGTTTTGTAAGTAATGATGAGATCTTACCACTGGACTTGTTAGAGTGACCTGATGGTATACTTCGAAGACTACTTCTGGATCTTCTAGACGGCTACAGCTAGTTATATCGAGTTTGGGCTCGTTTTGTAAGTAATGATGAGATCTTACCACTGGACTTGTTGGAGTGACCTGATGGTATACTTCGAAGACTACTACTGGATCTTCTAGACGGCTACAGCTAGTTATATCGAGTTTGGGCTCGTTTTATAAGTAATGATGACATCTTACCACTGGACTTGTTGGAGTGACCTGATGGTATACTTCGAAGACTACTACTGGATCTTCTAGATGGCTACAGCTAGTTATATCGAGTTTGGGCTCGTTTTGTAAGTAATGATGAGATCTTACCACTGGACTTGTTGGAGTGACTTGGTGGTATACCTCGAAGACTTCTATTGGAACTCCTAGATCTTTACAGCTAGTCATATCGAGTTTGGGCTCGTTTTGTAAGTAATGATGAGATCTTACCACTGGACTTGTTGGAGTGACTTGGTGGTATACCTCGAAGTCTTCTATTGGAACTCCTAGATCTTTACAGCTAGTTGTATTGAGTTTGGGCTCGTTTTGTAAGTTATGATGAGATCTTACCACTGGACTTGTTGGAGTGACCTGATGATATACTTTGAAGACTACTACTGGATCTTCTAGACGGCTACAGATCTCATCATAACTTACAAAACGAGCCCAAACTCAACATAACTAACTCTAAAGATCTAGGAGTTCCAATAGAAGTCTTCGAGGTATACCATCAGGTCACTCCAACAAGTCCAGTGGTAAGAACTCATCATAACTTACAAAACGAGCCCAAACTCAATACAACTAGCTGTAAAGATCTAGGAGTTCCAATAGAAGTCTTCGAGGTATACCACCAAGTCACTCCAACAAGTCCAGTGGTAAGATCTCATCATTACTTACAAAACGAGCCCAAACTCGATATAACTGGCTGTAGCCGTCTAGAAGATCCAGTAGTAGTCTTCGAAGTATACCATCAGGTCACTTCAACAAGTCCAGTGGTAAGATCTCGTCATAACTTACAAAACGAGCCCAAACTCGATATAACTAGCTGTACAGATCTAGAAGTTCCAATAGAAGTCTTCGAAGTATACCATCAGGTCACTCCGACAAGTCCAGTGGTAAGATCTCATCATAACTTACAAAACGAGCCCAAACTCAATACAACTAACTCTGAAGATCTAAGAGTTCCAATAGACGTCTTCGAGGTATAGCACCAAGTCACTCCAACAAGTCCAGTGGTAAGATCTCATCATTACTTACAAAACGAGCCCAAACTCGATATAACTAGCTGTAGCCGTCTAGAAGATCCAGTAGTAGTCTTCGAAGTATACCATCAGGTCACTCCAACAAGTCCAGTAGTAAGACCTCATCATTACTTACAAAACGAGCCCAAACTCGATATAACTAGCTGTAGCCGTCTAGAAGATCCAGTAGTAGTCTTCGAAGTATACCATCAGGTCACTCCAACAAGTCCAGTGGTAAGATCTCATCATTACTTACAAAACGAGCCCAAACTTGATATAACTAGCTGTAGCCGTCTAGAAGATCCAGTAGTAGTCTTCGAAGTATACCATCAGGTCACTTCAACAAGTCCAGTGGTAAGATCTCATCATTACTTACAAAACGAGCCCAAACTCGATATAACTAGCTGTAGCCGTCTAGAAGATCCAGTAGTAGTCTTCGAAGTATACCATCAGGTCACTCCAACAAGTCCAGTGGTAAGATCTCATCATTACTTACAAAACGAGCCCAAACTCGATATAACTAGCTGTAGCCGTCTAGAAGATCCAGTAGTAGTCTTCGAAGTATACCATCAGGTCACTCCAACAAGTCCAGTAGTAAGATCTCATCATTACTTACAAAACAAGCCCAAACTCGATATAACTAGCTGTAGCCGTCTAGAAGATCCAGTAGTAGTCTTCGAAGTATACCATCAGGTCACTTCAACAAGTCCAGTGGTAAGATCTCATCATTACTTACAAAACGAGCCCAAACTCGATATAACTAGCTGTAGCCGTCTAGAAGATCCAGTAGTAGTCTTCGAAGTATACCATCAGGTCACTCCAACAAGTCCAGTGGTAAGATCTCATCATTACTTACAAAACGAGCCCAAACTCGATTTAACTAGCTGTAAAGATCTAGGAGTTCCAATAGAAGTCTTCGAGGTATACCACCAAGTCACTCCAACAAGTCCAGTGGTAAGATCTCATCATTACTTACAAAACGAGCCCAAACTCGATATAACTAGCTATAGCCGTCTAGAAGATCCAGTAGTAGTCTTCGAAGTATACCATCAGGTCACTCCAACAAGTCCAGTAGTAAGATCTCATCATTACTTACAAAACGAGCCCAAACTCGATATAACTAGCTGTAGCCGTCTAGAAGATCCAGTAGTAGTCTTCGAAGTATACCATCAGGTCACTTCAACAAGTCCAGTGGTAAGATCTCATCATTACTTACAAAACGAGCCCAAACTCGATATAACTAGCTGTAGCCGTCTAGAAGATCCAGTAGTAGTCTTCGAAGTATACCATCAGGTCACTCCAACAAGTCCAGTGGTAAGATCTCATCATTACTTACAAAACGAGCCCAAACTCGATATAACTAGCTGTAAAGATCTAGGAGTTCCAATAGAAGTCTTCGAGGTATACCACCAAGTCACTCCAACAAGTCCAGTGGTAAGATCTCATCATTACTTACAAAACGAGCCCAAACTCGATATAACTAGCTGTAGCCGTCTAGAAGATCCAGTAGTAGTCTTCGAAGTATACCATCAGGTCACTCCAACAAGTCCAGTAGTAAGATCTCATCATTACTTACAAAACGAGCCCAAACTCGATATAACTAGCTGTAGCCGTCTAGAAGATCCAGTAGTAGTCTTCGAAGTATACCATCAGGTCACTCCAACAAGTCCAGTGGTAAGATCTCATCATTACTTACAAAACGAGCCCAAACTCGATATAACTAGCTGTAGCCGTCTAGAAGATCCAGTAGTAGTCTTCGAAGTATACCATCAGGTCACTTCAACAAGTCCAGTAGTAAGATCTCATCATTACTTACAAAACGAGCCCAAACTCGATATAACTAGCTGTAGCCGTCTAGAAGATCCAGTAGTAGTCTTCGAAGTATACCATCAGGTCACTCCAACAAGTCCAGTGGTAAGATCTCATCATTACTTACAAAACGAGCCCAAACTCGATATAACTAGCTGTAGCCGTCTAGAAGATCCAGTAGTAATCTTCGAAGTATACCATCAGGTCACTCCAACAAGTCCAGTGGTAAGATCTCATCATAACTTACAAAACGAGCCCAAACTCGATACAATTAACTCTAAAGATCTAGGAGTTCCAATAGAAGTCTTCGAGGTATACATGCAGGTCAGTACTACATTCGGGGAATATAACTTTGTAAGAAATTTCGAAATTCTATCAAATAATAAAATAATGCTATTATATTGAAGGTACCATAGGTACCTAGTACTTAGTTACTTACCTTTCTTTTCAAAATATATAAAGTATCAATTTGGTTTGCTATGAACTATTTCGTGTTCGTACAGCGATGTTTTTCGATACCAGCATCTGCTTACAACCAGCGCAGCCTCCACTCAGAAAGGCGGTCAAACGCCGACTGATTGATATTTGAATTTTGAATTTTGAAATGAAATCAAACCAGAGACCGAGTAAAATCAAAATAAGCCTTATTGCATACTATTTTAAGGTTTGGTTTAAACCAAAATATGTGAAAAAAGTACACGCGATGCTATATTTTATTTTTTATACTATTTGTAATATTTTTGATATTTTTCTCTCCAAGATTTTGAGTTGAACATATCTGCTAACAGATAGTATTTTTTAATTACATAAAATCGGTATATTATATACAAGAAATGTACCTAAAGTCACCCCAAAATCGTGAATTTTGTGTGAAGAGGTGTCGGAAAATAATTTTTATAGTACTAAAAATTGAGATTTTGAACAAAATCAACTCCCAAGATTTGGAGATTAAGGACCAATCTATGTGTAGCAATTTTTATTTCCATTTTATGTGGTTCAACTTAGTCACAATATGTTCCGAAAGTCACCCGATATGCGGAAACGTACTCTTAAGTTAAATTTTTCAAACCCCTATTTTACCCGTTGTACCCCCTTAGGGGTCGAATTTTCAAAAATTCTTTCTTAGAGGACGCCTACGGCCTAATAGCTACCTGTATGCCAAATTTCAAGCTGATCGGTCCAGTGGTTTAAGCTGTGTGTTATTATTACAAATGCCATATTGTTTTTTGACTGGACTAAATATGAGTGCAAGATCATTTCGCTAGCTAGTCTGTCATCGAACATTGACGTGAAGCAGTTATTTCAGTGTCAAGGAACAATGATGCATTTGAATAATAGTTGAAGTATGAAGTGCTGAATCCCCTTATTTTTCTGTGATCGAATTCAAATTCAAAATTTATTTATTTCATGTAGGCTACCTTGTAGCTCTTATGACACGTCATAAATCTACCAACGGTTCGGAATGCAGATTCTGCTGTGATGAACCGGCAAGAAACTCAGCAGTTGCTCTTTTCAAAAAATAGAATAATTTTACAATAAGTAACCAAACTAAGCTATGTATACAGTGCTTCCACAGTGAAGCTTCAAAAATGCAATACATATAATCCAACACATGTCAACATGGGAAGACAAAGCAGACCCATTCCCGTTGGTAGCACCCGTTCACGAGCACGACGCATGATCCAGCCATTGCTTCGCCAAGACTTTAGGTATAAAGCTACACTTGTACCCGCCGCTGTACCGTCCGGACGGGCAAACTCAAAGGGCTAGTGTAGCGCGAAGGGATAAGAGTTACGCGATGGAAAGAGCCCTCTCTTTGAACTTGTAAATCCGGGACCTCTTTACCCACAGTCGAAAATGCCAACAACAAGATCAACGAACCAGTTGTTTAATATTTAAGTAGGTACTTTTGAGTAAAAAAAAAAATAACTATTGTAAGTGTACATATTTAATTTTTTTTTTCATGCGTTTAAAATTCAAATGGTCACGCGTGGTGGATTTTTAAAATTTTTCCATCATAGGCGTTTGAATTCTAGTTGAAAATATTTTTTTTTTACCACATCTAACGAAATACTACTTATTTAAAAAGTGATAATAATATTATGTATCTAGACCACGCATAGTAATTACACTAATATTTTGCTAAATTCATTTAAATCTTATTCAAATACTTTAATTGGTTCGAATTGAAAAATTCTTTTTGTGTTGGATAGTCCATTTATCGAGGAAGGCTTTAGGCTATTGCGACCAATAGGAGCGAAGCATCTGTGAAAAATGTTGCAAAAACGGGGAAAATTAAAATATATTCTTTTAAAAACTTCTTAATCGCGATCATAATAACAGAAATTGACGCAGATGAAGTCGCGGGTACAGCTAGTTTTATATTATTATCGCCGGGAATAGAACCCGAGACCTCTCAGTTATAAGACCACAGCGCTCACCACTGCGTCAGGGAGGTCGTCAAAACTTAACTCATTTTAAATTTTTTGAATCACAGCAAATCTGTCAGCCGTTGCCGATGCAAGAATGGCGTCTGTAAACTAATATAATAATATAATATATATATATAATAATATATATATAATATAAACTAATGTAAGTGGAAGAGTTTGTTTGTTTGAACGCGCTAATCTCTGGAACTATCAGTCGGATTTGAAAAATTCTTTTTGTGTCTGATAGCCCAATTCTCGAGGAAGGTTATAGGCTATTCAACATCTCGGTACGGCTCTTAGAAGCCGAGCAAAAAGAAATAATAGCGCGGGCGAACAATGCGATGCGGTGTGTCGAGGGCGGTCACCCGACGAGAGTCGAACAAGAACCCAACCGAAGACTATTTATTAATCTGGAAGATCAAAGCGTTACCACTGGATTATTAAAAAGTAAATCCACGCGGACGAAGTCGCGAGCAACAGCTAGTTTCCATTTAAATTAATAATTACATGGCCGAAACAATGCAACAATTTGCATACAGCACTGGTAGCATGGGCGGGAGAAATTTTATCCCCGGGAGAAGGATAAAACGTTTATCCCCGCTTAGTTTTATCCAACCGTCGAGCATGGGCACAGCGGTGGAAATAACACTCAGTGGATATACTTATAGAAATATACATCGCCTTCTCCTCTGTCGCCATGCTTTAGCATGGGGAAAAGATAATTTTATCCCCTGTCAGTGGATAAAATCGAGGGATAAAACTTTTATCTCCTGCCCATGCTACCATTGCAAGTTCACACTTTTATTCGCCGTCATTATCATTAAACGCTGCTACGGATACTTTTGACATCTGAAAATTAACTTAACGTTTCGAAGACCTCCCTGGCGCAGTGGTGAGCGCTGTGGTCTTATAACTGGGAGGTCTCGGGTTCGACTCCCGGCGGGGGCAATTTGGGAATTTATAATTTCTGAATTGTCTCTGGTCTGGCCTGGTGGGAGGCTTTGGCCGTGGCTAGTTACCACCCTACCGTCAAAGACGTGCCGCCAAGCGACTTAGCGTTCCGGCACGATGGCGTGTAGAAACAGATTAGGCGTATGGGTTGAATGGCCATACCCCTTCCAAGTTAGCCCGCTACCATCTTAGACTGCATCGTCACTTACCATCAAGTGAGATCGCAGGAAGATTCCGCAGACAGTTGTCCGCATGAGCGGCGCTGCGATTACTCTCATGTTGTGCATAACATTACATGTTACAACTGTGGAACACATGTTCATTCGCACATGTGTTTAGGGGTCGATTTACACGTGTACGCGACTCTTCGGAGCGCATATTTCCACTCCCGTGTTCAACAGGGGGCAGGAGGATTAAAGGCACGAGTCTTCCAATCGCGCACGGGTTTGCAAAACTAATTGCAGGGCGATTCAGACCTGTTCGATAACATACCGTGTCGATACGGTTAGATATCGATCTCTTTTTGTCGTGTGGATTCAGAGCGAGCGAAATACATATATGTTAACAAACCGAATCGATCGACAAATAAGTTATCGGAAGGGTTTTCCAGAAACGTGTTTAATTCGATGCATGGAAACAGTAAAATCGAACTTAAAGTGAGCGAAGCCGCGGGCAAAAGCTAAATATATAATAAGTCTAAATATATAGTAGTAAAAGGTGACTAACTAACTGACTGACTGTTCTATCAAAACATAGCTCAAACCACTATACAACGTGTTACGTGTATTGAAACTCCGAAATAATACTGAAGGAGGTGAATGTGCTCATAAAACTGAACAACTTTCCCCAAGGAACCTAGGTTGAAATATGAAAAAAAAATTTTTACCTCTCATAGTAAATCAATCAGCTGATCGTCAATTTTGTATGGGAGGTCCAAATTTTTTTTTCACATTTCGACCTATGTTCCTTGAGGAAAGTTGTTCAGTTTTTTGAGCACATTCACCTCCTTCAGTATTATTTCGGAGTTTCAATACACGTTGTATAGAGCGGGCTATTTGGCATGCAGGAATCGGAAAAAACTTTTTTACCGCTATGAAAAAGAAAGGATTTTTGAAAATTCAATCCCTAAGAGGATAAAATAGAGGTTTCAATAAAACGTGAGCAAGGCCGCAGGTACCACCGCGCGGGATATTAGCACCCGGAAATTCTCGGGCAAGTGTGAATTGACCCCCGAAATGCACAAAAAGCATTTTGCATTTATGAATAAATTAAATTAAACATCACGATTAAGTTTCCGATGTTTTATTAGATGTTTTTTTAAACATTAGGTATTGGAGTCTGCCAATCTATCTTCTATCTATTCTATTCTATACAAGTATATATACTATGTTCTCAATTCGTCGGATTTTTTTATGTATGTTCCCCGATTACTCGAAGACGCCTGGACCGATTTGGAAAATTCTTTTTTTGTTTGAAAGGTTATACTTCTCAGGTGGTCCCATTGTCATCAGGTCAGGATCTGATGATGGGATCCTGGAGAAATCGAGGGAACTCTTCAAAGGAGACGGTCCAAAATTGTATGGAGCCTGGGACAGGTCGTGTACCAGTAATAACATAAAATAAAATAAAATATTAAAGCATTTTTGACCCATCAAATCCACGAACTCATCTTAATTTCAATGCTAATATTATTTATTTTCTACACGTAAGGCAACATAATATACGTAATCATGGCGGGTGGATTCATGTTTCTGACGTTAGCTGTCAAAATATTATGGGGTCACTTGTCAGATCACTCAGAAATGACATTTGACAGAACTGTGTCTGGGTACCTACCCACTGCCTTCTATGTGGCTGAAAGGTAGCCATCTTGTAAGTGTTGTGTACAGTACCGAAAAACTTGAAATTACATTTTTATTTTTGCAATTTATTTATTATGATTGTCTAATTGATTTTATTGTTAATGATCTCTTTGTATTTTGTCACTTTTCATGGTATATGGTACAAGAGTAGTCCCAAAATGGACCGTCTCCTTTATTGGCACATTTGATATACTTTGTAGTGGCGTTTGAAGTCTTTTTTCGTTTTTTAAAAAGAATTTAATTTTACTATTCTACTTGTTGATGCCCGCGGCTCTTTCGCTTTTTTTTTTTTTTATTCGATGACAAGATAGCCCTTGACTGCGATCTCACCTGATGGTAAGTGACGATGCAGTCTAAGATGGTAGGGGGCTAACTTGGAAGGGGTATAGCAGTGTAAACTCAACCCATACCCCTTATCGGTTTCTACACGCCATCGTGGCGGAACGCTAAATCGCTTGGCGGCACGTCTTTGACGGTAGGGTGGTAACTAGCCACGGCCAAAGCCTCCCACCAGACATTTATAATCTTAGTAAGGATATTAAGTTTGGAAGTTACGAGCATACAAACACAAATACATAACTGCTTTTACTGTATACTACGGTGCGTTATTAATAACTAGCCTAAGAAGTACTAGGTCTTATTACAAATGATATTTCAAGTATGTACGGTCTATTGACATAATATTTCATACAAATATAGAATTTCCTGTGAAACTTATTTTTTAACGCGTGGGCACCTAGGGTTGACGCACACTTGAGGAGTTTCTTTTCAAAAGTCTATTTATTTATTTATTTGCCATATTGTAAAAAAAAAATATTTTTTTGGTGAAATCCATTTTAGCACGTTGATTACTACGATTTCTCCAAATAAAAACAGGCTCAAAGGATTAATTCCGATGTTAATGCTTCAAAACTTGGCTATTCAAAATAATAATAAAAAAAAAACAGACAAAATGAGAAGTTTTTATAACTTCCTAAAGTTAGCTTATGATGAATTTAAGTCATTTTGAAAAAACACTCCTCATCTGTCTCTCATTTAAAACTAGACGATGCTTGCGTTTGGATTAAGGTTTTTTAAATCCCACGGGAACTCTTTTAATTCTCCGGGATACAATGTAGCCTATTTATTAATCCTGGGTAAACTTCCTGCGACGGTGTTCCTACTAAATTACATCATGGGGTTATTCAAGGGGCGGACCATCAAATTCCTGAAAAGCCGGCAACGCATTGGTGGTGCCTCGGGTGCTACAAATGTTCATGGGCGGCGGTAATCACTTAATATTAGGTGACCCGCCTGCTCGTTTGCTCGCTAAAAATATAAAAAAAACCCTGTGCCCGTTTCAAATTTTAACCAAATCGGTCCATTCGTTGTGGCGTGAAAGAGTAACAAACACACACACCCACACATACATATAAATTATCGCCTCTTTAATATTAGTCAGTCTCTCAGTCTATCCAGAGAAGCCTCAATATCCCAACGGTTAAAGGTGCGGACTGAAAACTGAAAGGTCGCAGGTTCGAACCCCATCCGTTACACTATTGTCGTACCCAAGCTACACTACGTACGTACGTATCCGTTACACTAGTGTCGTAGCACAAGCTTTAAATATAAGTCAAGTTCAGCTTGCATATTCTTTAAAAAAAAGACGTGTGGCACTCGGGGACTGCCGCGGTAAAGCTATTGCATAGCATTTTTTATCAACGCCATCTAACGGTGAGAGGAGTCCCGTGTCAGGTTATTTTCGTTACGGAATTTCTGGATTCGGTCTCCACGCTGGCCCGCGATAGACGCTATGCAATAGCTTAAAAATAAATTAGTGTGTTGTGATGCGATGTCACTTAGGTGACAACCCTGACTGTATCTTCATTGGACGTATTAAAGGCGGCCTCCACATCTTCGCACGATAACGATACTTATTGGTATCACGTTAAAGTCGAAGTTCGTTTGGCAACGGACAAGGTTGAAATCGTTACTTTTTCGTCCTTAAAAATTCACGTAACACTCGCTAAAAATAGTAAAACGCTTCGGAAAAGGCATTCTAAATATTGAACACTATCATTGATTATGAACGGATGTGATTTTTTTTAATTTCCAGAACTTACCTACCCAGTATTGATTTTCAAACGACTTCAAAAGCACTTTTGTCTGGTGGGAGGCTTTGGCCGCGGCTTGTTAAATTCAAATTCAAATTCAAATTCAAAATCCATTTATTTCATGTAGGCCTACTTGTAGCTCTTATGACACGTCATAAATCTACCACCGGTTCGGAATGCAGAATCTGCTGAGAAGAGCCGGTAAGTAACTTAGCAGTTGCTCTTTTCAAAAAAAAATTAAAAAAAAATTACAATAGGTAACAAAATTATGCTATGTGCTTCCACAATGAAGCTTCAAAAATGCATACGTAGCTACACACAATCCAACGCATTGTCACTTACCATGAGGTGAGATCGCAGTCAAGGACTATCTCGTCATCGAATAAAAAAAAGGGAGGAGTATATATGTATTTATTCCGCCAATTATAAAATATATTTTAATGATTCTTTTTTTTTTTTGGTAGGTCACACTTCAGAGGTGATCATGAAAATTTTATCGAAACTGATTCAGAGCTTTTTGAAAAAATTAACAAAAAAATATATGATTTATATTTTTTTTTTATAAAAAAGAAGTACCAGAACTTGACTTATATTCTCCTCTCCCCTCCAAATAAGCGAAAGCTTGTGCTAGGAGCGGGTACGACAATAGTGCAACGGGTGGGGCTCGAACCTGCGACCTTTCGATTTTCGGTCCGCACCTTTAACCGTTGGGCTATTGAGGCTTTTAATGTAAATTAACTGATCGATTAAAAAATTAGTCGATTAATGCCAACACTGACATATACATACATATATTGATGAGTTAATCCATATAAAGGCCTTTAGCGCCATGTTTCAAAAGGCCTCAACAATGTCTGCCGATAAAAATAAAAAAATTAAACTAAAAATAAAAATGAGGTCACGAAATTCGACGGATTAAAAAAATCCGAGGCCCACAGTGCCGCTTGAACGAGCTGCGCCCTTCAGTTTATTAAGTAAAATCTTACTAATACTAGTGGTTCGCCCCGAACTGAGACCTCGCGATATCCCATAATTCCCAAAAGTTTTAATTATATCCCTACTATCCCTACTAATATTATAAATGCGAAAGTGTGTTTGTTGGTTTGTTGGTTTGTTGGTTTGTCCTTCAATCCCGCTGCAACAGAGCTTCGGATCGACGTAATTTTTTACATGTGTGTAGTTGAGAACCTGGAGAGTGACATAGGCTATTTTTTATCCCGGAAAATCAAAGAGTTCCCGCGGGATGATAAAAAACTAAATGTACGCGGACGAAGTCGCGGGTATCAGCTAGTATTGTAATAATTAAATTTTAACATTAGACGCAATAAAAAAAAAAATAGTTGACACAAAACATTTTTACTGACACAGCGCCATCTATTAGCATTATTGTGAAGCTATTAGCATTTAAAATTAAATAATTTCGTTTCTTTATAACATTTATCTAATTTTAGTATTTTTTGTTCAAGTACAGGATATAACTGAATTTTCAACCAAGTTTCATGTTCTAATATTCAGTAATTCTTGACATATGGCTCAAATTAAAATCTCCACTTTGAAAGCCCCCCATTTCGTCAATTTTAAGGGAAAAATTAAAAAAAAAATATTTTTGTACTCTGATCAAAGTCGTCTTTAAAAAGATATATTGCAAGTCTATGTAACGCAACAAACAAAATTTTACTAAAAACACGCTTCTATGAGAGCCCCCCTGAAATAAAGCTTATTATATTTTTTTATACAATGTTCGGCTGAAGGCCATCAGTTTACATATTATATTTACATTTGAAGTAATTACATTACGTTCAGTAATTCAGAAGTTATAGGGCTCTGAGAGACATTTGGACGTACACACTTCTCTGTCCAGTACAGACAAGCGCCCTAGTTGACTCAGAGAACTCGCTTCGCTCGTTCAACTATAAACTAGTTGATTCCCGCGACTTCGTCCGCGTGGATTTAGTTTTTAATAATCCCGTGGGAACGCTTTGATCTTCCGGATTAATAAATAGCCTTCGGGCCCTTCGGTTCGGTTCTTGTTCGGTTCTCGTCGGATGACCGCCCTCGACCACCGACTTATCACATCGCATTGTTCGCCCGCGCTATTTTTTCTTTTTGCTCGGCTTCTAAGAGTCGTACCGAGATATTGAATAGCCTATAACCTTCCTCAAGAATTGGGCTATCAGATACAAAAAGAATTTTTCAAATCCGACTGATAGTTCCAGAGATTAGCGCGTTCAAACAAACAAACTCTTCCACTTTAGTACAGACTAGCTGTTGCGCGCGACTTCGTCCGCGTCAATCTCTGTTTGATTGTATGATCAGCGTGATGTTATATAGCCTAAAGCCTTCGTCGATAAATGGACTATCCAACACAAAAAGAATTTTTCAATTCGAACCATATAACCTATAAACATATAACCTAACTTGAATATTCATGTATAACCCTAACCTAACTTTAGTTTAAAGAAAAAATTATACAAAACCAATTGCAATATTAACACACTAACAACAGAACAACAAAAAACAAATGTAGGTCGCATCCGTCTCACTCGCACCAACGAAGTGGCTAAGTTAGTAAATTAGATGGCCAGATATAAATCAATGGGACAAGTAATAAAAATAGTGGCTCTTTATTTGATGCTTTCTTTGGAATATTTTGTGGCCATTGTGAAGAAGGCGAGTTAGTATATTAGAAACTTAATCATTTTCCCGTGGCTAAGTTATTAAATTAGAAGCTAGGTTTTGTGGCCAAAAAAAATATTCAGCGGCTCGACTTATTATATCCCATATATAAATGCGAGAGTGTGTTTCTTTGTTGGTTTGTCCTTCAAATGGGAAATGAGAAAATGAGAGAGTTCCCGCGGGAATCCAAAAAACCTCAATACACGCGAAACGAAGCCGCGGGCAGCAACTAGTAATATTGAAATAAGTCGCGGCGGGATGGACAGCAAGACGACGACAGGGTTCAGGACGTTGACGATGAAGAAAAACTTAGTGTGACACTATTTCCAACACTGTTTATTATCCGCGACCGAAATACAAACTAGAAACTCATTCTCTTTGTACCCGCCTTTTTATACAATCAATGAATCAGCAGTCATGATACGAACATAATTAAACAACAACTTATTATAAACTAGCTTTAACCCGCGGCTTCGCTCACGTTAGGTTCAATTTTTTAAACTCCTATTTTACCTCCTTCGGGGTTGAATTTTGAAAAATCCTTTCTTAGCGGATGTCTACGTCCTAACAGCTACCTGTATACCAAATTTCAGCCCGATCGGTCCAGTGGTTAGAGCTGTGCGTTGATAGATCAGTCAGTCAGTCAGTCAGTCAGTCAGTCAGTCAGTCAGTCAGTCAGTCAGTCGGTCAGTCACCTTTGTCTTTTATATATTTAGACAAAGAATCGAACATTGGTTTAAAATTAATTAAATATAAAAATGTAAATGAATATATATCTAAATTTAACTAATAATCATGCAATCTTTATATTTATTTATCGAATGAGTATCTCAATTATATGACAAACTATTAGCGGAAGCCGCGACTCATAACATTGATTCAAAATTAGTTAATTATAATAATGTAATTAATGCATACGTAAAATCAACAAATAAGTAACTGATATTTAAATAATTCTAGAATAGGTATCTTATTTATGTAATATATTATTAGTGGAGTGGTGCGCGTAACACTATGTAATTTCAAAATTTCGACAGACTCCGAACTAATTCCAAAACTCAGAACTTTGCCATCGCTAACACTATTCCTTATCTACGCGTAGGTACATATCGTTAAAAAAAAAATATGTTTTCGACCGACTTCGAAAAAATAGATAAGACGCAATCGCCGCAGCATTTTGAAAAGATTACGCCGTGTCAGAGGTACACGCGCCGTGTGAATAAACAACCGGATAGATGCCAAGCTTCTAAGCACTGTGGGTATTTATACCTATTTTGGTACGGTTGTCATAAGGACAAAAAAAGCTTCAAATCCAAATCCTTTCTAATATGGACGTAGATACGCAATAATGAGTCAACCCACACAACTTATCAATTGAAAAGTTAACTTTATTCTTTTAAATTATGTATATATTTAATTTGATTTATGTACGGTACGTAGTAGTGGTACGTTTGTCATATAATCCAGCAACAATGGAGCAACGGATTGATGTGAATTTTTGGGTATAGTTGAGGACTTGGAGGGTAACATAGGCTACATTTTATCCCGGGAAAACAGAAGATTGCCGCTGGATTTTAAAAAATTTAACTCTACGCGGACGAATTCGCTAGCAAAAGCTACTATTACTGTTTTGATTTTTTTTTAACAAAGAATATTAGCCAAGCTGAAATTGACTAATATTCGCCTATTCCCTCCAAATAAGCGGAAAGCTTGTGTTAGAAGTGGGCACGACAATAGTGCAACGGGTGGGATTCGAACCTGCAGCCTTTAAGTTTTGAGTCCGCACTTTTAACCGTTGAGCTATTGAGGCTTCAAACTATTATAGTATTGTAGATTATTATCTTGTCCTTATGACTGGAGGACCATAAGGAATATATTGAATTAATTAGTTGTAAAATGATTTGCTGGAGTGCATATCGATTGATGTATTATATTAATGTGAAACTCGTCGTCCTACGCGGCCGCTGTCCAACTTGACCGTTCGCCAGATCGCGCGGTCGGCGGTGAATTTTCAATAAGCGCGCCGACAATGACAACCCTATCAAAGCAGGCATAAACCTTGACGGTGCTTAGTGGCTTTGCATCTGTTCGGTTATGTACTCACGCTTACACACTACACAGTACAACCCTTATCTGGCGCGTTTAATGATCGTTTTGGAATTTTGAACGTCTGTGTGTCTTTTTTTGTCGGTATTGAATCACCATCTGACATCTACTCCATATCTGTACAAATAAATAAAATTGAAGTGTCTGTAATATCAAAAGAACAGCTTTTTACTAACTGCATACGAAAGTAAATACGCTACTTATGACGAGAAAACAATTTTTAAATTTTTTGTCTGTCTGTCTGTCTGTCTGTTTGTTTGTTGCCGCTAATCTCGGGAACGGCTGGGCCGATTTTGACGGGACTTTCACTGGTAGATAGCTGATATTATCGGGCATAGTATAGGCTACTTTTTTAACCGACTTTCGAAAAAGGAGGAGGAGTTGTGTTTTTCTACCTCTGTATATCGATATCTCCATGATTTCTTAACCGATTCGCGTGAATCTTTTTTTAATTGAAACAAAAACTTTGCAAGATGCTCCCATAAAAATTTCGGGTTCCAACTCTTCAATCCTGATGCTGAAGGGGTACTGCCCTCCTAAACTGTGGGGATTAAGGAACTGTCGATTATGAATAGTTATTGTAGGTATCAAGTAAAGAGTAAATCGTTGAATTCCAGGACCCAACTCTTCAATCCTGATGCTGCAGGGTTTCTGCCCACCTAAACTGGGGATTTAGGAACGCGAACGAAGTCGCGGGCGTCCGCTATACATAATATAATTGCTCCTTATAAAACTACCTCGTACGGATCTCCTCATTTCTGATTTGATCTCGCAGGGATACTCCGAGCATAGCTCTCTCCATCGCCCGCTGAGTGATCCTGAGCCTTCTTATGAGGCCCATAGTTAGCGACCATGTTTCGGATCCATAAGTCATCACTGAACCAAAGTCACCGACATAGCTCTGCGAGTCGCGAAACTGAAGTGGAAATGGGCGGGGCACATAGTTCGAAGAGCTGATGGTCGATGGGGTCCCAAGGCTGGAAAGGCGACTTGGTATATTGAGTTAACAATTTAATTTGGAGCGTGTAGATTTTTTTGTTTTTTATTCGATGACAAGATAGCCCTTGACTGCGATCTCACCTGATGGTAAGTGACGATGCAGTCTAAGATGTTAAGATCTAATGTGACGCAGTGTAAGATGATATTCATAAACGTAAGAATGCATGCACGAAATTGATTGTCGTTAAGCCTATTTCGGATAAAAAAAGACGTGTGGCACTCGGGGACTGCCGCGGTAAAGCTATTGCATAGCATTTTTTATCAACGCCATCTAGCGGTGAGAGGAGTCCCGTGTCAGGTTATTTTCGTTACGGAATTTCTGGATTCGGTCTCCACGCTCAAGGCCCGCGATAGAAGCTATGCAATAGCTTAAAAAAACTGTATAAGAAATCTAGATAGAAAGTGAATCCACGCGCGTCTCCCGGCGATTATACAAATTAATAAAAGTATATACTTACGTCATTCGTAATTATTTATTTGTACTGGAGAGGAAAATTTTTGTGTTTGTACCCAAATAGTGAGCCCCGCACTCCGTATTTATTTGTCCAACTTCTAAAAATATATACGATAACGCTTATCGCGCGCACGGGCGGGTATTTTTTGTAAAATTTTATGTCTTACTAGCTTTTGCCCGCGGCGTCGCTCGCGTTCTGTTCGACTTTTCAAAACTGGGAGGTCTCGGGTTCGATTCCCGGCGGGGGCAATTTAGGAATTTATAATTTCTAAATTGTCTCTGGTCTGGTCTGGTGGGAGGCTTTGACCGTGGCTAGTTACCACCATACCGTCAAAGACGTGCCGCCAAGCGATTTAGCGTTCCGGCACGATGGCGTGTAGAAACCGCAGGGTTATTACGTATCTCGCGACAGGTTCGCGACAGGCGTAAATTGCGCAATCGTTGCTGTCAAACGTCACTTCTGCTGTCAAACGTCACTTCTCAAACGTCAAATTTCAGTAGTGACAGCAGTAGCAACACGACAGCAATCACTACGCGATCGGTTGCAAAATGTCACTAAAATTCGTATTACGCAAGCCAATCGCTCGCCTATCGCAAAATGTACTTTTCTTCTTTAGAGATGCTTGATGGAGAAGAAAGGAAGTCAAATACTTCGAGAGGTTTTTACCACAGACCACAACACAAAACAAATAAAAAATATAACAATTCAACCGCTGACGACGATAAAAACTGTGTATTTTGTTTACATCTATTGCCGTCCTATCGCGAGTGGCGCTAGTATCGACACGTGAGCAATAGACGTGCGATTGGCTTCCGTAATACGATTTTTAGTGACATTTTGCGACCGATCGCTGTCGCGTTGCTATTGCTGTTGCTGTTGCAAATTTTTACGTAATCAGGGTGCCGATTAGGGGTATGGGTTGTATTTACACTGCTATACTCCTTCCAAGTTAGCCCGCTACCATCTTAGACTGCATCGTCACTTACCATCAGGTGAGATCGCAGTCAAGGGCTATCTTGTCATTGAATAAAAAAAAAAAAGAAAGTTGAATTTTCAAAAATCCTTTGATACCGGACGCCTATGTCATAATAGCTATCTGTATGCCAAACGGTCCGATCCGAATATATACGTATTACGTACCTATATTGAAAGTTTAAATAAAACACAAATAAATTATCTATACTAATATATAAAGCTGAAGAGTTTGTTTGTTTGAACGCGCTAATCTCAGGAACTACTGGTTCGAATTGAAAAATTCCTTTTGCGTTGGATAGTCCATTTATCGAGGAAGGCTTTAGGCTATATAACATCACGCTGCGACCAATAGGAGCGAAACATCAGTGAAAAATGTTGCAAAAACGGGGAAAATTATCCATATTTAAAATATATTCTTTTAAAAACTTCTAAATCGCGACGCGGATGAAGTCGCGCGCAACAGCTAGTTATGAAATAAATGTATGAGCGTAGCTCCCATCAACAAATTGATCACGTTTTTGATTTTTTATTGAAGTGTTAACCTACACTTAAAGGAAATAACCTAATAGATTTATAAATACATATCAAAAATTCCGAGGCCGGCGGGATTCGAACCCACGTCTCTCTGGGAATCGCGCCCGAGTGTGTTAACCGCTACACCACGGCCGAACCATACGTCAGCCACGAAATTAGTGATATGTATCTACTTTTTCAATCAGTTTTATAGCAACTGTTAGCGACATCTAGTAGCGACACATTACAGTTGTCGATCTACTTTTTTTTCCAAGACACCATATTACGTCGGAATTTTTGATATGTATTTAAAATCTATTAAATTGATCACGTGACTTATCAAAGACAACAGCTTCTCAAACATTTTTGAATTTCGAACGGAATGAGCGATCGACAGGTTTCTGCAACGGTCGCAGTAAATAAACACATACTAAAGAAATGCGGACCAATCAGAAAGGAGAAATGAAAGCTCCCATGGGACTAAAAATTAAATTTTGCTCGCTCTGAAGCCAATATTCGTTTTTCGAATAGGTATGATGAAAAACATTTTTTAAAATCATATTTTCGACTTTTTAAATTAACGCATACCTACCAAGTTTATTTTTTTCGTCTAGTTTTTAACCATAAAAAAGTCGAAAGTCAAAATTTCCTCAAGTGTGATAGAGCTACCGGCTCACAGTATATAACAAATTGTATACAAATTATTATTTTATTTAATTATCGTGTTATATAAAGTTACTAACTTTTCCCCGCGGCTTCGCACACGTTAAGTTCGATTTTTCAAACCCCTATTTTATCCCTTTAGGGGTTGAATTTTCAAAAATCCTTTCTTAGCGGACACCTACGTTATAATAGTTATCTACATGCAAAATTTCAGCCTGATCCGTCTAGTGGTTTGAGCTGTGCGTTGATAGATCAGTCAGTCAGTCAGTCAGTCAGTCAGTCAGTCAGTCAGTCAGTCAGTCAGTCATCTTTGCCTTTTATATATTTAGATATAACATATGTATAGGCGTAGTATAACTAGTCAACAATAATAGCGTATGCTTTCTTCTGTTCCAGGTAAAGGAAAACCACCGAAAGGAGAACATTCCAAGAACCTTAGTACCTTATTAATTCGTATTATACCCGCAAGTTGCAACTATAACGTGCATAGATAGTTGAATCGACCAAATTATACACTGATACCAAAGTGCTACTAGATAATAAGTGACAATGGTGCCTCAACAGTACTGCCTGCGATGGAAGCACCACCACTCGAACGTCCAGAGCATGTTTGCTCAACTGTTGGAGAAAGGTGAGGTTATGTCTTATATTATACACTGGTACAAAAGTGCTACTATAGGTGTGTATAAGTGACAATAGTCAATAGTACTATCTGCGATGGAAGCACCACTACTCGAACGATCAGAGCATGTTTGCTCAACTGTAATGTTGGAGAAAGGTGAGGTTAAGTCTTATATTATACACTGGTACAAAAGTTCTACTAGATTACATAAATGACAATGGTGCATTAATTCGTATTATACCTGCAAATTGCAACTGTAACGTGCATAGATAGTTGAATCGACTAAATTATACACTGATACCAAAGTGTTACTAGATATTAAGTGACAATGGTGCCTCAACAGTACTGTCTGCGATGGAAGCACCACCACTCGAAAATCCACAAAAAAACATACACACTTTTACAAAAGGCCGTTATTTTAAACACATGCCGCTTAGTCAGAAAATTTTTGTCTTAGTAAATAAATTCCCTGATTGTGCACTTGGCTCTGGCCCGTGCACAATTATTCAGCACCTTCATTAAATGAAGAGACAAAAAAATTTTAAAAAAGAAGAATAATAATAATAATAATAATGCATTTATTCGCTGTAAACATGGGTTACAATATAGATCTCAATGTCAACATCGATCCAAACATGTTTTGCCATATTGGCGTGCAAATATTAAATTAATATTAGTAAATGTCGAAACAATTAAAATCAATATAATAAAGGTTAGTTGTAATTTATAATAAGTAGTAAATGTCAAAACGTTAAAATCAATATAATTAAGGTTAGTTTTAATATAATATGGACTATGGTCAAGTTGTAAAATGTCAAATTAATCAAAGGAGACGGTCCAAAATTGTATGGAGCCTGGGACAGGTCGTGTACCAGTAATAACATAAAATAAAATAAAATATTAAAGCAGTTTTGACTTATCAAATCCACGAACTCATCTTAATTTCAATGCTAATATTATTTATTTTCTACACGTAAGGCAACATAACATACGTAATCATGGCGGACGGATTCATGTTTCTGACGTTAGCTGTCAAAATATTATGGGGTCATTGATCTGCATTTGAAGATAATATAATAATTAATAATTACTTCCCAAGAGAATGTAATCACTCCGTTTATTTAAACTGAAAGAACATTACGTATATTTACAATCTACAATGTCCAATATCAACGAAATCCCAATCATTCCCAATCACACGCCATAATATCACGTCACTTGTCAGATAACTCAGAAATGACATTTGACAGAACTGTGTCTGGGTACCTATCCACTTCTATGTGGCTGAAAGGTAGCCATCTTGTAAGTGTTGTGTACAGTACCGAAAAACTTGAAATTACATTTTTATTTTTGCAATTTATTTATTATGATTGTCTAATTGATTTTATTGTTAATGATCTCTTTGTATTTTGTCACTTTTCATGGTATATGGTACAAGAGTAGTCCCAAAATGGACCGTCTCCTTTCATTTTAAAATAGTCTCTAACTTCATAAATATTTTCGTTTAACAATTTATTTCTTAAATAATTTTTGAATTTATTAGTGGTAAAAACCTTAACATGATCTGGCAAATAATTATAAATTTCGATAGCCATGCAATACATATTTCTTTTACAGACCTTTAATTTTTGGGGTGGTATTTCGAACTGTATCATCTTATTTCTTCGGTCTCGCCTTACATTTTTTTGTGGAAATAGCTGCATATTTTTCCTTACAAATAAGCATACCTCATAGATGTATAAAGCTGGCAGAGGTAATATCTTCTTTTTCTTAAATAGAGGTTTACAGCTATCTAGATAATCAGCACCACATAGCGCCCTCATGCATCTTTTTTGAGCCCTGAATACTCTGATTGAATCAACCGAATTCCCCCACAAAGCTAAACCGTACCTTAGAGTAGACGAGATATAGGCATGATATCCCACAGTATATTATTATATTATATTATACACTGGTACAAATAGTGGTTTTATATTATACACTGGTACAAAAGTGCTACTAGATTACATAAATAACAATGACGCTTTAATTCGTATTATACCCGCAAGTTCCAACTATAACGCGCGTATTGGAGAAAGGTGAGGTTATGTCTTATATTATACACTGGTACAAAAGTTCTACTAGATTACATAAATGACAATGGTGCATTAATTCGTATTATACCTGCAAATTGCAACTGTAACGTGCATAGATAGTTGAATCGACTAAATTATACACTGATACCAAAGTGCTACTAGATTATAAGTGACAATGGTGCCTCAACAGTACTGTCTGCGATGGAAGCACCACCACTCGAACGTCCAGAGCATTTTTGCTCAACTGTTGGAGAAAGGTGAGGTTATGTCTTATATTATACACTGGTACAAAAGTGCTACTATAGATAATAAGTGACAATAGTCAATAGTACTATCTGCGATGGAAGCACCACTACTCGAACGATCAGAGCATGTTTGCTCAACTGTTGGAGAAAGGTGAGGTTAAGTCTTATATTATACACTGGTACAAAGGTGTTGCTAGATTACATAAATGACAATGGTGCTTTAATTCGTATTATACACTGGTACAAAAGTGTTATTAGATAATAAGTGACAATGGTGCCTCAACAGTATACTGCCTGAGAAAGGTGAGGTTATGTCTTATATTATACATTGGTACAAAAGTTCTACTAGATTACAAGTGACAATGGCGAGGGGACAGACAGATACACTCATTACACACATCCAAACCTCAATCTTATAATACCCCCTTTTTTCCATTTGGGGTTCAAAATATTTCGTTCCTGTGATATTTTTTCCCGTATTTTAAATAATACGAAAACGCGTTCATAAGTATTTTTTTTTTATTCGATTACAAGTTAGCCCTTGACTGCGATCTCACCTGATGGTAAGTGACGATGCAGTCTAAGATAGTAGCGGGCTAACTTAGAAGGAGTATGGCAGTGTACATTCAACCCAAACCCGATTAGCAGTTTCTACTTTCTACACGCCATCGTGCCGGAACGCTAAATCGCTTGGCGGCACGTCATTGACGGTAAGGCCGGTAGGGTACACTAGCTACGGCCAAAGCCTCCCACCAGACCAGACCAGAGACAATTCAGAAATTATAAATTACCAAATTTTTTTCTTTCATTTGGGTTTTCAAATGTGTGCGTGCGTGTGTGTGTTTTTTTTATTTTAATGGTAATCTAATCTCGTTTTATCTTAAAGGTCACTGTGGTTCCACATTTTTAATTAGGTAGTTAGCTACAACTATTTTGTATTTTAAATTTTCACGAATTTTTTCCAAAATTATTGTATATATAAATAAATAATGTAATTTAGACTCGATCCGAAATCAGATTAGAGTTTTTTTATTGAGATTCAAATTTATGTAAATGTCTTATTTTTATAAATTGCTTTTTAGGGTTCCGTATTAAAGGTAGACCCTAGTTTAACGAACCTCTGTGGTGGAATGGTGAACGCTATAGTACTTAATAATAATTTAAGTAAAAAAAACCTTAAATATTTTTGAGTGTGCTCAATAAATAGTAAGCCATTTGACATGCGTAAATAGAAAAATAGGTTTTAGTATCATTGTGATGCCAATAGCCAAATCGGTTCTTTCGTTGTGGCATGAAGGAGTAACATACATACACACACAAACTTCCGCCTTTATAATTGAGCGAAGCGCCAAATATGGTTGAGCGAAGCAATGGCTGGATCATGCGTCATGCTCGTGAACGGGTGCCACCAACGGGAATGGGTCTGCTCTGACTGCCCGTCTTGACATGCGTTGGATTGGTGTACCTACGTATGCATTTTTGCATTTTTGAAGCTTTATTGTGGAAGCACTGTATACATAGCATAGCTTTCATTAACTATTGTAAAATTTTTTTTTTTTTTGAAAAGAGCAACCGCCGAGTTTCTTGCTGGCTCTTCTCGGCAGGAAAGGCATTCCGAACCAGTGGTAGATTCATTGACGATTCAAAAGTGCTTGTAAAAGTTTATTTGAATAAAAAATATTTCTATTCTATTATTCATCTGATAGTGTAATAAACTCAAAATCAAAGTTATTTATTTCATGTAGGCCAACCGGTGTTAGAGACTTGACTTGTCATAAGAGCTGTGTTTCTTATGAGAGACACAAGCTTCGATCACAGAAAAAAAAATAAGGATACCGCATGTTAGTCCGATTTGTGTAACCACCGAGTGCACTTTCTCGGTAAGATCATTTTGCTAGCTATTATTTTCATACATTGAATCTGGTTGATATAAAAATTCTTTTCAAAAAACCGACTTCAAACGCCACTACAAAGTATAAAAATAATTTTATTTTGTACACGTTTGTTGAAGTCGGGCGGCTTAAATAGAAACGATGAAATCGATGCGCGACGCTTACCTTATGGTGACATATAAGAATCAGGCTTGAAGAGTTGAAAGTAAAAAAATTTATGGGACCATTTCGCGAGCTTCCTCTGTCGATTAAAAAAAAATCTCGTGAATCGGTCCAGAAACCCCGGAGTAATCGGTGGGCATACATAGAAAAAAAAAAAATATACCGGCCGAATTGATAACCTCCTCCTTTTTGGAAGTCGGTTAAAAAGTGAAGACGGCTTCTTTAGAATTATTATATACTAGCTTTAACCCGCGGCTTCGCTCACGTTAGGTTCGATTTTTTAACCCCCTATTTAACCCTCTTGGGGTTGAAATTTTCCAAAATCCTTTCTTAGCGGATGTCTACGTCCTAACAGCTACCTGTATGCCAAATTTCAGCTCGATCGGTCCAGTGGTTAGAGCTGTGCGTTGATAGATCAGTCAGTCACCTTTGCCTTTTATATATTTAGATTTACTCATCTTTGAAAACGATTTGCAAAAAAAAAAAAAAATGATCGACGATTTAGTTGGATAAGAATAAGACGTGCAGGCTACCATAACTAACTAATTATGCCTATTAGTATACTCTGCGATTTAGTTGTTCAACTTTTATGTACTGTGCTCTAAATGTGACTCAATCTCAGAAAAAAGACTCAAAAAAAAAGTGACTCAATATTACAGTGTTATGTGTTTCAAAATGCCTGAGCGAAGAGGTTGAGGGAAGGAAACATATCAAAGAGTATGTATATATGAGTAGTTGATATGTATTTGAACGAGCGAAGCGAGTTCTCTGAGTCAACTAGGGCGCTTGCCTACTAGACAGAGAAGTGTGTCCGTCTAAATGTCTGTCAGAGCCCTATAACTTCTGAATTACTGAATATTAGAACGTGAAACTTGGTTGAAAATTCAGTTATGTCCTGTACTTGAACAACAAATACTAAAATTAGATAAATGTTATAAAGAAACGAAATTATTTAATTTTAATGCGCCATCTATTAGCATTATTGTGAAGCTAATAGCTTCACTATAATGCTAATAGATGGCGCTGTGTCAGTAAAACAGTTTTATGTCAACTATTATTTTTTTTATTGTGTCTAATGTTAAAAGTTAATTATTACAATATATAATTAAAAGTTTTGGGAATTATGGGATATCGCGAGGTCTCAGTTCGGGGCGAACCACTAGTTATAAATCTATTAGGTTATATCAAAGAGGGCTCCCAGGGTTCCCTGTTTGATGTGACCGGATATCCTCTGCCGGGCGATATTCCGCTGTTTAATCGAAAGGTATTTTCCAGCGCAACATATGACGGAAATGAAATTATAAAGCATATTTGCAGCACAACCTTTCAACGTACGACGGAAATGCTATTAGACAGCGGGGATGCTGAACAACATACGATGCAATGCATTGCAACGAAATGCAATTAGTCGTTTAAAATTAGTCGTCCATTAACTACTAGTGGTTCGCCCCGAACTGAGACCTCGCGATATCCCATAATTCCCAAAAGTTTTAATTATTTATTGTAATAATTAACTTTTAACATTAGACGCAATAAAAAAAATAATAGTTGACATAAAACTGTTTTACTGACACAGCGCCATCTATTAGCATTATTGTGAAGCTATTAGCATTTAAAATTAAATAAATTCGTTTCTTTATAACATTTATCTAATTTTAGTATTTGTTATTCAAGTACAGGATATAACTGAATTTTCAACCAAGTTTCACGTTCTAATATTCAGTAATTCTGAAGTTATAGGGCTCTGACAGACATTTGGACGTACACACTTCTCTGTCTAGTAGGCAAGCGCATTAGTTGACTCAGAGAACTCGCTTCGCTCGTTCAATTAAATTAAACGTTTAACAGTGAATACTTCATAGGCTAGTCTAATATCTAGATTTAAGCAGCCATATTATGTTTTTATATATGCTGTATGTATTCCAATAAAGAGAAAAAAAAAAAAAAGAATATCAAGTCACTCCTTTTTTTTTTTATTTTTAAAAGAATATTAGCCAACCTGAAGTTGACTAATATTCTCTTGTCCCCTCCAAATAAGCGGAAAGCTTGTGTTAGGAGTGGGTGCGACGACAATAGTGCAACGGGTGGGATTCGAACCTGCGACCTTACAGTTTTCAGTTCACACCTTCAACCGTTGGGCTATTGAGGCTTATATCCTTTAATAATTCTCTACCTGATTATGAAAGTCCCGTCAGAATCGGTTTCCAATAGCCATAGTATGATCCAAAAAGCGATGCGTTTCATATGGCTATATCAAAAACTACAGCAGTAAGGAGAGTGCCGATTCGATGGATCGATAGAGATTTTTTGGAACGAAGTTCCTTATCGCGCGTTGTGAAAGGGGGCTAGACGGAAAAAATTCTTACGAAAAGTTGTCACGACACTTTTTGCTATAGTAAGCTATTGTAAGCTGTGCGGCGTCGCATGTTTCTCTGTCTGTCTCTCTCTCTCTTATAGAAAGCAAGCCAGATATTTTCATTTCTATTTCGCATTGAACTTCGTTCCATCCGGGTGTCCCTTGACACCTCTCAAGTTTTTTTTAAGTAAGATAGCATTAAAAATTCGTATTTGGCCAAATGTTAGTTAACGACGTTATAGCTTTTCTATGATCGAAGCGTTATAGCGTTAACCGCATTGTGACGAGGACGAAAATAATAATAGATCTAAGTTTTCAATAGTTATTAGTCCTTTTCCTTTAGATTTCCACAATCTGCAGAGAGGCGAGAAAGTGGATTAATGCTGTACTTTTTACGAAAGATCCGGGTTGGAGACCATCAAATTATTCTTATTATGCTTTTTATTTAATGTTCTATTTTTAGTTGGATTAGTGTAAATTAAAAAATATTTCATTTTTTTCATTTATTTTAATATACTAAAAATAATATAGTTCTATTATACTGAATATTATAAGTAAAAACTTTGGATGGATATAATGCGGTGTTGAATTAAAAAGTTGTAAATAATGTGTTTTATTTTAAAGCTGCATCCGCACGCTTGGCAAACCTAGGCAAACCTTCACAAACGCAAACGTGCGGATAGAGCGTTTGCCATGGTTTGCCTACGCTTGCGAGCGTTTGTGGCCGATCTATCGAGTGTCGGTCTTTTGAGCCCAAACCAAAGGGAATTTGCCGCAAGCGCTTGCCTCTCCGTCCACACGTTTGCGCGCACTAGAGATGAGACGTACTAGGTAAAATACGTACTGAGTCTTAGGAGTACGCGTACGTAAAAATACTTGTTCCAAAAACCTGTTCCACGAGTATTTAGGCGTTTCGAATTTTATCGCGTCTTAGTACCATTGGTATTGACGACTTAGAACGTCTTCTCGCGTATCTTCCTCCTATATTTTAAGTTTTTAACACGATGTTTATAAAATACGAGCCACTGAATAGGGTAACTTAACTGTTAGCTAACGCACGGACAATTAAAAATTACAAACAAAATTGACAAGGAAAGTATGAAAGCTAGACAAACAATTTATATCTAGTTCCTACTGTAATCGAACTTAACTTTGAACACTAGCTGGAATATACAATATACACAGTTAACTACTGTAGTAATAGTAAATTATCTCATATTAGTAAATTAAAGCAGGCTTATTATTTAATTATTTCATATAATCAACCGTAAGAGCAAATTCAAAAATTCAAAATTGTACAAAACTAAAGTGTAAACACATTTTTCGCATAAAAACGAGAAAGAAATAGCTCGTTGTCACTTTGCTTGCTTCAAAACAGTCTTATGTTCAAGACTTAAGGTCGATATTCGGTCGGCATCTGAAAGAAAGTAGCTAGTTGCAGCTATACTTGCTTCCTCAGTTATTTAAAAACAGTCTTAATGTTCAAACCATAAGGTCGTAATTCGGTCGACATCAGGTTCATATTCACGCACACTCGTTCAATCGACGCGCGGCGTCTCGCCTCTCGGCAGTCTCGGACGCGAGCCGTTTTGGTACTTTGTAAGTTTGTAGTTTGTGTGAGTGTCGAGTTTCATACTTCGAAATACTCGATACGCGTTCGTTCACTGATGAGAGACTAGGTCTCGAGACGTCTTGGGCAAAACCTAGTCTTAAAACCTGTTCCAGCAGTGTTGCCACCTTAGCGATTTTGTCACTAGATCTGGTGATTTTTCAGAGCTTATTGCGATAATTTTTCATCATTTAGCGACAATTTATTTTTAGTGTTTTTTGGCGATTTTTGATACAGCATCTGGCAATACTTATTTCAGTGGGAAGAACCTTAAAAGCGTTTTAAAAAAATGCTTTGTTGTGTGTAGGTAATGACGCAGAAATGCAATACCCAACCAACCACCTTGATTATGACATTAATCTGTCAATGTCATAGTCAAGTTTGCTCGTTTTCTAAATAACTTTTCTTTATTCTATATTCTTTCTCATAGAAGTAATACATACTACGTAACGTAATTTAGGACAACTTGTTAGCAACTGCGGCAAAATTATCTTCATAATTATATTTATTTTTTAATTATAATTATACATTTATATGCACATATATATTGTACAAGTATCATCAAAATTTAAGGTGTAAATTGATCTGAGAGTTTTTCCATGGTCACGTAATTTATGAGTTGATCTTGAGGAGGTTACAGATCAACGTAATTATGACGTTTCTAAAATCTTGACAGTGAGTTTTTTATTCATACTTATTTAGTACTTATAAAATAATTAGCGACTTCTGGTGTTTTTTTTTCATCCAATTTTTTTAAAATCTGGTGATATTTTACATTGAATCTAGTGACAAGATAATTTTCGAGGTGGCAACACTGTGTTCCAGTATATACGTTTCATCCCTAGCGCGCACTCAGTCTCGTTTGTGCACTGGCGGCGATTAGACGTGTCATTGTATTACGATTTACGTATCGCACCTTTAGAAATCTTCATTTTGTGAATGGATAAAAACGTAAAATGAATGACTGGTCGACTGTAGACTTTTGAAGACGATTTGTTTATATAATTTAATTAATTAATTAGTTTTATATATTAATAATAATAAGTGGCGACTCCGCACCGGAAAATGGTATATAATGGTATGGTAATAGGTAGACCGACACCATCAGGCGACCCTCAGGGAGCCACTGGGTACAGGTGGCGCAAGACCGAAGCCTGAGGAAGTCCATGCAATAAACAGTCCAGCAGTGGACGTCTATCGGTTGATAAAGAAAAAAAACAAAATATCTATTAAGTAGGTACATACACTGTACATGTACTAGAATAGAGTAGAATATTTTTTTATTCAAATAAATAAACTAGGTAGGTACCAAGTGTTTTCGAACGTACTACTAGCAACTACTACTAATCTATAATATTATACTAAAACTGTAACTGGACAAATTGTGCACATGAAATATATTTTGAAAATTTTAATTAGAGGACGCTTTACTATCAACTAGATGACGCCCGCGACTTCGTCCTCGCGGATTAAGGTTTTTTAATTCCCGCGGAAAGTCCTTAATTTTCCGGGCTAAAATGTAGGTATGAGCTATCGCTATTCCACATTTCATTCAAATCGGTTCATTAGTTGTGGCTGAAAGAGTAACAAACATCCATCCATCCATCCATTCATCCATCCATATTCCATTTTAGTAGCATTATTGATCGATACTGAGCTTAAAACATTTGTAAAAATAACTTAAGCCAAATAATAAAGCCGACAAAAGTTCGACGTCCGTCATGCTTGCCTGTTCAGAACATACAAACGCCCTCGCAAGCGTGCGGATGATTCCCAAATTCAAGGCAAACGTTTGTAGAGGTTTGGCGTTTGCCGTTTGCCACAAACATGCGGACGCGGTATTAAGTACACTTGCTTAAATTTTAATGCATTTTAATGAATTACATTAATTATTGAAAATTTTGAAGTTAAATTTTTACTGGCATTAGGAGACTATAAAATGAACATAAACGTGAAATACGTGTCAGAACGCATAAGATTTACATAGTCATGAAATGCGATAAAAATTATTTAATAATTTAATCATAAAATTAAACAGCCGCTATCCGTAGTTTTGAGCCGGTAGTCGGGACAGCATGTGTCACGATAACATAAGTCAAGAACAATGAGGCATTTGAATAATTGTTGAAGTATGGAGTACTGAATCCTTATTTTTTCTTCTGTGATCGAAGGACACAAGTCAAAAAACTTTGTCTAAAGACAAATTAAAAGGTCACCTTTTAATTTGTCTTTAGACGTTGTTTTTTGTGTAATGGTAAATCTACGAATTCTTGGTACTCAAAGTGCAGAGTTCATACGGTATGGTGTTACGGAACCCTTTACAGCTGAGTTCGATTCGCGCTTCGGCGGTTTTAATTTTTGGTATTACTTATGTAAATCTTTAATTAATAATTATTTTTAATAAATGGGTTTTTTTTTCAAATATTGTGGGAAAAATATTTTTCTGTTTTGGACATTTCTAGTAGGTATATAGGTACGTATAAATCTAAGTTTTTTTTTAATAATTATTGTTATTGGTTTTTTTTTTTTTAATATTGTGGGAAAAGTATTTTTCTGTTTTGGACATTTCTAGTAGGTATATAGGTACGTATAAATCTAAGTTTTTCTTAAATAATTATTGTTATTGGTTTTTTTTAAATATTGTGCGAAAACTATTTTTCCGTTTTGGATATTTCTAGTAGGTATATAGGTACGTATAAACCTAAGTTTTTTTTAAACAGATAATGTCGTCTTCGGGATAGTAGACTATCTTAGCAAAGTTTCCCACCAGTGCAGAGGTCCAAGAGAAGAAAAATATTAGCGTTAAAAGCGTGGATATAATTCGCTCCAGTGATTCATGAGACAGTAATAACTATCCTATGTAACATGAATTTATTGTATTCTGTTCTACGGTGTTTCCACTTTATTTGTGTCTCAGTCATGTCTTAAAATGAATATTTTAATATTAGTACTCAATTCGATGCCTTAACATGGGTAGCCTGAGTATCTCATGCTCTCTTTAAACATTTCTGTGGTGGTGTCGTGTGGTGCGGGTTGTTACGTTCCCTCAAATATGGTTGAGCGAAGCAACGGCTGGATCATGCGTCATGCTCGTGAACGGGTGCCACCAACGGGAATGGGTCTGCTTTGGCTGCCCATCTTGACATGCGTTGGATTGGTGTACCTACGTATGCAATTTTGCATTTTCGAAGCTTTATTGTGGAAGCACTGTATACAGTGAATACATAGCTTTGTAAAAAAATTTTTTTGAAAAGAGCAACTGCTGAGTTTCTTACCGGCTCTTCTCAGCAGAATCTGCATTTCGAACCGGTGGTAGATTTATGACGTGTCATAAGAGCTACAAGTTAGGCTACATGAAATAAATAAATTTTGAATTTGAATTTAGAAGTAGTGGATGTAGGCGAAGCTTATCTCAAAAAAAAAAAGAAATTTCCTCCAGCTTCCAACAGTGGCCTAGTTAGTGTACAGAGACAGCTATTAATGAAAAAAGAAAAACATTTCAACTTTAGTCTTTAATGTGGGGCCGTGGTCGCCCCATCAATTTTTTTTAAATTTTACTAGCCTATGCCACCCGGAATAAGCTAAAGATTCTAACGATACCTCATTCATCAAAATCGGTTCAGGCGTATAGAAGTTATGGTGGAATATAGGAACTCACATACATACATGAACCCCGAAAACAATATACTCCTTTTTTCAGGCAGTCGTATAATTAAACCACAAGCTTAATTAAAGCATACTTGAAGGGGACGACCTCCCTGGCGCAGTGGTGTGCGCTGTGGTCTTATAACTGGGAGGTCTCGGGTTCGATTCCCGGCGGGGGCAGTTTAGGAATTTATAATTTCTAAATTGTCTCTGGTCTGGTCTGGTGGGAGGCTTTGGCCGTGGCTAGTTACCACACTACCGTCAAAGACGTGCCGCCAAGCGATTTAGCGTTCCGGCACGATGGCGTGTAGAAACCGATAAGGGGTATTGGGTTGAATTTACACTGCTATACCCCTTCCAAGTTATACCATCTTAGACTGCATCGTCACTTACCATCAGGTGAGATCGCAGTTAAGGGCTATCTTGTCATCGAATAAAAAAAAAGGGGAAAGGGGATTATATTAATCATATACAGCTTGGTTCAAAAAAATAAGTGAGAATAGCATATTTATTAAAATATTCGTCTAGATAACATCATAAGTATATTATTTATCGACTGGAATATATTAATAAAATTATTATAAATTAGTACAGTAAGCTGTTAGCTGAATATTAAATTCGAAAATTCTCATAACTTAAAACTCGTTCCAAAATGTCCAAAAATAAAGAAACTAGTTCCACCGCTATTCTACACGTGTGAACTAATAACGTTTTTTGATTTCGTAACACTGCAACGCTCTTTATTATGATCAACAGTTTCAAAATTTTTAACCGACTTCCAAAAAAGGAGGAGGTTCTCAATTCGTTGGTATCTTTTATTTAATGTATGTTCCCCGATTACTCGAAGACGCTTGGATCGATTTGGAAAATTATTTTTTTGTTTGAAAGGGTATACTTCCCAGGTGGCCCCATTGTGATCAGGTCAGGATCTGATGATGGGATCCTGGAAGAATCGAGCGAACTCTTCAAATTTTATAGGCACAATTGATATACTTTGTAGTGACGTAAGTCGGTTTTGCAAAAATAATTTTTACGTTTGTATTTTTTTTTAATAGATGATGATGCAACTTCATCCGCGGGGATTAAGGTTTTTTAATCCCGCGGGAACAACTTTCCGGGATAAAATAAAGCCTATGCGTTAAACCTGGGTATGAGTTATCTGATATCTTCATTCCAAATAGCCAAATTGGTCCATCCATCCTCACAAACTCTCGCATTTATTATATTAGTAGGATAGGATGTGGAAGTGTTTGTTTGTTGGTTTATCCTTCAATCACGTAACAACAGATCGACGTGATTCTTCGCATGGGTACAGTTGAAGACTTGCAAAGTTTATAGGCATAATAGAGGGTTCCCGTGGGATATTTAATAACCTAACTTTTCTCGCGAACTCGCTGATAAACGAGCGATAACTGGTTTTATTTGTTTTTTTCAGAACGTTTCTGCGACGTGACACTATACTGCTCGCCGAGCTTCGCGACGCAAGTGCCGAACAAGGACACGGTCGAGCCGCAGAACATTCGCGGGGTGTCACTCAGGGCGCACAGGTGGGGCCTGGCTTATTTCACATCTATATCAAAGAAAACTTTATTTGATCACGAAGTTGAACAAATACAAAACTAATTTATTTAAAACCAGTTGAAGGTTATGAAAAACAGGTCTCCTAGAGTCATGTTGCACTGGTTTTTATTTAGCGTTGGTTGGCTCGGTGGTAAGTACATTCGCTGGGTATCACTCAGGGTGCACAGGTGGGGTCTGGCTTATTTCACATCTATGTAATTGGTGACTGTTATGTGCGAGACTTGAAAATTGCTGAATATGCGTACTTACAGTGAAAATAATACTAAGTACCTAAATATTGAACTAAGTTATATAATAAATTTGATATACTAAGCAATTGATATGGCGTTATTTAATAAACGGATAAAACACTTCAAAAGCCAGCAATGTTTTGACGGTTTCTGCTTTAATATAAAATCGACCATGGGAATTAAAACTCGAAATAGTTTCTGTCGTAAAGAGGCCCTTATTTTTAAAGGAAAAAAATTATACAAGCTAATCTTTTGTGGCCATAAGATTACATTTAAAGTAGCCGTATAATAAATACCAATTAGATAATAATAGATAATATAATTAGCTTATACGATAGGCGATAACTAACCCCCAATAGATTATGCGAATCATTACAAAGATTGATGATTGCTCTTACCATGTTAATGATGGAAAGTTGTGATAAGGTGACTTAGACAAGAGCCTCGCCTTTTCAATGATTTCGCCTCAAGTTTATGTGGCAAATTCTGCCAATATTGTATACGGCGTCGCTCTTTATACCACTTTTCATTAAAATCTTAATTATGTTTTAATTCGTGTCTTATTGGCGTAGCGTGGGATGCTTTTTTTTTATCCCTTTGAGTATCCCTGCGAGATCAAATCAGAAATGAGGAGATCCGCAGGAGAACCAAAGTCACCGACATAGCTCAGCGAGTCGTGAAAGTGAAGTGGAAATGGGCGGGGCACATAGTTCGAAGAGCTGATGGTCGTTGGGGTCCCAAGGTGCTGGAGTGGCGACCCCGCACCGGGAAGCGCAGTGTTGGCAGACCCCCCACTAGGTGGACTGACGACATCAAACGAGTCGCAGGGAGTCGCTGGATTCAGGCGGCGCAAGACCGAGGTCTGCGGAGGTCCATGCAAGAGACTTATGTTCAGCAGTGGACGTCCATAAGTTGAAGAAGAAGAAGGGATGCTTTTTCTTCACTACAAGATCTTTCATAGACCGGATTGTTGTTGTTGTCGTCATGTTGTGGTAACTTCTGTCGGCAGAGTGGTGCTGGCGGCGTGCTCGGAGCTGCTGGGCGCGCTGCTGGGCGCGCACGAGGCGCACGGCGAGCCCGTGCTGGTGATCGACGGCGCCGAGCCGCGCCACCTGCGCGCGCTGCTCGACTACATGTACACCGGCGAGATGAACGTGCACCATGTGAGTGTGCGCCCGCCTTTACCGTTACAATACCTCCTCGCCGGAGACCGTGCGTCGACCGAACGCAAGCGTTTGACACGTCGACAATTGTTACGGGTTGACAGTTAGGTGTCAGTAGGCGAGGGGGGCGTTACGGCAGCCGCTGCAACAGAACATACGCTTGCCAGACACGTGTATTTAATTTTAAGAGAGTGAGGGAATAGAAAGTGCACCTGTGTTTGTGCTCACACTTGTGCACTATATTATCTCCCGCGCAGATGGCTAATCTGCGCGATTCGGTCGGGAGGAGTTATTATTTAATTTGACTTAATAAATGTTTTTTTTTTGGGTTAGATTTTTGCGAAACTACGTCCCATTTATCATGATATTTTGTAAAATTTCAACAGATAAAGTTCTCTATTCGCTATTTTCTAAGCGCCTAGTTTCTTGCCGGTTCTTCTCTACCAGTGGTAGATTCACTTACGCTTCAAAAGCAATTTGTAAATCTTTTCTATTCTCTTCCATTATCTACAAGATAAATAACTATTCTATTTTAACACCGCTTATTATCTAGAAGGTCGATGACGTTGATTCTTTTTTTGTTCTCAATTCGTCCCTCTTCGGGAAAGGCAAAGATCCATGACCATACAGCCTATTCAGTTAAATATGGTTGAGCGAAGCAATGGCTGGATCATGCGTCATGCTCCTGAACGGGAATGGGTCTGCTTTGACTGCCCATCTTGACATGCGTTGGATTGGTGTACCTACGTATGCATTTTTGCATTTTTGAAGCTTTATTGTGGAAACACTATACATAGCATAGCTTCTCACCGGCTCTTCTCAGCAGAATCTGCAATCCGAACCGGTGGTAGATTTTTGACGTGTCATAAGAGCTACAAGTTAGCCTACATGAAATAAATTAATTTTGAATTTGAATTAAGATGTCTTGAGATTTATTAATTGTTTTGTATTTGTGCCTCCAGTCACAGTTGGCCGGCCTGCTGAAGACGGCGGAAGAGCTCCGGATAAAGGGCCTCACGGATATACGGTGGAACAATAAAGACGAGCCGCCCGATTGTGCCACAGGTAAAGATTTATTTATTTATTCATTCATTCAATCATTCATTCATTCATTTATTTATTTACTTACATAAGGTGTACAAATAATACTTAAAGCTAGCATCAAGAAAACCACCCGGGTTAGTAAAAAATGCTAACTAACTAAGACTTAAATCTAGGTAGGTAGGTATGTTGACTACAGAACATTACACTGCTATTTGAACATAATGAATTATCATAATTGACTTAAAAAGTAAGATTTTAGTTTTTTCTTAATATTGCGAGGATTAATGTGGTCCCGTACATCAATGGGTAATTCATTAACCAGGCGAGGAACTATACACTACACACACTGATACACTGGTCTATACTTGGAACTAGCTTTTGCTCGCGGCTTTGCTCACGTTAAGTTCGATTTTTCAAACCCCTATTTTACCCCCCTTGGAGTTGAATTTTCAAAAATCCTTCCTTAGTGCCTAGGTCATTAAAGGAACCAACTGTAAAAATTTCAAGTTTCTAACTTCAGTAGTTTAGGCTGTGCGTTGATATCTCAGTCAGTCAGTCAGGACTTTGAATTTTATATATATAGATTGACGATAACGACCTCCCAGCAGGGCTAGCATAGGCGGGAGAAATTTTATCCCCGGGAAAAGGATAAAATCTTTATCCCCTCGCTTAGTTTTATCCACCCGTCGAGCATGGGCACAGCGGTGGAAATAACACTCAGTGGATATACTTATAGGAATATACATCGCTTTCTCCTCTGTCGCCATGCTTTAGTAAAGGGAAAAGATAATTTTATCCCCTGTCAGTGGATAAAATCGGGGGATAAATTTTTTATCCCTTGCCGATGCTAGCTATGTTGGTGCAGTGGTGAGCGCTGTGGTCTTATAACTGAGAGGTCTCGGGTTGGATTCCCGGCGGGGGCAATTTGGGAATTTATAATTTCTAAATTGTCTTTGATCTGGTTTGGTGGGATGCTTTAGCCGTGGCTAGTTACCACCCTACCGTCAAAGACGTGCCGCCAAGCGATTAAGCGTTCCGGCACGATGGTGTGTAGAAACCAATAAGGGTTAAACCAATAAGGTTGAAACTACACTGCCATACCCGTTCCAAGTTAGCCCGCTTCCATCTTCACTTACCATCAGGTGAGATCACAGTCAAGGACTATCGTGTCAGCGAATAAAAAGAAAATACACCCACACATAGCTACACACGTCAAACTTATTACAACCCTCTTTTTCGTTCGAGGTTCAAAAGACCCAAGAATGCGGGTAGATAGATAAAAACAGTAACGTAGACCTAAGAAGGTGGGTAGATAGATAAAAACAGCAACTCTAACAATATCTCTTCCTCAGGCGCCGTAACAACAACGCCCCACGAAAAGAGCCCATCAGAAAACAAAATGGCCGACACAAGACAAGAAAGCAAACACACAGACAAATCCGCAGACACGAGAACCGCAGAAACCGTCAAACCGACAGATGTCAGAACGCCAAACGTCAAAACGTCAGATGTCAAAACGTCAAACGTCAAAAACGCGCAAGAAAAGATGCCTTATGTCAAAAGTTTACTGGAATTCGAGAGTTGTGAGACGGCGTCACTGGAAACGGAAAGTCAGAGAGAGATGGAAGATCGGGAAGAATACATGGAAAAGTATAACGGTAATGGTAAGAATTTTTGTTTATTACTAGCTGAACCAACAGACGTTTTCCAGTCCAAATTCCAATAAAGTTTGTGATCGTTTTGCTCATCATGCGTCATGCTCGTGAACGGGTGCCACCAACGGGAATGGGTCTGCTTTGTCTTCCCATGTTGACATGTGTTGGATTATATGTATTGCATTTTTGAAGCTTCACTGTGGAAGCACTGTATACATAGCTTAGTTTGGTTACTTATTGTAAAATTATTTTATTTTTTGAAAAGAGCAACTGCTGAGTTTATTGCCGGCTCTTCTCAGCAGAATCTGCATTCCGAACCGGTGGTAGATTTATGACGTGTCATAAGAGCTACAAGGTAGCCTACATGAAATAAATAAATTTTGAATTTGAATTTGAATTTTTTTGGAAAGTGGAAAAAAGCGTTCAAGCTATAACGTTGTTAGCCAACATTTGTCAAATCGTTTATTAGTTATCAAAAGGTATTTTTTTATAAATTCCCGCTTTTTAGATTCCCGCGTTTTCCGGTTGTTAATGACATTTTAGCTTATTTGTCAATCTACCGCTCTTTTTAAGCTATTGCATAGCTTCTATCGCGGGCCTTGAGCGTGGAGACCGAATCCAGAAATTCCGTAACGAAAATAACCTGACACGGGACTCCTCTCACCGCTAGATGGCGTTGATAAAAAATGCTATGCAATAGCTTTACCGCGGCAGTCCCCGAGTGCCACACGTCTTTTTTTTTTTTGTAAAAATTTGTCCACAACCAAGTCCAGTCGGGTCATACAGTTTGTAAACTGTTTTGTTTGTTTTCAGGAGGCCCCCCACCACTAATAAAACTACCCACCAAGGAAAAATTGTCTAGTCCTATAAAGAGGGATATTTCTGAGAGGTGGTACTCTTTGATTTTATTCTTTACTTGAAAATTTTTATTTATTTATATTTCGCTGGTTTGCGAGAAAAGTGACGGAACTAAAAAAAAATTAATGATTTTAGAGAATGGCGTTTTGAAATTTCTTGATTAATGTTTTTTATTGATGTTTTTATGCATACTTCAAAAAGTATATTTATTAGGATTTGACTTTACTGATGTCGGTGTTGTAATTTCTATTCACTACAAAATATCAATTAGGATTTGACTTTACTGATGTCGGTGTTGTAATTTCTATTCACTACAAAATATCAAAAATTTATGAGCGTTTGGCATACTTAGTTCAGTTTGATGGAATTTTGAGTTACGTCGATATTCTCGCAAACCCGCGATTTATTTTTTGTACAATAAAATGTATTTCATTCATTCTAATTGTTAACATTTTCAGAGAGAGTCCAAGTCCCAAACGGCAAAGGTTAACGAGTGGCACAGACCATACGGACGATGAGAACAGCAGCCCCATGAAAACGTATGTTTGACCATAATCTTTATACAATAGAGATGTTAACAATTTTTCGGAATTGCTTTTATTTTGAAGATTGACTCTTGTTTACCATAAAAAAATATATATTATTTAAAAATATTAGTATTTTCGAAGGGAAAATATACAAAAATAGAGTAATTTTGAATGTTTCTAAAACACTCTACAACTGTCACTTGACTGACATGACGTCATCGGTCCGTCCGCGCCACGAAAGAAGTCCCATAGAGGCGGCGCTAGTAGTCGTATGTCTAGGCAATTATTGTATGTAAAATCTATTAGTTCCACCTGATGGCCGCGGGACTTCTTTCGTGGCGCGTACTATACCTATAATCACTCCGTTTGTTTCGCGGTTCGTCCAGTGACGTCACGAGCTCTTGGCGTTTGCAGTCACGTGACATCAGCTTATAAATATAGCATTTAAAATCATTTTTAATAAATTTATTAGGTTATATTAAATTACAAAAATGTGATTTTCGATATTCTTATCCTACAAACTATCATAAAATTAACATGAAATCATGAAATTTCATTCCAATCCGTTCAGTAGTTTTCGCGTGATGCGCGCACAGGCAGACAGACAAACAGACAAAGAATTCAAAAAAATTAGTTTTGGGCTCGGTATCGATAATAAAGCATCCTCCGACTAAGACTTCACATCACACTATCACACTAATCACACTAATATTATAAAGCCGAAAGTTTGTATGTGTGTGTGTGTGTGTGTGTATGTGTGTTACTCTTTCACGCAAAAACTACTGGACTGATTTGGCTGAAATTTAAAATGGAGATAGATTATACCTTGGATTAAAACATAGGCTACTTTTTATCCCGGAAAATCAAAGAGTTCCCGCGGGAATAAAAAAACCTTAATCCACGCGGACGAAGTCGCGGGCATCAGCTAGTTCAAAATATATTTAATGTACAAAATTCATATAGATAGATAACTTTATAAACTATTTTGGAAATTTTATTTTTTTTAACTTACAGAGAAAGGGATCCAGAATGGAGGCACGGGAATTTGGTAAGATATATTGTCTTAAACTTCTTTCAGTAATACATGATGAATGAATGATGATGACGACCTCGCTGGCGCAGTGGTGTGCGCTGTGGTCTTATAACTGGGAGGTCTCGGGTTCGATTCCCGGCGGGGGCAATTTATAATTTCTAAATTGTCTCTGGTCTGGTCTGGTGGGAGGCTTAGGTCATGGCTAGTTACCACCCTACCGTCAAAGACGTGCCGCCAAGCAATTTAGCGTTCCGGCACGATGGCGTGTAGAAACCGATTAGGGGTATGGGTTGAGTTTACACTGCTATACCCCTTCCAAGTTAGCCCGCTACCATCTTAGACTGCATCATCACTTACCATCAGGTGAGATCGCAGTCAAGGGCTATCTTGTCATCGAATAAAAAAAAAAATGATGAATGATGATATGATGACGTATCATTATATCATCATTAAGCTATCAAAGTATCTATAGAGTCTCTGACTTAGCTCAGACTCAAGATAGAGGTTAAAACGAGACACAAATATGCTCTGACATAAATCTGTCTCGTTTTAACTCTGTCTTGAGTCCGAGCTGAGCGAGAGTGTGGTCTAAAGATTTCAGCCTGAGACTTTATCTTTAATTTTTTATAGTTCTTGAAATTCACGAGGGCGCGTGAGCTTTACTTGTGGTTACGTCGTGTACATGCATATTGCGTAAGTGTGCCTATCAGGAGCCTAGGTGGGAGCGGTCAGGCGCGAGCAAGCCCTCGCTCACACTTTTTTTTTTTTTTTATTATTTTTTGTTTTTAAAGAATAGTAGTCAATCGGAAGTTGACTAATACCCTCCTATCCCCTCCAAATAAGCGGAAAGCTTGTGTTAGGAGTGGGTACGACAATAGTGCAACGGGTGGGATTCGAACCTGCGACCTTACAGTTTTCAGTCCGCACCTTTAACCGTTGGGCTATTGAGGCTTAAACACTTGTACAGATACGACACACACACAACCATGAGCCACGCGCCCTCGTGAATAGAATAGAATATTTATAGAGTGCATTAATTAGTAAAGGTCTATACAGCAAACAGTTTGCCCCTTCACAGGACATAACAGCGGAGAGGGTGGTTGCTTGGGGCGCGGGGGAGGAGGAGGCCAACTGGTCGCGCGACCAGTCCGACGACGAGTGGGCCGACCCGCCCGCCGACATCGGGTCTTTCCTGCGCACCAAACTACGGGTCGATGGTGATAATAGTGGAGGTTAGTAAATGCTCGACCAGTTGAGCAACTTGTTGGTCGATTAATCTCCTGGCCCATCCGTCGAAATTGGGTTATATTTGCGCACCAAACTACGGGTCGATGGTGAATTGGAGGTTAGTAATACCTCGACCAGTTGAGCAACTTGTTGGTCGATTAGTCTGCTGGCCCGTCCGTCGAAATTGGGTTATGTTTGCGCACCAAACTACGCCTCGATGGTGATAATAGTGGAGGTAAGTAAATGCTCGACCAGTTGAGCAACTTGTTGGTCGAATAGTCTGCTGGCCCATCCGTCGACATTGGGTTATTCTTGCGCACTAAACTACGGGTCGATGGTGATAATAGTGCAGGTTAGTAAATGCTAGACAAGTAGAGCAACTTGTTGGTCGATTAGTCTGCTGGCCCATCCGTTGAATTTGGCTTATTCTTGTGCACCAAACTACCGGTCGATGGTGATAATAGTGGAGTTAAGTAAATGCTCGACCAGTTGAGCAACTTGTTGGTCGAATAGTCTGCTGGCCCCTCCGTCGACATTGGGTTACTCCTGCACACCAAACTATGAGTCGATGGTGATAATAGTGGAGGTTAGTAAATGCTCGACAAGTTGAGCAACTTGTTGGTCGATTAGTCTGCTGGCCCATCCGTCGAAATTGGGTTATTCTTGTGCACCAAACTACCGGTCGATGGTGATAATAGTGGAAGATAGTAAATGCTCGACAAGTTGAGCAACTTGTTGGTCGATTAATCTCCAGCTTACCCCGATATCAGATCTGAGCACGCATTGATGATGATAATGGCACGGGCGGTATGATAAGTTAACAAACTTTTGACCAACTTGTTGGACGATTGGTCCACTGTCTGGTGGACCAATCCAACAGAATCCAATGGTGGTGGATTGGTTTTGTCTTGTGAAAGGCTTTGTGGCCGTAGCTATTTACCTTTATCTAAATATATAAAAGGCAAAGGTGACTGACTGACTGACTGGCTGACTGATCTATTAACGCACAGCTCTAAACACTGGACCGATCGAGCTGAAATTTGGCATACAGGTAGCTGTTAGGACGTAGGCATCCGCTAAGAAAGGATTTTGGAAAACTTCAACCCCAAGAGGGTTAAATAGGAGTTTAAAAAATCGAACCTAACGTGAGCGAAGCCGCGGGTTAAAGCTAGTTTTGATATAAATATAAATGCGTGTCGTCCTTCCAGACGAGGAGTCGGACGGCAGCGCGAGCGGCGCGCCGGCGCAGGCCTCGTCCTCGTCGTCCAACACCAGCACCGCGCACATCGACTACATCAAACGTATGTACTGCCCGCCCGTTGCAAGATGGCCGTCCGTCAATAATGACGTCATACTGTTGACAATTTTTTCTTTTATCATGAAATCAAGATCAAAATTTATTTATTTCATGTAGGGGGCCGTTCAAATATTACGTAAGCAGATTTATTACAATTATTTACCCCCTCATCCCCCTTGTCAGCAAAGTAAGCAAAGCTCTTACCCCCTCCCCCCATGCTTACGTAAACATTTTTCAATTACAAATTTATTTTTTTTATATTATAATAAAATTGTAATATTATAATTTATTTATATCATTATTTGCGGGAATTCCCGAAAGTGCGTTTCGTTTTCAAGCATAGACAATGTGAGTGTGAAAAGAGCAACTGCTGAGTTTCTTGCCGACTCTTCTCAGCACAATCTGCATTCCGAACCGGTGGTAGATTCATGACGTGTCATAAGAGCTACAAGTTGGCCTACATGAAATAAATAAATTTTGATTTTGATTATGTTATTTGTTAATTGTCTGCAGCCGGCAAGCACGGCGTGCAGGACCCGCGGTTCCTGGACGTCATAAAGCTGAACGACTACCTGCAGCACGGCCGCCGCCCGCAGTTCTGGGAGGAGAACTACGTCAAACGGGTATGTGACTGACTAAAAAAGTGACTGACTCACTGACCTGTATCTTTAATCTATGATTAACAATGGACAGGCTGTTCTGATTTTTTTTTTTGGACCTGCTTGATTGGCGCCATTTTGAATTTGGTTGACGCCATCTTGGCGTCGGAAGCATAGACATTAGTGTCTCTGGAACTAATAATATTGCGAATGGCGCACCAACCTCTATAATTTTTTTTTTTAATATGAATAGCGGGCTAACGCTGGCGGGTCACCTGATGTAAAGTGATTACCGCCGCTCATGAACACTTATAGTACCAGAGGCACCACCAATGCGTTGCCGGCTTTTCAGGAACTTATTGGTTCGCCCCTTGAATAACCCCATATTGTAATTATACATAATTTCATAACCAACCTCTTTATTTAGGTCGGTTTATAGAATTCGGTGCGCCATTTGCAATATTATTAGTTCCAGAGACAATCGTATGTCAAATGTGGCGCTTCAAAATGAAGTTATCATTTGTATAAGGTCAGCCAATCCACTGTTAATTATAGATTAAATATATAATATCAGTGAATTGAATCGAGTTTCCATCGAGTTAACAATGGGATAACTGATGGCAAACATCTCGACCGAAATCGGCCACGGTGACCACAATCTCCATAAAGATAAGTTATCTGCGCGGTAGATATTATAGTGCACAAGTATGTGCGCAAACAGGCACGCTCTCTATTCCCTCACTCTCGTAGTGCGATGGGATGAAATAAGATTCGACTGGAGAGAGGTCAGGCGCAGGATCGACAGCTTTAAAAGCTCTCCAGCAGGCAATGGTTGCCTGGTAGAGATTGTTTTGTAGCAATAAGGCCGCCTTTGCATGCGTAGTTTTAAGTTTTATTTATTTTTGTTTCTATCTTGTGTGCAATAAAGTTTTTATCTATCTATCTATCTCTCCGAGGCACGGGGTGACGCACCGCCGACTTCCTAACTCCGGACTAGTATTGATAATTTCTCTTTGTCCAGACGCGGGAATCGAACCCGAGACGTCGTTATCCGTAGTCGAACTTGCTAACTACAGACCAACGAGGCAGTTTTGCATTATATTCCTTTAGTGTTAGCGTGATTTTAGAACGTACAGCGCCATCTAGCGGCAGTTTGTGGAAACTTGGTTCTGATGCAGGTGATGGAGGCGGTGCGGGTGAAGGAGCTGGAGATGAAGCAGGCGGCGGAGATCCTCGGCGTGAGCTACGGCACGCTGTACGGCCGGTACCGCGACGTGTACGGGTGCATCAACCGGCCCTACAGGTGACTGCCGATTTAACTACCCACACAAGGGAAATGACGCCATTTGATAACTAATAAAAGTACATTATGGTACAAGTGTGAAACATTGGTAATTACCGCCGAGGCGCTATTGAGACCCGAGCCGTTAGGTGAGGGTCTTAAGGTAGCCGAGGACGGTAATCATCAATACACACGTGTATCATATGACGTTTTTCAACACACTTGTGAAGAAAATAATACTAAAATAGTACATTATGGTACAAAACAGTGAAAACGAGTTGTGAAAATTTTTTCGCAATGGCGGGAAAAATTAATTAGTTTTCTGGAATGCGCGCGCATCTTTCAATGGCGATCGGCCATAGACTAAAAGAATGAGGTTTCTTGTTTTGGCTTTTCGCGGATAGCGTTTTAGCCACGTACAAAATAGGGAATTTCAAGTTTTCTTTATTACAGAAAAATCAAAGTTATATTTGAGTGAAAGTTTAATTTATGAAATACGTACAAGTTGAAATTATCTATTTAAATACAAAGTTGCATGAAATGAGCAAGCAATAGGTACATTAATTTATTTGTACTATTGAACACGACCTTTTTTGTATAGAAACTTTTTTAGGAACAAAGCAACTCAACCAATACAATTTAAAAAAAACTATAACTCACTTGTGAATAATAGTAATGAAAAAGTTACAGTTTGATTATAGGTGTCATTATGTGCCTAATTGCGGTGAAATTGGAGCCACTTTATGAGCAAATGTGTTGAAAACGACATTTTCAGCTCACTAACTATAAAATTTGCTATCTAAAACCAGTGTTAAACTTTTCTTGAGACAACACTTTCTCACTGAAAGGCTATCTTTACCTAGATAGGTTCTAAGATATAGATATATCTTATTTCATTGATGGACGTACAAGGACGCACACTGGTCGAAATCCGTTTGACGAATGGGCGTTTCAGTGTCAAGTGCTTTGATTTGCGTAGATTATGACGTCATGTTGTACTGTGACAGGACGGCGCGCGAGTTCTGGCAGGCGAAGGGCCCGTCGGGCGTGCTGGAGCGGCTGCAACGCGGCGACCTGGGCATCGAGGCGGCCGCGCTCGCGCTGGGCGTCATGCCCGCCAACCTCGCCGCCTACGTCGCCGACGCGGCCGATAAGGGTAATATAACAATTTTGGAGTACCTCGAGGCAGGTCACTCGGGCCCTTACTATTTATTGTTTACATCAATGACCTTAACTCCTGACAAAGCATTTTATATCATTCTATATGACGACATTTCGTTTATTGTGACATCTTCCTATAAACGGGCGTTCGCGCTGGGCGTCATGCCCGCCAACCTCGCCGCCTACGTCGCCGACGCGGCCGATAAGGGTAACTAATTGGGTGTACCTCAAGGCAGGTCACTCGGCCCCTTACTATTTATCGTTTACATTAATGACCTTCTAGGAATAACTCTTGCAAATGCATCTTATATGATGACATTTTCCTATAAACCGGCGCTCGCACTGGCCGTCATGCCCGCCAACCTCGCCGCCTACGTCGCCGACGCGGCCGATAAGGGTAATTATTTTGGAGTACCTCAAGGCAGGTCACTTGACCCCTTACTATTTATAGTTTACATCGATGACCTTAACTCCTGAGAAATGCAACTTATATGACAACATTTCGCTATTTGTGACATTCCTATAAGGCAGTATTCGCGCTGGCCGTCACGTCTGCTAATCTCGTCGTCTGAATCGCCGACGCGGCTGATAAGGGTAATAATTTTGGAGTACCTCAAGGCAGGTCACTCGGTCCCTTGCTTTTCATTGTTTACATTAGTGACCTTCCAGATATAATAGACAAATGTATCATATATGACGACATTTCGTTTATTGTGACATTTTCTTATAAACCGGCGCTCGCGCTGGGTATCATGCTCACCAACCTTGCCGCCTACGTCTCCGACGTGGCTGAGAAGGGTAATAATTTTGGAGTACCTTAAGGTAGGTCACTTGGCTCCATACTGTTTATTTATTACATCAATGACCTTAACTCCTAACAAATGCATCTTATAGGACGATATTGTGCTTATTTTGACATATTCCTGTAATGATATACAATATAATAGGGCATAGCAAAATAATTTTGGAGTACCTCAAGGCACCCTGTTCGGCCCTTTACTGTTTATCGTTTACATGAATGACCTTCTAGGAATAACTCTTGCAAATGCATCTTATATGACGACATTTCGCTTCAGAGTTACAAAAAACATCTACACTAAAAAATCTACAATCCTAGATGGAGTTATTACCTTAAGTCAGGCATTGCAATTCGGCAAGCAAGAAGGCATCTCTCAAGATGCTAAGGACCCTAACTGAAGTTGCCTCCACCTATTCCCCTCACAGCGACTTCTTTCCACACATCTAAATGGAGAATATAAGTCAAGTTCAGCTTGGAAAATATATAAAATAAATTATACCTGTTTGCTTTGTAGATTTCGAGGCACCGATAGAGGTCGACCCTAACGTCAAGCTGCGAGGGCGTCCCTTCGGCTCCACCAATGCTGCCAGCGCGTGCTCCACGCCCAAACCTAACCGGAAACAGGATAAGGTGACTAACAATAACCTTAGGCCGATTATTTTACCTGATGGGAGGCTTTGGTCGTAGCTAGTTACCACCCTACCGTCAAAGGCGCCGTCCTGTTGTCATCGCTCGTGCGATGATGCGTGCGTCCGACGAAAATGATCGCGCGTCCGTGCGTTCAAACAAACTGTGTTCTACTGAATGTCCTATTGAAGATCGCGCGATCATGCGATGCGTTCATATCACACTATCACACTAATAATATTATAAAGGCGAAAGTTTGTATGTGTGTGTGTGTATGTTTGTTACTCTTTCACGCAAAAACTACTGAACGGATTTAGCTGAAATTTGGAATGGAGATAGTTCATACCCTGGATTAAAACATAGGCTACATTTTATCCCGGAAAATGAAAGAGTTCCCGCGGGAATCAACAACCTTAATCCACGCGAACGAAGTCGCGGGCATCATCTAGTTGTCTAGTATTCGTCGCGCGACCCGATGGTCGCGTACGTCGATACGTACATATGCATCAACGCGCATATGCGATCAAACATACTGATATCCTAATGGCGCTCGCGCGACCACGTGGGGAAGAGGAGCGTAGAAGGGGGGTACCGCGGTTGTTTTTTCTTTTTTTAATGCTGTTTACGATTAAAGAAATATTGCCCGACAGCAAAAACTGTGCATCTCTGTTAAGAGCCATTTCGAGTGTGAGCGCATCGCTCCAAAATAGGACACACAATTTCTTATCGCGCGACCAGTTTCATCGCACGATGAAATCGCATCGCATCATCGCGCGAGCGATGACAATAGGACGGCACCAAAGACGTGCCGCCAAGCGATTTAGCGTTCCGGTACGATGGCCTGTAGAAACAGATTAGGGGTATGGGTAGAATGTACACTGCCATACTCCTTCCAAGTTAGCCCCGCTACTATCTTAGACTGCATCGTCACTTACCATCAGGTAAATAAAAAAAGATTGAAAATTACAGATGTACTTTATTTTGTTATTTCAGACGAGTAAGAAAGTGATAGTGGGCAGTTTAACGGACGAAGACCCGATCCCCGCCAGCGTGATCACTACCCAGGAGAAGGCGCTGACATCACAACCCGCGTCTAGTGAGTTCCCCTACTTTTTAAATTCTGCTTCACGCCCATTCCCACCAACAACTTTCGGACTTCCTTGAGTTAAAAATTAAACAAAAAAATGTTAGAATTATTTTGCTGTAATCCGCCAACAGAAAAAATCTGTATGGTCAAACATGCAATTATAAGCTAAGCACCGCTTACCTCCCCAACCAAGCAATAAAGCAAAGTTCCCAAGCAAGCAATGCCACCACCACTCACATGCACCACCACACGAGACTTTTATACTACTCTCGACGCACGTTTCGCCCCGACACCGGAGCATCCTCAGGAGATATCGACTTTACAATGCTGTATTGTCTAGTGATGAATTGCATGTTTGACCATACAGATTTTTTCTGTTGGCGGATTACAGCAAAATAATTCTAACATTTTTTTTGTTAATCATGAACTTCCGCAAAGTAACGCCTGATTCTATCCAATATTTAAAAATTAAAAAAAAATTAAAAGTAAGGATACAGAGTGACAAAATCTTTCCTTAGCAGATGCCTATTTCATATTAGCTATCGGTATGCCTTTCAGCCAGATCCGTCCAGTGGTTTGAGCTGTGCGTTGATAAACCACTCACTCACTCACCTTTTCTTTTTATATATTTAGATTAGAATTAGAATAAGGAATTATTCTTATTTAATTTAACTAGCTTTTGCCCCCGGACTTCGTCCGCGTGGAATTAGATTTTGGGGTGGAATTTTCAAAAACTGTGACACACGTACTTCTTTCTTTATTTTTAACTGAAAGCTCAAATACCAACTTTGATGGAAACAGCTTGAAAAATGACGGAGTTTCATATAAACTTCCATCCCCTATTTAAACCCCTTAGGGGTGGAATTTCCAATAATCCTTTCTTAGTGTGCGCCTACATCATAAAAGGAACCAACTGTAAAAATTTCAAGTTTCTAACTCCAGTAGTTTAGGCTGTGCGTTGATATCTCAGTCAGTCAATCAGTCAGTCAGGACTTTGAATTTTATATAATATACAGATAATTAATAATCTCTACCAACGGAAATGGGTCTGCTCTGACTGCCCGTCTTGACATGCGTTGGATTGGTGTACCTACGTATGCATCTTTGCATTTTTGAAGCTTTATTGTGGAAGCACTGTATATACAGGGTGTCCCACGGCTATGCCACATGGAGGGGAAGTACCTTAAATATTGTAGATGGAACATTTTACTGAAAGAAGACTTCATTTTAATTTAAAAAACAATTTAAACTGCATTCATAGATTTTTAAATAATTGCCTGGTTGAACAGGGACTCGAACCCGCTATACGAGAAAAAAAATTAACCTGTGTCTTTATCATACCGATCGGAAGGCTTCGTCATAAGGATTATTTTTTGTTAAATAACATAGCATGAGAAATAAAAGGAAGACCACGAATTTTAGCCTTTGATGTAAAATTTTGTTCAGAAAAATGAAAAGCTGACATTGGCGTATCGACATACAACTGACATGAACTATTACTAATGAGTACCCACCTGAGAAGTACGCATCATTTCCCGATCCTTACTATCCTTACTTATATTACTTATAAATGCGAAAGTGTGTTTGTTTGTTGATTTATTGGTTTGTCCTTCAATCCCGCTGCAATTCGTAGCTCTGTTGCAGCGGGATTGAATGTCAGTTGTATGTCGATTTCATTTTTCTGAACAAAATTTTACATCAAAGGCTAAAATTCATGGTCTTCCTTTTATTTTTCATGCTATGTTATTTAACAAAAAATAATCCTTATGATGAAGCCTTCCGATCGGTATGATAAAGATACAGGTTAATTTTTTTTCTCGTATAGCGGGTTCGAGTCCCGGTTCAACCAGGCAATTATTTAAAAATCTATGAATGCAGTTTAAATTGTTTTTTAAATTAAAATGAAGTCTTCTTTCAGTAAAATGTTCCATCTACAATATTTAAGGTACTTCCCCTCCATGTGGCATAGCCGTGGGACACCCTGTATAGCATAGCTTTCATTGACTATTGTAAATTTTTTTTTTTTTTGAAAAGAGCAACCGCCGACTTTCTTGCTGGCTCTTCTCGGCAGGAAAGGCATTCCGAACCAGTGGTAGATTCATTGACGATTCAAAAGTGCTTGTAAAAGTTTATTTGAATAAAAAATATTTCTATTCTATTCTATCTTATTCTATTCCAGGTGGCAAATGGCCCTCGATCCGCGTGGCGTCGCTGGACTCTCTCCGCGGCACCGAGCAGCCGTCTCCGCCGCCCCCCGGCCCGCCCTCGCCCGCCGCCTCGCCCTCGCCCTCGCAGCTCATGCGCACCCGCCCCGACCTCACCATCGTCGCCGCCAAGAACGCGCGCGCCGACTCGTGACACAAGCACTAACTCGCCACGCCGTCGACTGCAGTGTGACACACACTGTGACATCACAAACACGCTATATGACACAATGTACCCGACTCGTGACACAAGCAGTAACTCGCCACACGCGCTGCGACGCCGTAGACACAAGTGTGACACACATGACATCACCGACACGCTATATGACACAATGTACCCGACTCGTGACACAAGCAGTAACTCGCCACGCGCGCCGCGACGCCGTCGACACACGCAGTGTGACAAGTGTGTCACTGGCATTATAAACACTATACGACACAATGTTTCCGACTCGTGACACAATCAGTAACTTGGCATACACGCCGTGACGCCGTCAACACTCGTAGTGTGACACACATTACGACATCACAAACACCGGCAGTAGCGTGCATACAGTGTAGGCATTAAGCGGGCAGATGTAAATCTCCAGTACGAATTATAAAAACTTAAAGATGGGCTTTTTATAATTTGTACAATGCCTATCCTTAAGTTTTTTATAACTCGTACTGGACATTTTTTCCATTTTATATCATCTGCCTACTCTGTTGTACATCCTGTGCACGCCACTGTGAAATACGCTATATGACACAATGTTTCCGACTCGTGACACAAGCAGTGTGAAACAATATTTCCGGCTCATGTTACAAGTGTGACATGCACTATGACATCACAAGCACGCTATGTGACACAATGTTTCCGACTCGTGACACAAGTGTGACATACACTGACGCAACAAACAAGCAGTTGGACACAATATTACCAACTCGTCACACAAGCAATGATGTATGACAAGCTATGATGTCACAACTCATACGATATTTATAAGGTTCGTGACAATGACGTGTAACATGCACTATGAAGTCATACACCCACATTATTGCACATGTCACATGCTACGTATCGTCGTAAACATTGTATTGTAATAATGGCACAATGTGTCGACTCGTGACACACATGAATAATGTGTGACACTGGCCTGACTGACACTATGACGTCATAAGTAAACAAACGTCTCGGCTTCAAAATCTAAATATGTTGAAATGCTGCAAGCATATAACATGGCACTTCAAACCGATTTCAGATGCATACTTGTGACACAAGCAATAACGTGTGACACTATGACGTCACAAATACGTGATGTGACAACTTCCACGATACACCTACCTGTATACATTCAACCATGATTAAACCGCGCGGTTTTGGAACCGCGCGTTTTCAATATTGTCTGTATTGACCCTTAAATGAAAGACAAGTTGCGACTTTGACGCCTAGTAAAATTTTATTTTGAAAAAAAAAAAAAAAACAGTTTCGCGAAACTAATTTTCATACTATCCATGTAAATATTACATTATATATAATATAGCTGACCAAATTGTAATATAAAATTAATATACTGTATGTATGTTGTGTATATTATAAATAGTTGACAGTGTTTAATATATACATCAAATAATAATGTATATTAAATACTGACAGTATATGTAAAATCTCCGAATTTCATATGATTCCTAATTAACGAATATCGTCAGTTGAATATAATATTATGAATTATATGAAGAAATTATATTTTTACCTATTCGATATTTATTATGTGGTGTTTGTCTTAAAAAAAAAAATTTAGAAATTTTCAACACGTGGGGGTGTTGAAAATTTTTAATTTTTTTTTTAACCCATAAGTGGTAAAGTACGCGGAGCGCTGTCATGTCACTTGTATCACATGCATACATGTATTTTTACCCAAAGGAGGGTAATATATGTATTAACTAGCTTTTGCCCCCGCGACTTCGTCCGCGTGGAATTAGATTTTGGGGTGGAATTTTCAAAAACTGTGACACACGTACTTTTTTATTTTTAACTGAAAGCTCAAATACCAACTTTGATGGAAACAGCTTGAAAAATGACGGAGTTTCATATAAACTTCCATCCCCTATTTGAACCCCTTAGGGGTGGAATTTCCAATAATCCTTTCTTAGTGTGCGCCTACGTCATAAAAGGAACCAACTGTAAAAATTTCAAGTTTCTAACTTCAGTAGTTTAGGCTGTGCGTTGATATCTCAGTCAGTCAATCAGTCAGTCAGGACTTTGAATTTTATATATATAGATCTGTATGCATGTATGTATGTGGCGCTCTGGTGACCAAACGCGTGGGTCGATTTTGATGATTCCTACGTGAAACGGTTTGCGTTAATCTTGGGAGTGTCACTAAAGACATAACAGTAATCAAAATTCAATATGGCGACCACCAGACGCCATATTGTGAAAAAAAAAATGAAAGTCTATGTTCACAATCATTGTTAGGTTTCTCTTGTCATTTTTCATTTTGAATGACTATTTACGATGTATGACAATTTAAAGTTGTAAATTTTCAGTTGATCCTTTAAAGCAGTCGAGTTTTTTATTCTTTTAATTGCTTGTTGACGGTTGATTTCCCGCGACAATTTTTTCACAATTTTTTGATTAGACCTACAATTTTGCGAGTCTAATAGACCTACAATTATGCTTTTTTTTTTCCTTGGATCCACTATTAATACTTATTACATCAAAAAGTCAATTTTGATTTTTTGCAATTACCTCTTTGTTCTATTGGATGAGCGATTTGTTGTCTTAAGTTTTTAACAAATTGTGACAAAAGTTATAAATTGTTAATGATGTTATACAACTTCATGCAACAAAATCTTATATAGCTTCATGCAACAAAATATTATACAACTTCATGAAATAAAATGTTATACAACTAATTACAACATGATCTAACAAATTATGACTGTTGTTGTATAACATGATCCGAGCGACTATCACGTCGATCCGTTGCTTTGTTGCGGCGTGATTGAAGGACAAACCAACAAACAAACACACTTTCCCATTTTAAATTAGTAAGGATTTCGATTGTGATTAATGAATATCCATGTTTTGCCAACAGTCAAAATCCTTTATACAATACTTCGTTTGAAAACTCTAGCTTTCTAGAGAGAGATAGACAAAAAGAGGGAGAAAGAAGTTCCGCGTGTGACAGTGACATTTACGCAAAGTTTACTTCACCAGATAAATATAATTAAGTATATATAGAACGATTCCATTTTTATTTCATATAAATAAAGAGCGATATTTTTAGTATATAGAGTACCTATGTAAAGAAAAAATACATTAATGTAAAAGAAAAATATATGAAAAAAAGTGTATAATAATATTACTTGTATGTAAGCGTATTTTAGTTTTACAGATGTGTTTTTAATTGATAATTATTATATTATATTATTATTGTAATATTATTAATTATTATGATAAGCTTAGTTATATATGATTGTCAAATCTATGGAAACCGCGAGTTAGTTAGCTGTTAATTAGGCGCCGTGTCCACTGCTGACGTTCTGGAGTTCTAAGTTCGCACTTCCGATTTCGGTTATTAGGCTGTTTATTGTTATACTAGCGGTTACTCGCGGCTTCGTCCGCGTGGATTTAGTTTTGGAGACCGCCTTCGACCACCGACTCACCGCATCGCATTGTTCGCCCGCGCTATTTTTTCTTTTTGCTCGGCTTCTAAGAGTCGTACCGAGATTTTGAATAGCCTATAACCTTCCTCAATAGTTGGGTTATCAGATACAAAAAAAATTCAAATCCGACTGGTAGTTCTAGAGATTAGCGCGTTAAAAAAAACAATCTCTTGCACTTTATTATATTAGTATAGATTTAATTTCGAAAAAAAGTAATGTTACCTAGTAATGTATCTTTTTTCAAAATACATTCTAGCTTTACAGGAAAAAATCTTAATTCGCTAGTGTACCTAACCTTGAATCTAAAAAAAACGATAGTTTTTTTTAAATTAAGATTAAGATATTGAAAAGCAAATACGGTGTACGATAGTACACCGTATTTGCTTTTCAATATCTTAGTCTTAAACATGAATAATATAAAAAAACTTAAATAAAAAAACAAATAATGTTGAAAAAAATCGCCGTTTCATGTATGAAAACTTATATATCGCACACATAAATCAAAAGACGGACAACTCAAATAAGGTCTCTGCCTGGGACGAAAAAAGTCCTGAATATTTTGTTTGTAAAGTTATTTAATATTTAACTCGATTTTATTTTAGGTCACATATTTATGACATAAAATAAAATTGAGTTACATAACTTTATGTGTGCAATATTTGAAAATTAACAGAAGACTTTTTTTTAAAAAACTAAGATTTTTTATTTAGAAAACATTAAGTACATTTTTTATTGCAAAAATCGGAATTTTTGCTATGAAACAGTGTTACAAAAAACGGGCGATTTCCTAGATAAATCTTTTTTATATTTTCAACACAAAAATAACAACGATTTGTGTTGAACACAACAAATCACAAAAAAATTAATACACTCACCAAAAAAACAAAAAAGGTTTTTGACGAATAAATGTTTTAAAAGTCGTAGAACAAATCGCTGCTTCAGAACTAAAGAGCCACATCTCAAAATCAAATTTTTTTTTCACGAGAGCAGATTGAATTTTTTTTTTTTTCTTTTTTGGCTCTCCAACTTACATACAATGTATGATAATGCTAAAAGGACGTACGCGTAAATTATTATGATTTAAAGGCCGATTTTGACGAATATCTTATCTTCAAAAAGTGAATTTGGAAAATTTTGAGATGTGGCCCTTTAATTCTAAAGCAGTGAAATGTTCAGCGTGATGTACAGACCTTAACTATAGAATGTTGTTGGTATCTTAAAGTTATCCATGTATACTTGATCGCGGGACTCAGAACTCTGAACTCCATGACCGTCGACTGTGGAACATCGCCTTAATGTAGATATAATGAAATATATTGTTCCTCTCACTTTATTGTCCAACGTAGGTTTTCTAAAAATTAGTTTTTTTTAATACTCAAGGGTATTTCTATTTTATTTGTGAATTTTAAATAATTTACATGATTTTTGGAATAAGAAATTCGCTATATTGCCACCAAAAAGGATGTAAATAAAAAAAATACAAAATAATATGCATTGCGAAATTTATTTAATTATTGTATTAACATAATTAATTAGAAATAATTTTAATCTGGCTGAATTTAGTTTTTATTTATTATTATATAGTAACATTTTCGTTTTTATAATGTATTTTAGACTAAAACTTGGATTATTTAGTTTTAGATTTTGTATAGTATTAATGAATTGTTTTTTTTTTGTGACATTTATTCGAAAATCAGTGAATGAATTAAAAAATAACAGTAAGTTTAGAAAGTAAAATAAAAAGAGATTCTTTACAACTATAAGTTAAAGTTCGAGGCAATTTTATTTTAAGTGTTTTTTTTTTTATTATTAATTAATTATTCGAATTGTTTTAATGTTTCTCAAGAAAAATTTACTTACGACGTGCTTTTTTATTTTTATAAATTTCAAAATAATGCAAACCGTCCAAATATTGGTTTGTAGGTTTTTTTTTGTTTTTTTTTTTTCATATATTTAATGATTTTGCGCAAATTGATGCCGATTCGGGCGAAATAAGACTAAAAGTACTTGTCTTTTTCTTTTATATGAAAAAAGAAAGAGATGCTCTGTAGTTCCGAATTGTTACTTTAAGTGTGAGCGAGAGCTTGCTCGCGCCTGACCGCTTCCACCTAGGCTCCTGACACGCACGCACACTTACGCAATGTGCATGTACACGACGTAACCACAAGTAAAGCTCACGCGCCCTCGCTCAAGAACTTAAATTTATAAATATTGTCTTGTTTCACCCAAATCGGTACAATGTCCCACCCATCTAAATTAATTAAAAAAAAGTGTATATAAATTAATTAATTATTATACATATTATAAAATAATTATATTACACATAATGATATAATTATATTTTATACTCTGTCCAACTTCAATTGGATGTCTCGTACCAAATTTTCATTGTATAATAATTTATTGGTTAAGTTAATTATAATAATTAATATGTTTCTTTATAGTTATTAATTATTATTGGCTCTTATTGTTGACTCATAGATTAAATAATTGATAATTGTTTATTTATTAGTGACTTGTGTTCTTATCACCGGGATGAAAATCCTATTTCATCCCAGGCCAAAACTTCTAGATCTTCGCGGATACATAGTTATAACAAGAGATTATTAAGACAAAATAGATTGCTAGCTGTTTACATAAATTAAGCCAACAATGTTCTAAATGAAGTTACTACACTTATGCAAGTTATATTTTATTATAGAAATCGACGAAACGTTGTTTTTTATCTTATTTATTAACTTTTATATAAAACCATACAAAAAGAAAGAATGTTTTAAGCATCGAAATACAAGGCTTAGAAGCGCAATATCGATGCAGTGATACGCCATTTTTATTAAGCCCTCAAAGGCCGAGTACGCAATGAAACTTTGTTAAGTACGAAAAACTTTGTTAGAAACTTCCGTTCTAAGCGGTTATAGTTCGATGGTTTTAAGTTGTTGAAGTTTGACGACCTCCCTGGCGCAGTGGTGAGCGCTGTGGTCTTATAACTGGGAGGTCTTGGGTTCGATTCCCGGCGGGGGCAATTTGGGAATTTATAACTTCTGAATTGTCTCTGGTCTGGTCTGGTGGGAGGCTTTGGCCGTGGCTAGTTACCACCCTACCGACAAAAACGTGCCGCCAAGCGATTTAGCGTTCCGGCACCATGGCGTGTAGAAACCGATTAGGGGTATGGGTTGAATAAACACTGCTATACCCCTTCCAAGTTAGCCCGCTACCATCTTAGACTGCATCGTCACTTACCATCAGGTGAGATCACAGTCAAGGGCTATCTTGTCATGGAATAAAAAAAAAAAAGTTAACACGTAGTTCTATTGAACTCCGATAAATGGCGTAACATCTGAAATACATAATTATATTAACTAGATATACGCGAGTTTTTCTAATTTATGACGTTAGCAATCCATATAAATTATAGCTATAGTTCTTGCAATTCACGAGGGCGCGTGGCTCATGGTTGTGTGCGTGTCGTATCTGTAAAAGTGTGAGCGAGAGCTTGCTCGCGCCTGACCGCTCCCACCTAGGCTCCTGACAGGCACGCACACTCACGCAATGTGAATGTACACGACGTAACCACAAGTAAAGCTCACGCGCCCTCGTCAATTGAAACAACTATAGAAACTAATCTCTTTGATATAACTTATTGAAATCGTCGATCTGTAATTCTATATCAAAATCTAGAAGGTTATTATTTAGTTTTTTGAATTTTTTTATTTTTGAGTATTATTTTTTTATCTGAATTAACATTAATTTCCTCGTAGAATATAACTTGGTTCTGAATTTGTATTATACGTTTTAATTTTTCAAAATTACGAAAAATAATGCTTTAAAAATACTAAAATTCATTTTTTTTTTATATATATCCAGTTTTTATTATGATTAAACTAGAGTTAATGTAACGCCAGCGGATCAAAATGAAAGGCAAAATTATCTCAATAATTATAAAAAATATATATGTATATGCAACGCTAATGTATGTAATTTTTTATTTTCATACTCTCTAGCGTTTTGATATAAAAAATACATTGTACATATTTACCAAAAAATAAATATAAAAAATAAAGTATGATACTTTTTTTTCGAAAATGCGATTGACACGTTCTTCGGGTATAACAGATTAAAAATATCATTTTATTTTTTTTATTTTACTAACCAACTTCCACAAAGGGAGGAGGTTCTCAATTCGTCGGAATCTTTTTTTTATTTTTTTTATTTATAATGTATGCTTCCCGATTACTCGAAGACGCCTGGACCGATTTGGAAAATTCCTTCTTTGTTTGAAAGGGTATACTTCCCAGGTGGTCCCATTGTCATCAGGTCAGGGTCTGATGATGGGATCCTGGAGAAATCGAGGGAACTCTTCAAATTTAACAGGCACAATTGGTATACTTTGTAGTGGCGTTTGAATTCGGTTTTGTTAAAATAATTTTTACGTTTATATTAAAGGATTAACCTAATTGAAATTGGATTATTATTACCTTAAAATCTATTCTGTTAAAAATGTCTTGAATCTTATGAATTCTCTGTTTAATATCCACTGGCGCTATACAAACTGCCTACATTAATAAATTGTTAGCTAAATTCTTTATCCACTCATTATTTTTAGAATGTCTATTAATTATTATTTAGGCAAACAAGCATTCTGTGCACTGACTAAACTAAAAAAAACTTTAAAATGCTTCACAAAAAGTCACACCTAATGCGCGCGTACGTGTGTAAGATTTGTATCGAGATGGTAGTATGGCGGAGCGTGCATATTGCACGTGTGGAGTGGTACATAGTTTCTGGTGTTAAAACTTTAATACGGGTACGCGCGCATTTTGTATCTATAAGCCATTTTATTTGCACTATGTATTGGAAAAAAACACTATGTAATGGCACCAAAATATATAATTTCATTCTAAATTAATTCTAAATGAATAATATATTTCGGTGTTCCGAAGCCATTTCCAAGTTTGATATAATCGATTAATCGTTTTAATTTGTTTACAAAAAAATTGTATTAAAGTTAATTTTATTACAATTGAACCAATTCGTAAACGAATTAATATGAAAAATTGGCTGAATTTCATTTAATATTTCCCGAAAATAACTATAAGTTTTTTTTTCTAATCAGTTTTTCTTTTTATGTTGTAATTGTTATTTTGTAAGGTTTATTTTTGAAAAAGATGAATTTGGTTTTTTAAAATGCATTAACAGCAATTTGTTTTTTAATGAACTTTGATTTATCAGAGTTTCTATACAATGTTTTTACTAAATATTGGTTTATATACCTACTCATGGACTAAAAAAATATCATTTTTATTTCTTATATATAATATACTTGTATGTTATTTATAATATACATACTGTTTTTGTTATATTTTTGTCAGTCCGGTTTGCTTATTTTGCATTATGTAACAAAATAATACTACTATCTGTTAGGCGAATTTAAAAATAAAAAATATAATCATTATAATATCGTTTTTTATTTTACTAGCTTTTCCCGCAACTGTGTCCGTGTATAGTTAGATTTGGAAGTCTGTCTTCTATACAAATAAATAAAATTGAAGTGTCTGTTAAGCTATTGCATAGCTTCTATCGCGGGCCTTGAGCGTGGAGACCGAATCCAGAAATTCCGTAACGAAAATAACCTGACACGGGACTCCTCTCACCGCTAGATGGCGTTGATAAAAAATGCTATGTAATAGCTTTACCGCTGCAGTCCCCGAGTGCCACACGTCTTTTTTTTTAATATCAAAAGAACAGCTTTTAACTAACTGCTTACGAAAGTAAATACGGTACTAATAACAAGCCAACAGTTTTTAAAATTTTTGTCTGACTGTCTGTTGCCGCTGATCTCGGGAACGGCTGGACCGATTTTGGCGGGACTTTCACTGGTAGACAGCTGATTACCGGGAGTAGTATAGGCTACTCTTTTATCTTACTTTCGAAAAAGGAGAAGGAGTTGTGTTTTTCCTTCTCTGTATATCGATATCTCCGTGATTTCTTAACCGATTTGCGTGAATCTCCCATAAAAATTTCGGGTTCTCAATCCTAAACTCTTCAATTCTGATGCTGCAGGGGTACTGCCCTCCTAAACTGTGGGGATTTTGGAACTGTCGATTATGAATAGTTATATTAGGTACGAAGTAAGGAGTAAATCGTTGAATTCCAGGACCTCAACTCCTCAATCCTGATGCTGCAGAGTTTCTTCCCACCTAAATTGTGGGGATTTAGGAACTGTCGATTGAGAATTGAAGAAGCCGGGCGTCCGCTAGTAGGAACTAAAAGAAAACCATCTTTTTCAGATACATTTATTTATTAATTATTTAATTAAGTATACAACGTGTATTGAAACTACGAAATACTGAAGGAGGTGAATGTACTCATGAAACTGAACAACTTTCCCCAAGGAACATAGGTCGAAATATGAAAAAAAAATGTTTACCTCCCATAGTAAATCAATCAGCTGATCGTCAATTTTGTATTGGAGATATTTAAATCAAGAGTGAATATGCATTCACTAGGCAAGCGCGTACCATCTTAGGCTGCATCTTTACTTACCATCAGATGAGATCGCAGTCTATAATATATTCTAGTCTATATATTAAAAAAAAAAAAAAAAACATTTTTTTCACATTTCGACCTATGTTCCTTGGGGAAAGTTGTTCAGCCTCATGAGCACATTCACCTCCTTCAGTATTATGTCGGAGTTTCAATACACGTCGTATAACGGCCGGTTCACATGAGCGTGTTGCTGTACCAGTGCTGGATGTACTCGCACTTGCGCTGCTCGCGGCGGCGGAAGTACTGCGGGTACTGCGCCTTCTCCAGCGGGTGCCAGTAGTCTAATACCCAGTCTGGAGGTTCCACGACTCGCGCGTACGCGGGGCCGCCCGCGATGCCGACTGAGTGCGCGACTACGATAGAACAGAATACATTTTTTTTTTTTTTTAATTCGATGACAATGATTGATAGCCCTTAGATAGATGATTCGATAGATGATTCGATAGCCCTTGACTGCGATCTCACCTGATGGTAAGTGACGATGCAGTCTAAGATGGTAGCGGGCTAACTCGGAAGGGATATAGCAGTGTAAATTCAACCCATACCCCTAATCGGTTTCTACACGCCATAGTGCCGGAACGCTAAATCGCTTGGCGGCACGTCTTTGACGGTTGGGTGGTAAATAGCCACGGCCAAAGCCTCCCACCAGACCAGATCAGAGACAATTTAAAAATTATAAATTCCTAAATTGTCCCCGCCGGGAATCGAACCCGAAACCTCCCAGTTATAAGACCACAGCGCTCACCACTGCGCCAGGGAGGTCGTCAAAAATATATAGACTACCTCTTGACTGCGATCACACCTTATGGTAACTGAAGATGCAGCCTAAGATGGAACGCGCTTGCCTAGAAAGTGCCTATTCACTCTTGATTTGAAGGTTTGAGGAGTTTTCTCGGTTGGAACAGCATGCCGAACCAGTGGTAGTATGTTTAGTATTTTTTTGTTGCTTTTTTTGCTCGATCTCTTTAATCAACAGAGCCACGGATCGACGTGCTTTCTGCATGAGTATAGTTGAGGCCCTGAAGAGTGCCAAAAGGTAACTTTTATCACTGAAAAACAGTGTCAATTAAGTGTGCATTAATTTTTAATTTAATAATTAATTAAGTAATTAATAACTATTAATTAATTATCAATATTATAAATGCGAAAGTTTGGATCTATGGATGGTTCAATGGATCTGCTTTACTGAATCACAAAGACTGAATTTGGCTGTTTAGCACAAAGATCTGGAATAAGACTAGGCTACATTTTATCCCAGAAAATAAGAGTTCCCACGGGAATTAAAAAGCTCACTAAGTCATGGGCATCAGCTAGTAATCTATACTAATATATAAAGCTGAAGAGTTTGTTTGTTTGAACGCGCTAATCTCAGGAACTACTGGTACGAATTGAAAAATTCTTTTTGTGTTGGATAGTCCATTTATCGAGGAAGGCTTTAGGCTATATAACATCACGCTGCGACCAATAGGAGCGAAGCATCAGTGAAAAATGTTGCAAAAACGGGGAAAATTGTCCATATTTAAAATAAGTATATTCTTTTAAAAACTTCTTAATCGCGATCGTGATAACAGAAATTGACGCGGGCGAAGTTGCGGGCAACAGCTAGTCTAAATATATAAAAGGAAAATGTGACTGACTGATCGACTGACTGATTGACTGACTGACTGATCTATCAACGCACAGCTCAAACCACTGGATGGATCAGGCATGCAGATTGGTATTATAAAATTCAACCCCTAGGGTAATAAAATAGGCGTTTGAAAAATCGAGAATAGCGTGAGCGAAGCCGCGGGAATAAGCTCGTTAATAAATAAAGATCATTCACATCTAGCGACTGGTATGGGATGGGAGATTTCGAAGAGCTCATTCTCCCCGACCCAGTACAGGCGGCGCTGCTCTTTGGGGTCGCTCTCGCACTTGTTCTTGTCGAAGCGAGCCCTCAGGAGCACCTGGTGGTACCTCACGACGAACCTGTGGAAGCATCAGGGTCCTGGCTGGAAATCAGCGCTGTATGCTCTACAAAGCGTACAGCATTTTGCTGAGTTGGGACCTTTTTTCCGGGTTGTGCCACACATGACTTAGTTGTTCCGGCGCTTCTTCTGCTTGACGCCTTTTGTCTTTAATGCTCAAGTGGTGGAGGCGCCGGGACAACCTAATCTAGGTAGGTATATGTATTGGTAGGTACACTTTATTTGTGTCTCAGTCATGTCTTAAAATGAGTAATTCGATGCCTTAACATGGGTAGCCTAAGTATGTCATGCTCGCTTAAACATTTCTGTGGTGGTGTCGTGTGGTGCGGGTTGTTACGTTCCCGCAAATATGGTTGAGCGAAGCAGCGGCTGGATCATGCGTCGTGCTCGTGAACGGGTGCCACCAACGGGAATGGGTCTGCTTTGTGTCTACCCATCTTAACGTGTGTTAGGTTGTGGTAGGTATGCATTTTTGAAACTTCTTTGTGGAAACACTGTGTGCATAGCATAGTTTTGCTAACCATTATAAAATTTTTTGGAAAGAGCAACTGCTGAGTTTCTTGCCGGCTCTTCTCAGCAGAGTCTGCATTCCGAACCGGTGGTAGATTTATGACGTGTCATAAGAGCTACAAGTTGGCCTACATGAAATAAATAAATTTTGATTTTGATTTTTTTGGGTGATGTGTGGCACAACTCATAAAATGAACGTTGGAAGTTTAGGTTAAAAATATGCTGAAGATGCTGCGATATCTCGCGGTCGCGGTTTAGCTCGCCACCTCGATGTCACCTCCATTTAAAACAAATGTATGCAAACAGACGAGCTCGACTGCGATGCCTTCGCTGTACCGCGATGTATCGCAGTGAAGTATCTTTCGACATGTTCGTGCTTATCCGGATCGCGAACGTTGGCGCAGATTCCTTTGTAAAACCGACACGACTCGGGCAACTCCCAACGCTTGCCTCAACGTTGGCGCCAATGCTATTTTCTAGATCCACACGTTGGACGAGTCTCGAGTGACATTGGGGCCACAACGTGTGGAGCCGGTGTAGACGTTACCTGGCCACATAGTAGCTCTCCACAGTCCTCATGGCTTTTTTGTAAAGAGTGCATACTTTTTGTGCGTGTGTCCTGAGTTCAGGTGCAAAAGCCATATTAATAAATAAATTGGAAAGTACTTGTTGTGGAAAAATCCCAAGAGAGAGAATAAATATATAATCGCTTCGTTTTAGAAAAATATGTCACATAAATTGACAAAGAGGTGTCAAATAAAAAGTAAAAAACAATAACTAGAAAGTTTTCAACCAGATGCATGACAAAATAGCCCTTGATTGACTGATTCCATGGTAGTATGTTGCCATGATAAATGAATCTCGCATCCGTCCATCCCGCAGCGGGTAGCAATAGATAAGCACTTCCTACCAGTGTTTCCACTTTAATAATTTCCTTTCCCCACGCCTCACTTCGAATTTCCCCTTCTCAGGGCTTTTTTCCCCTCAAAAATTTTTCTGCTGTAGTTTTTACTTTTGGCCCTAGTGTAGTAACTAAAAAAAGGTCTTTATCGAGTTTATTCTATAGCCTGCCCACGCCTCTGGTGATACTATACTATGATAATATTATTTTACACTAAATGCGTCAACAAAATCATCGACATTTGTCGACTTTGCACATCATTACTTTGATTGATGTAACTGCACATCACTAGCTGTCAATTTCCGAGCTCCGTAAATAAACAAAACTAGAAATATTTATTGTGACAGTTCTTTTATATGAAAAATGGATCGGTGGCTAATTAAAAATTCTGCTAGAAAATCGGTGAGTTTGTGCTTCCATTTTTATATTGGTCAGTACTTAATTTAATGCACAATGAAATCTAGGTTAGAATTTTAGGTTATGAAAAATGTTTTTATTTTTTAATGTAGCTAGCTTAGAATAATAACGCATAGAAACCTATTGCAAACACGAACAATTCGAAACTAAAACTAGTTGCGCCGTTTCATCCTTGACCTGTTAGTGCTCCATGTCCTGTCCATGTCACATTGTGTCAAACATAGCTCGCGAAAAACAATTAAAAATGACCGCTTGCGTAGTAAAGAAGTGTATTAACTCATCGGGAAAACCAAAAAGAAGTAGTAATATTGCCTTTCATTGACACGTAACTACTTACATTTTACTAAATAAACTACCTACCTAAAATAAATAATATAAATTACTGTCTTATGAGAATATAGTGTTGCTAGTGCTGGGGAAAAATTTGGACACATTTTTTTCTAGTATTATAATAATTGGTTTCTAATATTGTTTAGAAAATTAAATGTTTTATATTTACTATGATGATGATGTTATGTCTATGATGTTTATGGCTCCACTGCATATAAGACACCAACAAGTTTGAGGTTTAATTATTATCTTTTTTCCAGATAGATCTCCTCTAGATATAAGCTTACACAAAATCGCATTTACAGAAATGCATAGTTTTCTGGAAAAAAATCCTATGGTTTCAATAATTCACAACAATTTTCTTAAATTTTGACACCATTTGTCAGAGATAATGTAAAAAGTGCAAGCAATGGTCGTTTCGTATTACGTTGTTAATGTCAGCGGGTTTTGACGGAGACGCACCTTCTATGCGTTATTATTCTAAGGTAGCTAGCTAGGCACGCAAAGATGTTGTACCACCATGCATCCCACAGGGGAGTTTCTTTATTATTATTTTTTTCATAAAATTTTTTAACCCCTCAAGCTTTGTTAAGAATAAAGTGTCAAGAATGTTGCAAACTGGCTTTTTGGTTTGGGTTCGGGAAAAAATTCAAATTAATTTTTGCCTTAAAATTGCTACACGAATTTAAATTTGAGTGAATTGCGGTTACTTAAACCAGTCAATATTTTTTTCAGAATGAAGAAAAGGTTCCTCTTAGCTCATCCAAAAGACCCGGTGCTAGTACGTGCTCTTATTCAGAACCTCAGCCCGGAACGAGTTTTCAGTCCAGTAATTATGTCAAGGATCAGAAAGAACAATTAGATCCTCAAATTTCGTCAGTCATGGAAGTCGAAGACGAAAAATTGGTCATTATTATTTCACTTAATATACCTAATCAGTTTTAATGGTGGGTGGTGCATGGTGGTGGAAAAGTTCACAAAAAAAATATGGAAGCGTGGCTACAGTCTAATACAAATCAACCTTGTATTACAACATTTGTTTCAGAAAATACAAAACTGAAAAACGCTGAAGCTGCCATTTGTTCATATATCGTTGAAAACAATCTTCCTATTTCATCAATTGAACCTTTAATTGAATTGATTAAATCTTTACCAGAGAAGGCAATCACATCGCAAATCTCTTTAGCCAAACAAAAAGCTACTAATGTCATTAGGAATGGTTTGCGTCCATATTTTAACCAAAAACTTGTTAGTGAACTGAACCACCATTTGTTTTCCGTTTATATTGACGAAACAACTGATGTTAGCGTCAAAAAGCAACTAGCGATACTAGTCAGCTACTGCCATAATTTTGTAACAAAAGTAGATGTGATCGACGTAGTAGATTGCCCTGACGGGACCGCTATGGGTTTGTACACACAAATGATTAACACGCTAAAAGAAAATAATGTGCCTCTGCAAAACTGGATAGGCTTTTGTGCTGATACCACTGCAGTCATGATGGGGCAGCATAACTCTGTGTCTCAACTAATCAAACTAAACTATCCTCAAGTATTTGTGTCAAAATGCTCATGCCATATGATACACCTGGTGGCGAGTAACGCATGCACCAAGTTAAGCAACTCTTTAGAAGATTTGTGCCGCAATGTATACAATCACTTTGGGAGGAGCCCTAAAAATTCTGCTGCTTTTAAAGAGTTTCAAACCTTCCATGAAGTCAAACCTCATAAAATATTGAGAGCTTGTCAAACCAGGTGGTTGTCGCTTCAAGCATGCGTGCGAAGAATTTTAGAGCAGTGGGATCCATTGAAGAGTTACTGGAGAATATTAAGCTTCGAAGATCCAACACATGCAAACCGCCACACTCTCCAAACCTTGGAGAACCCTTTAATAAAAAGCCAAATGCATTTTGTAGACTACGCTCTTGGACTGTTTAATGATTTTAATTGCATGTTTCAAGCTGACTATCCTAAATTCTCAGAATTGAAGACTGAAACTGAGGAATTAATCAAAACATTGGCGTTAAATTTCATGAATAGAAATTATGTCAAACAAACCCCTGCTAACCAAATCAATCCTCATCAGACAGAAGAATATCTTGAATTGAAACGTATCTATTTAGGTGTGAATGCAACCTATTTATTAACAGAGGTGGAAAATAAAGAAGACTGTGAAGTTCAGAAAATTTTTCAGTCAGCAAGATTGTTTTATATTGAAGCGATCGTACAAATTAAGAAACGATTTGTATTTGAAGATGTGCACATGGATTCGTCTTTTTTAAATCCGAAAAATGCCAATGATTTGCAACCTACATCATTGTACGAAATCGCGAAAAAAACACATTCCATCACATATTACTGTAGATTTAACAGAGCTGGACAAGGAATGGAGGAATCAAAGTCTCCTTGCAGATTGTAACGATTCCATGGATACTGTAGGCTATTGGAAAAAAATGTTTGAAAAAAATAATGTTGACGGCAGACCCAAATTCCTGCAACTGCCAATTTTGGTAAACTTTTTTATGTCACTGCCCTTTTCCAATGCTGCCGTAGAACGGCTATTTAGTGATCTAAAAAATATCAAAACAGATAAACGCAATAGGCTGGATAATGAAACGGTTGCATCAATCCTGTGTGTGAAATCTGGCTTGAAACGAACGGGAACAACATCTGTACAACTAATGAAAAATCAGCTAGAAATACCACACCTTAAGTTTGTACAGTCTAATGCAACTGCAAGCGAATCTAAAAAAATTAGACTAAGTATGAATAAAGTATAATTAAACGATTCGTATTTTATTTATAGCCTCACCAGAAATCTATAAAACTTGGGGCTGTAAACTCACCTCTTATTCCAAGTCAGTTTACGCAATCAGCAAATACATTTTAGCACAGAATAATATTTTAGGCCTTAAACAGAATGGAAATAAGGGTGAGTATACGCCACCTGCACGTGTTGTCACTTGCTTTTATACGGCAACACGTTAGCCCACGGGAGACTCCATAAAAAAATACTTCCGGAATTTACCGCAATACTTTAAGCTAGGTTTTAACCATCATCATCATCAGCCAGTATTCGTCCACTGCTGGACATAGGCCTCTCCCAATGTACGCCACTGAGCCCGGTCTTGAGCTTTCCTCATCCAGTCTCTGCCAGCTGCCTTTCACAGGTCGTCGCTCCTGGTTTTAACCATGATTTCCCTCAATTTCCCCTTTTTAATGTCTTCCCCTTTTTCTCCCCCTATGGACCCTAATTTCCCCTCAAATGGGGAAGTTCCCCTCATTGTGGAAACACTGCTTCCTACTTCCATGAAATTACACAGACTAAAGACCATCAACAAGCTCCGGCAGAACCATAGATCAAACTAGTGGTGTGACGGATTGTATTTATTTTTATTACTCGAGTTACTCGAGTTGATTCGGCTACTGACTAGAGGTGATTCGAGACGGTGCCTAGTTGCGTACGAAATACGAATCAGGCAAGGCAACGTGCATGCTATTGCTATTTGACTTAATACGATTCGCCAATTGGTGTTTGATGATACGAATTAGCAAATCGAGTCGAGTGAGATGCACGGCGACACGGGTGGCTGGACTCGTTTAAGATTTGACGATCTCCGTGGCGCAGTGGTCTTAAAGCTAGGAGGTCTCGGGTTCGATTCCCGGCGGGGGCAAGTTGGGAATTTGTAATTTCTGAATTGTTTCTGGTTTGGTCGGGTGGAAGGCTTTGGCAGTGGCTAGTAACCACCCTACCGTCGACGTGCCACTAAGCGAGTTATCGTTCCGGCGTGATGGCGGATAGGAACAAATTCAGGGTAGGGATTGAATTTACGCTGCCATACCCCTCCCAAGTTAGCCCGCTACCATTTTAGACTACATCGTCACTTACAATCAGCTGAAATCGCAGTCAAGGACTATCTTGTTATTGAATAAAAAAAAAACGATTTAAACATGTAATTTATATAATCGATTTACTAAAAATCGATTAATATTATTAAAAAATTGATAGTAAAAAATCGATTATAAGAAAATAATAATCGATTTAAATAAAAATCGATTATTTTTACATCCCTATAATGTACGCCATCTTGTTTCAAAATATGTGACTTTGACATTTGTCTTGTGGTGGATAATTTTAAATTTGGGAATTTGGGTGAGATTTTAGATTTGGGTTTTGCATTTTAATTTGATTTGGTTCATCATTTGTGTTTCGTAGTGTTGTTTGGAATTACTTGTTTACATAATTTAAATAACGTTTACGTTTGATTGATGATTCTGTATGTATATAGGTAGTTAGTCGTTTTCATCAGCATTTCTTTCGCCGGCGTTTTAAAATTAAAATTTAACTTAAACTACGTTAAAATAAGGTTAAAATACCTGTAAAGTAAACATTTATTCATGGATTAGTATTTGTAGCTATTTTGATAGTTTTTTTGTATAAATTGTTCAGTGGGTGCTTCTTAGACCACGAACAACTTGAGCAAGTTTCCTAAACCTAACCCCAAACTCATGTCGAATGTCGATATTTTATGTCCGCATTTGTTGTCAAGACAAGATCTGTAATATTATTGTTCAAACAAATATACAAGGTACCTACTTTTGATTTCGGGAGCGTATTAAATAAAAAAAAAACCTTTTTACGTCTGGCCGAATCGGAGGCCCTGAATTTAATCATTGTAAAACGCTCCCACGGGATAGATGATATCTCGACGGTCAATACTGCAACGTTGGCTTAGATTTCTCAGAAGTGCATGTTAATCTAGTACGGACGGCCGAGTCATCATAACTACCTATTACAATACAATACAAAAAGTACGCAAAATAAAAATATGGCCCCCAAAACTAAGATTCCCTGTGCTATGGGAAGCCATTCTGCCCCAAATAAACAATGGATTGAGGTGGTTGGATGGTGAAAATGAGAGACGTCTATTCAGGTTAAGAGTGAGCCATTTAATAAAGAACAAAGCATGAATAACAATTGAAATGCAAACGTTGCACTTTACAATAAAGACTGTTACATACTGAGCTACACTACAGGATGTTGACAGCAGATATAAGTAAATAGACAAAAATTGTCCTTTTGTACTAGATCTGATCTTAGAATAAATAAAGCTTTTATTCAAACACAACGTTTACACAATAATTAAGTTGTTCTATACTGTGACTTTCTAAACCCTAATTAGAAAGTAAGATAGTACTTAGTCAAGTAAAATAAAGAAAATATATTCACGTATGATCAAATAGGGTCCCCACTTAGCATCTTGCTGCAAGGCTGGTTTTCAGTGGGAACCTTATATGAGTGCAGTCACGGACACACAGATATATATACGAATAGAAATATAATATAATATATTTATTTCATAATCAAGGTTACAAACTTTGACTTAACCTAACAACAAATGCAAAAACACTTATATTATTAGGTTCAGAACTGGCTGTCCTTGCTAGATTTTGTCAATCTGTGTTAAGGACAGCCAGCCCTTTCCCTCAAAAAATGACACTGTGAGCACTTATTGTCTAGATCAAGGTATACAAGGACAATTGTATAACAAAAAATAAAATGAAAAGAAAAAAAAAAAACAAAATAAAATAAAGTAAAATAAAATAAACCCAACGAAACACAAAAAGAAAGTCGAAAAACAATAAACATACGTATACATAACATAACATAAGACATAAGCCGGGGGGGGGCATACAAAGTGCTGGAATAATTATTTGTTGTTCTTTGTTTTTTTTTACTGCCTCGATATGGACACAGATGGAAATAAACTTTTTTTTAACTGGGTTAACTTCATTACAGCTACTGTTTTCATAATTATCTGTTGACAAATTGTCTCTTCTCAATTCTTGTATATTTTGATCTTTGAGCTTGTCATAAAGGGTTTTTAAGTTGAGTAATGGTTGGGTGATGTTCTTTGCTGTGAAATAATTGTTATTAAGTCGCAGGTCTAATAGAATGGCAAGTTGTGCCAAATCGTTGTTTAAAAACTTGGAGTACTCATTCAATTTTTCGATCATGGCCGATGCACAATTTTTCATTCGTCCATCTTGTCTGTTTAGAAGATGCTCTGTTAAAACATCAAGTATAGGCACCACATAGCACAAACTTGGTTATGTTTTGAAAGCGTAACAGTGGCTTCATAAAATGGTTGAAGAAAATCTAACAATGCTTTTAACTTCTCCCAACTTTCAATAGTGTATGGAGAAAACTCTGTATAATAATAATTTCTTTATTTCAGGCAATAAGAACCCAAGAAATAAAACATATCTAAATTAATAAAGTCAAAAAGTTAAATTAAGAAAAAATATTTTTTAAAATAATAATATTAAAATTCCCTCGTCGCCTTCCCATATTATTGATTATTTAAGCCTGCAGTCTGGGCGCGTGAGAAGTTGCGATTGAACACCCACATTGATAATTTCTATTCACACAGACATATCATTCAATATTAGTATACGCACCCTGGAAAGTAACAATCTTAACAATCTACGTTTGGCGCTTCCCTCAAGTTAAATGTACATCACGCGTTCGTCTTAGTAGGATATTAATGAATTTCACAGAAAATACGCAATGTATTTAACCATTAGATTGTCGTTTTGTTTAGTTCGCGGGCGGCGACGTGCGGTAGTGAGTAGCCGGTGGCATAGGGTGGGGTCACAGTGCACGCTTTTTGTCATGTAACTTTTGCGTGAATGAATAACTTCTAAATAAGAGGTCCGATTCGAATTATTTAAAGATGAATTTCCAAATACATAGTCAATTATAGTTTCAAAAATATGTAATTGGATAAAGATTACTAAATAATCATGATGAGAACGTCAACATTTTTCATCGTACTCATGTTTCAACAGACTAATTTGAATAAAAAAGGGGTTATAGTTGCTCAACTATAATAGTTCAATATATAGACCCGCGGACGTGCTTGTAGGTAATTATGAGTATTGCAAACATGTATAGTACGTATATCTCACGAAGTTACGGTTAATTTTTTTTAAATAAAATATAGCTCATGTTACTTAGGAATAATAGCTTTCCATGAGTGTAAGAATTTTTAAAATCGGTTAAGTAGTAGTTTTTGAGTTTATCCATTACAAACAATTTTACAAACTTACAAATAAGCAATAATATTTCATCTTTATGATATTAGTTTAGACAAAACAAGTGTCACTAAATAATTCAAACTCAGACTCAAAATTATTTATTTCATGTAGAATGCTAATTCTGCTGAGAAGAGCCGGCAAGAAACTCGGCAGTTGCTCTGTTCAAAACAAAAAATGTTACAATATGTAGCTTATGTATCTTGTGGCAGTTGAAGCAAGCAGATTGGTTCCAAGTAACTTTGTCATTTACAATTATATTTTGCATGTTTTGTATTTCCTGAAATAGAACTCTCGTTGCTTTTTCAACATCAGTGCACGTATCATCCTTCAAGCTTTTGTTTTCCAGAATTGACACTTTGTTTCCTGAAACAATATAGTTAATAAGGTATTTATTAGAAATTAGGATTTATTAATTAAATTAGATTTTCTGCAAACCCCAATTAGATTTTAAAGGTTTAAAAGGTAGCCTATATGTTAATCCAGGGTATAAGGCATAAGCTATCTGAATTCCAAAATATGTATCAGCCAAATCGGTTTAGTGTTTGTAGGGTTATAAAGACAGCTAGTCCATTTTAAAGTAATTTTTTAATACGGTTGCTCAAAGAGCTTTTTGTAGCTGTATCTCGTGCGGAAAGTTCGATTTTCCGCATTTGTATCAAAATATACTATTGAAGGTTAACAAACATTCAGCCAGAAAACATAACAATGTTTTGGGCTTCGCCACAGTCGAAGTCGAAGCTATGTCTAGGGGGAGGCTTTCGCCGCGACTAGTTACCACCCTACGTCAAAGACGTGCCGCCAAGCGATTTTGTGTTTCGGCACGATGGCGTGTAGAAACCGATTAGGCTTAGGTTGAATTTACACTGCCGTACCCATTCCAAGTTAGTCCGCTACCATCTAAGACTGGCATCGTCACTTACCATCAGGTGAGATCGCAGTCAAAGACTATCTTGTCAACGATAAAAATAAAAAGTCGGGTAAAAAGATGAGTACATTATAAGTACTTACAGCTTTATGTTAAATCTTCCTTTGTTTTTTTTTGTGTTTTTAGTAATTTCCTTTACGCTTTTTCATATCTACCTGAAATGAGAAGAAAAATAAGTTACGATATAAATGAGTACATTAGTGTTTGCTAATTAATGAAGTGTTTGATGATTAAAAAAATACATGATAAAACTCACATAGTTACTACGTACTCGAAGTATACAAAAAAAATTAGCAGTAATCTCCGACACTCGCGACCCACCCTAGTGCTCGTCAAAACCAAAATATATCGCGATCCGCGGAGCTACGGAGCTCGACGCGAAGGAGCGTACTATCACTTTGAATACTGGGACGGCACTGAATTTTTTTGTGGTTGCGTATTGTAATATAAAGCGATTTATGGGCGGCTACTGCTTCATAGTAAAATGTATGGGCAGTTGGGAAGGATTTTCGCTACGAAATTAATTATGTTTAGTCTTATATTATTGCTTTTTGGTTTGAATTAATATAAAACTTTAATGGCGAATATATTCTCTATACTTCCTTCTCATGATTTAACCAAAAATTATTCCAAATATAACATCGGAATAGCATAGATAAATTAAATAGAAAGGGTCGATTTCGATGATTTTGACGATGTTGCCGATTTTTTTACTCAAAAACTGAGATTTATTTTAGATGTATTTTGCGGCGTACTTATAGCCTCATCTATTAAGCAATTGAGGTTTTTTTGTGGTGTCATTCTATTCAATGACTTTTTTAATTTGCGTTAAACCGTAAGTGTCTATTTGCGCATTTCTTCCAGACTTGCCTCTTAAAGCTGCACGAGTCTGTCGTTCTCTGTAACGCCGGTACACTAACCCCGTAGGCCAAAATTTGGCTTGTAAGAATGTATTTACTCGCGAGTGTCTTGACCGTAAAAGAGTTGAAAGGGGTTTCTGTGCTTTGTGGCAAACGTTCAGACACTCCTGGCCCATGTCAAGAATTTTTTTTTTTTTTTTCTCCTACCATAAAGTGACCACCATGTAACGGTGGCTTTATTTTATACTACCATCTAGCCTGTGGGCTAATAAGTAATATTACTTTAACTTAAACTTCTCCACTTCCAGCATCATATAAGTAGAATTCCACCTGATAGACTTTCTTCATGTACATATTTGTGTCTAATCTAATTTTTATTCTTCTTTTTGTGAGTGTGTCAGTGTCTATACTTACTGTTTTGTGTCTCTTTATTAAAATTTGTAGTATATACAGGGTCACTGGAAATGTGACGCATTCCTCTTAAGGGGTTATAGATGAGATCAAAACTAATCGATTTTGTTATGTGATATTGTATCCGAAACCTAACGGTTAATGAGTTATTTGAAATTTTATAATTATTGGTCAGAATACGATTTAGGCCAACTAAAAATATAAATTAAAAAAACTATGAATTTGAGTGTGGTTTTTTTGTTACTTTTTGTCAGAAGACATCCCAAGTTTTTATAATAAATGGGTCGTTCTACTTTTCTACCGACAATAGTCTGTCTTTCTTCTTATTATGGCATCTCGTTGGAGTATTAATATAAACGGATTTTTATTCGGTTCGAATAAACGTCCATATTTTTCTTATCTATTAATATTATGTCATTTTTCATGTTCTCTAACCAGCATATTTTATACGTTCGTTTTCCGTATAATGCCGTGACAGAGTGGTAAACTGAAATGTTGTCTCTACAGAAAAAGACCACTTTGTCACATTATTTTTTCAAAAACCAACATTAAAAAAGAATCAATATTAGCTAGGAAGGAAACTTTAATTAGTACTAATGAAAACACAGATGCAGTTTTTTTTAAATCCCACACATAAAACACAATTATAGATAGTTCAAAAACCAAAAAAACAGAAAAACGTCGTTTCATTGTCGGTAGAAAAGTAGAACGACCCAAATACAAAAATTTTCAAAAACTACAACCGTTTTTAAAAAAATGAGCCTTTAATGAATAATTAAAATATTTTTTATCACATTCATCGAAACACAAATTTAAAAAAAAATCTATGTAATTAAATCTGCAAAACATTTTAAAAATATCTCCATCTATCCATCTAATCTCTATCTAATGGCAAATAGGTTTTGTAAAACACTTGTTATTGAGAAGGGAACCATAAAAGGTTGATATTAAAATCAAAATATGAATTTATTAATTCACAAATCTTGTTCAAATTGTGAACCCCTATTTCTAATACAAGCTCGCATTCTGCGACGTAATTCACTTTTAGTGACCACAGAAGACAGATTTCTTCTCATTTCGTTAGCTGCAGTTATTATTCGCGAGATAAGTTCCTCGCGTGTTGAAATCGGAGAAACATTATAAACTAACGTTTTTATGTGACCCCACACATAGAACTCCATTGATGTGAGGTCCAGTCTTCTGCTGGCCAAGGAATCGGTCCTCCTCTGCCAATCCACCGGTTAGAATCCAAATATTCCCGCACCGATGTTCTAAAATGTGCAGGACAACCATCATGTTGGAATATCATCGTCTGTCTCGTTGACAAAGGGACATCTCCCATTAAAGAAAATAAATGGTTTCTTAAGAAAGCTAACCAAAAAAAAGCCTACCTCATTCTTTAGAGTTGTGACTTGAATTCAAGTCTTCTCGTGTGAGTAAAAAATCTGGGTTTCGGGTGGGTTGGGTTATTTATATCTTCAAATGAAACCACTCATATTATATCGATCGAACTTCACTTAAGAAGTTCGTTTGATCTTATATAATATTTCGTGGTTTCATTTTCGATATAAATAAACAGGTAGATGTTCAGAGATTGAGATTTTTTACTATTGTTATATGCTTTTTTCAATAGGTATATTACAAATGAAACACGAGAATAAATAAATCATATATCTTGTTTTTAGGTGATTTCACAAAATAGTTATTATTATTGTATGTAATCAATTTATGTACTTAAGTATTAGAATTAAGCATCAATTTCATATAATCAATTAAATACAAAAATCAATTAATTGTTAAGCAAACAAACAGATTCTGCGAAAGCAGATTTTTGTACAACAGGGCGATGATAATATTTCGCAAATGTTTGGGAGGACGCGGTCCAGCCAGCTGTTTTCCGTATGAGATCAAGACTTAGGCCAGCCGCGTGCGCCGTCGACGTGGCAGCATGGCGGGTGCTGTGAGCGCCTGCAGCGTCTGTTTGATCCACCTGCTTATACTCTGTGCTGACGCGTTCTTGTGAGGACGCTTCACAGTACTTGGTTCTAGCGATAACTCATTTAATAAATTGACGTGTGTGAATTGATTCCTTTTTTTAAGCCATTCTTTCATCCATTGCTTTCTTTCTTGTTTTTTGGAGAGTATATGGCAACAAACAGTAGCTGCTGCAAGAATTAATGTTTCTTCTTCGGAATCCGAATTCATTTTTTTCCTATTCGACGCAAATAAACCTATTTGTACAACCCTACAACTTATGTAGACTAAAAACATGAATGGACCTAGAATAGAACCCTAGGGTACACCCATTATTGAGGCTGATCTGGATGATTTTACATCATTGACACATACTCTTTGGACTCGGTTACTGAGATAAGACGCAATGAGACTGAGTGCACAATCTTTAATGCCATAGTGGCTTAGTTTAAACAAAAGTCTCGTGATCAACGCAGTCGAATGCCTTTGACAAATCACAGAAAATACCAATGGCATTCTGTGAGTTCTCCCATGCATCGAATATGTGTTGTAACAGCCTTGCGGCTGCATCGGTTGTTGATCGACCCTTTGTAAAACCATACTGCTCAGAGTGGAGAAGTTTATTTAAATTAAAGTGTAAAAGCAGTTGGTTGAGCATTATTTTCTCGAATATCTTGCTGAGAATTGGCAAAATTGAAATAGGCCTGTAGTTATTCGGGTCACTTTTGTTTCCCGATTTAAAAAGCGGTATTAGCTTACTACATTTCATAAGGTCTGGAAAAGATCCAGAATCTACTGATTTATTAAAAATTAGAGCAAGATAAGGCGCAATAATATCAATTATGTTATGAATTATTTTAACTGATATCCCCCATAGGTCTGCTGTTTTCTTTGTAAAGATTTAAATGTTTTGATTATGTCATATGGGGTAACGTGTTCAAACCTAAATAACTTATTGCACTCAGAGACATTGCTCCTTAGAAGACGATAGGCTTCTGCTGGCGAGGAATTCAGAGAACTGGTTGTGGTAATTGGAATATTTTTGAAAAAGTTCTCAAATGTATTTACAATTTCTATATCGGAGTTAATTACATGATTACCAATTTTAAGCTCCAATTTATTATTATTATGCACCTTATGTTTACTCGTTTCATCGCTTGACCATATTATAGTTACCTAGGGCTAACAACTCGTCAGCTGCTAATATTTGTTCACGGATCTGACTCTGTGACTGCTCGTACTCAATGGTAACTTTCTTCAGGGAATCACTCAGGTTTGAAATTTGATCATTTAGTTGTTGAACATTCACATCATGTTTTGCTCTGATTTCTGTCAAGGATGAGCAATATATTTCAAGTTGATTCAATAAGTGTGAGCGTTCTTTCCTTAATACTATAGTTTTAGTATGGGCCCGTTGATTTTTAATTAATTTTTTGGTTTTTTTAATAATTCTGCCAATTTTGATATATTTTTTAATTTTTTTATGACTATTGAGTTGAACCCGGTTATGTTTTTGTAATGGGTTACCATTTGTGGTACGTGGGCTGTCACAGGTCAGATCAATGACTGGCATTGTCGAGGATGAAGTAAGCAGTTCATCATACAAATTGTTTGTTATTTGACTTTCATAGGTTTTTAATTGTGACTGAAGGTCATTAACTTTCCTATGAGCTCTGCTCAATTATCCTCCAAGACAGAAATTTTTCCTATAGCCTCTTCATAGGTTTGTAGGCAGACATTGAAAGAGCTGACTGCCTCCTGTAGTTGATCACGCTCTTGTAACACCAACGTGTGAGCACCACTCAAGTCAGCTAGTTCAGCCTTTAACTTTGAGTTCTTTCTGAGATTGAACCGTATAACTCATTATATCATCGTTTTCTTTAACAAATTATTTCTCAATACTTAACTAACTTGTGGACAGTGTTATGTTTTAGTTTATATTAGGAAATATGGTAGTTAACGGCATTATAGCTTGTGGACGGCAGTATGGGGTTCGAATAAAATGCCAGTTGACGACAACTGTCATATGTAATTGTCTTGTTCAATTTTCGAAACATTTTCATACAATCTTTACAGGGTTTATAATATCCTGTCGCAGCCTGGCGCGGTCCTTAAGCAGCGGCAGATGGAGCAGCTGCTTCACGTACTCGTCGGCTATTCGCCGAAAGTTGGCGCACCTTCCGGCGAGGAGGTCCCGGGCGGTCGGATAACTGTCGTCGGATAACTTCAAATGCCCGACGACCGCCAGGGCTTCCCCTTCAAGTGAGGCCAGGATGTAGGCCATCTTCTGGCTCGGAGTCAAATCTCTCCGGGCGTCCACGAGGCTGTCAAATAGCCCGACAAAGGTCAGCCAGTCGGAGAGGACCTCGGAGAACTTTGGTAAGTCTAGAGTTGGGAGTCGTCCCAACAGCGCCGGCTGATATGGTTACGGCTTGTATGGTTATTATATCCTCTTGTACTCTGTTCAAATTCAAAATTTATTTATTTCATGTAGGCTACCTTGTAGCACTTATGACACGTCATAAATCTACCACCGGTTCGTGGTTCTTCCTCTCGGTGTAAAATTTTGTCTTCTAGTATAATATTGTCCACGTTGATATCGACCACGTGAATAGTGACCATGATACCTATTAAAAGCTTGTTGATGTTCCGATTCAATTTTCTTGTACTCTAATATTAATTTTGATTTTACATATTCCACGCTTTGACTTGATTTGGGCAGCGCATCCACAATAATTACTATATGAGAAAAAGTAACAGTTTGTTTGCACATCCTTTTACTAAATACATGTCATCTAATTTCTTTAACATTTTGTATGCCGTATCCTCTGATATTACAATATTACGTTGTGAATTGCTGTTCTGTGCTTTCAGATCTAACCTGGTAACAAACACCACTGTACGCTTATTACTTCTCGCACTAAAACGTTTCTTGGCTGGTTCAGTGTTTCTGATATGTCTTCTAATTGAACAGACATTATGCAGATTTTTTTCACCATATTTTCTATAATTTTATTTGGATTGTGAATCATATTAACATCAGTAGTTTTATTAGATGTCTCAGTCTTTCTGAAGTAACACCATGAAGGCTGAGAAAAGCTTTGACTTCTCCAGCAGAATGTGAGACAAGATATAACATACGTGTTGACCTCTCAATACCTGAATTCTTTCTTGCCCTTCTTCTGGCAACTGGTACCAGAGACATTAAGCTTTGGTGGTAAGCTTCTTGTTCGTTTTTTGTTGAAAAGCTAGTGAATTTTTTGTAAATTTCATCACATACATCCTCAGAAAGCAAGACGGGTATGCATCGAGCTCGGCAACTAAAATATTAATAATATTTTGATGAATAAATAGAATGAATATTGTTTAAAATACGTACGAAGGACCGTCCAAGGTATCCCGTCTGGTCCAAGACCGGTTTTCTGTGTGAAATAAATATGAATACGTATGAATATCTTACCGGGACAGGAGCGGTGGTCCGGGCGATGCACGATGGAACTTTGTTTAAAGGTATTTACCCCCCACAGCCGGCCGGCCTACACTTGATTTTCTTTGTACCACCAAATTGTAATAAGATTGATACATGAATTTTCACTTTGTCCACACACAATATTATATTGTTCCTTTTAGTTGGGAAAAACGGTAGAGGCAGGTAGAATGACATATAAAGTATAAAAAGGGAGGGAAAAAACTCAAAGATAACATAAATAAAAAATAAACCATAGACAATTACATAGATATAAAAAATACATAAACTTACGGGTAACTTTGGAAAGTAGCAAAACTTAACAAATATATATAAAATAACATAGAAATAAAATCTACTGTTAATAAGTATAAAAAAAAAACTAACTTGCAATCGTCTCCATAGGGTTTTAGTTGGCGCAAATTCCCTTTATAGTTGACGTACGGAAGATTTTGCAGTATTGATTTTTTTATGGTTTCGCATTTATACTCTTTTTGTTTTACTCCTTTAATCCATTTTCTAGGTCTGGACTCCTCATCATCATATTAATAATTACAGTAAATAATAAAATTTAAGCGAGAACAGAAAATAACAGCTGATTTATATCAAACTTATACACTGCTGATGACATGACAGATAGGAGTAATGTTACCAGTTAAGAACAGGATTGCCAGCATAAAAATACTAATCAAATCAAATCAAATCAAAATTTATTTGTTTCATGTAGGCCAACTTGTAGCTCTTATGAAACGTCATAAATCTGCCACCGGTTCGGAATGCAGATTCTGCTGAGAAGAGCCGGCAAGAAACTCAGCAGTTGCTCTTTTCAAAAAAAAAATTTTTTTTTTACAATTGTTAAAAAAAACTAGGCTATTCACACAATGTTTCCACACAGAAGTTTCAAAAATGCACACCTACCACAACCTAACACATGTTTTTTTTTTTAATATCTACCCATCCCTCTAACATTGTCAGAGACTGTGTTTACTTATTATTTTCATTGTCTACTCATTCATTCCAGTTCTCGCTTTTATGCCTCTCGTACTTGTATTCTTCATACGTTTTCTTTCTTTCATCCATCATCTTTCACACTAAGGGTATAGTTCCCTTCCTAATAGCTATAATTCGGGGATGCGTTTTGTCTTTATTTATTTCAAAAAATTACAATTTGCTTAAATCTATACATTTTCTCTCTATATCTAATGTACAATATGTGATTATTTTTCATTTAAATTTACTTACATCAATAATATATATCTTAATGTGCACACTTTCAATATTTTCCTTCTTGTTATTCTACACCTGCAAATAGTATTATAAAGGAGATGATTGTTGTCCATACAAGCTTGGGCCCAACACTGAACAAGGATGAAACATGCTTTATTTTGAAGATTTAGATGCTTGCTATTTACATCAAAAACTCGTACTTCTGCAAACCTTGGGAGTTTTGTTTTATTTCTCGTTTTAGATTTGTAGGTTATGTGAAAAATACGTTCAATATTTAAAGTTCTTTTAAGAAGAATTGTTTAAATACTTTAAATAAATGGAAAAAGTATTACGGGAAGATGTTTAGATGCATGTTTCTTTTACTTTTGTAAGTAATATTAAATAATATGAAATAATCCACGAAAACTGTTAAAACACTAAAATAATATTCACAAAGCGCAAGACACAATGAAAATGACAAGCCTATATGTATTATCTATGATGACAAGACAAAGCGTCTCTCAAGACGTCTTTTTTTGTGATAAAAAAAAAAATTATTCATGATGCACAATTTTATTATTGTAAATATTTAAAGAATTTTCCCTTGTAAATCAGTATATTATTTAATGCAAAATGTTTTACAACAAGTTTTGGTCTATTTCTAGATTACTGATTTTATAAAGATAAACTATTTGGGTAGGTACCAAAAGGCCAGAGCCCACACCAGAACCCACAGTGCATTAATACACTGTAGTCTTTGGTGCATTAGTACTATATAAGTCTGTGGTTAATTAAACTGACATTCATGAAAACGTTCCGTTTCTACTAAAGAAAAAGCATTAGGTTGCGTACTTAGTTAAAAAAAATATTTTGTATGATTTTCCTGAGCTGTACATAAATAAAAACCATTTAATTATGTAAGTAATTTATCGACTTATTTTCTCCATATTTTTATATAACTGTGCGAAACCCCGAGTTGGGCCCAATTTAGTAGATCTCCTTTTTTATAATATTTTGCAGCAAAACTTTGTCTTGCGACCTTTTCTTTATCTTACCTAATATTGGAAGTGTGCCAATTTCTATGTTTTATTGCGTTTTGTGACCGTCTCCATTGTTTTTCTAGTATGCTTTAAGAATATCCCTCGTTCCTCTCTATTCTCCATTATCTTGGCAAGGTTTTCCTCGTCAATGGGGGTTTTTTTTTTTTTTTTTATTCTATGACAAGATAGCCCTTGACTGCGATCTCACCTGATGGTAAGTGACGATGCAGTCTAAGATGGTAGCGGGCTAACTTGGAAGGGGTATAGCAGCGTAAATTCAACCCATACCCCTAATCGGTTTCTACACGCCATCGTGCCGGAACGCTAAACGCTTGGCGGCACGTCTTTGACGGTAGGGTGGTAACTAGCCACGGCCAAAGCCTCCCACCAGACCAGACCAGAGACAATTCAGAAATAATAAATTACCAAACTGCCCCCGCCGGGAATCGAACCCGAGACCTCCCAGTTATAAAACCACAGCGCTCACCAATAAGTTGCTGCATGTTATGTCTTTGTATGCTAAAGACTGGACATTTAAATAGGATGTGCTTCACCGACTCTGGTACTCCAGGTTCACAGGTGCACGATGGGTTCTCCTTACACTTAAACTTAGTTAAGTATTCGGAGAACCCGGCGTGTCCTGTTAATATCTGTGTGATAACGTTGTCTAGGTCGATTTTCCGCACAATCCTGTATGCTTCTACTGCGTCGGGGAAGAACATTTTTGTTGTTCCGGCAGTTTCTCCGGATTTGTATCTCCGGTTCCATTCGTCAAGAGATTCCTTACGGATTTGACTCTTGACGAATGAGACCGGGCACAAGTCGTAATCCGGACTCTTTTTTGAATTTAGTGCGGCGCTTTTTGCCAGCTCATCGGCGCGTTCGTTGCCAGCGAGGCCAGCGTGTGCTTTTATCCAGAACAAGGTAACAACTTTGTTCTGGACAAAGGCCCATTTTAAGTTGGTCCGGGCCTCGACCGCAAGGGAATGGTAACTATCGTAGCTGACCACGGTTTCCAGCGCGGATCTGGAGTCACTATAGATTCCAAAGCTCTGCCCAGTGCTTCTGAGAATTTCTTTCGTGGCTCTACATATGGCCAGAAGTTCGGCCTGGTACACTGTGCAATAGGATGGCAGCTTCAATTTGATGGTCTTGGTCTCAACCTCAGTGTTCCAAAAGGAAAGTGAGGCACCAACCTTATTTTCAATTTTGCTGCCGTCCGTGAAGATACGCACATCTTGGGTATTATTATTGGCGAGGTCTTCTTGGTCTACCAGGCTTATGAACTTCAGGCTCATATGAGTTGCAGGATGTCCATTCTCTGTGTACTTGGCCTTCCGCTCAACCTCCCTTCCCGCCAGATCCGGCCGTGGTACCCCCCTCTTCGCTTCATACAAGGCAGCTGCCTCACGAATGCGGATGTCGAGTGGGAGTATCCCGGCCAGAAGCAAAGCGGCGTTCACGGAGACTGTGCGGTATGCCCTGCTTATCTTCTGTGCGAAGCCACGCTGGATACCGCTCAGCTGTTTGATAACTCCCAGCTTTCTCGCTGCCGGAGCCCAGGCACTCGCCGCGTACAGCGTGATAGGTTCCACCACTGCAGTGTAAATTTGTCTTATGATTTCCGCGTGAAGGCCCCAGCTAATTTTGGCCGCTCTTGACAGTTGCCTGTAAATATTTGACACTTTCTTGCACGTATTTGCGATGTGTGTGTTGAAAGTCAGGGAACTGTCAATAGTTAGGCCTAGAATTTTAATTTCGCCGGTCATATTAATAGGGATCCCTCCCATGTTCAGAAGTGGTGTGTCGTACTTTAACTTTCTAGTGATCATCATCATCATTTATGTTAAATTAAACAGACAAAAAATAATAATAATTTATTTATAGAGTTTACAAACTTATATGTTTCGATGTTCATCTTGATTTGAAAGGCTTGGCTAAAAAAATAATTTTTAATTTTGTTATAAAAGGTTATACATTGAAGCTACTATACCTGCATATACCACGAACATACGCCTCTGAAGTATAGGAACTAGATCTGGCCCTCATAAAAATTGGAAGATGGTGAAAGGTCGAAAAACAGACACGTACCTATCTCCAATTTTTGGGTGTTCAGTGAGTTTTAAGTACTTAATTTAATATCGCTTGCATTATTCGAAAACACTTCGTAAAAGTTTATTTGAATAAACAATTGTTCTATTGTATTCTATTCTATGGCGAAGGGATCCATCGTGAGGATTTGGCCGTGGCTAGTTACCACCCAAACGTCAAAGAGGTGCCGCCAAACGATTTATCGTTCCGGCACGATAACGTGTAGAAACCGATTAGGGGTATAAGTACGCTGCCCCCATAACATACCATAGCACCCCTTCCAAGTTATCCCGCTACCATCTTAGACTGCATCGTCACTTATCAACAGGTGCGATTGCAGTCAAGGAGTACCTATCTTGTCATCGAATAAAACAAAAAAAAAAAAGACGTGTGGCACTCGGGGACTGCCGCGGTAAAGCTATTGCATAGCATTTATTATCAACGCCATCTAGCGGCTAACCGTAGAGGAGTCCCGTGTCAGGTTATTTTCGTTACGGAATTTCTGGATTCGATCTCCACGCTGGCCCGCGATAGAAGCTATGCAATAGCTTAAAAATGCACACATGAGAGTTTTTTATAACGTTCTCAAAGGTGTATGAAGTCTGCCAATTCGTACTTGGCAGTGGGATTATGGCCAGAACCTTTCTTATTTTGAGAGGAGACGGACTCACATTCTGGAGATACTTTTTATCCCGGAATATTAAAGAGCTTTGACTGGATTTTTAAACAATATTAGTATAGATTACATTCGTTTAAAGTAATTTTTCCTGAAATACAACTAAACCTGAGCGAATAAATAAAAGACAAAAAGCTTTGCACCATACATATTTATTATAAAATATGACATTGTAAAACAGTTCATTATATTTGTATGTATAAAACGATTTAAAAGATTATATTTTGTACGATAAAGTTTACACTTTGCTTCAATAAAATGCAAATATTACATAACCATTGCATTAGTTTTTTGTGGTGCGAAACGAAGTTTCTTTCGGACACCCCACTCCTGAACGTAGGGGAGGGGTAGGTAGAACTGTTCCTCTTCTGAATCAGAGAAATTCATCCTTTTGTGGTCAATTCACTTATCAACATTCACGTAGGTACTCTCGCTGACGGACAAGCAGCAAGGCCTGCCGCAGGCAGCCCATTCCCAATTCATCATTCAATCAATTTCGCCGAATCCATAATTTTGAGTCAATTTTGCCGAATTGACATAGTTAATGTTTTTTTGTAAAATCATAACCTCACTTTTTTCGGCTGACCTTTACTATTGTTAATGCGTCAGAATGGAGTGCTTGGTGGGGGAAGATGGGAAGGTTTGCGAGATATTAATTTTTATTTTAAGGTTAGTTTCGCCGTTATTCGGGCAAATAGTCGGCAACACTAAGGATTTCCGAGTGCAAGTATTTGTGGGTGGTTATAAAAAAAATACTGTGGTGTGGTGTAATATGGCGTTGAAAATAGACTGTAAAATTGAAATGCGAATTAAAAGGTGAAAGGAATTGCGAGAACAGGAAATAAGGAAATTTAAACTCACTAATTTTTGCTTAAAATTTCTTCGTATGTATGTCCTTTTCATTAGCTTGTGTGGTACCATCTTCAAAAAATGGCGGATCCTTTTCCTTCTAATAAAGGTTTCTTGTAGCTCACAAAGAACACGACCGAGCTGAACTTTTAGGTGACATAAAGTGAGGTAGTGACGTTTGACGTTTCTATTAGTTCCAATCAAAAAGGTTGAGACTTGGAAATAGACAGTAGAATTCGGAAAAGGTAGGCACGCGTCATAGAATTAGGAAGAACATTGAAATGGATTATTTTTAAACCCACATGATAGTGATAATAAAATGAAACACTGGAATTTTTAGTTTAAATAATTATTTAATTAATTTTATAAACATGTTTAATTGCTCGCATCATTTCAAGAGATCCTTCTTACATTTTTCAATATTACGCCTCCACAAATATTGTACTATAATATCTGCAAAATTTCCTGGGTGATTAAAATTTTGTTTCTTCAAAAATCTGTTATCAGCTCTCCACTTGGTGTATGAGTCCCATCTTTAGCCATAAATATTGTCTAAATTATTTTCTGAATTTTGTGTGCTTTTACTGTAACCATAATTATCTGGGTAGTTTTGAGAAACGTAAGATTGATTTGTTGCCTGTTGATAGATAGGTGATTAGGTGCCGGTGAAATTAAGGGCGCTACGTAACTCAAATTTGAATTATTTTGGTATAAAGATAATTCCGCATCATTAACAATTTGAAACACATGTCTTTTAATTCGTGCTTGGACTTCCTTAGGAAAAGTTGCCACTGTATCCGACATAGACAGAAAAAAGTTATGGAATGAGTTATCACGTCTTCCTTCTTTTTTTTTTCAAGATATTCTTGAAAAATATTACCAACGTCTTTAGCATGTTGTACAGTTTAACTTTTGCCGGAAGTGCTTGGAAACGGTGAAGATTCACAGTTAGATAATGGCGCATTTGAACTGCCAGGTGTTTCAGGCTGCGAATCATCCATGGAAGGGGTTTCAGGCTGCGAATCATCCGATGATATCGTAATATTTGATATTCGATCTCGCTTTTGCAATAACATTGTTGAATTGCTCAAATTGTATTATTTGTTACGTCCAGTATGAGGCTTTCTGCATTTGACGCTAAATACATCGCGTGATTCTGAACGTCAGTCCTTAAACCGGTACGTTGAAGATCAGGAACCGGGTCGTTTTTGTATTTTTCTGTTACATCAAAAGTAAGCATCGCAATTACTATGGTCTCCAAATACGTTATTTGCTGCATTTTTTATCTTTCTTCAGACATTTAATCCTTTCATCGTGATTTGAATCCTCTTGTGATTTTCTATAATTTACTCAATCTTTACGTTTACGTTTTCCTCAATCTTTTTTCGAAGCTGCACGGGTACAAAGCCTTTGTGGTTATTTGTTTTTTATCCAAGTGCTTTTATCTTGTTGTAGAAATTTCGTAGCAAGTGATTCTTACACACAATTTTGAATATTATAAAATCAGAGCCATAAGGCTTGTTCAGTAACAACTGTTCACGAATAAATAAAAAAAAAAAAAAAAAATCGATCCAAAGTATTGCAAATCGCCATGGATCTCTACGCGCCAACTTCAAGTGGCACTACGTCGACGTCAAACTTTATAACACCACCCATCGAATCTAATGAATACTCCAACATCTTGTCACCAGAAAATAACTCGAATTCTACTACATCAACAACCAATCATTCTAATGATACTGTGGCAGCCGAGAGAAGCCAGCGGGCGTTACACAGCGCGCGCGTCGCGGCGCGGCTGGTGTGCCTCGCCCCGCGCCCGCCCCGTCTAAAACTGGGTATCCATTTGAGGCAGCCTCGGGCCGAGCGGCTGCCTCGACCCGAGGCAGATCTAGTGGAGACCGTGCCGCGCGTTGAGGCTTGCCGCGACTTGAACCAAACGAGGCGGCCGCGCAGCGAGTCAAATCGTGTCGGTAAATGGCCATGCTCAAAGACGCCTCAGTGTGAAGCGTGCGTTGTGGGGACGGACGTACGTGTGCTCGGCACGCGGCAAAATGGATAATGAGAAATGTATCGAATTAATTAAGTTATATGAAAACCACCGACATTTGTAGGATCCAACTTCACCGCATCATTATAATAAACAATTGAAAGAAGATTCTTGGAAAATAATAAGCAAGGAAATGAAAAACGAAGAAAACTATGTACACAGAACGATGTCCTTAAGGTAATTAAGAGTATTTCAACACACTGGTCATGATGATATCTCCATATACATATATGATTAAATTAACGCTCCCGCGCACTTTACCCATCATTACATACATTATAAATAAATCTATATTAGACAATACTTTCCCGGATCCTTGGAAACTCGCGAAAGTCATTCCGTTGCCAAAAACAGCTAGTGTGACGACAGATTTGAAGGACCTGAGCCCAATTAGTATACTTCCTGCCATGGCCAAGATAATTGAAAAATTGATCTGCAATCAGGTTATCTTGAAAGTCATAATCTACTGCCAGTAGTTCAATCCGGTTTTAGAAAGGGCCACGGGACGTCAACCGCACTAAGCGCAGTCACAGATGACATTTTATCAGCCTCTGACAGAGATGAGGGTACTTTTAAGTTAAGTATGGATTGGACGAATGATAAAATTATAAAATTTATTCAAGCAATTGAAACTTATCCTCTACTATGGGATTCCAGTCACAATGATTATAAAAATAGAAACAAAAAACACGATGCCACTCTAGAGTTGGCTCAAAGTTTCAATTGTGACTCGATTGAGATAATGAGAAAATGGAAAATTATTTTGGCTCAATATCGAAGAGAAAAGAAGAAAATCGCGGAATCAAAATCTTCAGGTTCTGGTATATCAAACATATACAAGCCAAAATGGTTTGGTTATGCATATTTGAATTTCTTTCATGGAAGGGACGAACCGAATGCCAGTGTGAACTCACTGGACGAAATAAATGAACAGGTACGTTTAAATTTTTTATTTTCAAACCTCTGCTTTTATTTTTAGTTATGCTTTTTACGCTAGTGTTTCTTGCCATGCCACCATTCCGATGTCAGTTTGGAAATAATGTGCAAATTCTTCTCGTATGTCTTTCGCATCACCAGATGGTCTTCTTCCGATATGTCTTAAGGGTAGTAAGTTTGCCATGGGTGCATCGCGCCGCCAACTTCCATCGATAGTGCTATGAGTAATTTGGTTCTCAGTATCAAAACTGCCAAAAGAAATATAAAGTTGCGCAGACGACTTTTGTGTCATCAAAAAATTATGCAAGTAACAACATGTCAATGTTATTAATTGTGCCTTTTCTGGAGCTAACAGTATAGGTTTTCCGAGTACGCGAAATACAGCGGACAAAATGCCAAATACATTTTCCACAACACGTCTCGCTCTGCTCAACCGATAGTTAAATGTTCTTTCTTTTGATCTTTTGTCATGTTGACCGGGATATGGTTTCATTAAATTTATATCTAATGCAAAAGCATCATCTGCCACAATGACATGTGGAATTGGTTTGTTCCTTCCGGGTAGCGCATAAGGTGGAGGCAAATTTAATTTTCCTTGCTGAAGATTAGCATAGAATCCAGTATTTTTGAAGACACCACCATCCGATATTCTTCCTTTACAACCGACATCTACGTACGTAAATTTATAATTTGCATCAACCAGTGCTAAAAGTACAATGCTGAAATCACCTTTGTAATTAAAAAAGTCACTTCCAGTATTATTTGGAGCTTGAACAACAACATGTTTGCCATCCATAGCCCCAATGCAATGAGGGAAATTCCATAGATGGTCAAATTGACGTTCTATCATCATCCATTCTTCTGAAGTGTTAGGCATCTGAAAAAAGAAATCTTATTATTATTTCAGCTAACACAAGATATCCAGGAACACACAGTGAATGAAGATCAAGAATCTCCTCATGAAAGGCCAGTCGAAAAGTTTAAAGCTCCGAAGAACTCGCAGAAACGTCGTGCTGTCGATGAAGACCCGAGAATTGCTCATGCTTTGTCCATTATGGATAACGTAAACAAGCAGATGGAAGCAAAAAAACATGATGATGACGACATTTTTGCTGCAGCCGTCGCAACGAAGTTAAGGAAAATTAAAGATGAGCGGACGAAGATTTTAGTGCAAAGAGATATTGATAATTTATTGTATGATGCTATTATTGGTACTGGAAAATATACTGCGACTCCAATGCCTTCACCGTATTCAGATTCGTCGAATTCTCAGATCCGAGTTTCAAGTTTTCAGATCCGTGATAATGATGACTCAGATCTTTTACGCCAGAATGACAGCGAAATATTAACTTGGCATGATATGTAATGCAATAAAAGTAACTAAAATTAAATGTCATTTTATTTTCTTACCTTAATATTTTCATTCAACACGCTTATCAACGCCTTACAGGTTTCAGGTACAATCCGAGCAATAAGTTCTTTTGAAACTTTAAATAAATACATTAAACTTGCAAAAGAATCTCCAGTAGCAAGATATCTTAAAGTAATTGCAAGCCTTATTGAAACAGGGACACATTTTCTGTAGTTTGTATCTTGCTTAGCAATAAGAGGACTAACTGCATTGACCAGCAACTCAAAATCTTCGCACGATATTCGAGTGAAATTTTTAAATCCACTCAATGGATCTATTTTTATTTCTTCTACAAATCTATTCGTTTCTTCATTTCGTCGCTGTAGGAAAGGCCTCACCCAACAACGCGGTTTCTTTCTTCGTTTCTTTTTAAGAAGACTTAATAAAACACAAGCTGCAGCACAAAGCACTACGTTTTCCCGCCCGTCCATATTAACAACTGAAGACAGACAACTCTTCTCAGTGAACATGTTCGTGCACAAGTGTGACATATTGTGCGTTTACAAAAGTTACGCACAACCTTGCCGGTGGAGACAGCAGCTAGACACGATACCAGCTTAGTACGTGCACTGCTGGAGTTTTGCACAAAATGTTTGTAAACAAATGTGCTGCACACTATTTTGGTGGAATCGTACCATTAGACTTCTCAAGGGCATTTGACTGTATAGATGTGGAATTGATGCTAGCTAAATTACGTTTTTACGGAGTTGATGACAATACCTGCACTTGGTTTAGCTCCTTTCTAACGAACAGAAAGCAATTTGTAGCGATCGATTCCAACAGTAAGGCTCCCCTAATAGGGGAGCCTTACTGTAGGACTGTTGATATTTTTAAAAATATCGGATTTTCGATATATCGATATTTTTAAATATATCAATATCGGAGTTTGATATATCGAAAAAAAATATCGATATTTCGATATATCGGCTTTATTTAAAAAAAAAAATCGTAAGGCAGCTCAAAAATGATTACACCGTTTATAGTCCAGGTTCACTAATGATTAACAAAAAACGTTAAACAAATGATCATTTCACAAAAAACGTTTTAAAAGCTAATCAAATCACAAACGTCGTATTCCACAAACTAATCATTTTACAAAAGATCATTTTACAAATATTCTATTCGTAAATGTTTTAATTTGCAAATGTGCTGGATGTTAAATTATCATTTTAAAATTTATTATTTCGCCAAATAATTCTTTTTCCAAATTCGCAATTTTACAAAATAGTAGATGGTAAATTATTTATTATTTGATAAACAGAACTAATAACAAAATAACAAATCAATACGCAAAGCGATAGGAAGAAGTTTATTATTATTTATCTGTCGCAGTCGGATTGTATAATCCGCCGTAACGGCTAGCTGTTATCAAAAACAGGGCCGTTTTGAAATGCAATGGGCTACGCCAGAAGACTCGCTCCGTCGCCCCTTCATTCAGCTTCGCCTACTCGACCTTCGTTTCGCTACGGAGGTCGCCGGCTCGCTTCGCTCGCCACCTCCCCCCTTCGCTCCACTCGGCCTCGTAGGCTCGCTTCATTCAGGACCTCCTTCGCGAGCTTCTGGCTTCGCGCTTCATAAAAACACTCTAGGGGTAGGGCAGACAAGACTACGTGGAGTCGGGGTTGGCCATTTCGGTTTTGGCGTAGTCCATTTAATTTATAGCGAAGCGCAGCTCCCGCCACAGCCTTGAACAGTTCTGTTGACGCCATAGACTCTCAGCGTCAAGGCCAGCGTGCTGGGCCCGTGACAATATGCAGGCCGCTGAGAGAGGTGGCCGGTGGCAAGATCTGAACCACCGAGAGACCCAAGTAGTCCCTGTCGATCGTCTTTAGGGTGACACTCTAGTAGATGCTGACTTCTAGATACAAAAGGGCGCCTATTCCAAAAGCACACAACTAATTCTAGTCTTACCTGATTATTTCCCGGCTCCTCTTGTAGGGGTCCAACGGGGGTGTGTAAATGTGGTGTGTACTGAATGTCATGTAGGTGTGTAGGACTTGGCCGGACCCGCTGACGGGTACCGGGAAGCTTCTCCACGTGGCGCACGTGCCGGCCTCAGTTGAGCACACGTTCACCGTCCAAAGTTCACAAGATTGAGTATAAACGCACTGATAAAGTTTTTCTCGCGTCGCGCAGAGAGTGGCGCAAACGCAGCAATGAGAAAACTTGTACGGAAAAACTTATTTTTCACAATCAAAAAAAACAAGACGCAACAAAACCGAACCTTCCGTGCCAAAGACGCGATGACAAGAGCGTTCAAAGACAAAAACGGAATGACAAGTGACATTTCTTCGTAAATCGAACAAAATTTTAAATGTCAAATGTCAAACGTCATGGAATTAACTAACGGTAGATACGCCCGGTAGCTACAAGCTAACGAGGGGCGCGAACACTCCCGGCCGTGGACTCCTGGATTGGAGTCCACTAACAAATGGGTAAGCGTGACAAAGTAGATACGGCTCGCTGCAAAACCGAATCTCCGACCATAACCTCGGCAACTCTGGGAATCCCATCAGATCCATAACAAAGCTTGACAATGCGTCCACGACGCCAATACAGTGGTAACAAATTAGCTTCTTTAACTAGTACAAGATCACCGACTTTGGGGGGATCAGATTTGTCAGTCCACTTAACGCGCTGCTGCAAGAGATGCAAATACTCAAGTGACCAACGGTGCCAAAAACTTTGGGTCATCTGTTGTAATAATTCAAACCGGGATAAGCGCGAAGTCTTTGTGTCCCTGAAGGGGTACTCAGGCAGGGCGTTAAGGGGTTGGCCAATCAAGAAGTGACCAGGAGTTAAAACCTCCAGGTCGTTCGGATCTGAGGAGAGAGGGCAGAGTGGCCGAGAATTGAGGACGGCCTCAATTTTACAAAATACGGTGGCGAGCTCTTCAAAAGTTAATATGGTTTCCCCGATTACTCGTCGGAGATGCGTCTTCGCAACCTTAACAACCGCCTCAAAAATTCCGCCCCAATGGGGACAAGCCGGGGGATCAAATTCCCAGGTTATCCCCCTTTGGGCCATCACATGGTTCAAGCTATTCTTATTACTAGACAAAAAATCCGCAATTTCCTTTAAATACCTATCGGTACCCTTATAGTTGGTACCACAATCGGACCTGATCAGGTCAGGCAGGCCTCGGCGCGACACAAATCGACCCAGGGTGGCTACAAAGGCCTCTGTAGAAAGGGAGCTCACCAATTCCAAATGGACCGCTTTGGTAGCGAGGCATACAAAAACACAAAGGTAGGCCTTTAGTGACCGAGCATTGCGGAGGTTAGAGCTTTTGACGAAGAATGGGCCTGCGAAATCAGTCCCAACTCCTGCAAAAGGTCGAGTGGCTATGACGCGGTCGGGGGGCAAATCACCCATCATCGGCTGCACGGTATTTGCCTTCAAGCGATAGCAAGGGATACATTTGAAGATGACGCTCCGAATGATGCGTCGCCCGGCCAGGATCCAGAACTCACGCTGCAAGATAGCTGATAGGGTATTGCACCCAGCGTGCGCATTCCGAAGGTGGTAATGCGTCACCAACAATTTAACAAAGGTGCCGTCCTTGGGGAGCAAAAGAGGGTGACGGGCACCATAGGGTAGCTCTGAGTTTCTCAGGCGTCCCCCAACGCGTAGCATTCCAGCATCGTCCAGGAAGGGGTTTAAGCGAGCCAACGGGCCCTTCAAGGCTAAACCTCGCCTCAATATATCAATAGTAGACGCAAAATGTTCCATTTGGACTAGACGCACCCAGTGCCTCCGGGCTTCCTGCCGTTCGCGAGGCGACAAGACTGGGTTCAAATTCTTGTTTTGGGGATGGCTTGCGTTGTAAGTGAACCGCTTGATCCAGGCAGTTACTGCAATCAGTTTATCAAAGGAACTATACCGTTCCAAAAGATCGTTCAAGTCAATTTTCGGATTGTCCTCGACTAATCCGACTCGTAGGCCCGGCAACACTTCCGGGCTGGAGAATTTATTCTGGGGCCAGGCAGGTTCTGGATTAGTCAGCCAACCTGGACCCCACCAAAGAGAGTGGTTGACAAGTTCAGAGGCTTCGCAGCCGCGCGAAGCACAGTCCGCAGGGTTCAGTTCCCCCGGCACATGTCTCCAAATCAGCGGTATCTCCGAATTCTGGATTTGGGAGACCCGGTTCGCCACAAATACCTCCAAATTGTGAGGAGCGGCTCGAAGCCAGCAAAGGACGATTTCACTGTCCGACCAGGCATAAACGTCCCTCAATTCGACCACAGATCGTAAAGAGGCATGAACGTGGTTGAGGAGGCGCATCACAAGGGCGGCTCCGGACAATTCTAGTTTTGGGATCGTCAAGCGAGATCGGAGGGGAGCAACCTTGCTCTTGGCCAGGACCAAATGAGTCGCGACTTCACCGGCGGAGTCGACGGTCCGCAAATACACCGCCGCTGCATAGCCCTTTTCAGAGGCGTCACAAAAACCGTGAAGACTGGCGTGGTATCTCCCTGGCGGTAAGAAGCAACGTGGCATGGAGATGCGGTTAACATCAGGAAGTGAGGCCCTAATGGAGTTCCATTCAATTAACAGTCTCCCCTGGAGCGGCTCATCCCAACCGACTTCCTTCAGCCAGAGTTTCTGAAGGAAACATTTCGCCCTAAAGATTACCGGGGTGATCCATCCGTTGGGATCAAAGGTGCGTGCAACCGTTGACAAGACGGCACGTTTGGTCCAAGCCTTAGGAGGGGGATCCAACTTGACCCGGTATGTAAAAATGTCCTGTACCGGTTGGTACTGTATTCCCAGGACCGTCAACAAGTTTGGATTTTCGGCATTCTCAAAGATGTGCGGATCCTGTTGATCCTTTCCCGGCAGATCCTTTAAAACGAGCGGGGAGTTGGACAGCCATTTACCCAATTCATAGCCACCCGATTTAAGGATTGCAATCAATTCATTTCGCAAGATCAAAGCTTCCTCAACACTGGAAGCACCAGTGCAAATGTCATCCATATAAACGGATGATTCCAAAATGGCTGAGGCGCGAGAGTAACGTAGACGTTCTCGGTTAGCAAGTTCCAACAAGGTCCGTATGGCGATATAGGGACTGGAACGTAGACCATAAGTGGTCGTGTTCAATTCAAAAACGCGAATAGGATCGCTAGGTGCCTCGCGCCACAATATAAGTTGGTACCTTCGATCGTCTCGATGCACCACCGATTGTCGGAACATCATACGGATGTCCGCCACAAAGACAACTTGGTGTCGACGGAAATGCGTGAGGATGTCGGAGATATCCTTAATCAATTTGGGGCCGGTATGGAGGCACTGGTTTAGTGTAACCCCATTGGACGTGGCAGCGGACCCGTCAAAAACAACTCTAATTTTCCCCCCCGGAGTCTTCAAGACTGCGTGGTGGGCCAAAAAATAATGCTCGTGTGACCGCCAGTCGAAAGTGGACGGCGACATGTGACCGAGGTCTTCGTACTCTCGCATAAATTCGAGATATTTGGTACGGAAGACCGGGTCTCGTCGCATGCGCCGCTCCATTGACAATAGCCTCTTCTCAGCGAGTGGTCGCGACTGACCCAAGGAAGGCCGAGAAGCCAGAAAAGGTAGGCGGGTTACAAAACGTCCGTCCGTACGACGTCCCGTGTTATTCTGATAAAATAACTCACACTCTTGCTCAAGGAGGCTGACCCGAGCGGCTCTGGGCGGCTCTTCAATTTCCCAAAATCGCTGTAACACTTCGTTCAGCGATAGGCCAGCGGCCTGGAAGTGGTCAGTCTCCCGCAGAGGTGTAGTCCACAAAACTGGTCCAAAAAAGCTAAACCCAAATATTGTGGGTATCGCGCAAAGTCCGTTCGGCTGTAAGGCTCTAACTTCACCAGACAAGATTAGCCCTAGCACGTCGGACCCAAGTAACAGGTCTATAGGATTAGGTTCGGACCAGTATGGGTCCGCAGGAGTAAGACCTGATGTGCAACGCACTGCGGATTCGCTTATCCGCTCGTGCGGGAGGGAACCCAAAATGTTGTCAAGTACTGTCGCTTTAACCAGTACGCGTAAGTCGCCCTGCACAGGGCCAAACATCAACTCAACATCACCCATGGGAGTCCGAGGCTCTACGCCTCCAATCCCCATTACACGACTCTCGTGTGGACTCCGAGGGAGCCCTAGTCTTCCCACCAAATAAGACGAAGCAATACAGCGCTGAGAACCCGAATCCAAAAGGGCTCGGACAGTCAAACACTCGCCCTTCGGGTTGAACACCCGTACTGAGGCAGTCGGCAACAATATTGTCTGGCAAGCTGACTGCTGCAAACTCAGTTCTTCAGGTGTGGTGGCTGTGGTGGGAGCTAGGGCCGCAGCTACCTAGCGCTGCTCGCTCTCCTCCTCACCCGGGTCCTCGTACCGAGGGTCCGGATATAGAGGTGCTTCCGGAGGCGGCGGGGAGGGCCCCCCATTTGGGTACCTCCCGGCGGCGTCCCAATGTGGCACCACGGGTCGCACCAACCGGGCCGAAGTCGGGACTCGGTAGTGCATCTGCCGACCCGTGCCAAGAGGCTGATCGTGCATTAGACGCGGCCTCTCATGAAGAGGGGGAGAGAGGCGCGGAGGTCTCACGGTGGACGGGGCCGGAACAAGCCGCCCCTCAAAGCGGCGTGGCGGGGATGAGGTCCCCCCACGAGGGGTTGAAGCCCCCGCACGAGGGGGTGAAGCCCCCGCACGAGGGGGTGACGCCCTACCACCCCCAAGGGTGGGGTGGTCCGCGGGTGGCCAGCCGGCCGCTCCCGACACGTGGCCAGGACGAGCACTCCCGCCCATAGGGGGGGAGCGCTCACCAAAGTCCTGGGGGCCACGCCCATTCCTATTGGCACACAACAGCGCCAAGTGATTGCCCCCGCAATAAGGGCAGGGTCGTTGACGTGGGCACTCACGCTGTAAGTGAGGGCCCAGACAAGAGTAACACCAGTTCCTCTCCTTGGCTAAACCCCTCCTCTTCGCGACCGATTTGGCCAGGAAGCTGGGGCAAGTCGGGACCTGGTGGTCGGGTCGCCTACAATACAAACAGCGGATCGGCTCCGCGGCCGCAAGCCCGCTGTATTCGGGCAGTGCGCGGGGAGCCCCCCTGGGCACACCGGACCGCACCCCCTTTTCAGGCGCCCCCTTTAGGGGGGGCCCCGCCTTACTCGCACCCCTTTTCGGTGGGTTGTCACGCTCGGGGACCCTTCCTGCGCCGGACACCCCGGAGTTCTCCGCCTGCAAGCTCTCCTGCTCGAGAAACTTCAGCAGGTCGGAGAACGGGGGCAAATAACTGGCACCGTCGCCGCCATACCTCTGCTCAAACCGGAGCTTCATCTCCAGAGGCAGGCGGGCCAAGACGATGTGCAACAACAAAAAGGACCATTGGTCCACAGGCAAGTCCAGCTTGCGAAGGGCATTGCAAGCCACGAGCACGGGGTTGACTAGCGTCTCCCGGAGGCCAGCCACCCCCGTGACCCGGGGGAGTGACAATAACTGGACCACATGCGCGTCAGCAAGGCGACGCACATTCGCGTATCTCCTCGTGAGGAGCTCCCTAGCAGTACCATAACTCTCCTCGGAGAGGTCCAGATGCCGAACAACATCAAGGGCCTCCCCCTGCAAGGAGGAGAGCAGGTAAGTCAATTTCTGGGAGGGGGACAAGTCCCTCCGGGCATCTACCAGACTGTCGAACAGTGCCAAAAAACCCGTCCATTCTGGCAGATGCCCCGAAAACCGCGGCAGCTCAATGGTGGGCAACTTGCCCAACAAAGCCGGTTGAGTGGGCGGTCGGGCTGGCGAACTCGCTAAGGAGTTGAGCCGCGCCTCCTTACGCAAGTGATGAGCCGCCTCTACAATGCTATCGGCTAGCTCAAAGAACTGATCATAGTCAGCCTGTGCCGACTTGAAGGATTCCGTGGTGCACTCCAAATCCAATAGCTCCTTAAGAGCGTGCTCCACGGAGGCCTGCCTGGCCGTGACCTGCTCCGCCCTCTGTAGCAGTGCCGCTTCCCTATCACTGCGACCTATCAAAGCGGCAGCGGACGAAGCCCACCGCAGCTCAGCCGCAATTGTGTTAGCTAGCTTTTTGTAACTAGTCATAGTTCTAAATTTTAATTAATTTAAATAATTAGATTTCACTCACTTTACCCGCAGAAGTACCTGATCCAATTAATTTTAATTATTAGACAAACAATTATTAAACAATTTAATATACAGATAACGGTATGCGGTCAATCAAATTCAAGGGTGTGCGATCACCCTAACAGTTCAGGCAAAAGAATCAAGTTTATTTAATTTTACAAAATTTTAACTTAGTAAAGATTCAATTAATTCAATGTCCATGAGAACATTACTCTATTCAAGTAAATTCAAACCCTACAACCGATTATTACCAAAAGCAAATAAATTAGCATTTAGGTACGGCTAAGCAAAATACAAAATCAGCAGCACTAAATTCCACTCAACTAATTAATCAAATTATAATAAATTCTCTCATCTATTTATTATCCACCGTGCTCAACAAAATAGCTTGACCCTTTCCAATTGAATACAATTATACAAACAAGAATTAACTAGTATGAGTCATAACTATGAACACAACATAGGTAGATTATAAATTTAATTGAGAAACCTATGGGCCAAAACTATCAACTGACTTAAACAATTAAGTTTAACTTTAACTTACCCATAGACAATCAATCAATATGATAATACAAAGTTGCATGGTTTGTTACCGCCTTAAGTGACAACCAAAACTTTCAACAAAAATGTTGTTCAACAAAGCATCGCAACAGAACTTTCAACAAAATGTTGTTCACCAAAACATGTCAACAAAGTATGCAACCGCCCTTAACAAAACCATAGAGTTTTCTGGATCTCAACTGGAACCAACACTAAATTGTCAAATAATAAAATATTTAATTATCAAATAATCAAACAAAATGAGTCCACAAAATGGATAGACTACTTCTCCATGACTCAATCAATTGGTTCCAATCAAAATTAAGCAATTAAACTTTACAAGGGACGGCCAAACAGAATAGACTGTCAGCGGTACCGATCAACCAAAGTTAGTTTACAATTAGCAAGATAATACAAAATGTCAGCGTCAGGCTAGTGGCCACGCTATTCAAACTATGAGAACCACGCTCTGCTACCAAAATGTTGACGCCAAAGACTCTCAGCGTCAAGGCCAGCGTGCTGGGCCCGTGACAATATGCAGGCCGCTGAGAGAGGTGGCCGGTGGCAAGATCTGAACCACCGAGAGACCCAAGTAGTCCCTGTCGATCGTCTTTAGGGTGACACTCTAGTAGATGCTGACTTCTAGATACAAAAGGGCGCCTATTCCAAAAGCACACAACTAATTCTAGTCTTACCTGATTATTTCCCGGCTCCTCTTGTAGGGGTCCAACGGGGGTGTGTAAATGTGGTGTGTACTGAATGTCATGTAGGTGTGTAGGACTTGGCCGGACCCGCTGACGGGTACCAGGAAGCTTCTCCACGTGGCGCACGTGCCGGCCTCAGTTGAGCACACGTTCATCGTCCAAAGTTCACAAGATTGAGTATAAACGCACTGATAAAGTTTTTCTCGCGTCGCGCAGAGAGTGGCGCAAACGCAGCAATGAGAAAACTTGTACGGAAAAACTTATTTTTCACAATCAAAAAAAACAAGACGCAACAAAACCGAACCTTCCGTGCCAAAGACGCGATGACAAGAGCGTTCAAAGACAAAAACGGAATGACAAGTGACATTTTTTCGTAAATCGAACAAAATTTTAAATGTCAAATGTCAAACGTCATGGAATTAACTAACGGTAGATACGCCCGGTAGCTACAAGCTAACGAGGGGCGCGAACAGTTCATTTTATCAAAAAAAATATGCCACATGTTGTTTTACTAATTAACACAATTAAGAAATCAATTGTTTGTCAAATATTATTTTATGAAATCACAATTTGTCTAGTAATTTGTTTTGTCAAGCGAATTATTTGTGGAGCCAGAAGTTTTATAATGATCAATAAATGATTCATAATTTTGCTAAACGTTGTTTGTGGAATGACACTTTGTTATATGTTTTTTGTGAATTAATCGGTCACCTATAGTCCAGTATATTTGTTAAGCAAATTAAATTATAAATGTATAAAAGTGTTAGGTTATAACTATATATAGTTCTTAGTAATTATTGTTTAATTTAAATAAGACAATTATATATATTTTCAGTAAGAGTTTTTAAAAATACTCTTTGTTTTATATGTTCAGCTGTTTGACTACTACAATTATTAGGCACTAAAAGATTGATTGTAGAAGCAACTCGTTCAGATGCTACAGATGTAGCAGAAGAAATTAAATATTTAACAGCTATTTCTGATAGCACGGGAGTAAAATGCCTACTATCGATCCAAAATTTTAGCGCATTCGATGACCTTGAAATATTTGGCTGATCTAAATACTGCTTTAATTCAGCAGGCATTGTACCAAAACTTCTGCCAGAAACTTCATTGGCATTGGCCATATTTTTCAAGAGCATATTTTCATGTCTATCCCATAAGGATGACGTTGTTTCTTTTTCTCCACGTGGAGAAGCGCCTACTGTCTCGTCACGGGATCAGGTAAAAATTCATTGGTTTTTGAAAATTAGTTGTATATGTCATTTATTTTATACTGTTATATATTGTTACCGGCCAAACCCGATTTTCAGGACAAACTAGTTTTGTCTAGGCTAGACTAGTTCTTCCTATACGCGATAACTGATATAGGTCGAACATTACCTAAAAACGAAATGCAAACGTCCCGACTCCAAGCACTCCTGTCTGCCCTGCCCCTAGGGTGTTTTGCCTAGGCTAAACTAGTTCTTCCTATACGCGATAACTGATATAGGTCGAACATTACCTAAAAACGAAATGCAAACGCCCCGACTCCAAGCAGTCCTGTCTGCCCTGCCCCTAGCTATTTGTCTTTACACAACACCTTTACTTCGATACTGTTCATTAATATTAACTTGAATAGCTCTGTCAATCTGCAGTCTATCTTTGCCAGTTATATTTACTGAGGAAGTATTGGTACTGGAATCAGCTAAACTATCTTTTTTACTGACAATATCTTCTATTAAATTATCTTGTGATGATGCTGAACTGGGACCTGCTTCACAATAACTGGTTTGTGAAGTTTCACCTACAATATTCTTAACAGTAACACATTGTTTAAGAGCATAATCATTTACAGCTTTTTCAACTAATGCCTGTCTTTGTCTCTTTATAGCGCCTTTTCTCTCCGGCGGTGGAATTGTTATAGGTTTTCGACATAGGAATCGATGTGGTACAATACCTTTCTTTAAACGTAATAAAGTTTTTTTTTCTTCTTGCAACGTCATTATTTTATATTACACTGGTCTGCAAAATAATTTTTTTTTGCACTCCTTCCTAATATTGTGCACTATTATTATAGATGTGATATTTCTCAACAGAAACTGGGTTTTAAAAAATTTGTATCACGTATATATTTTTCGTGAGGGAATTTTTAAGAAAATAATTTTTTGTTCGAAAAATCAATAATCGTTTTAATAATTAAGACAAAATATTACATATAATCACACTAAAAACATTAAAAATCATAAGACAATGTAATTACATGTTGTTTCTATCATTTTACTTAGTAGTTTTTTTTCTTTTCATATTTTCTACTGGAGTTTCGCGACGAATCGACCAACAAAAATCGGCAAGCATTGCTTCCGACCATTTTCCGTTGTAGCGCCTCTCAATGTGCGATATGTCCTGATGAAATCTTTCACCGTGTTGATCAGATACCGCTCCAAGATTTTCGGGAAAGAAATCTAAGTGAGAATCTAAAAAATGAATTTTAAGTGACATGTTGCTTGTTTGCAATTACTTTACAACTTTAAATCGAACTGAGCGCCACGGAGTCACAGCGAGAACTGCGCAAGCGTATGCATTAGTGTAAAAATACCATCAGTCGATATCGTTCTCTCTCTTTCTATCAACCTAAGTCGTTTTTGTGTAGAAAAATATGATACAGACTGAATAAATTAGCGTTAGTGCAAAAATCACTCACAAAAAATATAGAATTTCGAGGTATTTAAAAAAATAATTTTTAAGAAAGATATACGTGATAGCAAACAAAAGGAAGCAGACCTAGATTCAGCATGTTAAGCTCTTCATATTTATCATATTTTTATTTAAAGGAGGATTTCGTTGCAGACCAGTGTTATCATTTTTATTTTATCACCGTCGTCTAAATCAAATCTGGTACCATTTAGTATTTTATTAACATCTCTGCACCAATTGTGCAGAAAAAAAATTGAAATCATATATTAATTCTATAGTTTGAGATTTATGGCTCTCACAATCTAATAAGTTAAAATCGATCTCGGTGTATAAATATGTTTTTATAAGGGATTTCAAATTTGATGTCATGGGTTTATTTTTTATTATATAGGTGACAAGATCTTGAATTTTAGAAAAGAGAATGACTAACTTTTCATGAGGGTATGTCAAATAAGTCTTTCCTTTTTTAAATTCTCTTAATTTCAAAAAATTCCACTATTATTGGGGTCATACAAACATTGTTTGCATTTATTGCAATTTTTAAATACTTTTACTTTGGATTTTTCAATAAATAATATTTCAATTCATTCACCAAGGAGCGCAAAATGGAAACGGAATGACGTAATGGCTGGCGGAATTGACATTTGATGTTAAATCAAAAATAGCGCCATCTACTGCAAAGTGGATAAACTTTTTTTCTCTAAGAAAAAATATTTGTATGGGCTGTTAACCGCCTGCAGTATGGCATACAAAGTTACAGTAATTAATACAATTTTATGAATAAAATTCTGAATCAATAGTAATTATAGGTTTATTAAAGAGAAATAAATTTTTATAACATAATTATAAATATTGCTGGTGCAGAAATAAACAACTATATATTCTCGGAAGCACTATTTATTCACTACCCAAACAGCGTGCACTCGGTGGATTTCCTTTTATATCCCCTACCTGGCTGAGTTCCTCTTTTCCCAACTTACTTAGGACCATGTCGTACTTAACCGAGTCACTTTGATGTTGCGGTCCCATAATTGCTTCAAACTGCAGAAACCACATTTTGGGCATGCCCGCCCAAAACTGCGGTATACTTGACGATAACCCGATCGCTGCAAGGTCATTTGAAATTCCAAAAGATGCAGGCGTTGGTTGTGCCATTCTTGCAGGTCGTGTCACAAACTTGATATTCACTGCACTTTCGGGGTCACCACTGTTGGGGATGCTCCGCTGCCCGATGTACTGGAGAGGTTGCTGGCGCAGAAATAAACAACTATACATTCACGGATTTCGTCCTGGGCGGGGAACAACTAGGAATTTGCTGCATCTCATGACACGATTGGTGCCAGTAGTGGATGCAAGGGTGTTTCTGATTCTTGATTAAAATAGCCACCTTTTATTTTACTTGTATTTATTTTTCATTATCAGTAACAATTTGCTTTTTTATACTAATTTTAACAGAATGTTTCGATGCGCTTGAGACACTGATTTTGTAGGAATTAAAACCACAGAGAATATAGCTGAATGAATCTATATACGTCATTCTCTATGAGTGAAGGCACCGCTTCACATAGCCACAGTCTATGCCTAGGTGTAGACAATATTACGCTGCTTTCTTTCTCCGCTTTTCGAATACGGGTTCGCGTGTTTACACGCTGCGAACCAGCTGTCACTTTCAATGCACATCTTCTCAGTTGACGTGTTTTATGGGGTCACCAATGAAGGACCAGTGGTTACCTGTTCCCGGTGAGGAAGTCTGTTGGGTCAAGTATGGTCCGACAACTTTGAAAGTACAGAAGGAAGGAACCAAGAAGAAAACACAATAGCACTAGGAAGGAGTCTAATTAGCATGAAAGATACAAGCACTAATATACTACAGTAAAACAATTATAAGCGGAAAAGAAAGTTAGAAAATTAACGTAAACGATGCAGGCCTAGTCAGCAAAAATCACTTGACTGAACTTGATAGAAATCGTTGTCTGTGTGTTGGTACACTACGGTTGGTACCGGGCTATCGAACGGTGTGAAGGCAGCGCCCGCGACTACAGCGCCATTCACGCCTAACAAATGCGTGCGCGGCCGCCGCGCGAAGTTAGCGTCGGCAGCCGTTCGGCTGTCGATCATTCGCGCTCGCTCACCACTCGCCCGGTCTCACAAAATCACCTGATTAAGCATACTACGGGTTTCACCCGAGTATGCTTGCGGATTAAATTTTGTGTTTGTGTATGTGATTATAATAGATAAATATATAATTTATAAGTGTGTTTATGTAAGTATGTATGCCTGTATGTAATATATTATTCTATATATATATAAATAAATAATATGTGTGCTGTATAATAAATAAATACTATAAATTGTAATAAATAAATGTATGCTGCCTACACAAACTTTATCATTTTCAAGATATCTTCTTTGGATTCAGAGGTTAAAATATTTCCAACTCTACCCGTGTTATCATAGCTAATTTTGTTTATTTGTTGGTTAATAAGTTCTTTATTTGTTAATGGGCTATTACAACTGCTGACTTGATTAGGTGAGTTACCACTAGGAAAGTCATTGTCCTGTAACGACAGGAAAGGGTTGGTGCAGCTGAATCATATTTTAGCAGCTCCAACATCATCTCTTGCAGGCGATCGTTAGGCAAACATGGATAAACATCTGCATCATATTCTTTACTATCAAAATATGTGGCGGGGCTGTGAAGGTATTGCATTAGAATTGCAATTGGTAGCCGCCGTTGTTTCATCCTTTTCCTCAGATTATCATAAAGCTCTATACTCAGTAATGTGCCACGAGCTTCAAGTTTTTTGAGTGCAAAATTTATAGCAGCATCAGCACTGAGTAGAGTAGCATCTTCTCGACAGACAGTCTCAACAGTTACTTTCATTACATCAAGATTCTCATAAATATCTTCAAGAATAGACCACTCCACTTCACTAATCTGGATATCACACTTTACATCAATGAGTGCTTTTAAGACTGCTCCTTTGACTTTCATGAATCTACCTATGATATTGCAAAGTGTAGTCCAGCGAGTTTTGCAGTCTAACAACAATGCGTTTTCTTTACCGAGCTCCATTAACCCGGCGGGAGTGTGGTGACAAAATATTTCATCGAGTATGTGGCGGGGTATGCAAGCCCGTAAATTAAACTGCCTGTTATATGATTATAATAATCAAATTTTATTGAAATTTTAATTTTATTTGTGAAAACATAATCCCTATACTTATATTTAAATGAAAAACTTAGTCATATTAATATATTTTAATAGTTTTTATTACCAAAGTTAAGGCACTAATTTTTGGTTACAAATCAAAACAGTCTTCCATAAGAAGCATCAATCCTTTTTAACTAAACTAATATTACCAAATTAGACAAAAAAACAAAGAACATGAGATCTTGAATAATAAAACTTAAAAAAATCTAACATTATCATTAAGAACTAGATTCAGAATTAGCACAGTCTTTACAGGAAAAAAATTGCATGTTCAAGACCAATGGCCTTTCCACAGCTTACACATAAGTAGCGTTGCCAGGCGTCCGGATAAAGCCGGACATAGGTAGGCTTTTTAATTGCGTGTCCGGCCAAAATGAACGGTGTCCGTCTTGTCCGGCTTTTGTTAGGCTTTTCACATTTCGCAAACAAGCGAGCGCCGAGCGTGGCCTAGCGCAGCCTGCGCAGACGACTTGATTGAAACTTGATTTTACATAAAAAAAAATTGTCGTACCTATTAATACTGAGACAAAATCCTCAATAATATAGGGTGTCCGGCTTTTTTACCCAAATGTCCGGCCAAACTGGCTGGTCTGTCCGGCTATTAGGTTTGGCGACCTGGCAACCCTACACATAAGTGTTTCGTTTTACGATATCTATCGCGTGTACACTCAAAACATCGAACATAACATTCCGGAGCATTCTGGACAACAGCTGGTTGCAATGTTTCATTGAGTTGGGAAGATATTCTGACGTATATTTATGAGGTGCGTGACCTTGAGTAGATGGACGACGAGTTCTGAGAATTGAAAGAGGGACATTATCGTCGGAATCTTGATTACTACCACTCTCAACATTTAGCTCCTGTTTCCTTTCCGATACTATATTGTGTTCACTGCAATGATCATCACCATCATCATCACACCCGACGAGCTCAATTCATCTGAAGAATTTTCTAATATGTCGTATAACATAGACCTAAGTCTATTTTACCTACTGTTTTCACCCATGTTTGTCAAAAGCCTAAAAAAGACAAGCAATAATAAAATTAAATCTCCGCGAGCTGTAGTAATATGGAAAATTGGCGAAGCAAAACCACACACAGTACACTATTTACACCCCGCGTATGAAGCATTTCAATATCCTTTACTGTTTCCTAAAGCTCCCGAAAGATATTCTATTGGTATTAAAGATAAAGCAGGCAATAAATTAAGTCAAGTAAAATACTATCGGTGCCAACTGAAGAGCGGTTTGCGATTTTACGACGCCTTTCGCAAGAATACTATGTTGATATGTGGTGCCGTACTAAAGAAGAACGTTTACAGTATTTCAAAGGGGTTCAAAACGAACTAAGAATTGCAACCCGACGTGAAATCGACGAAACGATTGCAGGCGAAGGTATTCTACCCGGTAAAATATATTTACCGGCGAGTCTAACGAATAGCCCACGTTATATGCAAATCAGGTACCACGACGCTATGGCCATTGTTGCACGATTTAGAAAACCAAGCTTTTTCCTCACTGTTACATGTAATCCGAAATGGCCTGAAATAACTGAAAGTTTATATCCCGGCCAACAGATCGCCCGATTTGTGTGTGAGAGTATTTCAACTAAAGTTGTCAATACTGTTGAAAAAAATTAGATCTAAAGACTTCTTTGGTACCATTGTGTCAATTCTACAATATGTTACAGAATTTCAAAAGAGGGGTTTACCTCACGCACACATTACGTTCCGCGTAGAAGGAGGAGGACCCATTGATAGTATGGATATTGATATATTTATTCAAGCAACCATACCTCCACCGAAGGCTGAGAAAATTGGTTTTGCAACACATGGTGCGCGGCCCATGTAGAACTGAAAGGTCACCCTGCTACGATCAAGCTGCTGGGAAAAGTTCGAAAAACTTTCTTAAATGTTACACTGAAGTGACGTACACAGATGACCGAGGCTCAGTACACTACAAACGTCCAATTGGCGACCAGCCGGCATAATTGCTGGCTAGTCGCTAATTCACTAATGTGAACGAAATGAAACTTCAGTCACTAACAGATGGATTGTGCCGTACAACCCGGCGATAGTACTGTTGATGGAATGTCATTGCAATTTGGAAATTGCATCCACCTCCAAAGTGGTAAAATACCTTTACAAATACCTTCACAAAGGTCCCGATCACGCAAAAGCGGGTGTGACAGAAGAAGTATTTGATGAGATTGAACACTACGCTCAATATGGATATGTGAGCGCTTCTGATGCAATGTGGCGTTTATTGGAGTTTGATATTAGCTGCAGATACCCAACTGCCGTTGCATTACCGGTACATTTACCCGACGGAGACGCGATTATTTTCCGTACTGGAACCGAGGCGCAAGCATCAGAAAATTATATGTCAAAATTGAAAATTTACATGACGAGGCCTTCAGATCCTAAGTTGGATGAATGTACTTAAATAACGTTTTATGAAAGGTACAACGTTGCAACTCAAGTCCGACCTAATCCTACTGTACAAGTGTTGGCTCACGAATCTGGAAAATATTTTATTACAAAAAGAGTACGAGGCAAAATCGTGGCTCGGATTGTCTTTATTTCTCCTACACTTGGTGAACTTTATTTCCTGCGAATGTTAGTCATGCGTTATCCGTGCCGAAGTTACCAAGAACTGCGAACTGTCAATTCATTGTAATTTATGACACTTTTCAAAAAGCAGCGTTTGAACATGGTATTCTGAATGATAACCAGGAGTACGAATCGGCAATAGAAGAGGCAGCCGGCTTCAAGACCGGTAAAGGTTTACGTCAGCTTTTCTTCGCACTCATCATGGACGGTGCCCCAGCCCTTCTGTTATGGGATAAACACCGTGGCCATTTGTGCGATGATTACACTGGTCAACAAAATTTTAACTTTTTTTGTCACATGAAAACTTATATCAAATTTTGAATGTACTAGGGCCCCCAAACATTAAGATGTGAATGAAAAAAAATTGACACGTCAGGTTTCCTTGTGACATCAAAACATATATTTTCGTAAAAAGTACAAATACAAGTACTTATCAGCTAAATTTAGGGAAATTATTATTGTTTAATATAAAATAAATACTTATGATTTTCGTGAATATTTGGCTTCTGGAAGATCTTTTTTAAGTTTCCAACAATAATCTGCTAGCATTCCTGGACTCCATTTCCCTTGATAGCGCTTTTCCATTAAGGAAATGTCTTGGTGGAACCTCTCGCCTTGTTCGTCACTTACAGCACCCAAATTTGCCGGAAAGAAATCCAGATGAGAGTCCAGCATATGTATTTTTACGGACATATTACACCCCAAAGCTTTATATGACATTACAAGGTCATTTATCAAATCTTTGTAATTTTCCGATTTATGCTTTCCTAAAAAATTTTGAACAACGTTCACAAAACATTTCCAGGCGAGTTTTTCCTGATCATTCAGTTTTTCTTCAAAGCTCTTATCCTTTATCAGTTGCCGTATTTGTGGACCTACAAATATTCCCTCTTTAATTTTTGCCTCGCTGAGTTTGGGGAATTTTTCTTTCAGATATATAAATCCACTGCCATCTTTAGGCATAGCTTTTACAAAATTTTTTATCAGGCCGAGCTTTATGTGCAACGGTGGTAAAAGAATGTCATCAGGGTTCACTAAAGGATCATTTTTAACATTTTTATGGCCTGGAGTGAGTGATTTACGCTTGGGCCACACTTTCTTTATGTAGTGATTTTTTCTGTCCCTACTATCCCATTCACAAATGAAACAGCAAAATTTTGTGTAACCAAGCTGCAGTCCAAGCAAAAGTGCAATGACTTTAAAATCGCAACATATTTTCCAAGCATGTTTACTGTATTCAATTTTTTCAAGAAGAAACCTCATATTTTCGTAAGTCTCTTTCATATCAGAACCATGAGCAACCGGCACTGAAGGAAGTTTATTTCCGTTATGCAGCAATACTGCTTTCAAACTCGTTTTTGAGGAGTCAATGAACAATCGCCAGTGATTTGGATCATATTCAAAATTTAATAAATTCATCAAAACAGGAACGTTATTACAATAGACTAAATCATCTTCTTTAGAAAAGTAAAGTTTTATTTCATCGTCACGATGTCGAAAATAAGAAATTTTCGTATCGGGCGAAAGTAAATTCCAGTCGTTTAATCTAGACCCCAAAAGCTCAGCTTGTTTTTTAGACAGATTCAAATCACGTACTAAATCGTTTAAATCACTTTGTGTCAATAAGTGCGGTTCTTTTGAAGTTGACGGTTTATAACTTGAGTCACTATCGTCAGATACCTTATCGTGCTGACTTAGAACAAGTTCCGGAGTAGAATCCTGACTTTCTGATCGATTTGGAGGCTTTGGCACAGGCAGTTCGGCACTATGTAAGATGGGTCTGTTGGCCGAAGACAAGTTTGGATACCGGATAGTGTGTTTGGACTTGGTTGTAATGCCTTTTGTTTGAGTCAAACAAAAGTAACAATCACTTACATGATCCTTTGGTTCGGTCCAAATCATTGGTATAGCAAATGGCATATGTCTGGGTTGTTGTTTAGCCCAACCTAATAGCAGTCTCACACACGTTATACAACACTTATGTGGAACCCAGGATTTATCTTGATTCCTCACAGGAAATCCAAAATAATCTAAATAGCACTGTTCAATTAATGATGTGAAATTTCGACGCTGAGAGCTAAAAGTTAATTCTCCACACACATAACAAAAACTGTCGGGGTTGTTAGAACACTTTCGTGGCATTTTTACGATGTAACAAACGTATTTAAGATGTAAGTTACTTGAATGCAATAGTTATACAGTCGCCTAAATGAAGTTATTCAAAAAAAGATACGTATATGAGGTCAGAAATGAATATGTAGGTGTCACAAAAAAACTGGACGTGATTGAAACAAAATTATTATATAATTTTGATGTGGGTACACCAACATGAACAAAAATCATCACAAAGTTCGTGTGACAAAAACAGTGTTTACCAGTGTTATCATAGAGGGCGTGAATCTGAAATGGAAGCCGCTTACGACCATGGCCTTCGAGACATTGAACAAATGTTACGTGCTCATGGGCGCTCGCTGTCAGATTTCGGTTTGCTAGATGTAAGACACAGTATAACCGAGCTTGAAAGAGAAATTGGACGATGGAACGATGTGGCGACTGCCGCATTAAATGAATGGGAGTCAAAATTAAACTCGCAGCAACGCACTATATATAACACAGTCGTATTACTTACTAAAGATGATAGAGAGGATACACTCCCAGTGTTCATCGACGGTCCCGCGGGAACCGGTAAAACCATCTTGCTTAACGTAATTGCTGCAAAAATTCGTTCTAATGGACATATTGTTCTATGTACGGGTTCCACAGGCATTGCTGCACTAAATCACGACGGAGGTGTCACAGCACACTCTATGTTTAAACTTCCGTTAGACTTTGAAGATGGTAATGCAGTGTGGGGAATTTCAAATAACTCCCAAAGAGCGGCGCTGATCAAAGCAGCACGTCTTATTATTATTGATGAAGCAGCAATGGTTCACAAGTACCTGCTCGAAACAATTGACCAAGGCCTCAAAGATCTAATGAAATGCAATACCAAACCCTTTGGAGGCAAAGTGTTAGTAATTACTAAGCCCCGCCGCACATGCCCACACTCGCACTGGTTCACGATACTGCGCCAATGTGGCACTGACATTGGTGGACACGATGTTGTCCGCATTTGCTCTCACGAATCTTACATTAGTGGACGCCTCAGTGGCATTTGTCGCCGGGAATCAAGTAAGATGGACGCGATAGATTTAAGTTCAGAATCCGACAATGATAACGAGTTTTTGTATAGATTATTGTTAATAAGGAAAGCATCCGGGAAAAAAAATTGGAAGAGCTCTTACATGTCCAAAAGGAAAACACATGGAGAATTCAAATTAACTTCTGAGTTTTCAGACGAAAAATTCAAAAACTATTTTAGAATGACTAGGAACGATTTCAAAGAATTACATGCGATAATTGCTTTAGACTTAGAAGATCAAGGATATGGTGGTCATGAACGAATTAGTACAGAAGAAAAATTAGCTGTTTTCTTAAGGTAAGTTTATTTTGTAGTTAATCAATTGAAAATTATATGGAACAATTAAATGCACAATGGATTTGGAACAAACTAAAAAATTTAACAATTTTTAGAAAATTAATTTAAAGAGTTTGACGAGTGTGCAAACATATTGCCAGAACTGTCTATTTGTAGCAAATTCAGTTCACTTCCCTGAGTGATTATTATCGGTGATGTCTGTGTCTGTAAATATTCCTGTGGTTGTTCTGCAGGAGAAGGAGTATATGATGAATAATATGTTCTTGTATCACTATTCTGTGAATTGGTAGAATGTGGACGAGGCGAATACTGCACCAAGTTTTTAGCTTCTTCCTGGGACACCAATGAAAATATGTTTGTTTTAATATTATGTTGAGATAATGGCGGTAATCTTTTTGTAGTTTCGTACATACTAATGAAAAAATGAAATAGTGGATCATTTTTAACATTACTTATGGTGAAATCATTTGTGGTGTTAGCATTTAAGCGCTCTCGTTCTTGCTGTCTATTAGCTGCTCTGCGTTCATGATCCTCAATCGATTTACTTAGTAAGTCATTTAAAGTGTTTCTTTTGTGTCGTCTTCTTTTATTTCCTTGATCAACGGATGGATCAGTAGATTGTGATTCAAGGGTTTGATTAGTTTCTTCATCTCTTGATTCTTGATTATCTGTTATATTGTCTTGAGTGTCATTTTCTATATCTATAGTATTTGAACTGCCGGGAGATGGTTCGTTATTTAGTATATCCTCATTAATATTGGTGCTAGTTGACCTATTTGCCATATGCGGGATTAAAAACGCCATGATTTTATATTGACAGCTCCTGATCCACTTTTCGGTTTCAAAATTTTCTGACGACGAAGCGCGTCTCTGTGATTGTTTCTCAATTTTTCCCAAGATTTCTTGGCTTCACTTCCTGCAATGAAATTAATAAGTAATAATCATGACTATTTAAAATGTAATAAATATATATTTTTTCTTTTCAGATTTGTTGCGAGCGGTAACTCATATCGGAGTATTGCTTACAGCTACAGAATGGGAGAAAGAACTGTCTCAAATATTATTACCAAGGTATCTTCAGCTATCTGGACAAACATGCAACCTATTTACTTGCCAAAACCTACACTTGAATTGTGGGAACAAAATGCCGTTGATTTTCTTAAAATATGGCAAATGCCTAATACTGTGGGTGCTATCGATGGAAAACATGTGACAATTAAGAAACCTATAAACAGTGGATCCTCATTTTTTAATTATAAGCAACATCACTCTATTGTGCTGATGGCGGTAGTAGACGCAAATTATAAATTTGTATTTATTGATGTCGGTTCTAAAGGCAGATTTCCGGATGGAAGTATATTTGACAATTGCATATTAAAGAGAAAAATGATAAACAAACAGCTACATCTACCCGAGCCCAAGGGTCTACCTGGAAGAGAAGACATAGTTGTGCCTTATGTTATAATTGGTGACGCGGCATTTCCTTTGATGGAAAATCTCATGAGACCTTTTCCTCAGAGACAAGTAATAGATAATTACAGAAACAAAGTTTTTAATTACAGACTCTCACGAGCAAGACAAACGGTTGAATGTGCATTCGGTATATTGAGTTCTCGTTTCAGAATATTTTTGCGGCCATTTGAAATGAAAGTAGAAACAGTAGACAAAATTGTTATGGCGAGTTGTGTCTTACATAACTATTTACGTACAAAAAGTATGGGCCAAAATCTAGATGAGGATCTAGAAAATTTACCACGTCCTCAACAATTAGTGCCTTTGCCTCGATCGAGAGGACGCATTTCGAAAAGGGCATTTGAAATAAGAGAGCAATTTACGGATTATTTTAACTCGGTGGAAGGACGTGTGACCTGGCAAAAACACAGCGTGCAACGGGGCGCATATTGAAAAGTTAACAGTATTTTTCGACAATTAATACATTAATGGATACAAAACATTTAAATGTAAGAAAATTTAAATGCATATATGAATACTAGCTGACCCGACGTACTTCGTACCGCCATATTTTATTTCTCTAATCGCAACTGAGGAAATAAAACCCTTCCGGCAAAATCGAATTAGCTAAATAAATATTACGTGAAATAAAGTAATAGAATTTATATTCTAAGAAACAGAACACAACAGAGCGCCATCTATTGGGTGTATTTGCAACCTAGATGTCAAACAATATTGAAGAATTTTATCGATGAATCAACGTACACCGCCATCTATGAGAACTACATAAAACTAAACACTAAATAAACACTTGCATATGAAACAATTAATTGATACATTTTATTCGTTTACATTCACGACATAAGCGAATAATTGAGATGAGAACTATCATAACCAGTAAATTAGACAAAAATACAGGTACATGTGAAATTTGATTTAAATCGGTTCAGTAGTTTTGGAGTTTATTGGCAACATACATCGTGACACAAGATTTTTATATTTCAAAGATGAAATAAATATTAGAATTTTATACTTACCTACACAGAATTTTTAGTTTTTTTAACCTACCTGCCTTTTTTTAATAACTATTTTATACAAATACTAAGTACTTAGACTACAGCTTATATATCTAGTCAAAAAACAAACTTCGTTTGCATGTGTTTCCTATGGACTTACAAAATAATACTCACCATTCTTGAGACTTAGCGCCTCTGCGATTTGTTTCCAAATAGACTCCTTTAATTTTGTATTCATGTAATCTGGGTGTTTTACGTCATATAAACATTTTTCGCTTCGAACAGCTTCAATTAGTTCCTCCATCTTGCAAACACTCGCGACACTGCCACTCGAAATTAGTGTCTCGATCACCTAGCCGGCACGCGCGTACACGCTCATGTACGTGCCTGCGTCGACACGTGCGAGCAAATGCGGAGTTCGGTATTGTGCCATAGGTTATAAATACTGCCACTCGCACGCGGCTCGTGAAGACCAATGCGAGTGTGGGCATGTGCGGCGGGGCTTACACTTCATTTGTTTAAAATCACCGGCAATTGCCGGTGATTTTAAAATATACCACCGGTGATAACAGGAGCAGGAGAACGTGACATATGCTGGGCATCAATAAAAAATTCTGAAATTTGGCGCTACATTCAAGAATTCAAATTGGGGCTGACATGAAGGTCACCTTCAAAAGTCCCTTATTAAAAATGAGAATAAAAAAAAAAAAAAAAAAGAATTCAAATTGACTGAAAATCAACGTGCAAAAGAAGAACCCAATTTTGCCACTGTGCCGCTCGTTTAAATGTTTTTAAAAATTTGAATAATTTAACATAACAAAATTAACTTTAATGTGATGTTTGGGAACAATTACTTTGAACTTTATGTTTGTGCCTAAAACAAATACTGCAGTGCTCGAAATTTGAAGAGAACCAGGTCCGGCGCTCACCGGCCGGCGTGAACAGCATGGCGTCGAAATGTGAGTGCTGTCTCCCATAAAATATTCCTTCCCTTGTATTTTCGGCACCGTAGTTTATTATTTTTTTCAGCTTACAGTCCACTCTTTACTATTTATCAAATTTTAAGGTAATAACATAACGTAAACTTGGCGCAAACAATAATATTATGCTGTACTCGTGCGAAGCCGGGGCAGGTTACTAGTTTCTAATTAATAGTATCCAGTGTAGTGTACATAAATTATCTTATTAATACATACTTTTTATAATGTGCAAAGTTTGAGTTAGTGCTTTGAACCCTCCTTTAAGTAGCTGAATATTTTACCTAAACTTTGCAACATCAAAGCAAAATCAAATAGGTATATAAATAAGACTATAATTTACATAAATTTTTGCAGGTGCAGATAATACAATATTGCATTTCTTTCCTCATCCATGGAAAGAAACTGAACGCTTTAATGCTTGGAATGCTTATTTTAGAAAACTCAATATTCTTACAGTTACGTCTCTATATACATTTGAAATTGTTCTATTCCTAAGAAACAATGAAAATTTGTTTGTTCGAGTTAATCGAGAACGCTGTAAAGATTTATTCCGATATCCCACACACAAAACCTCATTCTTGAACAAAAGTGTTTGTGTGATGGCGATTAAGATATACAATAAGTTACCTGAGAAGATAAGGAAATGTAATAATCTAAATCAATTTAAAAATAAATTACGCGACTTTTTATTAGATAAGACATTTTACAATATTAATGAATTTTTTCAACTTAGATATTTTTGATTTTACATGTAACTTTAGACTTATTTAGACATTGTTATTAATTTATATTTTTCCTGTATTTATGTATGTTGCACGCCCGAAGAGGCAATGTATAATGCAATAAATGAATTTTGACTTTGACTTTGGAAAAATGCCATAGGAGGACCTATTGTGTCTTTATCCCCTGAAACTATATTTAAGTGCCGCAGAGTTTGTCACCATAACTTTGAGGAACAATATTATACTAGAAGCAAAAGACTTAGTCCCAATGCAGTTCCCACATTATACTTATCAGCTATTTGTTATATTTAAATGCTTTGCAATAGTTAATAATGTAAATACATATTATGCATTGCAGACATTGCAGTGTGGTGTTGGTGTTATCATTATCTCAGGCTACCTTCTGTGTAGGTGTCCGTAAACATACGGACGATTTATGGAAAAAATGGAAAAATAAATATAAAATGGAAAATCAATTTCTGTTCCTACAATACGTCACTGGCTCATGACTGTTGAAAATGCGCAGTATATGATAGCCAAACTATCAGAGAAATATGACTTGACGTCAGTGTGGATGCGTCACTTCAATCAAGACCCCCTGGAGAATTTTTTGGCTGTGTTGGAAGCCATGGTTACAGGAATACTTCACCAACATGTGCAGGTTTTGAAGCAGCCTTTACAGCGCTGTTGGTGAACAATATAAGTAATAGCCACTCTCCAGGGGTTAATTGTGAAAAAAATTCGTGCCGAGTATTTAAATCATTGAAAGTAATATTTTTTGGACCCACTGAGACGTCAAATCATATTTCTGAACTAGATTATGAAGACATAATTAATTTTGACTTTGTTGATGTTGAAAAAAAAAATGAAAAATACAAAAATGAAAGCTCAATTAGAGTATGTGTCTGGGTATGTCTTGCGGAAAATAAAAAGGAAAATATTTAAAAATTGTAAACAATGTGAAAAAGATTTTTATTCTGAAAGAAAATAAGATAGTTCAATTATAGCTAGGGAATATTTTAAAAACAAGTTCTGCTTGACATACCCTAATATTAATATTGTAAAATGCTTCTCAAATATGCAAGATTTGATTCTTAATATAATTAGAAAAGACTGTATTAAAAATAATTTAAAAGCATATATAAAAACCATGTTTTCAGTCTTAATGGATTACAATTTTATATCTTGTGCCCAACACAAGAAAGATTTCATTAATGAAATCGAAAATATAACAATTGATTTCTTTATAAGAAACTGGTGCAAGGACTGCAATAAATTATTAAACGGAAGCAGAAGTGAATATGAAGAAAATGATATCATTCAAATGTTGTGCGCAAATTACACGAAAAATAAAAAAATAATAGTTTAAACCTGTTTTATTTCGAACCCTATGTATTCCGATTTCACAGTTAATTATTCTATTAGTATTGAAAATAATCTAATAGAATAATTAACTGTGAAAATAAAAAATAAAAAAATTAAGTATAGCGTGTAGGTAGGTACCTACTGCGTGATTTATTTTGACTTGCACTAAGCGACAGATGTCGCTTCACTGTAAGGTGGGAGTGACAGTTCTGTCTTAGTATACAAGGTGTTAGTTAATGTCCCTATCCTACCGAAACACATAAGTTGGGGTCGGTGTATAGATACATGAAAAAATATCATGAGACGTGTAGCTCATATCCTGGCCAAGTTATGAGGACTTCAAAAATTCACCATAAATGTATCGGTGGCAGCCCTTTAAAACAGCTGATTCAATGGCAATGCACTGCCAACGATAAAAATATGAATGAAAAATCTTAAAAGTACTTCTATTCTACTGCTGCGCTGGTATCCTAGTCTCGGCCTACAACGTACTACTTGCTATGCTATAACGTTGCGATAAAATATTCCAGATGCGATACCTAACCATTAATCGGCATGTAATTAAACCTGTAACCTGTAGTTTTGTTCAGTAGAGTGAAAACCGATTAGAAATCTCATATTTTTGCAAGAATATTCCCGACTACTTTCGGACTCCATAAGTTAAAGTCCGTACCTACGTAATCCATAAAGTGACTGCCGCCTCTTTATTTGCAGGTAATTAATATCTCGCGTTGTGGTTTTGATTAACAATGACTGTATGTGAATGAACAATGTGTGTGAAATTTGTAATAATAAATCAATTGCAAAACGATACAATAATTATTTATTATTATCGCTTGCAGTACAGTGCAAGCATAGTACTAGCATTTTAGAAGTTGAAAGCGAGCGGTATTCGGCGTAGTGATTTGCACCGGAGAAGTGATTTTTCACCGGAGAATCACCGGTGAGTCTCCGGTGAAAGTAATCGGTGTTTAACCGATTATTATTGAATCATAACTCAAGTAATTTTATTATTTAAATAAAAAGAAGTTTGTTGATCAACATTGTTAATTATTTAATAACATTTATTCAAATACAATTACTTTATCATTATTTCCTACCTCCTTAAATAATAATTATCATAATAAAGTAAAATATTTTTTTCTTAATATTTTTTTTATTTAAAACCTTTACAATACATCTAATATCATTTTGAGTTCACACAATATCGATGCGCTTAAAATTCCATTGTACTAGAACATTAAAAGTTAAAAACATTTTAATTGATGCTAAATCTGTATTCGAATTCACCGGAGATCTCCGGTGAATCTCCGGAGAATGGCAAATCACCGGTGATTTTCACCGATGCTCGAAATCCGCTCTAGCTAGCGGCGGGCGACGTCTCTTTGGCGGCGTGCTTTGGCGGCGGCGCTCGCCGGTAAGGGCGAGCACACATTGGGGTGCGAAGTCGCAGCATTGTAAAAATCATAGACGTCGCACAACGCACCGTGGAAATGTCCGCTGTGCACCGCAAAAACCTGTACCATTCTATCGGTATCCACACTTCCCAGCGTGTGCATGTCAAGATGATTAATTACGATAACGATTATCTGATTTTCTTGATTCAGGAACGTCCTGTCCTTTGGGAGAAACCAATGGAAGAATACAAAGATAAATTTCTACTAAAGTACTTAGTGTGGTCCATGTCTCATTAGAAACTAAACTAATGGACAGAGTTTTCTCGTACGATGTCCTATGCGATGAAATTTTTCGTTGCGTAAACGCAACCGCAAGTCTTGTTTGTAGCCTCGTCTTTACTTGCACGGCGCGTCAAAGTAATATTGGTGTATCGTAAAATTACGTGGAATACTAGGGCACCATGAAAATAAGGAGACTTAGAAAATAATATTTTTTGATAGTGTTTGTCTTTAGAAATTTTGCCTTTACCTCGGGAAAAACAACACAAAATCTAACAGTAAATACCAAATGTTAGGTACGTTCCTGAGATGAAAATGTGGCTTTTCAAATGTAACACTTTTGTTAATAAGTAATTTTTAAATTGTACCTAAAAAAGTATTCAGTTTTTCATTTTACAAGTTATTTGCCAAAAGAAAGTCAAAATATTGTTTTAGGACTAGGGAATCGATGACCTCCCTGGCGCAGTGGTGACCGCTGTGGTCTTATAACTGGGAGGTCTCGGGTTCGATTCCCGGCGGGGGCAATTTAGGAATTTATAATTTCTAAATTCTCTCTGGTCTGGTCTGGTGGGAAGCTTTGGCCGTGGCTAGTTACCACCCTACTGTCAAAGACGTGCCGCCAAGCGATTTAGCGTTCCGGCACGATGGCGTGTAGAAACCGATTAGGGGTATGGGTTGAATTTACACTGCTAAACCCCTTCCAAGTTAGCCCGCTACCATCTTAGACTGCATCGTCACTTACCATCAGGTGAGATCGCAGTCAAGGGCTATCAGCTTGTCATTGAATAAAAAAAAGGGATTTTTTTTAAGAAAAACGGGTAAAATCAAAATCATGACTGGCAACACTCGTCTTGCGGCTTTAATTTTTTGGGATTACAATTTACAACGCAGTTGCACGTGAACGGTTGCGGTATAATCAACTATTGATTGCGTCTCTGTTAAGTGAACTGTGGAATGGAGTATTTATGACATAATCATTGTGAGTGTTGTGTTGAGTGTGTGGTTTACATGTTCGGTTGCAAATCTGCTGCGGTCTGAGTTCGAATCCTGCGTAGTCGGTCATAACATTTTTAGAGTTGAGTTTCTGCCAAGAAACCCCCAGTACCGGCCTAGAGTTAGGAAACTAGGGGCGGCTCTGTTTGAGCTTCTTGAGTCTAAACTAAATCAATCTGGAAGGGAGACCTGTGCCACTCGCAAGTTATTTAAAGATGAACCTAATTAGACCCTCCAATCCAAGTACATCCATACCTCCAAGCTGCTGCAGCTGCGGTTGGTGGACTTTAATTAATCTTAAAATTTATCATTGATGACATGTTCTCCGAGGAACGGGAGTGACACAACGCCAACTTTGTAATTTAACTCCAGGCCGATACTTACTGATAATTTCTTGTCAGAAACCCAATAAGGCAAGGCGTGTGTAATTTTGAACCGACCCGGGATTCGAACCTAGACCTCGTTATCCGGTCATCACCACTACTGACGTAGTGTACATAGTAACGAGGCAAAGTGGTCGACTTGTCAGTCGTCAGCAAAGGTCGTCAGTGATTTCGCGCTTACCTACCTATTCCGAAAAGACATCACGTGACATCAAGTGCGCGGCACTCGGTAAGAATTTACGACTCTTTCTAAACATCGAACTTTTTTGTACTAGGGAATCAGGAATTGAAAGGGATTTATGTGGCGTGTTGTTATTATGTCTAGTTAGGGTTTCCAAAATGTTTCTTTCTTAATTAATTAATTATTTTTGTATGAAAGTTTTTGATAATTAATTTTCACTTTTTACCACCGCCATTGTGTTTATAGGGTCAAAGTGCATGGGTGGTTGCTGGTAAGTTATACACATTACCAAACACCTTGTATATACAAGTTATTCTGTGGTGGTATCGTTACAGGAAAGGGTTGGCGCAGCTGAATGATATTTTACGCTTTACCTTCGCACGCACAATGGACTCTGAGTTACAACCCCAGCCGGGTACATCCCGTGATGGTGATGGCATACTATCGGAGAATACAGCTATTCCTTACCCATCTGATCCCTCGCCCTTTACTGACCAAGAGGCCGCGGAGGAGCCCTATATTAGAAGAAAACTATACTCGGCAGAAATTATTGCCAAATGGAATTTGACACGTCTGAATCGGGAACTGGGAACTAAGGAGCAATGTGTGGCTTTTGCAGAAGAAAATGGATTAGTGGCTACTGAGAAAATCTGCAGGTCTCATCGTACTCCAATGAAATTAGCAGTCCACCAATGAAAATTTTGGCTCTTGGATATGTCACAAAAAAACATGCAAAAATACATCTAGAACAGCCAGGACAAAAGGAACGTTTTTTGAGAATATTAAAATAGACTTGAGGCATGTTTTTTATTTAATTTATGCGTATGGACATATCTGTAGTTACGATGAGGCCATACATGAGGATCCTTTAAAAGAAGAAAAACAAACCAGCTTATCCCCTGTAACCATAGCAGATTGGTATAATTATTGCCGCGAAGCTGTTGTTTTATATTATTTAAATAAACAAGAAAGTTTTGGAAAAATTGGAGGAGCCGGCAAAGTAGTGCATATATGGGTTTGTTACGTTAATTGCATAATATAATGAACATGTAACCTATATAAGATACTCGGCCTGCGAGCCGCGACACACTCGCAACTCACCCGCGGCTCGCCGTATACGCGCGTGGTCTTTTGTATGCCGCATCGCAGCGGCAAATAACTTACCAAGTCTAATTTATTTAAACTCCGAACCTACCTGGAATACCAAAGTAATGATTGAAGGTCACGAAAAGTCCTAAACTTTCAACTTGTAGATAGTTCTAGAAATTTTATTGTTTCTAGAATTTAATTTCAATTCAAAATTGAAATTTTATGTATATAATATAATAGTCATAGAAACCAGAGGATGTTATATCGAGGACATTATTGGCAACCCGGATTCCGAAGGACCCGTCCCCGAACACCAAAGCCGACAGACAGACTGGACCTATAAGCCTAGAGGGACATGACCTCCCTTGCGTACCATCCCTGGGACACGTCATGTTGCCCAGAATCCGTGGGTGCAAGTGGAGGCCAGGGCCACGCGTAGGAAAAACAAAAAACGAAAGACAAAACGCTACAAACGGACGGACAACCCCCCGACGGGAAGCAGCGGCGGCCGGCCGAGGCAGGAACCCGGACGCATAATTATTATTATTTTATATTATTTTTTGTATTTTTTAGGAATAAAGTAAACGTGATTCTCATACCTTTCTTTTTTTTATCTTCCTAAGGCGTTATCGTACGTGAGCGACGCGATACGGAACGAATAAAATCAAACGTCGGATGCGTATACTTCTCTTCGATTTGAAATTAATTGGAAAAATAAGAGAGTTTTAAAAACTAGCGATCAAATAATAAAATGGTCATTTATTACGTCATTGCATGATTTGCAGGAGCAAGAAGGACTTCACTTAGCTAACAAATTGAAGAAAGCTCACATTAACTTTACAAAACAGATTATGAAAGTTAAGCTGGCAGTTCAAACGTTTAGTCATCAGTGGCTTACGCTATCGAATTTTGTTACGAAATTGAATTAGAACAGTTCCAAGTATCATCACCTACCGTTGATTTCATTAGGAGAATGAACAATCTATTTGATATATTAAATAGTCGTAACATTAATGCGTATAACTGAGGAGTGAGCTAACAAAAGTTACAAAAGGTCACAATTCCATTTTAGAAAACTTTAGAGAAATCAACAAAAACAAAAATGTTAGCTTTAATATGGATTTTTTTTAATATTTTTTCTTCATACCTGTGTGTCAGGTTATCGATTGCCGCATTAATTATATTTTTATGTGTATTAGTTATTAAATTATTTATATTCAAAATTTGGAAAAGCAACATTTGCAATGTCCACATTCACACTCGAAATGCCATACACAAAGCTCCTATAGTCACTGTCTATAACAAAAACTATATCATCAGAGGACTGACCGGCACTCAAAGCACGTTTTCACTTGTGATAAAGCTACAACCTGCAGAAGCATCCTCCTTGGCAACAGCACCTGTTTCGTTATGTGATCTGACCTTGTACTTAAAACAATTCACCTTTTAGTGACCTAGAGACTTGCAAAAATAGCACCTTATAGTCTTTCTTGAACGTTCCCTGGCATGCACTGACCTTGCCGCGAATGCACCAGACGAGTGAGAGTCTGGAATCACATCTCTCTTGACACGACGCGCCTCCTTAGCTAGCAAGGTATTCTTCATATATACCAGTGTTAC